>CM057453.1:1316580000-1317180000 GCA_016271365.2 Neoceratodus forsteri | reverse complement strand
TGGTCATTTGCCACGCTGGGGTGGGCTCCCAGCATGGCAGCTAGAAGGCTGTTGGGAGGGGCCATGGAGCCAACGGAGAATTGGGCACTTCGTCGGCCATACGCGCTACATGCTGGGGTGGGCTCCCAGCGTGGCACCCTGTAGTCTTTGGGTTTACAGGTGGAGCCGACGGGGATTGGGCACCCCTGCTGGCTATAGCATCTGTTGCCACGCCTGGGGTGGGCCCCAGCGTGGCATCTGGAACCTGTTGGGGAAGCCGCAGCACAGCCGATGGGGATTGGGCACCCCGTCGGCTATACAGTGTGTGCATGGGTGGAAGCACAAGTACGTAAGCGTGCATGCGCGGTAGTGTGGTGGGGAGCGCGATGAGCACGCAATATCTTATCGCTACTCACTGAAGCGTAGCTCTCCCTTTCAACCGTACGGCCACTGCATTTTCAACTTCTGTCATAGACAGCTACAGCATTCATTGGAGAACTGCGGCCGCACCTGCAAACACACGGACTGAATTGGAAGACGGCTGCTACACCTCCGAAAACTCGGATGATGGCACTATGTTTCTTGCACATGCGTGCAAGCAAACATAAAAAATGATCTCAGTACTCACAGCAAAAACTGATGATATGAAAAAAAGGATCTGTCAAATACATTTTAAGTTAGTAGACACACTCGAAGGATCCAAAGGTAATAATCTAGTGCAAATCTTCAGTAAACACTGCAAAAGGCACATGTTAATTTCAGTTATGTAATTTCATAAATATAAGCTGTGCAGCTATTATAAATCATGACATCATTCTTAGCCAGTCAGAAGGGTTTATTTAAGCAATATACCACGACTGGGTGTGGGTGATGCGAGGATTTACCCATGCCTGGTGTAGTTCGAGTGAGTAAACCACACAAGAAGTGGGTAAATCCTGGTATCACCCACACCCTGGAGTGGTAGATTACAATTATACAGTATCCCTTTGACTTTTTCTCACATAAAATTAAAGAAAATTACAGTTGCTTCTTTTTTTTTGCCATTTAAAAAAATATATATTTTATTTATTCTTGCGCTACAAAAAATCATTCCCTATTGCTAGATAATCAGCCACCTATGTTTCACGAAAAGAGAAGAGAATGTGAGGGTTAATTTTATTTTTTAAACCCCCCCCCCACAATTCCCTGTAACTGAGTCAGTGTCACAGGCACTCCATAGTATAGATCTCATTTCAGCCAGCCTCCATTTCTCTTTTTAACTGTTGTTTCATTGTGAGACTGACACCGTGCCACCCCCCACACACACACACATATCACACAGCGCTGAAGACTCGGGACCCTCATGTTCACATGGCTGCATCCTCGTTCAGCCAAATAAATATTTTAACACTCTGATGATTGCTGAACTGGGTAAAGTGTTTATAAAAAGCAAGTGCTAATAGTTACAGAAATCCTGCCGAAAAGCAGAGTCCTGATACTGGGCGCACTTGTGCATTTGTATGATCACTGGGATATGCACATGTATGAGTGCATGCCTAATATTATGGCTCAGCTTTTGAGACAACATTTCTGTATGCTTTAGCACCCGTTTTCAATTAGAAAAGAGTCGCCATCTTTAGGATTCTTCAAAGTGTTTGCAATATGTGTGGCACAATGTGTCTTTGTAAGTGAGGAATCAGTCCTTGACTGGCGGTATGCGAGAGCGTGATGGGAGTAGTGAGGTTCTGCAGGCGACATTCAGTGTCTGCTTCCAAGGTGAATGTCCTTTTTGCGGTCCACACAAAGTAGGCTTCAAACAGGAGGAAAGGTGGGGAGGTAAACAAAAAAGCTTTTTTGGGGGGGTTTGTGAAACATACCTGTCACTTGCTGTGTAGGACCTTCAGTTTCCAAAGCTGCTGAGACTTTGCCGACACTGTAGCTAAACCGGGAGGTAGGGATTGTAGGGGATGGAGTGATACTCAGTGAGCATTAGATGACACTGGCTGGCAATTTTTACTGTTAAGTGATAGCAGGATTTACACGTTGTAAATCCTGCCAGCCAGACAATCCCAAGACAGTATTTTTGATGCCATTGTATAATTCTAAACATTCTGTGTACTGTAACCATAAGACAGTAACTCACACAAACAGTTACAAAATTCTGATGTTCTAAGTTCAGTTGTCAGAGTCTACTTCAGACCCCCTGGAAAATCGCCCAAGTGCCTGTGCCATGCATCTGGGATGCGCTGGCCCCAAATAATGAGATATTCAGAAGATATGCCAGGAGATGCACTTGTGCATGTCTGGCTGAATATCCCAAAGATGTGTGATCGCACAGTGGAAGATGTGCAGTGCAGCAGGTGAACTGAGCCCTATGTGGAGCATGGGGAAATGCGTGACGCAAAGCCACTTGCATGGTGCTCAACATTGCAATATTCAGCCAGGATATGAAAAAGACCACATTGCACATTCCAAGCCCATTTCCAACATTTGCATCTCATTACTGGAATGTATTCAGGCCATTTGCATACCCCGGGCATGCTCAGTTCCAACTTTGCAGGGCTGCCCCACCACTCCACAAAGGTGGACAAGAGGAACTGCAGCCTAGCAGGCAGGTGTGATGGAATGTTTGTGTGCAGAAGGGTGGATTGCATTGGCCTGGGTACAGTGCTACACCCCATAGCCATATACAACTTTGGACGGGGTACAGGGGGCCCATCAGGACAGTGGCCACAGGAGCACTCCTGGACGTGCAACAGGAGAGGGCACAGGGTGACACAGTCTGATTGGTATATCACATGCATGTGATACACCAGCCCCATATGCAGCATACAGTC
The DNA here is from genome assembly GCA_016271365.2 of Neoceratodus forsteri. NCBI lineage: Eukaryota > Metazoa > Chordata > Ceratodontiformes > Ceratodontidae > Neoceratodus > Neoceratodus forsteri. The sequence goes on along the minus strand of CM057453.1, from coordinate 1,317,177,205 downwards.
TCCTGCAGTGCCCTGCACACCCCCCATATGAGAGGAACATGGTGATGACTGCAAGGATGGCAGTGTGCAGAGGGTGGCTAGGTACCCGAGTGGGTGGGTAACACTTGTGTGCACCAATGGTGTACCACCATGGGTGTGTGCCACAGGTCAGTCCCTGGCCTGTACCACGCTGCCACCTGTCCACCAGGCTACCTGGGCACCACTGCCCCACACAGCACACTGGGTGCATGCCACCACTAGGTGGCAACCTGCGGGCCACATGGGTGCAAGCCATGGCCCCTACTGCATTGGCTGCATTGTAGCTGTCTGCTCCACTGGTGTGTCTGGGGGGCACCCGACAGCACTGGCATGTGGCCTCTGGGTGTCTATGTCCAGGATGCAGTGTGGGGGGTTGTGCCCTGGATGGTGCCAGTGGTGACAGCACCTGTGGCTCTGGGTATGTCCATCCTGGCATGACAGCTGTATGTAGGTGCCTGGAGCATGTCCTGGTGCACCTCCAAGGGCTGTCTTCAGATGGCTTGCCTGCAGTTCTGCAGCCTGCCTGTGGGTGGCTGGCTATTTAGGCATGCTTTACCTATGCCTAACTTTGTGTGGCTCATCTCAGAGATGCACCGCACATTTTGGCTGCATATAGGAATGCGTGTCTCATTCAGGGGCACTCCCCCTCTACATGCACTGCACGCATTATAGGTGCATGATGGTGCATTCGGAGTTGCGCGGCACATCTCTCCCTTTTGAATATCGCAGTTCCACTCATTTTCTGAGATGCGCAGCACATCTTCACTTTGCGCTGCACATCTCCTTTGAAAATGTTGATTTTAAATTGAAGTTTCATTTTTTCAGAAACCTTTAACATGATTTATAATATGTTTATACTGTATGTAGCTATACCATATTTTATGGTTATAAGAGTGTCCTCTGAAGTTCTTTGAGTGCCGGAGCTGCTCAACTTCGCTTCACAGTCCTCTAACTGAAATAACTTGAGAATGCTCTCTTACAACCATAGGACACACTGTAAATATACATATTAACATATATTGCAAATTGCTAGAGAGCTTACATTTCACATGTAAATTCCAAGGTTTCACAGTATATTGTTCCCACTTTATATGTGAAGTCAGAATAAAAACCCTGTATAAGGTCTTTCTGACTGCAAAGTTAATTGTTTATGATATTAAAGTGCTCACTATGACAATGAATGTTGATGTCAGAAACACAAAACGTATGAGGTCAGTTGGGGACAGTCAGACATTTTTGAAATAGAAAGCAGAATAAGTACTTGTTAATGTCAGTTATGTGAAAGACTGAGTCCACAAAACCTTGATAACATTAAAGTTTGATTGCAATAAACATAATTGGTTAATTCACAAAAAATTGCAAAGCACAGCACAAACGTTTGCTTTGTGCTTTGCATTTGACCAGGTATTAAATCTTGGCATTCACAGTCAGATTGCGCACCACGCTGTCTGACTGAGAATAGGGTCAGGTGGAGTCAGTGCTAACCTTAACACCACTAGTGATAACCCCAGTAGTGCCACCCCTACATGCAGCCAGGAGTACGGCTCTGCAATGAATAGTGCAGGTGTGCGATTTCCAATTCACTATAGCAGCCATGTAAATGAGCTCACTGGGCATGCAAGACACTATGTGGCCATTTGCATGACCACTATGGGCCTATTTAAATAGGCAGCAGAGAGTGTAGCACCCCCCCATTGCCAATCACTGGTCTGAGTAAAATACAACATTCTCCCTGGTGCTAGTGGTCCCCACCCCCACGGCCCCCACCCCATGATCACAGATCACTGGCTCTAGTAACATAACACATTCTACCTGGTGCTAGTGCCCCCCGTGATCACTGATCACTGGCCTGATTGTTTAAAGTTAAGTATTCCATGGTGCTAGTGGTCCCCTCACCACCGATCGCTGATCACCTGCCCAAGTACAGTAACACAATTTCCCCTGGTGCTAGTGGATCCCCCACTGTGATCGCGGATCATTGGACAGATAGAAATAAAGTAGTTTCCCTAGTGGTAGTGGTCCCCCCCATGATTGCTAATTGCCGGAAGAATGGAAATAACATAATGTCCCTGGTGTTAGTGGTACCCCCCCCACCGTGATCTCCGATCACCAGACTGATAGAAAAGAATTAAGTCCCCTGGTGACAGTGGTCCCCCCCCCCGCACCAATGCCCCATGGGTATAGACATATTCCCTGGTGTCCAGTGGTCCCTTCCCCCCACTCCCTGATCCCCTGTAAAATAAATGACACCCATTTTCTGGTATCTAGTGGACCCCCATCCCCGATCCCCTGTAGCATAATCATAAATTCCTTCCCTGGTGTTAAGTGGACCCCCCACCCCAGCAGGTAATGTCTCACCACCCTGCTTCCTCATCCCAAACTCAAGCTGGCGACTGGTACAGCCCTCCTCTCTCCACCATGGCCGTCCACCATCTGAGCTGTCAATGAGCACGTACTGTGTACAGTACGTGCTCATTGATTGACAGGTGAGTGCATACTGTATACAGTACACACTCACTGACAGCTCAGACAGCAGCCAGCCTTGATGGAGAGAGCAGGGCTGTGCCAGTCACCACCTCAGGTTTGGGATGGGAGGAGAGCGGGGTAGTGGGACACTACCTGCCAGGGTGGGGTGGTCCAGTAGATAGCAGGGAAGGGATGTATAGTTATGTTACAGGGGATTGGGGATAGGGAGTGGGGTCCATTAGATGCCAGGGAATGGGTGTCATTTATTTTGCAGGTCATCAGGGAATGTGTCGGGGAGGGACCATTGGACACGAGAGAATAATGATGGCTATTTTGGACATGGGAGCGGGTGGTGGAGGGACCACTGGTACTAGGGAATACATCTATACCCATGGGGCATGCATGTGGGAGAGGGAACCACTGACACCAGAGAACTTAATTATTTTCTATCAGTCCAACAATCAACAATCATGGGGGGGGGGTACCACTAGTCCAAGGGACACTATGTTATTTCCATTGGTCCAGCGATCTGCAATTTCTGGGGGAAGCATTACCACCAGGGAAGCAACTTTATTTCTCACTGTTTGGCGATCATGGGGGGGGGCACTACCACCAGGGAAACTACTTTAATTCTATCTGTCCATTGATCAGCAATCATGGGGGGGAATAACTACCACCAGGGAAACTAATTTATTTCTCTCCATTCAGTAATTGCAGGGGGCGTGGGAAGAACCACTACCACCAGGGAAACTACTTTATTTCTCTCTGTTCGATGATCATGGTGGGGGGAACCACTACAACCAGAGAAATTACTTTATTTCTATCTGTCCAGCAATCGGTGATTATGGGGGGGGGACCACTAGCACCAGGGAATACTTAACTTTATACAATCGAGTCAGCAATCAGCAATCATGGGAGGGGTACCACTAGCACAAGGGAAACACATTTATATCTATTCGGGACAGTGATCTGGAGGGGGGGGGCAGTACCACTAGCACGAGGGAAACCATAGTTACTGGTATGTCTATTCGGGCCAGCGATAGCTTTGGGGGGGGCATTGCAGTACCTCTGCCAACCACTAGGGTTGCACAAGATTAAAGCATGGTCTTGGCTGGAGGTATTTGCTCTGTGAAAGAGGACCCACAAAAGGCCCTCGTGTGGAACAAATGATCTATGAATCAGACTATGCTGATATGCAGGTCTCCTTCCCCTCATTTGCATTGCACCCCCCTCCACACTTTGCCCTGGCACAAACAGTATAGAAGGCAGTATAGCACAGGTTTAAGGCTCTGAGCTGCAAATCTGGAGACCTGGGTTTGAATCACACAGCCCCCACTTGCACACTGTGTGACCCTGAGCAAGTCACTTAGCTTCCCTCTGCTCCCAGGTCGCTCCTGTAAACAAACTTTCAGCTTAATGTGCCACTCCTGGTTAAACAATTGGGAAAAACCTAGTTTGAGCAAGTAAACTGGGCTTTTGTGAATACCAGCTCAGCACAAAACCTGGTTTGCTCGCCAAAAACCAAGTTTGTGCTGGGGCAATGTTTTGTGAATCTAGCCCCAAGTCTCTACCAAAATATATTGCCTAAAACTATCATATTTAGAACAATTATCTTTAACTTTAGTGTTTTCTAGTTTTATTTGATTTTTTTCCTGTTATAGGTCTATTAAATATTTCAGAAAATGTAGCACTTATTTCACTTTGCAATCAGAAAGACTCTTGACTTCCCCCTACTGGCCTCACAATTGTAGTTTGTGGCATCACAGTTTCTTGTTATGGCAAGCACTATGGTGTCATAAACAAAAGCACTATAAGATCAGTATGCGTCTGTCAGTTTCTTTCTAAACATACATTTAGACAGTTTAACAAGATGTGGTATAATCCCTAAAAAAGAAATCTAAGAACTAAAAGAAATAGAATAATAGATAGGTGAATGTGTATTACAAGGGAGTAATACCATCGAGGGGTTCTGGGGACATGGGAACCTTAAGTGCGAAGCTTGAGAGGTTCCCATGTCCCCAGATCCTTGAATGGTATTACTCCCTTGTGATACACACTCGCTCACCTGTTACTTTTTGTAATGTATGGATCCAAGAACAGGCAGAGAACTGCAGTGGGGACAGGGAACGAGGACATCCATAGGAAGAGGCTTACATCCTTCAGCAGTGTTAGTGGGTCCCCTGTGGTGCAGCTGCATTGCTGTCAAGAAGAGGAGTAGTGGAGTCAGCGGTGCAGTGAGTTGAGTGGTGATCATGGTGTGGGCTCTGTTCAGCCCATTTTTATTATTTTGTTTAAAAAGTAAAAGTTTAAGATGTCCCTTGGCAGCGGCACACACATGTGAGCCGCATCATCTAGCGGAGCTGCAGTGGTGAGAACGAGCGTCAGTAAGGCTTTGGGTGGAGACTCAAGGCTCTGCCTGTAGGACTGCCCAAGAAACCATCACCAAAAATTTTCCCCTTCAGTTTCTTCACCCTGGGTTGTGGTGCATACCTCTCAGCTGTCCCTGATTTGGCCTCAACATTTTCCTCTGTCCCTCGAAAAAAATTTTGTTTTTGTGACAGAACAGGGGGGATTAAAAGCACAAAATAATGTCAAACATTAAAGTTTCAGACGTGTTCTTCAGAAAATGCATCTTATCACAAATCCCTTTATTCTATCAGCTTTCTAAGTGAATAGTATCAGTTTTTAAGATGTGTCCCTGATTTGAGGTCTTTGTCCCTGGTTTTTTTAAGCCTTGTCCCTGATTCATGAGGCAAGAGGTTAAGAGGTATGTTGTGACGATTAGTAGCAGTTAGTAGCGGCAGCGCCATTGAGCAGGCGCCAACCACTTGATCCACTGAGTAGCTAAGATAGTGCAGATGAAGTGGTTGTCTGTGGGTTCTGTAGGTTTTTTTTTGTTAGCAGAGAGTTGACTTTTACTGTGTGCAAAATTTACAGTAAAAGTTGGTTACTGCTTAGCACAAGGAATTTGTGCACTTGCGCTCTTTTGTTTCTGTGATAATACTATTGTTCAGAGCTCCAAATGACAGTATTTTAAGCAGTGAATGATAGCATTATGGTGCAGCAGTGATGGTATTATGGGACATTTTTTGTATACTTTACTATGGTATTATTTGCATGTATCCATATCTTACAATGTATTATCTATTGAATTTTACGAGTGAAAGCATTATTATTATTATGAAAGTGTAAGGACATCACACACCAAGAGTGTGTGAAAAAGTAAGTGATATATGACTTCCCATAGGTTACTGGTATTTATATACTTGATTCTTGTTTCAGAGGAAAACAGACAGGATGGTCTCAGCCTGTTAGTCAGATGGTATGGTTTACAGTCTACGAATCAGGCAGTTTTGCTTTCCTGCAGCACAAGCCTATTCATGAGGATGGGATAAGTGTAACTCTCAGCTGGGCCATGGCATGTTCTTCAAGTTGTCCTTCTCCTGAGACTGAATGGGGTAAGTGTAACTCTCAGCTGGTCCACGGTATGTCCTCCGAGTTGTCCTTCTCCTGAGACTTGACTGCAGTTGCAACTGTTGCTGTTGCATACCTGCAAAATAGCAATTTTCACCAATGTGTAGTTGCAGCAGCAGTTGCTGTTACTCATGGTACAGGAAGAGTCAGGAGTCCTTGTTTAGGGGTAACGCAGGAAAGGGCAAAATGTAAGGATGACATGCAGTGTACCCTGTGCCCATCCCAGGTAGGTCAGCATAGACTAGTAAGTATGAAAAGAAAAAGGATTTTTTTCGGCAGTTTAAATGTGTAACCTTTTTTGGAGAAGATGCTAGCAGCTGCAGTGAGAACTATCTTGCATACTTGGCAAATTACAGTATGTGCTGCATTGTAAAATTAGTGTTCATATCACATCAAAGTGGTAAACCTTGTGTACTGCATAACATGTCCTTAATTGGTTAAAATGGTAACACATTGAAAACCATTTATTTATTGATAAATATCGGATAACACCTTTGAGTCAAAGACTCTTTTACAAAGGTTCCACGTCATACATAAGAAGAGACAACAGTGTACAGAGTAACAAGTAACATAGTAGTTAAACACAGCGGTTACAGAATGGTTGCAGATGATTACAGAAAATACAAAGAATACAAAAAATAGCAGCTGGGAATAAAGGTTGCAGGTATATGCATAGCATTTCAGGGCGATGGCACTAGCCATGTCCACAAGTTATTCGTTGGCCAAGGCTGGACAGAGATGTCCATTGTCATGGTATAGGCATGCTCAGGGGCAGCATATCAGAGTTAGGTCCGTAAACATGGGAGATGGGAGGTGGTAGAAAAATGGAGGGTCAGGTTTAGGGGCTCTGGTGCTCTGTAATACATAGTTTTCTCTGTATTATGGCACTGCCCTGTGTATTACATATCTTGAAATTGATTGCAGAGAGGATGAAAAAACCTATCAACCAATAGTTTTAATTTAGAAGGTACCTGGGACCCTATACACAGTAACAATTCAGTGGTGCAAAGTGGTTATAATGAGCACTTTGCACCACTGTGCAACTTTGCACCTTGTTGTGCCACACATGATGTGGGACCACAAGACTTTCCCTGCACAGTCTCAGTATGCTTTGCCACCACTCAAGGGAAGGCATAGGGACAGCCATGGAAATCCAGGTGACAAGATGCTATTGAGCCACTGAGCTATGCTCGGTGACAGACCAGCATCTCCACACCAAGTAGCAAGCTACAGCACCCCTCCCCCCAAACATGACAGAACTGCCAAAAGCAGTTCTACAGAGAGGTGTGGGCTGTGAACCACAACTGACATTCTGACAAGGGATGGATTAAGTGGTACACAGCAATTTTTAGGGGAAGGGCTAGGGAGGGGTGATCCACTGGATACCAGAGAAGTGCAGTTAGTGATGGGGGGGCAGGAGGCACTGTACCCCCATGGAGGATGAGATAGGAAATAGCTATGCACAATATGGACTACCCAGAAGTGAGCACAAGGTCCTGTGGGGCAAGTGCCAGGGCTGCTTCCACCTGGGGCTGTGTCATAATACTCTTGCCATGCCAACCCCCCTACCCAGTCCCCTCAGCTGTCAGATATGCCATATGGCACCTCTGGCAGGTGCCTCCTCCACTCCCTGTAACTGCCACCATGCCCCCGTCATGCCCTATGGCACCCTCACTGCCCCAGCAGCCTCCATTCCCCACCTTCTTGGTCTCACAGCTCAATTGCCACCATGCCAAGCAGTGGCACAGGGTCCTTAGACCACCTCCTAGCTGGTCTAACATGAGCCCCATGTTGCAGCAACAGTAGGGCTTATGAAATCCCAAATAAGGGGATGGTGCAGGCCCGCCATTGCTCACCCACCCTTGTGACCTGGCACAAGGGTGCTTTTGCTGCAAGGGTAGCACAGGGGGCTTTGCTGCATGGCATCCCAATTTTGCTGCAGCCAGTGTTAGAAAAGTGGGAATGCCACAATCTATGACATGACATAAGATACAACTTGTGTCATACACCTTTGGCACAGGCAACTTGCATCACAGTTCATCCTTTGAAAATCGAGCCCCACGTCTTTATCTGCCCCTTATGTCTCCATGTTTGCATAACTAACTCACAAAAGAAGGGAGATTTCTGAAGCAAAAGAAACAGATGGCAAAATCTTTCCTTTGCATTAGTTTTACCTGCCAAACTCCAGATTCTGGAGAACCGTAAACAGCGCTTCTTGTTTTTCTTTACCAAACTGAGCAACATGAAAAAAGCTGAAAGTTTCTTAGCTGAGACTGCAGACACCTGACAACTTTAGGGGCAACAAAATGTACAAACCCGTTGCCAGATGCCTAACTTAGAGACTATAATTGAACAAATAATATGAAAAGATCACACTCTAACAGAAGGGGGAACTGAAATACTTGTGGAATAGTTTATTAACTTTAAAGCATCCATGAGCTTATGCAACTAGAAACAATACAATGTGTTCTGCAGTACATTCATTACAAGCCAACTGCGATGTGCAAACCTTTGCTGATAGCCACTGTGTGAAAATCATCAACTGCAGGGAGACCATATTAATATAGACAATTGAATAATTGGACTTCTGCAGTCAAGTAGGCACCATCTTTCTATAAATGCAGCCTTTTCTACTGGCACCTTTGGTGCTGAAACAACCTGCCATGTTGATTAAGGCCTGGTCAACCAGATATCAGCTAGATGTACCTTAGTGAAATCACTGGCAGGACACCATCTTGTGCAAGGTAGACATCTTCATAGAGCTTCTTCACAGCTACTCCAGTAACACTTTAAACTGTTACTCATTTCTGGCACAAGTGACGATGAGAGACTGGCGATCCTCTTAAGTCATGCATGCTCATGATGAATAAGGGAATATAATCATTGTGAACCATGGCTGGAAAATTTATTTCTGCCCTTGTGGTGCTCAGTCAGAATTATAGGTGGTCTTTTAACTACTGACAGAAGAGCTGAAACATGGGCCCAAAAGGCCTTAGTTGTTGAGAACAGGTCTCAGGGGATGCAGCTGCTGCTACATGAATACTGGTTCTAGGTGCAAGATGCACTACTTTCACTACAGCACAAGGGGCTTTCAGGAGTGGGTTGTGATCACAATGTCTTAATCTTTCTGGTCTTCACCCCACATGCAGAATGTTTTTCTCCACTCTTTGCTGAGGAGAATTTCCTACTCTTCTGTCCTGTGTGGAGATTTCCTTGACAAAGTGGCTAGTGGCTGAAGGCAGCCACTCTCTAAAAGGCCTCCCTTTTCCATCTGATATTCTTTGTCTGTCTAGAAACACACACACCAAACAGGCTCAGCCTCTGCCAAAGAAGAATATTTTGGCCTTTCTCCTTTACAGTATTGGAATGGGCCAGCTCCTCCTCTTTCACAAGCTGCATATTCTCTCTCTCTCTCTCTCTCTCTCTCTCTCACTCTACCAAGCTTTTATGGGCCTCTGGCAGTATTCCTGGTCCCCACTTTGCAAGAGCAACAAAATCCCTGAATCTCTTCCTGCAGCAGTGTATGAAGCAGCTGACCCCTCTGAGAAAACCTTTTTTTTAACCATAATATGTAGGCACATCAGTTCATATTTCACATATTTTTTTGTGTTTCTCTGCCACTTGTTCTTTCTTACTGGTGATACTTGCATATTAATATGAATTACTGTATGTCCCCCTAGGCTTCATCTGTTCTGACTGCTTATTCCCCCCTTGAAGTCATCATCCTTTGCTTGTGATATCACAATCACTTTCTTGGCAGTAGGTTGTGATGTCATAAAGAGAGGATTATGCCTTAATGTGGGGAATGAACAGCAAGGTAGATGAACTCTAAAGTGCAAGGATGAAACTTTTGTGCCAGTATTCAGAAGAATAAAGAACAAGGGGAAGAGTAAAGCTGAAATAATACAAGCAGCAGTCCATGTTATGGCAGAAATTGTGACCTATACTTTTTATTTGATTTTGAATGCCCTTGTTTTCTTGACTTGCAAGATGCATTTTCTACCTGCTTTAAGTCTGCTTTAGTTATGCAAAATGCATGTCAGGGTCAGCCTTGTGTGGGATAATGGAACACCTCAGGTCTATTATAATGAACGAGACATCACCAAGTTCTGTCAACCACCTGAAAAGTGCCATTATCCCACCACAAAGCACACCCCGGAGTGTCTTACTGCAATTATAAAGTGGACCCAAGATATTTTTTTCTGGGGAGGTAAAAAGATGTACAAAAATAAAATAAGGTAAAACATTTTAATGATTTTTTTAAAACAATTATCCAACCCAACAAAATAGTCCCAGCACATCCCAGCTTTGGCATGCCATCTCAGTTTAAAATCACTTCACGGCATCAGGGCACCAGCATTAGGGCACCGAGTCACTACAGAACTGAAATTCGAGTTCACCACCCCCTCCCTGAGGTCCCTCCCCCCCCAGAGTTAGAATATTTAGATAGTGGGGTGTGGGGGGGGGGCACGGCTCCCCACAAAAAAAGAGGTTGGTGACAAAGATGTTTGGCATTGTAGTGACTCGGTGCCCTAATGCTGGCAACATACAAGGGTAGAACCATTTATAATTATGTGCACTGCAAAATACTTTTTTGTTTAAATTACCCCTTAAACACTCTATTTTTCCCAACCCACCTCCATTCATATGTTTCCTCACCTTACTCCTTCTTCTTTATAGTACTGCCTCCTTTTCTGAACTTTAGATCAATACCAAGAAGACAGTGTTTGTAACCATTGGTACAAGCCGTAAACTTGCTCAGCTCCCCTCTCCAACATTATCTTCCACCCTGGATGGCACTTCCATTGATATTGTTCCCAATTTCAAATATCTAGGTATATGGCTGGATGGTAGACTGAGCTTCACCACTCACATTGCTGCAATCTTTCGAAACCTCTACCCAAACTCAACACCCTTCACTGGAACAAAAACCATCTACCACTCCCAGTCGGCAGGAAATAATCATTAAGGTGGTGCTTCCATTGTTTGACTATGTGGATGTGGTCTGTGGCACCTCCACTTCCACTTCTCTCACCAGACCTGATACTCTTTGCAATGCTGTTTGGCATTTTCTACTCATGCTCTCTTTCTTACTCATCTTTGTTCCTTATACACTAGCCTCTCAGTACCTCCTTTTGCCTTCCGTTGCCTCATTCATAGTGCTTCTTTCATTTCTATATACTGATTTTCATCTCTTCCTCCTTACCTCTCCTCTCTCCCAGCTCCTCCTGTTCTTATACACTTTGCCCTATGGACTCCTGCACTTTCTTTATCCCATATTCCAAATATGCTGCTGGGCAATCTTTCTCCTCTCATCTTCCTTCCATTTAGAACTCCCTCTCGCCCACATTTTGCTTGTCTCCTTCCTATTTTTGTCTCAAACTCCATCTCATGCTTCCTTTCACTCTGTCTTGCTCTTGATCTGGCATCGGTTGGTCTGCCCACTACCTCATCTACTCCTCCTGCCTAATTTCCTCCTTCAGATTTTTGAACTGTCCCAGTGTGTATTATTCCTGTTTCCCCTTCCTTTCTTCTCTTTTTGCCTCTGACTGCTAATCATTTTGCTGTATGCCCAGCATTACCCCTTCTCTCTATATAGTTATTTTATCTATAGTTCTGGACCAAGAAAAGACAATTGTGGCACTCACCACCAAAATGGCAGGTAGGAGTCCAAGCTCATTTAGCAAAACTTTATCAGTAAAGCCAAAATCACCAGCGAAATACAGCCTAGCTTCACACCTCTGTGTGCTTTGTCTACAGGAAGGCAGCACAGTGATGATGAAAATACAAAATTGCACAAGCCCCCACAATGCAAAGCATCATGGGCTGCATATGCAAATCACCACAGAATGTTATGCTGGTCCAACTTTAAGCAGAATTGCATGGTGCCGGAAGGCCTCTCACACAGTTTGCAAAGGGTGCTAACAGAAGACATAGACGTGTTTCGTCCTACCAGGACTCATCAGTATGCCTCGTCTGTTTGACACCCGGTGGAATGGATCAGCTACCCCTAAGGCAGTGTGCCTGGGATATATTGTGGTGAACCCATTAAAATAAAAACTATTTAAAGACAAAAGAACCTCTGTTCTTTGTCTTTTAAATAGATATTGTATTTTCTTAAACAACCCAGCAAATGCCCTAGGGGTAACCCTTGCCTCAGTGTTTACGCACAGAGGTTCTTTGTCTTTTAAACAGTGATGATGACATTTATAGTCATCTGTTTAAGTGGCAGAACAACTGACAGCCTCATTAATCACTGGTACCAAAGCTGAAGTGACACAAAAACCCATCACCAAAAGACACAACATAAGAAGGAACTCATAAATATTAGGTTAAAATTAGGGAACAGAAACTATGTAACCAATGGTACTATAAATAAATATCTGCTTAACACTGCAGTTATAGCAATAGTCAGTCCAGGTACACATATATTCACTAACAGAGGTCACAACTGGCACTCAGCAGTTCTAAATTTTTCCAGGTTTAAATTTTGGATCAACTGTGATTCATTGTCTTTCAATGTGTGGGTGAAAAATAAACCTAGACACATGACCTGGAAAACACCAAGCACAAAAATTAGATATAAAAAAATGATACAGAAAATATAGACAACATTAAATAAAGCAATGTTAAATTAAATACGCTATCTGACTTTAAGGAATGGTGCCAAATCAGATCCATAGGATTGTAAGACTGATTCCTAAAACACAACGGCATGGGGTCATAATGTCGCAAGACATTATGCTGCAGCAATGTACTGCACTGCCAGTACAGCACACTATATTGCCAGTGGCATAAGTCTGTGTTTTGCAAGGGGCTCCACCCCCACACCTTCCGTTAAGGGGGGCTACACCCCCAAACCCCCTCCAACTAAATTAACCAACTCGGGTGGGGGGGGTTAACACTTAAATTCACACAAAGTGTAAAAAATAAAAAAGTTCCATGCATCTGGGACTCGGAATCAAAACCCAGTCCACAGATGCACTGCCTCCCTTGCTGCCTGTGGCTCATCCCATCGAGCCACAGCAGCTGCTCACCAGTCCCTCATCCCATCAGGATTCTTATCCTCTACCTGGGAAGAGTGAGAGGGTGCACTACCATGCATACATCCTTTCATGGTTTTGCACCCTCTCACTCTTCCCTACCACGCTATTCCTGTTCAGCGATATTGATGTGCGCTGTAAAGCAAATGACATAGTGACTTGGTAGGAAACATGATTGATATATAAAATTCAAAGCCTTATAACATATCAAACAAGTGGAGCAGTGTACCTTGCAGAATGTACTTGTGGGGCATACTGTATAGGCAAAACCACAAGAAAGCTATGCACCCAGATGGGTGAACATTGCAGGGCCATCAGACAGGGTAATTTAACCTATGCCATAGCACAACATATTAACTCTGCAAGAGCACCTGGTGAACATAGTTTTAAGTTCACAGGGATTGAAAAGGTCTAACGTTATTCCAGTACATGCCTGAGGATTGGCATGATGTGCAGGCCACTCCAACCTTTTTAGGGTGACTCACCTTTCCACAACTCTGAGCCAGACAGGCAGAGTCCCTAATATGACCCATTCAAGACAATGAGCTGGAGTCAGCCCTGCAGCATGGATCTAAGATTCAAAAGGTCCCAGGCCTAATGGCTACAGCATTGAGTTCTACAAGACTCTAAGGGAGCAGCTACTCCCACCACTACTTTGGGTGTTTAATGAGGTGCTTTTTAGAGGAGAGTTCCCAAGATCATGAGCGTACACAACCATCTTCATGATCCCAAAGTTGGGCAAAACCCAAAAAGACTGCACCACATACAGACTAATTTCATTCCTGAACATGGATTATGCCCCTAATGGCTCCTAGACTCAACATCTGCTACCCTTACTGATCCATTTGGACCAGATCAGTTTTGTCCACTCTCATCAGACTGGAGATAACACCCAATGTACCCTCATGTCGTCCACCATATACTGTACATAACTCACCCACACCATTGCTACTAGTCAGCCTAGATGCTGCAGAAGATTTGACTGGGTCTCCTGTCTCTATTTTTTTCTATCTGGCAAAGCTGAGATTCCCAGTCCCCTTTGTCTCCTCTTACAGAGAGTATTCCACAGCCCCCAGGCTTTTATTTAAAGTCACTGGCCACGTGTCTCCATCATTCAGTTAAGGCAAGGACTGTCAAGGGCTATCTCCTGTTGTCACTTCAAGGCATTCAGCTGGGAGGAAGGGAGCAGTGGATGGCATTATATGCAACAATGTGTTCCTCTACTTGTCCAACCCTGAATATTTCCTCAAAGGGGTGTTTGAGATCTTGACCAAATTCAGGGAGACTGCAGATTACAAACTCAATACTACCAAAACCGAGGCATTGCCCCTATAGTCTGAGCCACCCCCCACCCTGACAGCCAATGCTCCTTTCAGTGGGATCTCAGGCAGAGAACACCAAGACGAAGGAGCTGCTGTTATAACTATACTTCTCTACTGGGACTAAAGAACTAGAACTCTACTACTGGGACCTTCAATTTAGGGTAAAAACAAAACAAAAAAAAGTTAGTGTGTTTGTTTGAGTTGGCTGAAGTGAATTGTTATCTGTGTAGTTATCTAGGTGTTTGTCTCAGGTGGCTGAAGGGAATTGTTATATGTGCAATTAACTAAGTGTAGAAAGAGCTGTAAAGTAGGGGGAGTGGCTTAGCTAGAAGGAAGCCAGTTTAAAGCCAGATTAAAAAACTGCCCTCGATAGCTTCTGCCAGACAACAGGCAGAGAACACCAAGAAGAAGGAGCTGCTGTTATAACTATACTTCTCTACTGGGACTATATTGCCCTCCTTCCCTTCCCCCCATCCTAAGCCAGTTCTACTTTTACAGGCACAGGATTTGACTGACAACAGGAACTTCCTGTTTGGGAGCAGGAAGTGAGTGATCACAGAGCCATAAAAGACTCACTATTCTAGAAGGAAAAGAGTAGCTCTCCATCCCCCCTCCAGCTGCTGGAGGTCTGACTCTGAGTAAGTAAGGAGACTACTGAGAAATATAGCAACTTCTTGTCTCAGAACAGGAAGATCAGGAGCTTAAAGGGCACAGATGCAGTAAGTAAGTAGGGAGAAAATAAATAAATAAACTGAGGAAAGAGTAAGTATTCCAAACAACAGTTAAGGGGCCAGAAACAAGACATGATGGGAGTGGTGCAGCGCAGTTGCTGTGGAGCAGCAGTCTTCTGGAAGACATTCTGGAGGATGCAGTGTTGTCCCATCTGCAGGCACCTCTCTGGGATGAGGGAGGAGGCTGCTCATCTAGAGGCTGAGTTGGCCAGGATTTGGGGCACCTCTTTTCCCACCCAGGGACCACCAGGGCCACTGCCATTTGCCTCAGAGGTTGCCAAGAAAGAGGAGCAGTTGACCCACAGTGGGCTCAGGGAGGGTGAGGGTGGTGGAACAGAGGTACATCCCTCCAGTTGTACCTCTCCACAATTCATATGCCATTCTGGCAAAGTGTGGTTCCTCTATGGAGGCACCCGCAGTGGAGACCAAGGAGGATGCTGGGAACCTCCACAAAGGAGACCTCAGGAGAGTGGCATGGGCCCCCACAGGGGGAGGAAACAACTCTTGGTGTGGGACTCCATTGTTAGGGGTAGAACTGGGGAAGGAATGAGAGAGGGAGGTAAGGTGCCTGCCTGGCGCCATGGCTTGGAGGGACATGGAGTGAATCCTCAGGATTGCTGGAGCAGCTGCACAGGGAGAGGGAGCTGGATGTCATTGTCCACCTAGGGACAAATGATCTGGTGGAGAAAGGGATCAGAGCAGTGCAGGAAGAGTTTGTGGAGTTGGGAAGGGGCCTTAGGCAAGTAGCACGCACGGTAACCTTCTTGGAGGTGCTGCCTGTCTATGGCATGGGTGAGGCTAGGGTGCTCCACACAATGGGATTCAATCAGTGGTTGAAAAACTGGTGCAGAGCTCAGGAATTTGGCTTCATTGGGACTGGGAGTCCATCTGGAGTGATGCAGGCCTATACTGGCGTGACGGTCTGCATCTGCCCAGGAGGGGAACCAGGATCCTAGGTGATAGATTTAAATGCTTCATTGGCAAGCATTTAAACTAGCCAAGGGGGGAGGCACTGAAATGGAGTTGGGAAATCCTTGCCCCCCCAAAAAAAAATTAGGGTACTAAGTGAGGTAAACCCCAAGTTAGATGTTGATAGGGAGAAAGGCAGGGGTAAATGGAGAAAATGACAAAGGGAATAAAGACAGGGATGGGGCAAAAAGGGGTAAGGCCATCAAGAAATGGAGGATAATGAATATCAATGCCCATAGTCTGGGCAGCAAACTCCCTGAACTGGTGGCCTTGATGGAAGAGGGATGCCTGGATATCATAGTAGTCACAGAAACATGGTACACAGAGAACCATGACTGGGATGTTAACATACCAGGGTACACAACCTACAGGAGAGATAGGGAGGGTAGAAGAGGGGGAGGAGTAGCTCTCTATGTAAGGGAAGGGATAAAAACAACTGAACAAAAGAGTAAACATGGAGGAGAGGAGGCACTGCAGGTCACCTTAGAGACTGGAAATGGCAACACAATTCACACAGGGATTGTATACAGACCCCCCATGTCAAGGGGAGGGAATGGACAAGGATATGACAGAAGGCATCCCTAGGATGGCAGAGAAAAGGGAGATACTATTGATGGGGGACCTGAATATGCCAGATGTTAACTGGAGCACCTTTGCTGCAACCACATCCAAGAGCAGGGCCATTCTCGATGCCCTACAGGTGGCATGCCTCAGACAGCTAGTTATGGAACCCATTCGTGAGGGAGCAATCTTAGACCTCATTATCTCAAATGGGGACAGTGAGAGGATTTCAGATGTAGAAGTGGGTAGCCATCTGGGAACAAGTGACTGCCAAACAGTGTGGTTCATGATAAACTCAGCTACAGAGTCAAGCCATACAAAAGTGATGGTACTGGACTTCAGGAGGGCTGACTTTGGCAAGATGGGACAGTTCCTTAGAAAAGCACTAGCAAACAGGCTAGAAGGAGGGGTGGAGCAACAATGTGGAAACATCAAAACTGCCATCACAGAGGCAACAAGCCTTTGTGTGACGCAAATAAATCAAAATGGAAGAAAAAGCCACTATGATTCTCAAAAGAGGTGGCGGGGAAGGTTAGGGAGAAAAAGATAGCATTTAGGAAGTATAAGGAAACAGAAGTAGCAGGACAGAGAACTGTACCAGTTAAGGCAGAAGGAAACAGGGAGGGAAGCCAGAATAGCAAAGGCCCAAACTGAAGAAAAGATAGCCAACTCAGTTAAGAAGGGGGATAAAACCTTTTATAGGTACATCAGGGAGCTGAAAAGACAAAAGGAGGGATAGTGAGGCTGAATAGAATGGACGGTGGGTGGGCAGAGAGGGACAGTGAAAAATCAGGGATACTGAACGAATACTTCTGCTCAGTATTCACAAAAGAGGAGGAGGGGGAGGTGCCTAATCCAATTAACAGAAGCACTCTGGATAGGGGGGGTTGATCCCAGTCCTTTCACTGAAGAAAGGGTTCTGAAAGAACTCCTAAAACTGAAGGTGGACACAGCAATGGGGCTTGACGGAATTTACCCCAGAATTCTAAAAGAATTAAGGGCAGAAGAAGTAACACCACTGACTACCCTTTTTATTTATTTTATTTATTTATTTATTTATTTAAACAGCAGTTTGGAAAACCTTTGAGCCATAGGCTCATTTACAAAGGTACCTTGTCACAGTAAGACAAATGAAAATACACAGTATAACAGTACAACACAGTATAACAGTAACTTAAGACATAGATACAAACAAGCTGGAACAGGTAGGATTGATGCAAACAATACCAGAGTTATGTTGTCCTTAGCAGCTTAGTAGTAAGCTTTTTCATAAGTATTGAGTACGGCTTTGACTAGTTTTAACAAATCATGGGAGGATGGTGTGGTACCTGAGGACAGGAGGAAGGTGGTTGTGATTCCCCTTCACAAAAGCGGGAGCAAGACAGAGGCAGGAAACTACAGACCTGTCAGTTTGACCTCTGTGGTAGGGAAAGTGATGTAATTACTTCTGAAGGAAAGAACTGTTGAGTACCTAGAGGCCAGTGGGGCACAGGAGCCAAGGCAGCATGGGTTCACAGCGGGAAGGTCATGTCAGATGAATCTAATTGATTTATTTGACTGAGTGACCAAAGTAGTAGACCAAGGAGGGGCTGTGGACATGGCCTACCTAGACTTTAACAAGGCATTTGACACAGTCCCACACAAAAGATTAATAATCAAATTAACCAGCCTGGGAGTGGGTCCCAGGGTGGTAGCCTGGATAAAACATTGGCTGGACAACAGGACACAGAAGGTAATTGTAAATGGACTCCATTCTGAAGAAAGAGGGGTTACTGTGGGGTACCGCAGTGTTCAGTACTGGGTCGAGTACTTTTTAATGTCTTTATAAGTGACGTTGCAGAGGGACTGGATGGAAAAGTATGCCTCCTTGCAGATGACACAAAGATCTGCAACAGGGTTGATACACAAGGAGGCGTGGAAAGGATGAGAAAGGACTTGTCAAGGTTGTAGGAATGGTCAGAAGTATGGCAGCTTGGATTCAATGCAAAGAAGTGCAAAATAATGCACATGGGAAACAAAAACCCAGGGGAAGATTACACAATGGGGGGAGGTAGTAACAACAACAAAAATGGAAAGGGACCTGTTGGTAATCATATCAGATGACCTTAAGGTTAGCAAGCAGTGTGAGAAGGCAGTAGGAGGGCTGGGTGGATACTGGGATGTATTGGGAGAGGCATCCCCAACAGAATACAGGAAGTTGTTATCCCTCTGTACACAGTTGGTGAGACCCCATCTGGAGTACTGCGTCCAGTTCTGGAGACCCCATCTCTGCAAGGACATAGACAGGATGGAGGCAGTCCAGAGGAGGGCAACTAAAAAGGTGCGGGGTCTGCAAGAGAAGCCATACGAGGAGAGACTAAAGGAGCTTAATATATATACCCTTGAGGAAAGGAGGGAGAAGGAGGACGTGATAGAAACTTTTAAGTACCTCAGTGGAATCAACAACATCCAAGAGGGTAGCATCTTTCAGAAAAAGTCATGTGCAAGAACAAGGGGACACAATTTGAAGATAATGGGGGGATGGCTCAGGGGCAATGTGAGAAAGTATTTTTTCACAGAGAGGTGGTGGACACATGAAACAGCCTTCCTGAGGAGGTTGTGGGGTCTAAAACTGTGGGAGAACTCAAGAATGCATGGGACAGACATAAGGCAATTATTGTGGGGGGTAGGAAGAAATAGGCTGTTGGCTAACTAGGATCTGCAGCTTATCCTGTAGGTAGGAAAATGGGCAGACTAGATGGGCCAAGTGGTCCTTATCTGCTGTCAAAGTCTATGTTTCTATGTTTCAGTTAAATTAAATACCTAGGTATTAAACTCCCAGCATCTCCAGATAGATTATATGTAGGCAATAAGACATGATGGGGTTGCAATGAACAGATCTGACTGAATGCCCAGGCATGTAGTATGGCACTGGGCCAAAGTCAATGCACCCCCAGAGAGTATTATTGCACTTATAAAATGGGTTTCATTTTTAAAATATTTTCTGACCTTAAAAAAAAAATACATATATGTAAAATGTAAATAATTATCTAAAATTAATATACAAATAGTCCTTCTGCTTCCTCTTATGATATCATTGTGTTCTTGCAGAACATTGCCCCTCTGCTTAGAGTACTGGAGCAGCTGTGCTTCCAGAACAACTCTGGCATTTTCCAAGAGCCTACAGCGGGCAATAGTTTGTGTGACCCAGGTATGATAGTGCAGCAGTAAACACACAATACAGAGCAGGAAAGTGAAGAGCCATTGACCAGCACAGAACTGAGTGCACAAAAACTCACCCCAGGAACTCGCAGTAGCTTGATACAGAAAGCCTTTTTCTTTGAAAGTTTGACATTATATTTGGGGTTTTCATTTCAGGTATTTAGTTTATCAGAGTGCTTATTTGGGCTTGATTACTCATTTTCATGCTGCTAATTTGATTGAACATTTCTCTTACTAAGACAAAAAAGGCAGCATTTCAAAAACTGAGCATTCTAAAGGCACAGTGATTATATTTTTGGAGTGCAGTCCTAGCTTTGAGTGCATGACTTCTGCATCAGATAGATTTGATGCACAGGTAAGAAAACAAAAAAATATAGCAGCATTTTCTCTCCTCATTTTATAAGAAATGAATTACGGACCCATGAGAGCACAGTTTATTTCTGAGGTTCAGCATTGGCATACCCTTCCACTAAGCCTGATTTGCAGGGTCTACTCAATAAGAATTGTGGTACTGCCCCAATTTCTCTATATTTTTCACAGTATTCCCCTGTATATCCCAGAGATGCATGGAAGGAGATGAGACCGCTATCTCACGATATATATAGGTGGGGAAATTTCCCTGAAGC
The DNA here is from genome assembly GCA_016271365.2 of Neoceratodus forsteri. NCBI lineage: Eukaryota > Metazoa > Chordata > Ceratodontiformes > Ceratodontidae > Neoceratodus > Neoceratodus forsteri. The sequence goes on along the minus strand of CM057453.1, from coordinate 1,317,156,794 downwards.
AAGGTTCAGACAATGATGCTCCCAAAATCTAAGGGAGACCTAGCCCTCCTTGACTTGAAGACTTACTCTGCTGCCATGTAATTGCAGCTTTTACTTAGACGGAATGTGATCTCCCATTTAATGAGCTGGTCTGCTATGTGTCTGGCAGGCATAAACTTGAAAAGTGCGTGGGAGTCCATAAGCACTGGATACGGAGAATCCATGCAGTCTGGGCAGACTCATTCAGACAATTTACTGTAACTATGTATCTGATCTATATGTGCCCATTGGTGCAGCTGACTCCATCTTACCAGCTCATCTCAATCATGCCTACCAGAATTGGGGATGCAGGAATCTCCTCTACCTGACCCAGTTTTTCTTGGGGGCACCATAGGGACCTTTGAAGATATGCAGAAGCAAAATGGGCTGCGGAGATAGGATTTTTATCGCTACCCCCAAGTTTGTTATTTTTTGACATCCAAATCCCAAGAAATAAGAGACCAAGCCAATATATCTCCTCTTATAGCTACTTTAATTTCTCACATTAAAACACAGAATACCAGGCATCACATTTCCATTTTAAAGCTATGAAAGATACATAACACTATGACAGTCTTTACATCACCAGATAGTGAGATTAAAATATGAATATGGTAATAGTTCAAGAAGAATGGTAGAAAGGCTGTTATGAGGCAGGTAGAATCTCATCTTCGCATTTCTCATGATGATACTTGTGGAAGCACATGGTCCACTTCTTCGGGATGCCAGTCATTAGGTCTAGGTATGGGGGAGGAGGATTCACTGTTTGCTGGCAACTGTGAGACCAAAGCCAGGTAACACATGCCCATAGTACATGGTCATGCCTTGCAATGTCTGCATTTCTTCTGGAGCTGCAGGGAATGACAACAGATGCAAAAATGTGCAAAGTAATGCACCTGGGAAACAAAGACCCAGGTGAAGAGTACTCAACATGGGGGGAGGTACTAACAACAACAAAAATGGAAAGGGACCTGGGGGTAGTCAAAGCAGATGACTTAAAGGTAAGCAAGCAATGTGAGAAGGCAGTAAGGTGGGCTTGGGGATACTGGGATGCATAGGGAGAAGCATCACTAGTAGAAAACAGGAAGTTGTTATCCAGACAGTTGGTGAGACCCCATCTGAAATACTACATGCAATTCTGGAGACTTCATCTCTGAAAGGACATAGACACAATGGAGGCAGTCCAGATGAGGGCAATTAAATGGTGCAGGGTCTGCACCAGAAGCCATATGAAGAGAGGCCAAAGGAGCTTAATATGTATACCCTCGAGGAAAGGAGGGAGAGGGGGTAAATTATAGGAACATTTAGGTATCTCAAGGGAATCAATAAAGTCCAAGAGGGTGGCATCTTTCAGAAAAAGAGATGTGCAAGAACAAGGGGGCACAATTTGAAGATAGAGGGGGGATGGCTCAGAGGTAACGTGAGGAAGTATTTCTTCACAGAGAGGGTTGTAGATGTATGGAACAGCCTTCCTGAGGAGGTTGTAGAGTCAAAAACAGTGGGGGAATTCAAGAATGCATGGGACAGACATAAGGCAAGTCTAGTGGTGGGTATGAGGAAGTAGGCTGTTGGTTAACTAGGTGCTGCAGCTTATCCAATAAGTAGGGAAATGGGCAGACTGTGTGGGCCAAGCGGTCCTTATTTGCCATCAAACTCTATGTTTCTATGTTTCTATTTATGTTTCTATGTTTCATTCTCCATTTGCTCTTACTCAGAGGTTTATTTCCTTTATCAGTTTCCTAGGGGACGCAGAGACAAGCATATTAAGTATCTATTAGGTACTATGATTTCTGCTGCAAAAAATGTATAACTAAGAAATGGTTGACAACTCAGCAGATCACATTACAGGACTGGAGGGAGACAACTAGTTATATTTATATACTTGAAAAAATAACCTTTGCATTAAATGATGGTCGGACGTTTTCACCTCATGCTGGTACACCGGGGTGATGTATATCATGCTACATCACGCTGCTTTCATACCATAATGAAATTGAAATACATATGTAATATGCAAGGACACCTGCTGGAAAAAGCCAGAGGGCTCAGTCCCCAGATTAGAGCTGGTCAACTGCCCTGCTCTCTCACACTTGCCCCACTGTACCTGCTAAGCCCCAAGTTTTAGTAAAACATATCAAATGTTAATATTGCTTGTTTGTCAAATTCCAGACTGGCACCCTAGGAAAGAAGGCTCTATTGGGTAAAACACCACCTTGTGTAGGCAATTTGATCAAGGCTGCCAACTCATTACATGTCACAGAGGGAGGACTAGAGGGGCTTGGCTATCCCCTTCCGTCGCACCTCACTTGGGTAACGTGCATTTGCCTACCGGGCCCCCCTGCGGATGAATGAACTCCCTGGGCACCTCTTGGCCACCAACTGTGTGGCACAATTCAAAACTGACCTCAAACAGCACCTATTAACACTCTCTAAGTGCACCTGCCCCTGAGTCCAGCCACACCTGCTCTCTCTGCCCTCCAGCAAGCACTAGACAGGCCTCAGTTACCCCCTCTCCCTCTGTCCCTTCTCATGTCTTGCCTCAGCAATCAGTTTGCTTCATGCTCCTTTGGCATCTACCACCCCCTTCCCCTTCCCCAACTCACAGTCCCATGAGTTTCCGTAACAGTCACTACTAATGCAGGCTGCCTGATCATGCCCTCTCACACTCCACCATTTACTCTAGCATGTCTTCTCCGCTCAGCCTCCCCTCACCCCAACATTTCACCCTATACCATATCACCCTTCTTCCCCCACCCTTCACCTCCAGTGCAGTACATACCTCTCTTTCGTACCACCTTTCTTCACTCCACTGCCAGTTATCTCCGTCCCTCTGAACTACTGACAAGGCACTTTGTGGCTGCTTATCCCCCCCACCCTCATAAAGTGTTTTTCTTGTTATTTTAACTTGTACCTATGTTTTGAGTTATTCTGTAAGTTCTGAATCCAAGCTGTATTGTTCATTGTAATGTACCTTTGTTTTCTCCTATTGTACTTTGTTTTGCAATCTATGCCGTGGAACCTTTGTTAAAGAGCTTGCGCTCAAAGGTCTTTTCCAAATCACTAAATAAATAAATAAAATTGTACTTTAAAATTTGTCCCTGGTGCCAGGAAGGTATTATAATAAGGCACTTTCAGTGTGTGGCCTTAATGTCTTGTACCTATTGTTGTGAGAAAATACTCTTTCTGATGTGCCAATGCCTTGTATGCAATGATGCACAAAAACCTTTCTATAAAAACAAATTTACAAAACAGAAGACCTCTCATGGAGTCTGGGCTTCTGTTTTATCTATATCAGATTAAACAGCAGACATTTCCCTGGTAAGCAGGTGAGGAAAAGAGTGTGAATTTTCATAGTCAGGAAAGAAACATCAGAAATTAAAACTGTAAGTGCCTTAGTATTTCATTTTTGCAACTGCATAGAGAGAGCTATGCGGACATATTGCCAACAGAGGAGAGAATAAAGGGGGTCTGGAAGGGTGTAACCAGATTCTGACTGCATCACATAATGTTTGCTCAACACAGTAGAGATGAAGCACATAATGAGTATACATGAATCAGTGGGCTTCTTCCCTCTCCTTCACTCTCTTGCACTTTTTTCTTTCATCTTTGAAAGTTCCACTGGTGCCACCTCTTACGCAGTGACAGGAAATTTTCATCAACCATCACTACAACAATGACACAACACCGCCAACTGGCATTATGCCATCGCTGTTCAAAGTGTGTTTTGCAGGGGCTTCACCTCAGACTTCAGATATCCAACTCTGAGTTGAGTTGGTCGGGGGGTGAACTCCCCAGAGACAGCAGAGTCAGGAAACAAGCAGACCATCACAGTGAACTGTCAATTTTGTTGCTGTGATGGTCTTCACTACGTTCCCATCACTGTGGGGATGGTATACTCTTCTCACAAACCTGCTACCTACCCTGAGGTCAGGGAGCAAGTAATGGTGGTACAGGCTCTTCTCTACTCCTGAGCCTGCTGCCTGTCCTGGGGTTGGAAGCTATGTAGGGATACAAATTCCTCCTGGTCCCCCCGTCTGAGTGGTCTCATGACCCCACCCTCTAACCTTGTCCCCCGAAATAGACCACCCACCCACCTCCTGATCCTTCCCCAGCTGTCCCATCCCTAAACATAAAACACCCACCGAATGCCAAGCATCCTGTCCACCTCCTGATCCTTCCACAGATTTTCCATCTATGAAAATAAACATCCTCCCACTGCCAAGTATTGTGCCCATCATTCAATCCTTCCCCATGCTCCATCCATAAAAATTAAAACACCCTCCAACTACCAAATATCCCGCCCACCACCTGATTTTTCCCATGCCCCATCCACAATAAAAAACACCATCTCACTGACAAGTATCCTGCCCACCTCCCGATCCTTCTCCCATACCACTCCTGTAACACAAGAAAATGGTCCAGAATTACTTCTGCCCTCCATACCATCTCCACCCCAAACCCTCCCCAGCACTCCAGCCCCATACCCCATACTTACCTGTCTGGTGCAGCACTGCTCCTTTTTGAACATGATGCTTCTTCTGAGCTCCACCAGGAAGTGACTCAAAACAAGGTAAGTTTGGTTAATGGTATTTTAATGCGTTTTCGACTTTCACTCATAACTTTGTAATTTTTTAATATTTTTACCCCAGACTTTCACCATGGCCTTTTTTTAAACCCATCTCATGAACTAGGTAAGTGACATTTTTCAAATCCCCACAAACATATTTTTCCAATCACTCTGTGAAATCACATTTTGGACAGGATTTTTAAAAAATAGACCTGTTTTCATCATAAGGTGGGAGTAATAAAAAGACTATGCTGAAAATTTGGGGTCAAAATCTCAAAAAAGAACCAAGTTAGGAAGCAATTTTTAAATTCTTCAATATTTACCCATAACTTTACTATTTTTCCAGATTTTGGCCCAAATTGGCAACATAGCCTTTTCTACACCACCTGATAAATAAGGCAGGTGTAATTTTTAAAATTCCCTCCAAACCATGCTTTCACATTTGCTCCATGAAATCACCTTTTGGATTGGATTTAGAAAAAAGTCTGCTCTTTGGGTTCATGAGGTGCAGGTCATAATAAGACTGTTAAAAATTTGGAGTCAAAATCAAAAAATGGCAATGTTATGAAGAAAAATTTAAATTCTTAAATGTTTACTCCTACCTTTGCTGTTTTACCAGATTGTGACCCCACATTTTCAACATGCCCAGTTTGTACCCCATGTCATGAACATGACGTGTCATTTTTCAAGTCCTGTCGAAAACATCTTTTCACACTTGTGCCACAAAATGGCATTTTGAACAGGATTTCATGAATGAGACGTGTCAAGTTCATAAGGTGGTGTAGGAAAGTTATTGCATGCTGAGGTACTGAGGAAGAATGATTAAAGCAGGGGAGAATGAAGGCTTTTAAATTATTTTGAGAAGGTATGCCATTGTTGTCTTAAAATAAAATAACTCAGTCTCTCTTTCTAGACCAGCTTGCTGTGGCTGGTTTTAGAGTATATTTTTCTTTCTTGTTGTCATCTTCCCACAGGGGCCTGGAGTCTAGAGTGGCAGTAGAGCCTGCCCGGCAGGGGGCCTGAACAGGGAGCTCTGCAGAGAGCAGTCTTGAGAAGGGAGTACACCGGAGAGTCTACCAAAAAAAGGAGGACATAGCACTCACCAAGGATATTCTTCCCAGCCTCACTTCCACTGAAGATTCTGAAGATGTCGAGTATAATAAACAACTGGAAACCTAAAAGGGTTATACAGTTAGAGGATTGAATCAGAGTTATAATTAAAGGAGGTAGGAAATGATTTGTTACTGCAATTAACTTTTAAATAAATTATAAATAACTGACTGTGGCCTTTGGGTGTGATTTTTGTATATTTAAACTTTATTAACTGAAGCCATACTGCTCTTCATAGAAGGGCACCAACCAGAAGAAACGGCACTAAACAACCATCTTAAGAATCAGGCAGTGTTTTATTTCTTTGATAAACAGCACACTTACAGATGCTTCATCATGTACATGGCTGTGTATTCCAGTAACTAGAGTGCATCTAGGCTCAAACAGATTTAGTGGAGCTGTGGCAGTAGTTTACTCATCCCTTATTAGAAAGTACACCTGACTATAGTTACCATATAAGCAGTTTTATTTGTGTACAAAAAAAATGTTATTTATTCCCTCCATGCTGTAATGCTGGCCTCTTTCAATCTCTCTCTCCTCACAAGGAATCTTGTTACTGTACCTTTCATAACCTGTAGGAAGCCATGAAAATCTGTTTCTTAGGCAGGGAACAGAAGAAATCTGCAGGCACACAGTAGCTCCAATGGTAAGTTTGCTGCAATGCTTTATTGTGCTTCCTGCCCCACAGTGCTGTCTGGAGCGGGGGGAGGATCCTTGGGCACCTGCAGATACATGGCCATGTAGATGTAGTGAAACCCTGCTGCTGGAATGTCTTTGGAGCTCCCGATTGTTCCCTAGCCCCAATTTGCTGAGTTTGTGGGAGGGAGGGAGGAGCAGCAACAGACACTCGCTCACCATACATGGAGCAGATTTTTTTCTGTAATCCCCAGCCCAAATGTTGTACTTCATGAGTGCACTGAAGCAGTGAAGATGAAGTCCCAAAAGAAAGGGATTTTGATACGGTGGCTCCCTACAGGTCATGAAGGGTACAGTAACTAGATTCCTTGTGAGGAGAGGGGTTGGCAGGTGCCCACACTACAGAATGGAGGGAATACATAAGAATTTTCTTTGTACACAAATAAAACTGCTTAACTGATTACCAGCTTATTTTTTGTCTGTATGGCGAGTGGCTAATGATGGTTGGGGGGGCGGAGGGACAGTTGCCCAGTGATTTATATGGCAATTATAGTCAGGTGTACTTTCTAATAAGGGATGAGTAAACTACTGCTGTGGCTCCACTAAATCTGCCTGAGCCTGGATGCACTAAATAAAACATGAACAAATCAGAAAGAACGGGCACTGAGCAACAGCGTCTGTTGAGAAAGCTTCCAAATGGGTGAGTCACCAGCAGTTGGCTTTTGCTCTCTCTCTCTAGTTACTGGAATACACAGCCATGGATGTGGTGAAGGATCTGTAAGTGTGCTGTTTATCAAAGAAATAAAACATCACTGCCTGACTCTTAAGACGGTTGTTTAGTGCAGTTTCTTCTGGTTGGTGCCCTTCTATGAAGGCAGTTTGGCTTCAGTTAATAAAGTTGAAGCTGACAGTTGAGCATGATGTGAAATCTGTGGCTAGCAGAATGTTGTGTCAGGAGTCTGTGACGTGTGTATTTCAAATCTTCTCATGCACTGACTCCCAATACAAAAACACATAGTCCAGCCCATAATCCTTTCAGCATAATGTGCATATGTGTATAAATGTGTATACTAAAGGTTAAAAATACAAAAATCACACCCAAAGGCCACTGTCAGCTATTTTATAATTTATTTAAAAGTTAAGTACTGCAAAAAATCATTTCCTATCTTCTTTAAAAGGAAAGTAGTGAAGCTGCTAAGTAGCAAACTTGTGAAACAACAACTCAAAAAGTGGATGAGGACTCTAAACTCATCAAAATTCATTTAATTTAACATCTTTTCCCCTCCTAGTATATGTTTCTGTGCATGTTTTATGCAGGCATTTTTTAACACTTTGTGTAAAAGTATATTTCTATAATATTTAAATTTTTTCCCTGAAGATCAAGTGTACCACACTCGCTATGTGCATCTGCCATCAGTTAGATGAATCACCATTTTGATACCAGGCTGAACACCGCTCACATTGTTCACAGCTCAGCTGAACCCAAGAAGCAGTATTTAAAAAAAAATTATATTGCAATCTGCCGACAATAGGGCAAGGCAAATTACTGTGGTTCATTGAGGCTGAAGTAAGCTAAATTCAAACTGCAGATTTCATCTGGACAGCCAGTTTAGTATCAACAGGCACCCAATAAAAACAGCTGACAGAGCACCTGATAAAGTAACCGATAAGGCAGAAAGCTCACAGCCCACAGCGGTTGTGTTTTATTAAGCACTCGAAGCACAGATTTGAATCTGAGCAGGTCCTTAGCCATGAAAGATGTAGGCAAATCATCTCACAAGTAAGATTTGAATTATTGGATGATTATTGTGTCTCATATAATAGTTCACTGTTTTTCCATCATTCTGATGGAATTGATTAGTTGAGCAAGCCCTTGACTGTTTGAAAGTTTAAAGGCTGAAGCCTAGATGCTAAACATCATTTCTATAGTTTCTATAGTAGTGGAACCAGTGAACCAGAGGAGTGGCTATCTCTGCAAAGCAGTGTGCAAAATATGGAGATTAGTGTCCAAAAGGTGGATAAGCAGAAAAGGGGCAAAATTCAGCAGAAGGGCAGACAGCAAGGAGAACCAGGGATAAATGACAACCAAGGAAGGGGCTGGAGTAGAACAGTGAAGCAGTCTAGGGAGGTCAAATCATGGAAAGCCATGTGTGCAAATGCCAGGAGCCTTAGCAACAAGATGGAGATCTGGAGGCTGTCATGGTACAGTCAGACCTGGACATTGTGGCCATCACTGAAACCTGGTGTAATGATAACCATGACTGGGAGATGGCCATACCTGAGCTACAACATATTCAGAAGAGACAGAGCAGGCAGGAAGGAGGAGGTGGCACTGTATGTGAAAAAATGACATAAGGGCCACACAGATCCAGGAGGGAACAAAATGGGGAGATACTGTGGGTTAGCTGGAAAAGGAACAGCCATCTGCACAGGTGTGGTCTATAGACCACCAGCCCAGGAGGAAGAAACAGATAGAGTTGATGCTAGCCATCCAAAGGATGGCAGACAAGGGTGAGGTAGTACTGGTTGGAGACTTCAATATACCAGACGTGGACTGGAGCATCCCAGCAGCAGCATCAACTAGGAGCAGATTTATCCTGGACTCCTTCAGGGTGCCTTCCTCAACAACTGGTCATGGGACCAACTCGCGCAGAAGGCAATACTGGACCTTGTGTTCACAAACAGGGACAGTGTGATGGGGTAACAGTGGGGAGCACCTGCTAACAGTGACCACCAGTCATTGTGGTTTGAAATCACAGAAAGAGCAGAACCAAACCACACAAAACACGTATCCTGGATTTTAGGGGGGCAGACTTTGGGAAAATGGGGAGATACTTGAAAGAGGCATTAAGGGGAATGGGACAGGAATCAGGGGTTGAGAAACAGTGGGCAGTATTTAAAATGGGGATTATAAGAACAACAGAATTATGCATTAAGCAGGTTAGCAAGAGGAAAAGGAAGAGGAGACCATTATGGTTTTCCAAAGAGGTAGCAAAGAAAGTGAAAGCCAAAAGATTGCATTCAGGCAATACAAAAGACACAGGCAGAAGGGGATAGAGAGAAGTACCAGGAGAAACAAAGGGAGGCAGGGAAGTCAGTAAGGGAAGCCAAAGCTCAGACAGAAGAACACATTGCAAAATCAGTGGGTAAAGGGGACAAAACCTTTACAGGAACGTAAGAAAAAAGAAAGACAAAGGGAGGGATAGTGAGACTGAAGGGGAGATGGGAGCCGCATGGAGGATGACAACAGTAAAGCTGACATATTGAACAGGTATTTCTGCTCCAGTCTTTACTAAGGAAGAGGGGGTAATGGGTCTGAAGGGAGCACAAGGGTAAGAATGGTGCAGAAATGGACCAAGTCCCTTTACTGAGAAAGGGTCCTGAAGGAACTGGAAGTAATAAGAGCTGATAAAGCAATGGGGCCAGATGGGGTGCACCCAGGGTCCTTAAAGAACTAAGAGAGGTGGTGGCTGAACCTCTGGCTATCCTGTTCAGCCAATCACTGGAAACAGGGAGGTACCCAAAGACTGGAGGACAGCAGATGTAGTCCCCTTATACAAAAGTGGGAACAAAGAGGAAGCAGGGAACTACAGACCATCAGCCTCACCTCGGTAGTGGGAAAGATCATGGAAGCACTACTGAAGAGAGATTGGTGAAACATCTGGTTGTCAATGGACTACAGGACCCGAGGCAGCATGGTTTCACCAGGGGGAGGTCATGTCAGACCAACCTCATTGAATATTTTGACTGGGTGACTAGGAGGTGGATCAGGAGGGCAGTGGACATGGCCTATCTGGACTTCAGCAAGGCCTTTGACACTGTGCCACATAGAAGACCATTACACAAACTGGGGAATATGGGTGTGGGCAGGACAGTGAGTGGTGGGTAGGTAACTGGCTGGGTGGCAGGACACAGAGGGTGGTGGTAAATGGCTGTCCTCCACAGAAGGAAGAGTGACCAGTGGGTACCACAGGGTTCAGTGCTGGGACCGGTCCTATTCAACATCTTCATCAGTGACATTGCACAGGATCTAGAAGGCAGAATTTCACTGTTCGCTGATGACACAAAGCTCTGTAATAGAGTAGACACACCAGAGGTGTAGACAGAATGAGAAGGGACCTGCAGAAACTTGAAGAATGGTCAGGGTTTGGCAGTTGAAATTCAATACAAAGTGCAAGATAATGCATATGGGGGCTAAAACCCTGGCACAATATATCAGTTGGGGGTGAGGATATAGCATGCACCAAGCAGGAAGGGATCTTGGGTTTGTCATCTGATGACCTCAAGGTAGGGAAACAGTGTGACATGGCATCAGGTAAAGCAAATAGGATGCTGGGATGTAGGCAGGGGCATCACCAGCAGGAAAAAGGAGGTCATAATTCCGCTATACGAGACACTAGTGAGGCCCCACCTGGAGTACAGTGTACAGTTCTGGAGACCCATACCTATGTAAGGACATAGAGCAGGTAGAAGGAAGGTTCAGGGAGGGCAACAAAGATCGTGCATGGGTTGCATCACAAGTCCTATGAAGACAGGTTGAAGGAACTGAACATGTACTCCCTGGAGGAGAGGAGGAGAGAGGGGATATGATGAGAGACATACAAGTATCTTACAGGGAGGAACAGGTACAGAAAACACTATTTTAAGCCGAAAAAGATGTTTCAGGACTAGAGGGGCATGGGATGAAGTTGGAGGAGGGACGATTCAGAGGAAACATGAGAAAGAATTCTTCACAGAACGGGTGGTGGACAAGTGGAACACCATGCCAGAGGAAGTGGTGGAGGCTGAAACAATCAAGGGATTTAAGAATGCATGGGATAGACATAAAGGAATTCTAGAGGTCAGGGGTAAGGGAAATAGACTTCTAGGAAAACAAACTGAACTTACAAGCTCAAATGGGCAGACTAGGTGGGCCATAGGCCCACTTATCTGCCAAACACTGTCTATGTATCTATGTAGGAATAAATAGAATAGTGTAGTTTAAGCGTTTAAATATTAAAGTGTTTTAATCATTAAATTTCACCATCGCAATAGCACATTCAAAAGAAATAATAATAATAGACTTATTGAAGGTTCTAATTAAGGGTATTTGTTTTAATTGAAATATTTAATTTAATTTTGACTGTTATCTTGTCTACACCAAGAAAAGTTAAAAGACACTACCTTTCTTATCTCTGCCTAGAGCTAACTTATGGTTCTGTATTGAAGCGAACAGCAGAGTAGCTAACCAGAGTGTTGGCAGAGTCCAAGTTGAGGGTGGTCCCTCAAGGGAGCAGGGAAAGAAAGGTCTGGGAGCAGTCTACATGGACGAGGGTCAGGACCAGCAGTTCTTGAAAGTGGAACAGAGATCAGTGAAAAGGAAAATAAGTACACAAGATAAAACCTCCCACCAACTTTTAGCCCCAATGGATGCAACGGTCACACTACATTCAATTGCACAGCTATACCGAACAACCAAGTCTGACGGAGAGCAGATATCTTGTCCTCACAAACTTGGAAAGGATCAAGGACATTGAAGTGGGATGTCATATGGGCAACAGCGACCATCGCATGGTAAGATTTAAGGTAAACATAACACAGGACACCAGCTACTCAAAGATAATGGTGCTAGATTTCAGAAAGGCTGACTTCCAAAAAATGAGGAACAACATAAGTAGCCAGTTAATGGAAATAGAGGTTGAGGAGGTGGAGGTCATGTGGGGGAGACTCAAGAGAGCAATAAAGACTGCCACAGATCAATGTGCCAGATGGGTCAGCAAAGCAAGAAGAAAAATAAATCCTCTATGGTTTTCCAAAGAAGTGGCTACCACAGTCAAAGAAAAAAAGAAGGTGTACAACATATACCAGGAAACCAAAACTGAGAAAGACTGTGAGTTGTAAAAGGAAAAAATGAGAGAGTCAAGCAAACAAATCAGAAAGGCAAAAGTCCAGACAGAGAAAAAGATAGCAGAAGGGGCAAAGAGAGGAGACAAATATTTTTTTAGATACATTAGGGAACATAGGAAGACAAAGGGGGGGATAGTAAAGATTGCTATTGAACAAGGGGGGAGGCTCAGAGGTAATTTATTCACAGAGAGGGTTGTGGATGCATGGAATGGCCTTCCGGAGGAGGTTGAGGAGTCAAAATCAGTGGTGGAATTCAAGCATGCATGGGATAGTCATAAGGCAATTCTGGGGGGTTGGGGTAGAAAGAAGTAGGCTGCTGGTTAACTAGGATCTGCAGCTTATCCAGTAGGTAGGGAAATGGGCAGACTGGGTGGGCCAAGCGGTCCTTATCTGCTGTCAAATTCTATGTTTCTATGTTTCTATGTAAGGGAAATGCACCAGATATGACCCAGAGATAGCCGAAATCCTCAATAAATACTTCTGCTCGGTGTTTACCAAAGAGGACCCAGGAGATGGCCCAGCCCTGAAAAAACACAACACCCCAGGACCAGGGGTAGACATGAGTCCATTTACAGAAGCCGAAGTATGGGAGGCGGTAAATAAACTAAAAGCAGACAAAGCCATGGGACCAGATGAGATGCACCCCAGAATCCTTAAGGAACTGGGGGTAGAATTAGCAGCCCCTCTGGCACTTCTATTCATGAAATACTTGAAGACAGGTGTGGTACCCGAAGACTGGAAAAAGGCAATAGTGGTTCCACTTCACAAATCAGGCAGTTGCAAAGAGTCTAGTAATTACATACCGTAGAGCCTCATGTCTATAGTAGGGAAACTAATGGAGACAATACTCACACAGAGGATCATAGCATTCCTCAAAACTAGTGGCTGACAAGACCCTAACAACACAGTTTCACAGCAGGCAGGTCATGCCAGACAAATCTGCTAGAGTTTTTTGACTACGCTACAAAAATAGTGGATGACGGTGGGGCAGTAGATGTGGTCTACCTAGACTTTAGTAAGGCCTTCAACTTGGTTCCACACAGGAGACTGGTAAAGAAGCTTGACCACACGGTGTTTGGTCCAGAAGTAGTCAGATGGGTACAAAACTGGTTACAAGGCAGAACTCAGATGGTACAGGTCAATGGAGCACAATCAACGGAAGGCAGGGTGACCAGTGAGGTGCCCCAGGACTCAGTACTGGGGCCTGTGCTCTTCAAGTTTTTATAGCAGACATCATTGATGGACTGGAAGGGAAGATGATCTGTTCACAGATGATGCCAAGATATGCAGCAGGGTGAACACCCCAGAAGGAGTGAGCAAAATGGAAGCTGACCTCAAGAAATTAGAAGAATGATCTGGAGTGTGACAGCTGAGATTTAATGCTAAAATGTGCAAGGTCATGCACATAGGAAAGAAAAATCCAAGAAAGGAGTATTATCTAGGAGGCAAAAGACTGGCAGTCTCAAACCAGGAATGAGATCTGGGAATCATAATCTCAGATGACTTGAAGGTTAGTAAGCAGTGCGAGAAGGCAACAATGAAGCCTAACAGAATTCTGGGCTGCATTGGGAGGAGAATCACAAGCAGGAAGAGAGAGGTGGTACTACCACTGTATAGATCAATGGTCAGGCCTTACCTGGAATACAAAGTTCAATTCTGGAGGCCTCAGCTCAGGAAGGACATTGACTGGGTGGAAACAGTTCAGAGAAAGGCAACAAAAATGATTCAGGGTCTGCAGTACATGTCCTATGAGGAAAGACTTAGGGAACTGAATATGAACTCCCTGGAGCAGAAAAAAGAGAGAGAGGGGACATGATTGAAACATTCAAGTACATAAAAGGCATTAACAAGGTACAGGCACAGGAACATTTTTGCTTCAAGAAGAGCTCCAGGAGCAGGGTACATGGCCTCAGGCTGCAAGGAGGGAGGTTCTCTACCAACACCAGTAAATTTTTCTTCACAGAAAGAGTGGTGGATGCTTGGAATGGCCTACCCAAGAGGTTGTGGGGGTCAATACTGGGGGGGATTCAAAAATGCATGGGATAGACACAAGGGAGCCCTGGCTACAAACATAGAAACATAGAAACATAGAAGTTGACGGCAGATAAGGACTGCAAGGCCCATCCAGTCTGCCTATTACACAAAGGGCAACTAGAGTGTCAAAATAGGTCTTAAACAAATGGGCAGACTAGATGGACCTAGTGGTCTCTTTCTGCTGTCAACTTCTGTGTTTCTGTGTTTCTAAGTTGAGCACAGTGTGGAATGAACCAAGCTATAGTAAGATTGGATAGGCTTAACTAACATAAGTACAGCACCTTACAACATTTGTAATATTTTATTACTATTTATGACTTTTTATAACTATTTAATGGTTGAGCGTTCTTAATCTGATAGATATCCTCCCGATATTGTACACATTTATTGTATATTTAAGGTGTTAATATTATATTTGGTGTATTTGGAATTTAAAAACATCATAACTATGCCTGTGGAAACTAGAAGTGGGAAAAATAACTTTAAGGAAGAGCAACACGATAAGTTATACAAACCTAAAACCTTAAAACATTTAGCACTTTGCACGTTAAGAAAAATTTAGACGTTCCCAGGTTCCCAGAGAAAAAGAAAAGGGAAAGTAAGAAAAAAGAAAAAAATACTTAACACTCTGGAAATGACTTCTACTCCCATAGAAAAACTAAACAAATGAAAATCTTACAAGTAGCTGTCATACAGGATAATAATCAGGAAGGGATTAAAAAATACTAGCAGCCAAGAAAAACTCATAACCCGCAATGACACTTCAGTGCCCACTCAAGGATCAAACACAGACTTCTCAGATGTTTTTGAGAATCTGGAAAGCCAAAACAAAATGGTGAGAGATATGAGAAACTCAATAAGAGACTATTAAAATAAATAGCTAGCCACTGAATTATAACAAAAATGAATTAAGCAAAAGGGAAAAGAAGAAGAAACATCTTGTAACCATTCCCAACATTTAGAGTCAGAGGACTGGGACTATACTCAAACAAACATTTGTCAATGCCAAATGTTATTGACCTGGCATTGGCAGTGGCGGAGGTGGAGAGGCATAGCGCTGTGAGTTTGTTAATGTGTCCCAAAAGGTGATTTTGCACCGCGGGTATGCCACTGTGTGGCAGAGCTGCGGAAACATGTTTTGGGCAGGCTGTTGAAAATGGCAGCTGGACTGTTGATAATGAGGTGTGCACAAATGCCAGTGGTGAAAATGTGGCATGAAAATATTGCAGATTGACAAAGTTACAAGGGTGCGTGGAAACTGTGCAATGCACACTTGCAACACAGTCATTGTCTGGACATTCACCATCAAATTGTCAACATAAGCATTTTAGGACCTCTGCTGATGAATAGCGTCACCGTCATTTCCTGAAAGTGTCCCGAAAAGTGATTTTGCACAGTGACCGTGCAATTCTGCACCGGACGTGCGAAAACACATTTCAGCCAGCTGTACTGTTCATAAGGAGGTATGGAAAAATGGCAATGATGAACAGCTGGAGGAAAGTATTACAAATTCACAAGTCACGAAAGGCAGTGCAAACTGCACAATCTGGGCGTTCGTGAAAACACTCATTTTATTGACATCTGCCCTAAATTTTCAACATAGGCATTTTAGAACATCTGCTAATGAACAGTGTCACTGACATTTTCATAATGTGTCTCGAACACAGGCTTTCCACAGCGACCGTGCTATTGTGCGCTGGAACTGTGAAAACAGATTTTGGTCAGGATGTGAAAAATGACAAGCTGTACTGTTCATTAGGAGGTGTAGAACAATGGCACTGTTGAAAATGTGGAGTGAAAATATAAGTTTGGGAACTTTACGCTCATTACACAGTCATTTTATAGAGTATTGTCACCAAATTTTCAACACAGGCATTTTAGGACCTCTGCTCATGAACAGTGTCACTGTCATTTTCGTAATGTGTCCCAAACACTGATTTCGCACAGCAACCACGCTATTCTGCGCTGGAAGTGTGAAAACACATTTCGGGCAGGATGTGAAAAATGACAGCTGTATGGTTCACAAGAAGGTGTGGTAAAATGCAAATGTTGAAATCTGGCATGAAAATAGTGCAAATGTGTAACTTACGGAGTATGTTGCGCGCGGTTGCTACACACGCCAGTAAAATAGTAATTTGTTTGATTTTTCCCACTAAACTTGCAACATAGGCTTTTTGAGAGCCCCTCTCATGAACAGTGGCACAGTCATTTTGTTACTCAGTCCCAAAAGGTGATTCCGTGCAGTGACTGCGAAATCACCTTTCTGGATGGAATAATGCCATGACAGTGCAAGAATTCATGAGAAGGGGTCCCAAAAACCCCATGTTGAAAATCTGGGGCCAAAATTCACAAAAAAGCCAGAGATATGCATTAAAGTTGAAAAACCCCTATTCATTCCATTATACAGCTTACCGGCATTTCTTCAGTTCGTGGTTGGCTTTGAAGAGTGCAGACGTGCTCCTGGTCCACAGAAGATCATCGTGCATGACTCCGCAGGTAAGTATGGAGTGAGGGGGGTGAGGAAGCAGGATGCGCAGTGGGTGGGTGCATGTGGGGGAGGGGGCATCGCGACTACAAGGGACCGTTTTCATTTACAGGAAACCAAAAAAGAAAAAAAAACAGTGCGGGACAGTTTTGTTTTGCAGGATTTGGCACACTGGGGTGGGCTCCCAGCATGCCACCTAACTGTTTGGGGGTGTCTGTAGCCGAGGGGAATTGAGCACGCTCATCAGCACACAACACGGGGAGGAAGTAATGCTGATGGGGATTGGGCACCTCTGTCAGTACACAAAGCAAGTGGGGGCGCGATTGAGGGAGATTACACCCTCAGCATTCAACAATTGGGGTGGGAGTTTATGCTGATGGGGAGGGTTCCTGTTGGCACACAAAAGCGGGGGGTTAACCGACAGAGTTGGGCACCTCCGAAGTCAGCAGTGGTGGCGGCCAGCGCACCAACCATGCATATAATGGCGGCAAGCATGACAAGAAAAGGACCACTGCGTATGACGACCTTTGCTCATATTGCAGCAGACCTTTTCTTAGATGTGCTCACCACATTATGTATGCATGGTGTGGCACCGGCATGCAGGCTGATTGGGGAATGCGGGACGCACCTACTGGTGCGTGCCCTGCCTTCGCCCAACAGCGACCGTGCCTCCAAAGCTGCACTGTCCCAAGATGCTGGCTGCACAAGCATGCCAACATAACAATAAGTCCTGAGAGTGTATTGATCCCCAACTTAGAAAATATAACAAAAGATGTGGCTATAGCTATGAAAGACCCCTACACTACAAATATTATGTTATATGACCAAATAATTAATATTACATACTAACATACTAAATTGCCAGAAGATTAGGCCCAGTGGTCTATTGAGTTTGCTTAAGTATAGCCTACAGTTCATGCATTGCAGCTGCCTCCCCTCCCCTTTTGTGACCCTCTGCAGGGCCTTTACATACCCTGCTCCCCCTGGACTACACCCTTGTGTCTATCCCATCCTCTCTTGAAGCCTCCCACTGTCTCCATACCCACCAACTCCAATGGCAATGAATTCCAGGGTGCCACTACCCTCTCAGTGAAGGAGTGACACCTTGTCTCCCCCTTAAACCTCCTCCCACCGATCTCAGGTTATGCCCCCTTGAGGCTCCATCCTTCTTCAACTGGAGAAGGCCATCAGAGCTGACCCAGTTAATCTCCTTCAAATATTTAAAGACCTCTATCATATACCCCTATCCCATCTCTCCTCCAGGGAGTACATGCTCGAATCCTGTAGTCTCTCCTCATAGAACAGATCCCTCAGGCCATGGATCATCCTTGACACCCTCCCTTGGACTACCTCAAGAAGGGCAACATCCCTCCTCAACTATGGGAGCCAAAACTGCACACAGTACTCCAGGTGTGGCCTAACGAGGCATGTTGTACAGAGGCAGTAGGACCTCTCTCCTTCTTGATGTTATCCCTCTGGCTATGCACCCCAGCATCCTATTTGCCCTCACAGCTGCCCTCCTGCACTGCTTAGAATTATTCATTTTGGCATCTATTGCCACCCCAAGATCCTTTTCTTCCCTTGGGGCTACCAGCCTTACCCCTCTGAGAGTGTAGTCATACCTGGAGTTCCTGGCCTCCAAGTGGAGTACACTGCACTTCTTGGTGTTGAACCTCTGCTACCAAGTGTGTGACCACCTTTCAAGTGTTTCCAAGTCATCTGGCAGCAACCTTCTCCCCTTCTCCTTGTCCACCTCTGTTCCCAGTTTGGAGTCATCTGCAAATATACTTATCTTGCTCCTAACTCCAACCCAATGTCTGAGATGAATGTGTTAAATAGGACTGGCCCCAACACCAATCCCTGGGAGACCCCACTACTGACCCTTCTGGGAGATGAGACCTCACCCCAGCCATCACCCTCTGATACCTATCTGTTAACCAGTTCCCAATCCGCCCTAGTAGTTTCTCCCCCAACCCCAAGCTCCTCAGCTTCTCCAACAGCCTATGGTGCAGTACTGAGTCAAAAGCCTTAATGAAGTCCAGGTACAGGACATCCATTGGCCTCCCCTGGTCCAGAGACCTTGTGACCCAGTCATAGAATTCAACTAGATTAGTCTGACATGATCTTCCCTGGATGAACCCATGTTGTCATCCATCTTGGAGACTGTGGGTCTCAAGGAACTCCACCAATCATTCCTTTAAGATGGTTTCCAGCAGCTTCCCCACCATGGACATCAGGCTAACTGGTCTGTAATTTCCTGATTCCTCCTGTGAACCACCCTTATGAAGTGGCATGACATGTGCCTCCCTCCAGTCATGAGGGACCCATCCAGTTTGAAGGGAGGAGTTGAAAAAGTCCATCAGTGGTGCAGCTAGGATGTCCGACAGCTCCTTCAATACCTTGGGGGTGAATCCCATCTGAACCCGGAGCCTTATTGGACCTCAGGGACTTTAGAGCCTCTCTTACCCTCCCCATTGGTATCTCCCCATCTGTGAGTGCCTTCCTGCCCCTCTTGCAATTCACCTACCCCCGGTGGAGATAATTCCTTCCCCTCCTTCATAAGCAAGAAATAAAATTTATCAAAGGCATATGTATCGAAAATAAAAAGAGACTTGACCTATTAAATCAGACAGAAACTGGGGTAAACAAAGAGGACATTAATGATTTCAGAGTACATTATAGCTCCCCGAATACCAGACCTGCACCTAAAATCCAAAACTTGGAACAGAGAAAACAATTTGGAAGGCTGAGAGATATTCCCAAGAAAATAAGGAACCCAGTGTAGGAGAGTTTGAGTTAAAAATTAGGATCAGAATCAGATTCAGATTCAGAATTGGAACTAATAATGCTCCCCAAGGAAAACATAAGACAAAATAACATAATTGAGGAACTGAAAAAACTGAACATCACTCTGTGGTGAAAAAGGGGAAAGGCAAAAAAAGGAATCAGGAACCAAAAGGTCAAAAAAGAACCAACTGAACTAATAAAAGGAAAATGTAAATGCAAATATTGTAAATCCAAAAGAGGAAAGCAATAAGGAAAAGAGCAAAATAACATCAGGGGGAAAAAAAAAACTAAAAGTAAAAGACAGATCAATAATAGTGAATGCATAATTAGAAAAAATATACAAAAAGGTAAAAACAATTATCCTAAAAATAAGAGCAAGCAGGGTACAGGGGTGAAAGAGGAACCCCTATTAGCCGCACAAGAAACATCTAAGAGAAATGCAAAAAAAACAAGAAAGAGGGAGAAAACTTAGTTACAGAAGTCAAGACATTTGATTTAGAGGCAGATATATCACACAAAGAGAAAACTATCAAAAAACATTTGGAAAAGAAAGCAGAGGAATAAAAAACAGTGGAAAACCCCAATGAAACCTTTCAGAAATTTCTGAGAAAAATGGCTGATACTGATTTCGTACTTCCCCTATTTAGGGTGGAAATACTGCCAAATGAAAATGAAGAATCACTTAATGCAGTGCTCAAAGAATTTCTAGTTACAATATTGGAGGGGAAACAAAAATAAAGCAAATATAATAAACTACCTGAGTGTGATTTGACCACTGAAGGATGTAGAATTTGTCTTGGTGGTTTTGGACCAATTGTACATCCTTAAAGCTATAGAAAACCAAAATAAATAAATAAAATGAAACTTATGGGAATGGAAATGGATAAGGTGGTTACTTTACATGCCTTTTTTCCTGAATACAATAAAAATAGGGATGAATTATTCCACAAAGAGCAAATAAGAGTATTGGCCATTTTCGGACTAAATAATTTTGTTAATGAGACCAAATAAAATTTAAAACTAAAAGTGGGGAAAATGTTAAAAAATGTATTAAAACTACGAAATTTGAGCATTGCAAAACATGGGAAGAGAATGGTCAAACAATGAAGAAATGTATCAGATGATCCTTGCTAAAGAATCTATATTAGATCCTGTGGGTATACACATATATGAGGAAATTTCCAGAAACAATATCAGGACACAATCTTTAATTCTGAGACATCGTTAAACTTGATTTAATCTACAGACACACTGTACTGCAGAATTTAGCAGAAGACTGATAGATAGTTAGAGACTTGACATTTAACACAGAGCTCCTGACAGCGTAGAGTCTCAAACCATGAACAACTATACTATCTTATCCTGGAATGTATCAGGATTAAAAGATAAACTCCCTGATCTGGACCTCATAGAGTATATAAAGGATTTTTGATGGTATAGTCTTCAAGATACATGGGCAAATAAAGAGATAAATGTGAATGGTTACATAACTTTTAGTAAATGTACGAACAAATTTAAAATATTTGGAAGTTTCTCTTGTGGCCCTGATGTGGTTGAAAATCAAAGAGGGATTTAATATCCAAGAAATTACTGTAGATAAATACATCATGAGAATTAGAATACTCAACAAGAGATTGGAAACTATGATCTTAAATATGTATATCCCTCCTAATAATTCAAATCAAAGCAGTTCAGACATACCTATTCACTTAGAAAAACCTACTGATGAATTTACAAATAACAACCCAAGCTGCAGTCTTATTATCATGGGGGACTTCAATGTCAAGGTGGGGCAGCACCTGGAACCCACAAAAGACATAGCAGAAATTATCAAAGGAAAATAAAGTGAACATATCTCATATGTAAGAAATATATTGGAGCAACAAAATAAATGAAATAGGTAAAAAAAAATGTATAGTATGTTTACAGAAAGGAATTCCTATTGTTGAATGGGAGGTTACCAGATGATATAGAGGGTGAATACACATTTATTGGATATAAAGGTGTGTCCCTAATTGATTTAGTTTGGGCCTCCCCTAATTTGATTGCTCACTGTAAAAACATTAGAATAGGGAACAAGGCAGAAAGTGCACACTGCCTGTGGAAGTAAACATTAAGAGTTATGAAACAAAACAAATGGAAAAAATGAAAAAAGGACAGACCGGCTAATTAGAAAGAGAAAATGCATAGCATAGGAACTAATAAACAATAAACTCTTTAGAGAAAAATTAGATGACCTTGGTATATCAGAACAAATAATGAATATTGCAATTACAAAGGAACAAGGGCAGTACATACAAGACCTGGAGTCAGTTTTACGAAGAATTGCCTCATTGGCTACTAAAGAAATAGGAATCTATAAAAAAAAAGGGCTCCATATGGTATGATAAAGAGTGCAGAACAGCCAAAAGGAAATTAAATAATTAACTAAGACTAGTCAGACAATCTGCAACTAGAGACAGTAAGAAAACCTTAAATAAATTAAGGAAAGAATACAATGCAATTCTAAAAATAAAAAGGGAGAAATTCAGGAAACAAACTTAGAAGGAATTTGAGAAGGCAGTGTGGGAAAATGACAACAAAATATCCTGGAGAATAGTCATGATAGGTATGGAAAATTATACTGAAGATCCTGAAACCCTCATAGAACTGGACACCTGGGTAGAACAGTTCAAAAATTAATTTTTTGACTCAAATACAGTAACTTTAACAAAAAAAATAAAGAAGACTGGGTGCACCTAGGTAAGGAACTTACTGAGGAGGAAATTGAATCATCTATATTAACATTCTTATAACATAAAGCTTCAGGATGAGATGGTATTCCAATTGATGTAATTATGAACACTATTGAATATGGGTCCTATTTTTACACAGACTTTTTATGTTTATTAACGAAACAGGGTTGATACCAGATTCCTGGCAGGAGAATATTATCATCCCCCTATACAAGAGAGGAGATAAAGTAAAAAGAAGCCAACGTGCTGTCAGTCTAACTGATAATACCCAAAAGATCTTTCCAAAATATTACAGGAAAGAATATTAAAATGGAAATGGGATAACAATATAATAGACAAAGCACAAGCTGGCTTTGTGCCAAGCCACTCTACTATTGGTCAATGTTTTTCACTGGCCCACCTGATATATAAGTACTTTAAAATAAAAAAAAAATTATACTGCGAAAATCCACATTTGATAGTGTAAATAGGAATAAGCTATGGACATCATTAAAACAATATGATATGGATGAAGCCTCTCTTAACATCCTGATTACATTACATACTAATAACAAGACCAGCATCAGATATAACAACAAGGGGGATAACAGTACAAAATTCATAACAAACAGAGGTGTAAAACAGGGATGTGTACTATCACCCATTCTCTTCAATTTATTCCTTAATCCAATCTTGGTAAAACTGTATAATCCAGAGTACCATATGCCAAGGATGGGTTCCAGGTGTTGCCCCTACTTGGCTTATGCAGATGATGTTATACTGCTCTCCACAAGCTTCTTAGGCATCAAAAGAAGTTTTTCCAAATCACAAGAAGAATGTGTAAATATGGATCTTGAAACAAATTATAATAAAACAATTTTTATTACATAGGAAAGTACAAAATAAAATATAAGAAGCAGGAACTAGATACTGTATGCAGTTTCTGATATTTTGGGATAGCTTTCACAAATAAATTAAGATGAAGAAAACACAGAAAGGAAGTGGAACTGAAGGTGAAGAAATTCTTACCTGCCATAGAAAGTTTTTCTTATAAATTTGATGACAGTTCAGTCATTGGCTGTATTAAAGTGATTAATGCAAAAATTAAAAGCCAGGGTCTTAACAGGGCAAACATTTGGGGGCTTGAGAACAATGGCTCTTTGGAGACTATACTGAATATATAGAATTTTTTTTTTGACGGCAGATAAGGACCGCTTGGCCCACCCAGTGTGCCCATTTCCCTACCTAATGGATAAGCTGCAGATCCTAGTTAACCAGCAGCCTACTTCTTACATTTTATAAAAAAAATATTGTACCTCCCTTTAGAGGCCCAGTCTATGTTAATAAGAATGGAAGTGGGACAATTACCCATACAATTTAATACAGAGGAAAGGTTGGCCAAATATTGGCTAAAAGCCTACACAATGGAAGAAATAAGACTCCCCAAGCCTACATTGAGGAAACGGTTATTTATGTAAGCCAACAGACAATCTTTCCAAGTCTCAGGGTCATTGAAAACATTGTAAAATCAAATGGTTTATTGTACTGTTTGTCTGAAATATTTGTTAAGCCTATACAGGAAATTTATTTCTTAATAAAGGATAGAATAAGCTCAATTCACATGCAGAAATAAATGGGGGTTATGCAGGCAATACAAAATCAGCAATTGTCTGGCAAAAAACAAAAGGCAATTTGGTTTTGAAAACTATTTAAGCCTATTAAGACCAAAATAGAAGGACAATTTTGACAAAATGTTGCTTTGAATATTATGAAAATCAACATATTAAAGCTTACCATAAGCACAAAACATCAAACAAAATATGTATATGCCAGAAGGGGGAACACAACATAACCCACTTGCTGACTTAGTGTCCATTGCATAATGATGTGAGAAAATTATTCTTGGGGGAAATACTAGCCACATTAGATTTAGGCATGTCTGCTGAAATCAAATATGGTATACGTATTAGAAAGAGTAATATCTATGTGCAAAGTTATAGACACAAAGAGACTGCATATTAGTCAAGAAAAAGCAAATGTACATGACAGAAAATTATCTTGATTAATGTTATATTATACTAAAAAGCTACAAAAATCATCAGACATAAAGAACATAGGGGAAAATACCCCAGGAAAGTGCATCTAGCACCTACCAGAGGAATTATAAAAGGGACATGATTTTATCATATGGATGTATGCAGTATGTTACAGGATGAAAGACACAACTTGATGTATTAATTTTGATTTTATCTTTATCATGTTTTAATAATACTATTGTAATGACAGAATCTGTCAATCACTAAAATTTGAATCTGAATCTAAAGTGGTGCAATAAAAAGACTATGCTGAACGACTGTGATTTCAAAATTGCAAAAAATAAATTATGAAGAAATGCTGACATGTTTCAATGTTTACTCATAATTTTGCAATATTGTTACTTTTGTACCCACACTTTCAACATACTCGTGTGTTTTTATCCCATCAAATGAACATCGCAGGTGTCATGATCAAATTCCCCTGCAAAACACATTTTTGTGGTTGTTCCACAAAGCAATGTTTTGGGTCACATTTTATAAATGACACCTGTCATTCATATGCTTGGGGAAAAAACTAGTATTTTGAAAATTCAAGGTCACAAACTAAGATAATTACAGTATTATGAGTGTATCACTTAATGTCCCAATCATGACAATTTCACTATTATAACTCACGTTATTAATTTAATTATCACTTCTGCGCTATCAATACCAAACATCTACATAGAAAATATAAGCAAGCAAACATTTGGTATTGACAAACACTTGACACAATTGAATAACAGTTGTACCTTCCAAAGCACTTCAGAATTACATGTTTACTATTGTAAACTTAAAAAAAACTGTTTTATGTTCACACTTGCACTTGTGCAAAGCAAACATAATGGTATGATAGTGGACTTGGAGAGGTGTGTCACTGTTAGTTCAATGCAGGGCAGTCTGCAAGGGGCTTTACAGAGTCAGACCAGTCATTAGCCAGACTAGTCATGGCACTCTTCTGGTCTTGCTTATTGAAAACATGGTGTAGTTCAAAGAAAAAAGCTGCCCAAACCATAGGGCAACACTTTCATTTGATCTGTACAAGGCCACCCAGCAAGAAGAGCTGATCAACATCATGATCAGCCTACTGTGGTCCTCCCCCCAAACATAAAAACAGTCCCTCCCACCCATTCCTTCTTAATTTTCCTATACTGTGGTGTCTAATCCCAGGTGCCAGCTAGTACCCCCCACCCCACCTATTTTCACTGTGTGACACGTGGAAGTTCACCCCCCTGGTGCCGCCAAACACAACACCGATACTGAGGTGCTCAATCCCCTGAGTCCATACCTGAAATAAAGAAAGCTGTCCCTCAGTCCCACCCACCAGTTCCTTCTTAGTTTTCTGATAGTGGGATGCCCAATTCCCGGTGCCAGCTAGTACCCCCCACCCTGCCCATTTCCCCTGCATGATACTGGGGACCCAACCCATTGTGTCACCAAGCATAACACTAACTCTGGGGTGCCCAGTCCTCAGTTTTGGTATTTGAAATAAAGAAAAGTATCACTCACAGTCTTTTTTTATTTTTATACACCCTGTAAAAAAAAATCCATCAAAGTCTTGTTGCTGCTGCAGGACCACCGCTGCTGTTACCCAACTACTACCCAACTCTCCCACTCAGCACCCACCACCCCACATACCCCCACCCCTTACTTTCCTACCAGGGTTCCAGTGCCGTAATCCTCTGTGAACCAGAGACACCTCTTCACTCTTCAACACTGGACCAGGAACTGAATGAAATCAGGTATGTGGTTCAATGTATTTCAAAGGGTTTTGAACTTGTCCTCATAACATGGTAATTTTTAAATATTTTTCCTCAGATTTTCAACATGGCCTTTTTGGGACCCCACCTCATGAACAAGAGTGGTGAAATTATGCAAATCCATCCCAGAGGATGATTTTGTAGTCACTGTGCAAAATCTCCTTTCAGACAGGATTTGAAATTTTCTACCCTTGTTCATGTTGAGCTCCTCAAGCGTGCTGGTAGGTAAAACTCTTAAAAACTTAACAAAGTTGTGAGTGTACATTGCATTTTTGATGCACGCTTGTAACTGTGGTAATTTTCAATATTTTGACCCCCAGACTTTCAACATAGCCATTTTTTCACACCACCTAATGAACATGACAGCTGTCATTTTTCAAATCCTGGCCAAAATGTGTTTTTGTACTTCTTGGGCAAAGTCACCTTTTGGGCAGGATTTGAAACTTTTCTCCACCCTTGTTCATGAGGTGGATTCATAAGAAATTTAAATAGAATATTTGTGGTAAAAATATTGGAAAACAACACATTTATGAGTGTATGTTGACATTTTTCAATGCACACTCATAACTTTGAGCATTTTAAATATTTTTACCCCAAATTTTCAACATAGCCATTTTTTCACACCACCTCATGCATGTGACAGCTCTCATTTTTCAAATCATTGCCAAAATGTGTTTTCACACTTGTGGTGTGTAATGACATTTTGGACACTGTTTTATAAAAAACATCAGTCATGTTCAGAAGGAGAGGTCATAAAAAGACTATGTTGAAAATTTAAGGTCAAAATGTGAAAACAAAATCCCCTGACATTATGAAGAAACATTGAAATGTTCCAACATTTACTCATAGCATTTATTTTTGCTATTTTTGACCCTAATATTCAGTATATCCTTTGTGTTACTCTACCTCCTAAACATGACAGGTGTAATTTTTTAACCCTCCTCCAAAACTTGTTTCCACAGTCATACCGTGAAATCACCTTTTGGATGTGATTCAACAAATTCAACCTGCCTTGATCATAATGTCAGGTCATAAAAAGACTGTTGGAAATTTGGGGTTAAAATGTGGGAGCCCACTTAAAATTAGATATTGCCTCTCAGCTGGCCTATCCAGGGTAAATACAATCTAAAAATGTGTAAAAGCAGGACACCACTGAAAATAAGATATTGCATCTCATCTGATCAATCCTGGATAAATACAGTGAAATTATGTACAAGCAAGACATGGTACAATAGCCATGCAAGTGGCAAATATTCATTGACAAATGCTTGCTTAGAGAGGTACTATATCTGGGCATTTCTACCATTTTAGTGTAGTGTACGCAGAAATATATGTCTGTTACTTGGAAAGAAATTTATCATATTCTTTTCTGAGTAACACATGTCAAATCCCAAGTTTTCTCACTCTGCAGTCTTCTGAAATCAGCACAGCATACTTCAGTTGTTTTTCATATGGGATCATGAATGCTGCAGGACTGATGACTCTCTTTCCCTATTTGATAATGCTGGTGCCCAGCTGCAAAAGGCAGTGCTTGTACCCAGCACCAACCCTTGTGCTTGTCTAGAGGAAGAGACTGGGTGAAATAATGAAGAATCAGAAAGGATGTATCACAGTGACGCTCTGATCATGAGTTGTGTGTCTGTTGTGGGTGCGGCACAGGCCCATCTAAAGTTGCCCCACAATTTCTGTTCTTTTTTTTTTGAAACTCAGTTTTATTAAGCGTAAACAACACAATACAATCATGGTTACCACCCAGGCTGGTGAAAACCCATCATAAAAGAATAGATATATTCCTACACTTTAGTGTAGTACATTATATATTATCATCTTCTCTTGGACAAAGACTTCCTCTGTTTAATAATAGTACCACATTTACATAGCTTAGTGGTACTTATCTAATAGTATAATATTGCATATTATGTTCATACTTGATTCTGGTATGTGTTAGTGAGCATGAAATGGGAGGGATAGGGCATCTTTAATCTTGTCCTAGGACCTTCTGGTGATGTCCTAGAGTATCCCTCATCTTTTTCTAAGTTCACTAGCTACCTTCAAAACACTTCTAAATTGATGAAACTGTCCTGCTTCCCCCATCCCTATTCTGATACAGTTCCCAACTGGCCAAAATTTATGTATGTTTTTCAAGCTTCAGTCGAAGGGTGGCTGTGATTCTTTCCATCCTGTTTATATCTTCTACCGATTTAATCCAGGAATCAATGGTTGGGGTTTGCTTTTCTTGTAGCCAGTTTGTTGCAATTCCTTTGAGGCATACCTCTCAACTGTCCCTGATTTTCAGGGATGTCCCTGATTTTGCCTCAAAATTTTACTCTGTCCCTCCTAAAATGTGTGTTTCCATGGCTAAACAGTGGAAATTGTAAGCACAAAATAATATCAAACATTAAAGTTACAGATTTGTTCTTCTTTAGAAAATGCATTCTGCACCAAGTCCCATATTCTACCAGCTTTCTGGGTGGATATCTCTAATTTTGAAGATGTGTCCCTGATTTTGGTCCTTTGTCCCTGATGTTTTTAAGCCTTGTCCCTGATTTGTGAGGCAGGAGGTTGAGAGGTATGCTTTGAGGGCAGCTGTGCATAGGAGCCCAAGGAATCCTTGCTTTGCAGAACCTCCAGTGCCCAGAAACCAGATTCCCTGTACAAGGTTTTTAAAGCTATTGGGCAGTTCCAGAACATGTGGTAGTGTGAGCCTATGGTACCGCACTCCCTCCAACAGAGGTTGAAACTACCTAGACTAAAGTGATGAGTTATTGGGGGTGAGTGGAAGAATCTCACCAGGCACTTCCAAAGGAACTACCTCCACTGGGGAGGCCATCACCTTTCATCCCCTTTCCCACATCTTTAACCATTCATCAGCTGAAATAATTATCTGGGAGTCTCTCAGGTTATTTTAGTTTGGGAGAATTCTATGTGATTATGTCATGTATTGCCTTATTATAGGATCTAGATAATGTCTCCCTCCTCCCTTCCAGTATGGCTGTCCAGTGCAAGAAGCCTTCTAGACTTGGAAGTTCCATACTTACCTCATCTAACAAATTGTTGTATCCAAGGCATTGTCTCACTTGTAAGAATCTGAACAGGACTTGTCTTGGGAGTCCATATTTCTCCTGTAGTTTTGTGAAGTGGACACATTCCCCATTCTGTACTAAATGAGTTGCACCTTGTTAGGGAGGCCTTTTGCCACCTTCTAAAACCAGAGTCTATTTGTGGGGGTTGAAAGTCCAAGTCTCTTATTGTAGTTGTTATGGGGCCTATTTCATTCAGAGTGTTGGTTAACTGCACTGATTTATGAAGGTATGCTTGGTCCAAGGATTGGAAATTTCAGACCAAGTGCAAGGTATGAAGGGAATATGTGGTATAGTGAACAAGGGTACTAGTATGGGTTGGTTTGCCACAATGTCTTTTTTTTTTTTGCTTCTCCCCAAGCCCTCAGTCAGCACTCCTTCAGGCCAGCGAGGCCCAAGGCCACCACATGCCACATTGCCATCCATCACCTCTTCATTGCCGTGACCCCAGGTAACTCAACGTAACCCTTCATCAGGTAGGCCTCTCCCCCATAGGAGTGGGGACCGGGGGAGGAGAAATGCCCGTAAGCTTCTAATACATATACCAGGCATGGCAGGGTGGGCATGGACACTTCTGGCCTACCATGGTAACACGGACTGGTGGCCATCATCCTGGTCAGCCAAGGGTGGATTTTCCGGTTTTCTCCCAACCTGCCCACCCCCTCCACAATGGGTCAGCCACAGCTGTGTCCTGGGGCAGGGCATACAGCTGCATGTTGAGGCCATGTGCCACCAAGAATGCCACCCCAAGCCATCTCCAAGGATCAAAACAATGGTCTGAAGCCCACCCACCCTCCCCATGAGGAAGCAGCCAAAGAATGCTCTAAACTCCCTTCCTCCAGACTCTGCTCCTGACACTCGGGCTCGGGGTGCAAGCCCAGATTGACAGCATGCCGAGCAAACACCTTCGCTTGGTGCCATGCAGCCGGCACAGGTTTGCCTCACTTTCTAACCAGCACAAATCATACTTCTGCTTGGCACATGTCACCACTGGCACCAAGTGTGCGGAAATGTAATATAGTTTAAAATCTGGCATGGCCAAGACCCCTTTTTCTCTAGGGAGGGGAAAGAGTCTATTATTTATTCATGACCACACTAAAGAAAGAAGCATTTTCTGTAGTCTTTTCCAAAAATTCTCAGGGCTCATTATTAGAGAGCCTGAAACAGAAACAGCAAGTGAGGCAGAACTTTCATTTTGAGAGTAGCTATTCCACTCCTGCTCCCTCTCTCTGTGTGGTCTCTCACCCGCACGCTATAACCGTGTCCCTACAACACATGTTTAAAAAAAATCCCTTTGCACCCCCACCCCAATGCCCCTCTCGGAACCCAGCACCCCCCACACCCCTCAATTACCTATCCAATGAACTTCTCCGACAACTGGAATGCCCTATTTCCAACACTGACACAAACTAACTGAAAACAAGGTAATTTAACCCCACCTCATGAACCGGGTAGGTGACATTTTTCAAATTCTCCACAAAATATGTTGCTGCCATTGCTTTGCGAAATCATGTTTTGGATGGGATTTCCAACATTTCACCTACCAGGTTGGGATCACAAAAAGGCCATGTTGAAAATTTGGGGTAAAAATGTCAAAAAACAGTAAAGTTTGATGAAACATTGAATTTTTTTCAACATTTACACATAAGTTTGTGATTTTTGCACATTTGGAGCTGAAATTTTCATCATAGCCCTCTTGTTACATACCTCATGGACATGATAGATGTCATTTTTCAAATCCCATCTAGAACATGTTTTAACAGTCGTTCTGCAAAATCACCTTTCAGACTAGACTGGAGAAATCCCATTTATCTTGATCATATAGTGGGGTCACAAAAAGATTATGTTAATAATCTTGGGTCAAAATAAAAAAAAATGATAAAGCTATGAGGAAACACTGATTGTGTTTCAACCTTTATCCATAGCTTTGTGATTTTTGCAGATTTGGGGCCCAAATGTACAACATAGTACATTTCTTACCCCACCTGATAAACATGACAGGTGTCATTTTTCAAATCACCCTCTGAAAAATGTTTTCACAGTCACTGTGTGGAATCACCTTTCAGATAGAATTTGAAAACGTCTACCTGTTTTGATCATAAGGTGGGATCCTAAAAAATACTATGGCTGTCATATTCAGAGATGGCTGAGTGCACGGTTGTCTCTGACCAATATTATAACAGTTAACGTGCTTTGACCAGAGTGTGCTACCTGTCTGAATATGGAACTGTAGCAGTGCATAGTGACTACATGCTGTGTTGTCATTGCCTAGGACTGAATATGTGGTGCTAACCCAACTAGTGCTGTGCTAAACATTGAAATATGAGGATTCATGTTGAAAATTTGTGATCAAAATGTCAAAAAACAATGAAGCTATGAAGAAATGTTGAATTGTTCCAATGTTCACTCTGTTTCCTTATTTGTGCACATTTAAACAAAAAAAAACAAAAAAACCCTCCCACTGCATACTCTCCCACCCCCACCCTGCATTAGCGTCCCCCAACTGTTCTGGGTAAATGCATTATACAAATGTGTAAAAGCAGGACCCCCACTGAAAACAAGATATTGCATCTCTACTGTGCTATCATGGGTAAAAAAAAACAGTGTAAAAATGTATAAAAGCAAGACCCCACTGAAAATGAGATACTGCATCTCAGCTGGGCTATACTTGATAAATATATTGCGAAAATAGATAAAGGCAGGACTCCACTGAAAAAGAGATATCACATATCTGCTGGGCTAGCCTGGGTACACACATGATCAAAATGGGTAAAAGCAGGACCCCCCACTGAAAACAAGATATTGCATCTCTACTGTGCTATCATGGGTAAAAAATACAGTGTAAAAATGTATAAAAGCAAGACCCCACTGGAAATGAGATATTGCATCTCAGCTGGGCTATATTTGATAAATACATTGTGAAAATACTGTAGATAAAGGCAGGACCCCACTGAAAAAGAGATAGCACATCTCCGCTGGGCTATCCTGGGTACACACATGATCAAAATGGGTAAAAGCAGAATCCCACTGAAAATGAGATACTGCATCTCAGCTGGGGTACCCTGGGTACATACATTATAAAAACTATTAAAAGCAGACCTTACTAAAAATGAGGTATTTCATCTCATCTGACCTATCCTAT
Organism: Neoceratodus forsteri; assembly: GCA_016271365.2. Classification (NCBI taxonomy): domain Eukaryota; kingdom Metazoa; phylum Chordata; order Ceratodontiformes; family Ceratodontidae; genus Neoceratodus; species Neoceratodus forsteri. The sequence continues at coordinate 1,317,124,500 of CM057453.1, read as the reverse complement.
GTGTAAATACTATGTAAAAATGGCTAAAAGCAGGACCTTCCTGAAAACAAGATATTGCATCTCAGCTAGGCTCTCTTGAGTATTTACATTGTAAAAATGGGTAAAAGCATAGCCGCACTGAAAATGAGACATGGCATCTCAGCCTGACTATCCTGAGTAAATACATTGTAAAATGTATAAAACAAGGACCGTACCTAAAACAAACTACAGTAGAAGCAACTTCATTCAGATGGCCTGGTGGCAGGCTTTTTGTCTTGATTAAGTGGCCATCCCAATTATCAGAAGCAGGCTTTTTCCATTGGTCCAGATGCTAGACAGTCCTTCCAACATGCTCACCCGATTACCCGATAAATCATCACTCACCGGAGAGCTGATCCAGGTTTCTGTTGTCTTTCACTCATAGTCACACAATCATCACTCACCCCATTACCCTGCCGCTGTACTGTATTTCATGCCCCGTGATCTCTGGTCCAAATACATGCTGTGTTGAACCCTGAAACTTGTCCCAGTTTTGCAGTCTTTGCAGTCTTTGTAACCAGACATTCTTTCCAACCTGCCCACCTGGTTACCCAATTACTGTACCTCAGGTCCAGACTAAAAACAAGCAGGGAGTAGAAAATAGAGAGATCACTGGTCTGAATAAATGCTGTTTCAAACACTGAAATCATCACTCACCCCATTACCCTCCTGCTTTACTGTACGTCATGTCCCACATAAAAAAAAAAGAGAGCGAGAGCGAGAGCTGTCCTAAATCCCATGAGTGGTTGGAGCCATTCAAGAACAGGGGGAATCACCGAGGGGAGGGGATGACAGGATGGAAGTTCTGTTACATGTAGCACCTGTGAACAGCCATGATTAACATATAATTACACGGTGCTACAAGTGTTACTAGAGGCTTGCAATGTTGGATGTAATGCTAAAATGTCCCTATTAGGTGGCATAGCCATCCCTTATATGCAGAAAGGGACACCATAGGTTAATATTGCCACTTAATCAGTGCCCGGAGGGATGTCCCCATAAAGCAGATGTCCCCATTATCCGCGTCCCGATTAAGTGGCTTCTACTGTATTACATCTCAGCTGGGCTATCCTGGGTAAATACACTGTAAAAATGGTTAAACTCAGTACCCCCACTGAAAATGAGATATAGCATCTCCTTAGTACTATTCTGGGTAAATACAGTGTAAAAATGTGTAAAAGCAGGAACCCACTGAAAATGAGATGTAGCATGTTTGCTGTGCTGTCCTGGATAAATACATATAGCAAGACCCCAGTGAGATATTACCTGTCAGCTGACCTATTCTGGGTAAATACATTGTAAAAATGGGCAACAGCAGGATCACATTGAAAATTAGATATTGCATCTAATTATTTATTTAAATTTTGGTAGCTGGGAAAGGTGCACTGAGCCAAGGCTCATTTCCAGGAGCGACCTGGGGGAGAAGGTAGGGGGTTTACAGTGGTCATAGTACTTCAACATTTTGGAAATTCATAGGTACAACAATGTGGACATTCATAGATACAGATAAACAATATGCACACAGATTGCAATTTGCAGTTTACAGTACTCTAGACAATCATGGATACAATCTGAGAAGCACGCTGAAATTTACAAGTAGACCAACATACGTTTTAGTTGCATTTTTGGGGTAGCATTATTCAAACCGTAAGTACATGTGTCTATGTAGACAGTGTTTCAGTTTTGCATAGGTCAATTTATACGTTTGGGTTCGTTCACAAAAGAGAATGAGAGAATTATCATTAGTGGTCTGAGTTTGAGCAACATGCCTGGTAGAGTGACTGCAAGGAGTAAGGACTGGCGCAAGAGAAAGAAGGTTTAGAATAGGAGAAAGGGCAATTAGAGTAAAGGGACCTTAAGAGAGTTAACAGGTGAGGGAAAGGCAGTGGAGCATGGAGTGTCCAGAGAGGGGGGGAAGGAGAGACAGGGAGGGAGGAGATGGAGTGAGAGGGATGAAGGGGGGCTGGGTGGGAAGCAATTGCAGGGGGCGGGGTGGTGGAGCTTTAGTTGATACTTCAATGTTCATCTCAACTTGGCTATCATAAGCAAATATACTGCAAAAATGTGTAAAGGCAGGACAACACTGAAAATGAGATATTGCATCTCTGTTGCTCTGTCCTGACAAAATACATTGAAAAAATGGATCAACAGAGAGCTCAGCGAAATTGAGATAGTGGGCCCAATTTTCAAAAGTGTTGCATTCGCTGCAAGGAATGCTGACAGAGAGTTTATTATAATGGTGACTTGTAAAACTTTGCTGCAAGTGCAATTTTAAAAAAGAAAGCTTGCTGCAGCTCCCCCTTTCTAAGTCCCTTGCAACAACATAGCAAAGATTGCACCAGCTCCCCAGCGTAACTTTAAATCTGTGGGAAAACCAGTATATATAGGGCTTATAAGCTTTGGCACAAGCTGCCATAAAATGAGGCACTGCTGCAACTTGCATCCAAGGTTATAAAATTTGGCACAAGTTGCAACAAACCCTTGGAAGCAGGTGCAGCAAACTGCAGGGATGCAGGGCTTGGTCACAAGCCCTGCGTCCCTGTTTGAAAATCGGGCCCATTGCATCTCCACCAGGCTATTGTAGATAAACACACTGTAACAACTGGTAACAAAGGAAGACTGCACTGAAAATGACATGCTGCATCTCAGCTGGCCTAGTCAGGGGAGATACATTGTAAAAATGGCTAAAAGCAGAAAGGACCACACTGAAAACAAGATACAGTAATGTATCTCAATTGCTCTGTCTTAGAGACAAGACAATGCAAAAATATGTAACAGCAGAATCCTGCTGAAAAGGAAATACTGCATCTCAGCATGTCTATCGTGAGAAAAATACTCTGTAAAACTGGGTAAACAGCAGACTGAAAATGAGATATTGCATCTTAGCTGTGGTATCCTGAGTAAATGCAGTGTCAAACTGTGTATAAAAAGCACCCTCACTGAAAAGGATGTTTCATCTCAGTTCACCTATACTGGGTAAACACCAGGGGTGTGTGAGTGCTGTGTATCATTTCAAGAAGACCACGAATAATAGGCTGTTGGTTACTGAGGAAGAAAAATGATTAAGTAGTGCGATTCATTGCTTTTTGGCGTTTTGCTATTTGGTGGGAGTTCAAGACTTCACACAACTTCTTGTTCAACCAGAGGCCACTTTGGAAGCTCACTGAAGGCAGGTCATGTGGCCTAACACTCACAGAAACTGCAACAACAGTTGAGATACTAGATGGATGGGTGGTGTGGATCAGAGCAGCGGTGCTAAATAAGGAGGATGCCCTCATCCTGGTGGTACTTACTGGAGGCAGTGGTAAGGGATGCAGAGGACACATTCACACTGGCAGTACGAGAGCTCTGTGGATGATGATGGTCAGTCACCTTGTTTTTTGACAGTGTCTCAAGAGCAGTGTTTCCCACATGGACACTCAAAACTGCCTCAGTGAAAAAGTTATTGAAAAACACCATTTAGGATTATGGTTTAACATGACAGCGAGATGGTTTAATATGACAGCAAGATAGTGAGGGTGACAAGCTATGCCTGTGTAAGGAGTGTGACGATGGTGTGAGCCACTATCAGTGAGAGACGTTTAATGACAGTCTTGAGAGGCATTCTCACTGAAGCACTTAGCTGAACAAAAAGTGATCACAAAATGTTGTAATAAATGGGTAACCCGGTTACTATGGCATTTGAACACAGAGGGAGTCCATATATTAAAGAGAGTCACCAGTAATTACATTTAAATTATATAATTATGAAACATAGTCACCCAAGTCACTGGAGCAATGCTGAGCTAATATGTCTTAGCGTCAACTAATAATAGTCAAGCCTAATTTTTCTCCAGAAAAAAATAATTTTTAAATCTCTTCTTGGGCACAAAGTCAAGCCACTTACAATACAAAAAATGTGAGGACACTGTACCACCATAGTGGTGAGTTTGGTCAGCACTCCAATAGCCCAGTAAAATTCACATAGTCCAGTAATCCGACATGCATAATCTGCTAACCTGAGATAAGGTACCTGTTTGTCTGCTGTCTGTACTTTTGAAATAAAGCAAAGCTGCTAAATATTTTCCGAAGTTTGTTGCCCATTTGTTACACATGTCGGATTACTGGACTATCTGATTATCACTGGGCTATTGAGTGCTGACTAAACTCCTATGAAATTGAAGTCTCATATCTACCCCTCACATTGCTAAGTGTACTCTGAGCTTGTGATTTATCTGTGCTTAATACAAAAACTGTCCCTAAGCTAACTGATTTCAGTTAGATTATTTGCCTTGTTCATTGTTTAAGACAACTAACTTACAAAAACCTTAAATTTCTAATCATAATAACCCCCTACAAAACCTTCCTCCCTCCCTTGAACTGTTAGTCTTCTTCACTACACTGCAGGTTTCAATCTCATTTAGTATCACAGGCATTGCTAGCATGAGATATTTTTGGGGTCTGAGCCCTAACACAAGAGGCCAGGGGTGTGAGGGCTGCCTAGGCCCCCAGAAGCTGTAGAAATGCTTGTGTTCTCTAGTGAAAAATAAGACATTTCTACTACCTTTTCTTTGTTTTTTCACTACTTCTGTTCCACTATTCTGTGTCATCTTTTTGTTCCCTTATGAGCCCAGCCAGCAGTGAAACTTGCTTGTCAATGGGTGTGCATTCCTACACCTATGAATGAAGTATAGCAGCAGGCATTGACAATAAATCAGTGATTTATCAATGACAAGTAGTAAAACAACTCACTGCCCTGCTCAGTGTTTGTTCTGCTCTAGTCACACCTAGCCACAGCAGCTTTGCCTGCTCCCTACACACACACACACACACACACACACACACACACACACACACACACGCACACATACACACACGCACACATACACATGCACACACACACACACACACGCACATGCACAGGCACACGCACACGCACACACACACCCCACAGCCCATTCAGCTCAGCACAAGGCAAGTCTGAAGTCTTCTACTTAGGCCAACCCCATCACCCCCCTCCCCCAAACAAAGCAGGGTGGGGGAACACAAAGATGACCTGGCTGGCAAGTACCAAGTCTTTTTTTTTTTAATTTAATACACTTTATTAATTTCAACAACTCAAACAAAAATTGCAACCTTAACAATAAACAACAATAACAATAGACATCAACCAGAGAACAACAAAAAAAACCAACAATGAAGCCCCTTCCCCAAGTGTTGTCCTTATACTCCCCAAGTATAACAAGCCATCCATATAAGGCAAAACAAAAGTATCATACCTAAAATAAGAATTAGTTACATAGTAGATAACCAGGCATATAAAAGTTCCCATTGCTCCAAAAAAAGCCTGAGATCTATCCCTTACAGAAATAATTATATGAAATGTTTTCATGCTGCACACATAAAACTACCTGGGATATGTGTGCTGCAAACATGATTTAAATGTTGGAACCGATTGCATGCATGTGGCATGCGTGCAGCAAGCAAATGTGGAAAGCATGCTTTTTGTGTTAAATTGGAACAGACTGCATGAATGTAGCATGTGTGCAGAAAGCATATGGTCACTGTTAACTGCACACATAAAAGTTACGACTTCTCTTACAGAAATATAGATGTGCTGTGTACATGCAGAATGCAATGTCACATGCTTAATTGTGCAATGTTTGCATGCGGTTCGTATGCACTAAGTGAACATATGCGAACCAGGTCTAAAAGGCAAACCAGATTCGCATGCTGCAAGCTTGATATGTGCGCAGCAGGTAAGCTGGTGTGATCTTCTAAAAATTACATCAGGTTCGCGTCCTGCATGCTTGACGTGAGCATAGCAGTTAAGCTAGTGTGAATATCATTTAAACATCACATCAGGCTCACATGCTGCATGCTTGCCATGTGTGCAGCAGCTAAGCTGGTGCAAATCTCATCTAAAAAACACATCAGTTTCTATTTCTTATACTACTGCTAGCAATTAGAGCCATTAAAATACATTTTATTTGAATTCCCATAAAATTAGGTAAACTCATTAATTCTGATCCTTTTGCAAGTTGTTTAATGGCTTTTGATTTTTGTCATTAAATTGCTATTAACCTGTAAAGTATTGTTTGCTTATTGCATTAAATGCCTAGGATATAGCCAGTCAACATCTCCATTCCAGATGCATGAAGAGGGGCCTTTGTGTTGTGAAGCCTATTCTTTTTGTTTTGGACCATGCAAATCCCTTATGCATATTTAGTGCTACTAATGTGTTTCTCCATGACTCTTTTATCTCACTTTCCCTTTGTCATTCTATATTGAGCATATACACTATGGCCTTGCTCAGCACTCTTTGTGCTGAGTAAGGTCTTGGAAGTATGCAGCATACCTCACATTTTGTCACTGAAATGAGGGACATGGACACTCAGAATGAGGGACACTAACCCACACGATGATCAGGACACATCATGAAATATGGAGATATGGTACCTCAGAACACAGTGGAAACCATTGTAATAGCACCTGAGAATGAATTTCTACCATTAAGTAGGGGTGCCATTTAGGTAGAGCAGAGTGGGGGCAGTTGCCCCCCACCCCCCATATTTGTGCCTAGGTTCTTATGGTGTGGCAGTAATGGCTTTAAATTTGGATTTAATCTTTTGCACAATAAGTGCCCACCTGGCCTGTGAGTGCTCACGCTGCAGGTATTCTCCAGACTTGACTGTGTCTGTACTGTACTCTCTCCACCTATTAGCAGCGGTACATCACATGTGATGTGGATGAGCTCCATCCGAGAAAGAGCACATGAGCCTTGCAAGTGTGACACTGTCTTTCCAACCACAGAGTAGACAGGCTGAACACTACAGCTTGGAGGAGTCAGTGAGCACTGAACTCTCAATAGCAGTTTTGTGGCAGCATATTTTGTTGTTCTACTCTTAGTGAGTCTCCATCTCCCCTGGTGGCTGAAGGGGCAGAGGGTGAGCTAGAAGCTAACTCAAAGACTAGGCTATCAACTTACTCTACTAGGCTTGCCTTACAAAAAAAAAACCCAGCACAGACCCCCACAACAGCAAGCTAGGCTTAGCAGCACTGGTGACAGTGGTGTGGGTGGCCGTCATAGACTTTGATCAATGTAGTATGGCAGCAGCCACAGCATCAACCAAGCAAGAAGGAAAAAAAAAGAGGTTGAGTGGATTCATATGGTGAGGTGACTTGGTCACGGACCATGTTGGGGACCAGTGATGGTCGGTTCTAGCATCCAGCTTCTGGTGAAGGAGAGAGGGGGAGCAGACTAAAAACTGGGCTGGTGGTACACTATGCCAGGCTGCAGGTTCTGGCCATATGGCCGGGTAAGTAAAAGTAAATAATGTTTTTTTACAGGAGGATTGGGGAAGGAGGAAGGACTGAAATATTGATGTGTTTTTCACGTTTCTTCACCTTTGGGTTGTTTCATGACCCATAGGAGATGGGTATTGAATAGAATGGAGTCAGGGAGAAAAATCAGGAAAGAATTCTTTTTTGGGAGTGGGGGGGCTGAACTTCTGCCAGGAACAAAATTGGTTAGTAACTGGGTGGGTTTAAGCCCAAATCTGATGCACTGCTCTGGAGTATATACAGATGAATCTTACACATTTGAATTTTTCCTGATTTGCATATCACATTTCAGTCAAACCAAATATGTTGTATCTTTTAGAGATGTTACAGGCATTCTAGAGCTATTCCTTGCAGTCATGGACAGTCAAACGGTATGGAATGCATAGACTATTGGAGCCCCACTATAGTCAGGCTTATGCCCCCTCCCCCCCCCGTGAAGTTGACCTCACATCCTCATGTTCAGGCACATTATGACAAAGGGCAAAGGAGACTGCAGGGGTGTCACCATTAAAATGACTAGAATTATTTTAATTACTATTTTATAAATTATTGATGGGGAGCTAAAGAATAATGAAGGCCACTGCTGGGCAACAAGGGCCTTGTTAGTAGAACAGTGGCCTCATTATTCTTTAGCTCCCCATCAATAATTTATTAAATAGTAATTAAAAATAACTCCATTCTTTTCAAGGGGGTACATCCCAACACTCTGACCCATGGACTCTTAAAGACTCCTGCCTCTGGTTCCCTAGTTCTCAAGTAAGAGACTTTTTACTTATATCTATACTTGGTGGGTTGCCTGTAGCAGCATAGCCATACCTGCTACAGTGTGTGCATGGGGGGGGTACTGGCCATATGTGTGTGTGTGTGTGTGTGTGTGTGTGTGAAGTTATTGCTACATTTGTGTTTGTACCTTAAAGTCTTAAATGATGGAGAAGAAATAGTAGGAGTACAGGCCAGACAGAAGTAATTAAGTGGTTTTGTGGGTAGGTTTGTGTATTGGGGTGGCTAAAACATGTGTTTCCATTGGTATGTGTGCTACAGTTCAACTTTGAAAATGAGATGAGGGAGAGAAGGAAACTGAAAAGCATACACTGGCTACAAGCATGCCGCATGCATGCAGATGTATTCAGATACAGTATGTATTGAAGTACAAGCAAGCCATATGTGTGCAGACAGTATGGCTTAGTGGTTAAAGGCACTGAACTGCAAGCCAGGAGATTTGAATTCATGAAGACCTGGGTTTGAATCTCATCAACTCCCACTTGGGTGTGGTGTGGTCCTGAGCAAGTCACTTAACCTTTACATGTGCAGTTATCAGTGACCACTTGCTTTTTTGCACACATGCCCCATGCATGCGTCTTTCCCAATTTAACATAAAAATTATGGTTGCCACACTTCCTTGCTGCATGTAATATGCACGTAATCAGTTCCAATTTAACATTTAAATCATACTTGCAGCACACATATCACTTGGGTAGTTTTATGTGTGCAGCATGAAAACATTTCATACAATTATTTCTGTAAGGGTTGCTCAGGATCACACAGTATACAAGTGGGGGTTGATGAGATTCAAACTCAGGTCTTCAGGTATCCTGGTTTGCAGTTCAGTGCCTTGAACCACCAAGCTATACTGCCTGCATACATATGGCTCACTTGTACTTCAGTACAAATCTGCATACATCTGCATGTGTGTGTCATACTTACAGCCACTGATATACTTTTTAGTTTTCTTGCCCCCCCTCACCTCAGCTGCATAGCTGAACTGTAGCACACATACCAATGGGAACACATGTGGTTCTTCCCACCCCAATGCACACACTTACCCACAAAACTACTTAATTACTTCTCTCTGGCCTGTACTCCTGCTATTTTCTCTCCATAGTTTTGAATGCTTCCACATAAACAGACCATAAATCAGTTTAAACGGGTACTAGATAACTACTTCTCTACACACTGCTATATAATGGAGATTTAAATTTGGTGGAGGTCATCAAAAGGATAACGCTACTGGACCTGTTTTGGATCTTATGAATTTTATGAAACAGACTTTGAGGGGCAAACACAAAAGTAGCAATAACTCAACACACACCCACATGGCGAGTCCCCCCCCCACCCATACACACATACTACAGCGGGTGTGGCCACACTGCTACAGACAACCCACCAAGTATAGATATAAGTCAAGAGTCTCTTACCTGAATACTAGGGAGCCAGAGGTGGGACTCTTTAAGAAATGATGTCCATGGGTCAGAGTGCTGGGGTGTACCTCCTTGCAATGAATGGAGTTACTTGTTATTACTATTTTATACATTATGATGGTGAGTTGGAGAATAATGAAGGCCACTGCACTACAAACAAGGCCCTTGCTAGTTGAGCTTTAGCCTTCATTAAGCTCCAACTCTCCATCAATAATGTATAAAAATATCCTCATTCATTGTAATGGGGCATGCCCCTGCACTCTCCCTTGATCTATGTCATAATGTGCCTAAGCATAGGGATATGGAGGTCAGCTTCACTGGAGGGGGCATAAGCCTGACTATAGTGGAGCGCTCCATTAATCTGTGCATATCATACCACTCAAATGTCCCTGAATGCAATGGACAGCCTTCATTTTACCCCTGAAAACTGCTCTGCCCCTCATCCATTCCTCATGGAAAACATGCTGCTCACACAGAGGATGTCCTGTAAATTTAGACTTTATGGCAGGGGCACCATTATCGATTTCAGCAAGTGGGAGCCAGCAACCAGTGCAGACCAGGTGCTAGCTAGCCCCTAGGCAGCAAACTCTGGAATGTCTGGAATGTCTCTAAAAGGTAAAACTTATTTGTTGTGACTGAAAAGTGATATGCAAATCAACAAACATTCAAATGTATAAGATTAATCTGTCTATATCCTGGAGCAGTGCATCAGATTTGGGCTTAAACCCACCCAGTTACTAACCAATTTTTTTCCTGGCTGAAGTTCTGACCCCCCCTGAAAAGAAAACGTTGTCCCAATTTCTCTTCCCAACTAAATTCCATTCAGTACCCATCCTATACGGGTTGTGAAGCTGCCCAAAGGCACAGAAACATGAAAAACAATTCAATATTTCAGTCCTTCCTCCTTCCCCAATCCCCCTGTAAAAAAAATATTTACTTTTACTTACTTGGCCATCTGGCCAGAACCTGTGGCCTGGCCCAGTGTTCCACCAGCACAGCTTTCGGTCTACTCCTCCATCCTTCTGCCAGAAGCTGGATGCTAGAACCAACCATCCCAGGTCCCACATCACCAACTGAACCCACTCAACCTGTGTTGCTTGCTTCTTGCTTGGCTGCTGCCACACTGCACTGATCAAGGCCTATGAAGGTCACCCACACTGCTGTCACTGCTGCTGCGAGGCCTAGCTTGCTGCCACGGGGGCCCACACTGTTTTTTTTGTGAGTCAAGCTTAGTAGAGTAAGTTGGTAGCCTAGTCTTGAATTAGCTTCTAGTTCATCCCCATCCCCTTCAGCCACCAAGGGGATGGAGACTCACTAAGAGTAGACAAAAAAAAAGTATGCCACCACAACACTGCCATTGAGAGTTCAGTGCTCACACACTCCTCCAAGCTGTAGTGTGCAGCCTGCCTACTCTGTGGTGGGAAAGACAGTCTCCCTCTTGTGTGACTTATGTGCTCTTGCTTGGCTGGAGCTCCTCCATGTCATGTGTGATGGCACTGCTGCTACTAGGTGGAAAGAGTGAACACAAAATAGTCACAGTCAAGTCAGGAGTACACCTGCAGCATGAGCACAACACAGGCCAGGGGGCACTTACTGTGCAAAAGATTTAATCCAAATTTAATGTCATTATTGCCACACCATAAGAACAATCTAGGCACAAATGTGGGGGGGTTGAACTGCCCCCCTACCTAAATGACACCCCTGCTTTATGGTAGAAATTGATTCTCAGGGGCTAACATTAGTACAAGTAAATACAATGGTTTCCACTGTGTTCTGAGGTACTGTATCTCCATGTTACAGGATGTGTCCCAATCATCAGGAGGGTTAGTGTCCCTCATTGTTCCTCATTTTGAGTGTCCATGTCCCTCATTTCAATGGGAAAATGTTAGGTATGGTGCATGCTTCCAAGTCCCTACTCAGCACAAAGAGTGCTGAGCTTGGCCATAGTGTATATGCTCCATACAGAATTACAAAGGGAAAGTAAGTGAGCCATAACAGTCATAGAGAAACACATTTGTAGCACTAGAGATGCATAAGGGGATTTGCATGGCCCAAAACAAAAAGGTCAGGCTTCACAACACAGAGGCCCCTCTTCACACATCTGGAATGGGGGATGTTGGCTGACTATATCCTAGGCATTTAATGCAGTAAGCAAACAATACTTTACAAATGAATAGCAATTTAATGACAAAAATCAAAAGCCATTAAACAACTTGCTAAATGATCAGAATTAATGAATGTACCTAATTTTAATGGGAAATCAATGAAAAGGGTATTTTAATGGCTCTAATTGCTAGTAGTAGTATTAGAAATAGAAACTGATGTGTTTATTTAGATGAGATTTGCACCAGCTTAGTTGCTGCACACATGGCAAGTGTGCAACATGTGAACCTGATGTGATTTTTAAATGATGTTCATACCAGCTTAACTGCTGCACTCACGTCTAGCATGCAACACGTGAACCTGATGTAATTTTTAGAAGATGTTCATACCAACTTACTTGCTGCGCATATGTCAAGCTTGCAGCATGCAAATCCGATGTGCTTTTTAGACCTGGCTCGCATAGGTTCACGTTGTATATGCAAACCACATGCAAATATTGCACAATTAAGCATTGGCATGCATTCTGCATGTATGCAGCTCACTTATATTTCTGTAAGGGATGACAGACATTTGAAATATGCAAATCTGCATTCAAGGCACTGAGTATTTCAGCATGCCACTCTGTCCAAGATGGAATAGATTTCGACATCCAGTGTCAAAAAATAACTTTTTTAGCTGCTGATGCAATCAGGGCAATATATATCCTTTTATATAACCTGAAGCTAAACCCTGAAAATGCCCTACTAAACAAATTTATGGGGTAAAAGCAGAAGTCAGACCAAAAGACCAGTCCAAACTAGCCTTAATAGAGTCCCAAAAGGAGGCCAACTTATCACAGGACCATGACATATGTAGTAAAGGGTTCCATGTCATAAGGGCGGTCAAAAAATAGCGATCACCCTTAGGGTGAGTGTACATTGCCAAAAATGAATTTCGGTGATGCACATCATGACGAGGACAAAAGGGTGCCTGAGACCTAGAGGTCTAGTTTTTACTGCAGGGGGCTGTGCCCTCCCACACCACCCCGTGGGGGGCTTTGCTCCACGCACCCCCTACTTATAGATTCTCAACTACAGGGGTGCATTTTGGGGGGGTGGAAAACTTAAAAAAATGGAAAGCCAGTGAAAAAATAACTGCACTGGGCCCAAACCCTGCACCTCCCAGCTGACCACCCTCCCCACCACACTAGCAGACCAGCTCGGCAGCTGCCTGTCACACCCCCCCACATGCCATCCCTCCCCTGCCTCTCTCCCTGCACATGTGCATGTGTGTATACCCGTGTACTTCCTGTCACTCTATTCACCCACCGCAGTATCCAGTCACCCCCCCAGCTAGGAAGCCATGAACACAGGCATTGTAATTGAGTCACCCTTTTTGTGGGCACCCAATTTCAGTCACCTTGTTCACTTGATGCCATAGTAAAGTACCATCATCCTCCTCACACCTGAAGCAGAGGGGAGAAAAATATAAGCCTGCACAATGCAATTTCTGTGGGGTATAATACAGATTATGTAAAATGTTAAATTGTTGTAACCTATACTGATCCTGTTTAATATATTTATATAAATCTCACCAAACCTGCTGCTAAGCTAAAGGTGACCAATTTAACTGAAGAAGATTTTGCCAAGAGTAACAAACACCCTGGAACTGGACAGGGTCATAGGTTTGGTAGAAATTCTAAAGACCGGATATGGCCCGACGAGACAAGGCAACATGAATCAATTCTTCATAATCCAAAGAGGCTGGGGAAGACCAGGGAGGAGGTCCAAAATGGAAGGTCAAGGCATGAGAAAGTTATAATTACTCTAAACAAGCTAGTATGTGGGGGATTATATTTCTGTTGCATTAAAGGAAAATCCAACAATCTACCAGATGCAGTGATCATTGCAACCAAAATAGCCGGGTCTAGTGGAAGAAAGTTCTTCAAAAGGGGATGATGGGCTATATGACAATTAGGATTCAGAAAGAGGGCTTGACAAGGACTACGCATAGAGGGAAAATGAAAGTTGGGCATGGGCACGAAGAGACAAATAAATCAGAGTCCTCTTCAAGGCCAGTGGGAAAGTAGAGTGAGTTATTTACAACAAAATGGGGAGTTGAATATTAAAGTTCTGACACAAATCCATTTCAATGGATAACCATTGCGGACCATATAGAGACAAGGATGATTCCCTAGGAGGAAAACCCAATTTAAAATATTTACTCCCACGAGAAGCTAGGTAATAAAAATAAAAATCTGGGAGATGTAAACCACCAAAAATCTTAAAGAAAGTAAATTTCAAATAGGCCCTATGAATAGCCTTACCATGCCATATGAAAGATGAGAGATGTGAATGGAGGGGCCGAAACCAAGTCTGAGGCAAAACAACATTTAACATCCCCAAGGGATATAAAATACATCGCAAAATATTCATTTTGATTATATTAATATGACCCCAGATAGAAAGAGTGAGGGCCATCCACTTATGGAGGTCTAACTTATTAGACTGTAAAAGCAATGATAGGTTTAACTGAATCAGTTCAGTAAGCTGCCGAGAAACATAGAGATCAAGATACTTAAGGGCTTTAGATTCCCAATACAATCCTAGGTAGAGTAAGGCAGGCTTAGCTACATAAGAATTAAGAGGCATGACAGAGGTCTTATCTAAATTTAGTGTATATGCTCAAAGAGTTCCAAAGGCAGCAATCTCAGCCAAAGCAGCAGGGAGAGAATGTTTCTGGTAAGAAAGATGTAATAAGATATCATCAGCGGATGCTGAACACTTACAGTATATTCTGTCTGACAGATTTGTATACCCTGAACTTGGTGGTTAACCTTAAGCTTTAATAGTAGGGGCTCTAAATAGAGATTAAAAATGAAGGGAGATAAAGGGCATCCTTAATGGGTACCCAAAGTGATAGAAAATGGTTGAGAAATTAGACCATTGCAAGTTATAGTAGCAGTAGGGGAAGTATACAAAACCTGGATCCATTGAATGAATTCAGGTGGGATATTATATGTTGCAAGGGCTGCAAACAAGAAGGGCTGGGACACACAATCAAAAGCTTTCTCAGCATCCAGACAGACCAGGGCTGCAGGGGTCCTCATCTCACCAGACGCTGAGGTCAAATGAAAAAGCTTCTGCATGTGATCACTAGAGACACACCTCTTCATAAATCCTACTTGTTCTGGGTCAGTCAAAGAGGACCGTACTCCTTCCAACCGATGGGCTAAGATTTTAGCAAGGATTTTAAGATCAGTATTAAAGAAGGGAGATTGGATGATAACTAGAAGGAGAAAACTCATCCTTACCAGGATTGAGAAGAAGCATAATATACGCTTATATGAAGGAAAGATCAGAAAGACCATGAGAGTAAATGTAGTTAAACACATCACTTAATAAAGGCGCTATCTCAGAAACAAAGGTTTTGTAAAAATTAGAACAACCATCAGGTCCCAGAGTCCAATCACAGGCAAGAGAAGAGATGGCCAAGCTAACTTTAAGTAAGGAGATAGATCTTCAGAGAGAGGCACAGTGATCATCAGTCAGGCGTGGGAGGGAGAATCTGGTGGAGGTTTTCTATACTTAGGTCTGGAGAAGAGGAAACAGTAGGATCAATTGTATACAAGTGCTCATAATAACAAAGTTTTCTAATATTTCCCAAGGACATGTAGCTAGGTTACCAGATTCTGGCTGACGGAGTCCTCTCACTACTCGAGATTCATCTTGCTGCCTCAGCCTGAACACTAATAATTTTTCTCCTTTCTTCCCATGATCTAAATAGTGCACTTTAGCACAAAATACAGCTAGCTCTGCATGCTCGTTTAACAAAGTGAGATATTGAGAACAAAGGGAATTAAGGTCAAACCAGATATGTTCTGGTGTAGAAAGGGAGAGGGATGCTTCAATAGAACAAATTGGAATAATCAAATAATCCAGCTGCAAATGTCGTTGTTTAGCTTTTTTGTAGCTAGCCATATGCATTCTCCCCCCACAAAGAAGCTTTATTTGTGCCCCACAAACGTCCAGTTTAGCCATGGACGGTTTACTAGCCACTAGAAGAGAGACGAGATAGGCCCTCAAGGTATCGACAAACTCCTGGTCTCAAAGTAGCTGATTATTAAAACACCAAACATGATCCCACTCCAACCCCCCCCTCCCCCCGTGGAGAAGATATTAAACAAACAGGAGCGTGGTCAGAAACCACAGTTTCCTTAATATCACACACATGTAAGCCTGAGACATGATCGTGAGTCAGTGAAAAGAAATTGATCCAAGAAAAAGAGTTATGGGGGTAGTAAAACTTACAAGAATGATCAGAGGGATGTAATAAATGTCAAGGGTCTGCTAAACCCAATATATCAATTAAATCCCACAGTCCTCTCTGAGCCTAGGAAAGACTACTCATTGTTCACCCAAATGATCCAAATCAGTCTGATAAACCAAATTCCACTCTCCCCCCAGAATTTTTAGGGCGTGTGTGTAAAGGTCCAATAAGGATGCCAAAGTAATAAAGATCTGGGGTTAAACAGAACCCAAAATAAGTTTCTGAAGGCCCAGCCTACCATGGATGAGAATTTACTGTATCTTCCCTCAGGATCCCAGTGTTCAGCAAAAAGGTGAAACAATAGCTTACAAGAGATTAAAATACAAATGCCTCTTTTCTTGGTACTGTCTCCTGCCCCATAAACTTGCTCGACCCAAAGATGCCTAAAAGAGTAACCTCTCCCATTTTAAATGTGATTCCTAACAGGCCCATAGCTATGGGGGGGGGGTTGTCGGGGGCACTGGCCCCCTGTAATTTGTTTTGCCCCCCCTGTAAATTTTCATCCAGACCAGTCCTGAATTTGTTTTAATATGCCCCGGCCCCCTGTAAAAAATGTTCATCCAGACCAGATTTCTAGTGCTGCACTGACTGAGTGAGGCTAAAAAAAAAATCTTCATAATAATCCACAGATGCAGCACTATGCATCCTCCATTAGAGTGCTTGCTCACTCCCTCTTGCTGCAATGCTCTGGACTGGCCATCCTGTTGTCATCTGACCCACCAGAGCAGCACACATGTGATCATGTGCTTAGGCATAGAGTGAGTCAGCGAGCGCGAGCTCATAAACACTGGGTGGAAGTGAGTGACCACACGGCTGGGAGGAGGAAACAACAGAGGCAGATCCAGTCATTGGACTGGCAGATGCCATACCAAATCAGCAGTCAGGCTAAAACGGGTAAGTCAACCCAATTGACCATGCCTCAGCAATGGATTCAAGTTGGCACTTCATTGGCAGGCAGTCCAGACTCCAACGGAGATGACATGCTCATGTGCATCAGTCACTGCTGACTTGCGGAGAGAAAGGATGTGTAGGATGTGTGTCTCTGGTGCACTCAGCACTCATCTCTCTTGTCATCTTTCACTTTTCTGTGTTTTCTCTTTTCTGTGGGGTTGGTGGTTGTCGAGGACTGAGTTGTCTCCCTGAGTCTGACTGCCCAGTGTCAACACAAGTTAAAAAAATATTTTTCCACAGTTTTACTTACTTAATGATCCTCTGACTGTGCAGTGTGTGCATTAAAATAGTGAGGCCTGAGGCGGCAGTTGTTGCCTGCAGATCCGCAGTGGGGGAGGGTAGGAGGGAGCCGTGGGGAGGGTGGAGGCAGCAGTACTTTTAAAACTTTTCAGTTTTAACCAACCAAGAAAGAAGAAACAACAGAACAACTGCCTTGATGTTTTAGCCTGTTAATCACATGATTTGCGTTCATGTATCATCCAACCTCAAATGAACTATAATAATAAAAGAACTTGTCTTAAAGATTAGACAAAAAGACAAGAAGTCATCACCTTCTCCCTGCAAAAACAGTAAAACAGTATGGTGAATTGGTGACAGACTAAATCATAGAAGCCAAGGAAAGAAAGAAAGAAAGAAAGAAAAAGAAAGAAAGAAAGAAAGAAAGAAAGAAAGAAAGAAAGAAAGAAAGAACGAACTGACAGGTTGAGGGTGTAGGATGTACCTTTCTCCCTGCCCAAACAGTTTAACAGTACATAGTAAAAAGGTGATTAACTAAGAAAGAAAGAAAATAACCGATAGGCTGAGGGTGTAGGATGTAACTTGGTGTTGTTATATTTTGTGTTACCTTCCCTAAGGGCATCTGTCACTGATAAGCCAGTAGTACTAGTACTACACTAGTAGCACAAATAAAAGGGAGAAGTCCCTGCCAAAAAGTGCACAGTATACAAGTCACTCAGAAAAAGTGACTCAGATTATATCTTAAAAGGAAAGAAAGAAAGGAAGGAACTGACAAGCTGAGGGTGTATGATGCAACTTGGTATTTGTTTGTGTTACCTCCCGTATTCCCTAAGGCAGTTAAGGGCATGATAAGCCAGTAGTACTACACTAGACTGGTACAAATAAAAGGGAGAAGGGAAGGAGTATAAACCCTAACAACAAATAAGAAAAAAGTGTATTGTTAACAAATAATTATACAAAACCAAAAGGCACACTAATGAAGACAAGGAAATAACGAACTCCTGAGGGTGTAATGTAACTTGTTGTTTGTGTTCCTACCTTCCATAAGGCTAAGGGCATGATGATATAAACCAGTTGTACTAGCACAAATAAAAGGGAAGGAATAAAAAACCTTAACAACAAATAAGAATAACTATGTCAAGTGCAGTGTAACAATTATACAAAAGACACACTAAAAAAGAAAGGCATAGATCTCACTTTAAAGATAAAGAAGGAAAGAACATCGGGACTACTAGTAAATGAGGAAGAGAATAAGGGGGCAAAGAAGCTTCTGTTTTTTTTGTGTTGAGCTTAAGTAAAAGGCAAGTTTCACTAAACTGACTAACTGCCTGTTTGCCTAAGGGAAATAAATAAATGAAGAGGACAAGACCAAGGGGACTAGTACGAGGCGTGTGTTAACTTGTTGCCCACATAAGTAAAAGGTGCTACCGTGCAAGTAACTGCCTATTTGCCTAAGGAAAAAAATCAAGAGAAATAAGAACATTAGAACTAGGGGCTGTGACTGCGAGTTTCTTTGTGTTGCAGTTGCCTATTATTAAAGCCCGGGCAGGGTGCCTATTGTGCTAGTCTGTACAATACAGTGTGCACCGTGCAGCAGACAGTGCTGAAGGAGTAAAGGAATCAGGAGAGAGAGAGAGAGGGGCTAGGTGAGGGGACAGTCACAGGGACAAGAAAATTCCAGGAACACCATTGTACTGTTATTAATAGAAAAGCAGAAAACAGTAAAGCGATAGAGAAAGGAGACCATCGTATAAGGGGAGGGACAGAGGGTAGAGAGGGAAGATTAGTTCTAATAAGGACAGGCTAGGCTAGATTGGTACTCTCTCTGACTGCTGGTACATTGGGTGATTAGTACTAGTCTAGAACAAGAACAGTATTCATTTGCTACCAGTACCTAGTTACAGTAGTACCTGCCTCTGGCTGCCTCCTGGAAAGAGAAAAGTGATTCTGCCAGTCCGTCAGAGACTGTATATATTGTAGTGTGTGTGTGTGTGTCTAAAAATAAATATAAAAAAACAAACTTTTTTTGAAGTAAATAAAACAGACACAGTATATTTTGGAGTGTGCAACAAGTTTTCTTAGAAACACAGCCCCGCCCAGGCCCATCTCTTCTGAGTTGTGTTCTAGAAAATAAAACACAGACACGGGTCATTTCTTGGAACACATTTTTATTTAAAACTCAGTCACCCCAGTGGCCATCTCTTACTTGTGCTTGTACTGTGTTATAGTTCTACTCTATTCTTTTAGGTCTAACTTCTTAAGTTGTATAATATAAACAAACACACACAGGAAGTACCAACATGCTGCTGAGCTTAGCTGTGTGACTAGCCTGCCTTGTTAGGTGACTGACCCTGACCTCATTCCTCACTGCCACTGCACTGCCACAGTAGTAGCGTAGACTGAGAGGGCCAGAGATCCCTGCTTGCGTGCTGTTATGTGGTGACTGGTGTGGCTTAAGAAACTCAAAGGGATAACACTTATTTTAAAGTTCCACTTGTTGCCCCAGCCAACTTGCTGAGCTTGGCTGTGTGACTAGCCTGCCTTAGGTGCCTGGCACTGACCTCATTCCTCATTGCCACTGCCAAAGTAGTGGAGATAGATTTCAAAATGGACAAATTTGTTATTCGTGCTCGTGCATCTCATAGAGAGACTCAACCAAGCTCACCATCTACTTCAACCTGTGCTACTGAACAACATAGTGACGTTACAAACAGGAATGATTCATTGATACCATCAGATCTTGGAACTCAAGAACCAGCGCAACCCAAAATTAATTTTCCTAAAACAAACATTGTAGGAGTGTTGTGCAGTTTTAGTGAAAAATGATATGTGAACCGACCATGATTGGAATATTCAGTTGTGGCCAATAAGTCCTTCTGTTTTCCTTGTCAGATGTATGCAGGCCCTGGTAATGCTGGTGGAATGGGAATTGATATGACTTTTATATCCTCTGGATTTTGCAACTGGACAAAAGCTATTTGTCAAGGGAAAGGTATCAACAAACATGAACACAGCTTAGTGCACTTGAATGCAATGGCTGATTGGACTGCAGCAAAGAAAAGAGAGGCCACAGGTGCCACAATTACTGCTTTGGTGTCATCTGCACAAATTGAAAGGAATAGGTACTATGTAAAAACCTTGGGTAAAATCATTCAGTTTGCTGTCCTAAATGAGCTGCCTCTGAGAGGAGATTAAGATACTGTATCATCAAGTTTGATGCGTTAGATCTAACATTGAACAATTCATCAGGAGTTTTTGTAAACCTAATTAAGTTTACTGCAGGGCAAGATCCAATATTCATGGATATTCTGAAAACCACTCCAAAAAATGCAAAGTACACTTCTGCTGAAATTCAGAATGAAATAATTGACATTATAAAAAAAATACTTCTGCAAGATATTGTTGCAGATATTAAAAACAATGCTGATGTCAAGTTCTTCTGCCTGAAGTCTGACACCACAAGGGATGCTGTGAATGTTGAAAATGTGTCCATTATTTTACAATATTCTATTGATGGCAAAATGAAGGAGAGACTTATTGGAGTATCACAATTGTATGGCCTCCTGCTGATATTACACAACAGATCTTGAAAGACATCCAAGAACTGGATGTAAACCCTCAAAATATTTTATGTTTTTGCTGTGATGGTGCCTCCGATATGTCAGGGTGCAAAGGAGGTGCACAAAAGCTTTTGCAAGAGAAATTAAACTAGGAAATTCCTTACACACACTGCTTGAATCATCAGTTACATCTGGTGGTCACACATGTCTGTGAGAAGAGCACGGCAGTGGCAGATATGTTCTCAAATTGCAACTCTCTGTACAAATCTTTTCACAGACATGAAGTTAGTGCGCTATACAAAGGTCAGCACCTGCAAAGACTCATAGAAACAAAATGGACTGGTCACCTGAAAACCTTGGAAGTAATCCTCAATAATTTGGAAGACATTCAGAGTGTTCTGTCACAGTTTGCAAATGGTTACGGTGATCTGTCAGCTGAAGCAAGAGGGCTATTGGAAGTTACAAAATCATCTCAATTCCTATTCTTGGCAGAGGTTATGAGAATGATTTTGAATGTGTTTGCTCCGGTGAATAATTACCTTCAAAAGGAAGTGATGCGCCTTACTAAAGGACTTGAATTGATTACTGTTTCCTGTGAAACACTTCAACAGAAGAGAGAACTGTTTGAAGATTTTGTAATAGATATTTCATCCAAGCAGCTGATTTAGAAAAGTGCATGGGATGAAACATTGGCATTACATCGTGCTGGTCAGGGTGCCACCAAAGGACCCAGGGTACTGCCAGAAAATTTCAAGATTCAGTCATCACTGAGCATTTACCAGGATTCCAAACTTTAAATGAGCACCAGTGGTCCCAGATTTATCATGAACTGATTGATGAAACCACTAGTGAATTGCAAAGGAGATTTTCTCAGAGTAACTCTGAGTTATACAAAAGCTTGTCAGTAATGCATTCTAGTAGCTCTCCCAACTTACTGAAACTGGAATTTCTACATGCTTTGATTGACATGCTTGGATTAGATATTGAGAAAGTGAAAACTGAAATGGCTGTATTCAAGGCATTGTTGGATAAGAAACAGTGCAAAGAATCTGAAGAAGTTCTTGGTGCTGCCAAGGAATTAATGGAGGCTTGCCCATGTATTTTTATGTTGGCATGCTTGCACAGCCAACATCTTGCGGTAATGCAGATTTGAAGGCGCAGTCACTGTTGGGCGAATGCAGGGCATGCATCAGTAGGTGCGTCCCTCATTTCCCAATCAGCCTGTGTGCTGGTGCCACACCATGCATACTTAATGTAGTGTTGAGATCAAAAGAAACGTATGCTGCAATGCGAGCTAAGCTCGTCATACGCAGCTGACCTCCCAACGTGCTTTCCCTGGTGGTTAAAAAGAAAATTAACATGGTGGCACACTGCCTGCCATACTGCCGACTTTGGGGGTGCCCAATCCCCCTGTCAGCATGCCCAGGCCCAATGTATGTGCCAATGGGGGCGCCCACTCCCCGCCGGCATAATGCATCCTCCCATTTGTTACGTGTGGAGGGAGGTGCCCAGTCCCCCTTGGCTCTTGCCCCTCCCCGCTTTCGTTGTGTGCCAATGGGGTGCCCAATCCCCCATCAGCTGTAGCATCCCCCCCAGAAAACACTTAGGTGGCATGCTGGGAGCCCACCCCATCATGCCAGAGCCCCTGCAAAAAAGAAAGTCCCCCAATGTTTTTTTTAATTTTTTTAACCTGTAAAAAAGAAAACTGCCCCTCGCGGTCTCCCTGCCTGCCACCCACAACCCACGCACACCTACAGCGCACTCTGCCTCTCCACACCCCCCACCCCATACTTACCTCCGGACTCCATCGTGATGATCTTCGGTGGACCGGGAACATGTCTGCACTCTTCAAAGCCGACCTCGAACTGAGGAAATGCCGGTAAGCTGTACAATGGCATAAATATTTTTTTTTCAACTTTGATGCATATCTCAGGTATGTTTTTGAATTTTGGCACCAAATTTTCAACATGGGGTTTTTGGGACCCCTCCTCATGAATTCTGGCACTGTCATGGTGTTAATCGACCCCAAAAGGTGATTTCACGGTCACTGCATGAAATCACCTTTCAGGATTGATTAATGAAACAATATTGCCACTGTTCATGAGGCGGGCTCTCAAAAAGCCTATGTTGCAAATTTGGTGGGAAAAATCAAAAAAATGGCTTTTTTACGAGCGTGTGTTGCGCTGTTTCCACGCACGGTCTTAACTTGGTGAATTTGTAATATTTTCACTCCAGATTTTCAAAATTGGCATTTTTCCACACCTCCTGATGAACAGTACAGCTGTCATTTTACATATCCTGGCCAAAATATGTTTTTGCACATCCAGCACAGAATAGCGCAGTTGCTGTGCGAAATCACTTTTTGGGACAGTTTGAGGAAATGACAGTGACACTGTTCATGAGCAGAGGTCCTAAAATGCCTATGTTGAATATTTGATGCCGAAAGTCCATAAAATGACTGCGTTGCAAGCATGAGTTGCGCAGTTTCCACTCACCCTTGTAACTTTGCAAATTTGCAATATTTCCATGCCAGATTTTCAACACTGCCATTTTTTCACACCTCCTTATGATCAGTGCATCTGTCATTTTTCACATTCTTCCCAAAATGTGTTTCCACACCTGTGGCACACAATGGTGTAGTCGCTGTGGGAAATCAACTTTTGGGACAGATTAACAAAATTGTAGCGCCTCTGTTCATAAGGGAAGGTCCCAAAATGCCTATGTTACAAATGTGGCTAACAAACTCCCAAAAATAATTGGGTTACGGGTGTGTGTTGCACAGTTTGTATGCATGCTCATTGCTTCACCAATATTTTATATTGTCACTCCAGATTTTCAACGTTGCCATTTTTTTACGCCTCGTCATGAACAATACAGTTGTCATTCTCCACATCCTGCCCAAAATGTGTTTTCATCCTCTGTCGCCAAATGGCACAGCCACTGTGCAAAACCACCTTTCAGCTAACAAAGTGATTGTGCCACTTTTCATGAGGTGGCCTGACAAGCAGCCCATGTTGAAAATGTGGAGTGAAACTACCACCACACACCTACGGTGTTAGGATTTCCAACTGTAACACCCCACCCAGTACAGACTGACAGGCATCAGGGGTGTCACTTGGGATCATTGGATGCAATGCTCATGCCTTTCCACCCCCCCCCACCCTGCAGCCACTGACAGGCATCGTGGTGTGCCTTGCACTGTTCAGCCACAAAGTTCACCCCACGCTCCTATACTGCACCCACATCAGCTTATTTCCTTATGGAATGGGGTAAGTATAATGCCCAAAGACCCCAAACCACACCCTGACACTTGTCAGTGTCTACAGGGTAGGGTGAGGCACAATGGCATGAGCGTTATAGCTGATGACCCAAAGGCACACCCCAATGCCTGTCGCTCTCTACAGGGTGGGGGGTGGGGTTCACATCACTTCAATACTTCACTGCCATTCTTATTATGCATCTCTAGCTCCGTCACTGCCAATGCCAATGCCAGTGCGACAACATTCAGCATTGACAAATGCTTGTTGAAATGTATATTGCTGTCTTGCTATTTGGAGCATCAACTGCTGCTTGTGAGAATTCCTTTTCTTGTTTGAAAAGAATTTTATCACATCAGAGGATGAGCATGAGTCATGGATGAAAGAGAAAAACTCATGCTCCTGTCATATGAGAATGATATGACTTCAAGTCTCAACCTGGATGTCTTTGTGGAATAATTCAAATACTACTATCCAAGAAGACTTCAACTTTAGTTTCCTGAATACCATTATAACCTTGCACAGCACTTATATGTTTGGAGTTAACTGTTAAATGATTTACAAGTAGAAAAAACAAGGCTTAGTTCTGACATTTGACTGACCCTGCATTTTTGACTAATCACGTGACAGGAAGCGTGTCTGGTAGCTGCCCCCCCTCAGTCACTCCCCTCCCCCCATCTCACTGTCCTAGCTATGGGCCTGATTCCTGGAAAAAGGCTACATCAGCTCCCAACCACTTCAGGTGTTTAAGGACAGAGTAGCATTTTTTGACATCTCCAGTGCCTTTAACATTCCATGTAAGAAAATAATAAGAGCAACTCATGTTACCAAGATCCAAAGGAATAAGAAACCATAAAACATAAACCAGGAATACAAAAGGTCCCAAAAATATATGAAGGGAAAAGGGCAGCACTCCTTCCTCCCCCATAGACAAACCCCCCAGAATAACACACAGTCACAAAGAAAACCATCTAAAATACAAATCAATCAACAATAAAACAAAAACAAAATAGTAATCCCCCAAATAAGACCAACCCACCCAGTTCAGTAGGCCCGTGATAGGTCTGCACCATAATCCCCCAGAAGACAGAGCTCCAAAATGCCCAAACTATACCAACAAGAAAAATCAGCCATATCAAAAAAATATAGTGAAAATGTTATGCCCCATCACCTACCACCCTGTGGGAAAAGAGAGAAAAAAAACCTCAAAGCCAAAAATGAAAAGAGGGGGTGCCAAGAAATGGGAGCCAATCATCCTGCATAGCAACTCTCATCAAAAAAGAAAGAACAAACAGTTAGAAATAGTACACTAGAAACAAGGAGAGAAAAAGGATAGAAGAACTGAAGAATAGCAGGGATAGGAGATAAAGACAGATTATAAGGAGATGAAAAATACAGGAACAATCAGTGAACACCAGTAGGATGAAAAATGATGAGTTGCATAAGGATAAAGACAATCACAGCCATCGAACAAACAAACAAACAAACAGTAAATCTAATTTAAAGCATCCCCAAAACCCATGCAAACCAGGAATAAGGAGATGATTCTACTAGTATCCTACCAAACAAATAAAGATAGCAGGGAGACTGGGAGGCATCACTAAAGACCTGGCACCCCAAAAAGCAAGTCCCAGCAGAGAGAAAGAAAAAAAACTAAGCAATAAAGAATAACTTAAGGACCTCCAAAAAAGGAGAAAAAGGAAAAATTAAGAGGAGAAATAAGGCAAAGAACAAAATCAAAGAATGGGTGAATGAAAAAGGCTAATACAGAATGGACACTCGAGAGGGAAGAAAAATTAACATAGCAGACAGATGATTACTTGATATACTTGGTTGGTAAACGTAAAAGAAAGCCAGTGGCCCATCACGATTACCACCCGCTCTGAGTGGGTTAAGAAAGTAGAACATTTCTCTTACTCCAGAGAAAGATGTCCAATTCCCTTTTAAATGAGAGAAAGCTGTTTTGCTCTACTACGGTTTGGGGGAGCTTATTCCAAGTGTTAACTGCCCTAACAGTGGAAAAATTATCTCTCTGGTTTATTGAAGCTTTAGGGATAACTAATTGCATATTAGGAGACCTTAGGGGTCAGATCCTGGTTTAGATGTTCAAGATTACTTCGTTTAAATGATTCTGGATTGTGCAAAATTTTCAAAAGTAATACAAGGTCACCTCTGGTCCCTCTTTCCAGTCTAGTTTGTCCAATCTCTCAGTATAACTTAAGTTCCTAAGCACTGAGATCTTTTTGGTGGCCCTTCTCTGGGTTCTCTCCACCAAATCTATATCCCTCCAGAGATAAGGACTGCAGACCTGTGAGCATGATAAGGTCACAATGACAGAAAACAGACAAAGTCAGAGAGAGAGAAAAGGAAAAAGAAACAGGTAGCACTGCTATAACTATCAAACCACATAATAATAAACAGTCTGAAGGCACTCTTAAACCCATTTAAAATGTGAGCAGGGTAAAACATTCTATGTAAACTGTGCCAACAATATACAGCATTTCTTCAGTCCACAACATGGGTGAAGCTATACAGAAAAAAAAGAGGAAGGCAACATATCATTAACAAGGTCCATCATAGTGTGGCAAATTAAAAGAAAGTCACAGAAGAAAGCAGGCAAACTCAAAGGATTTGACCAAAATGGATCCCATGATGATAAGCTGCAGACTACAAAAATGTGATCCAGTGTCAAGATGACTTAAATAAGTCAGGGAACAAACTGTGTAATTCCAGTGAGTCTAGCATGATCAGGAGTTGAAAAAAGTTTCCAATCACTGTCTTTAAAGACCTCCAGTTTTGCAGGGTAAAGAAGATGGTGCTTAATACTAGCGGCCACGAGGGTGGTAGTAAGTGAGCAATAGGCAGCTAATTTCTGGTGAGTAGTAAATGGAAAGTCCTGCATCACCCTTATCTTATGATTTTCCCAGGTCACCTGTGTCTGATTCTGTGCCTTTTGCAGGATATGCAGGCAATCCAAGTAATTTAACAATTTGAAAAGCAAGGGCTGAGGCTGTTCCCCCTCTGCCGGCATAGGTCACAGCGCATGGTGGGCCCACTCAATGACATACTGTGGTCCATTTGGAGAGGGGACAGCAATGTGCTCACAGATCTTTTGGGTAAATAGCAACATGTCTCTGCCCTCACAATGCTGTGGTAGACCAAGAATCACTAAGCTGTTCCAATGGCTGTGCCCCTCCAAATCATCGATACGGTCTTCCAATTTAGCAATCTTCTGCCATAATGAGACAGTTTCAGGGTCAGTTTGGTGCTGCCAATCCTCTAAAGAGCTCTGGTGGGCCTCCAAGTCACCCGCCTATCAAGTAAGTTCAGTAATAGCAGGGTGTAAGATCTTCATGTCCTTGGACAGTGAAGTAAGGGTATCCCGGATTGGAGCAAGCTCCTGAAGAAAACGGTCCACTGTTAGAGGAGCTGGGTCTGAAGGAGTGTCAGGCAGAGGAGTGTGGCCTGTTTAGTTTTCTTAGAGCCACAGTCCTTCATAGGGGGTCATTGGAGGAGTGTGGCCAAGTAAGGGTTTCAGCTTTGTAGTGTCCATTGATTCCATAATAAAATAAAAAAAGGCACTGCAAAGTGGTACACAAACACCAATAAACTGAAAATACCACATAAGAAAATAACTGAGAAAATAAAAAATTTATGAACAGTCTTGGAGCTCCATCAGGAAGCTGGCGCTCTGCTCTGGAACATCACATGACTCCAAGATGACACTACAAAACAAGATGTTTCATTTCAGGTTGCAACAGTCAGGAAACATAATACAAAATAATACTGCCAGATAATTTTAATACAGCTTGTCACACTGAACTCAGTTATATGGAGATCACATGATCATGGCTTGGGGGCAACTGTTGCTGTTTGTTTTATTTGTGGTTTTGTTTTGGCCCTGGCCTTTTCCATTTCTTTTCCTTGTTAGCAGACAGCAGTCATGACCGAAACAGTTCTCGTGCCAGTGCAATAACTCCTGTGGTGCTGCTGAAGTTGATTCTCAATTTGTCCCTCTCATTGGACATGCCTCAGTGATTGTGCCACTGGTGCTGTTACTGGCATAGTTCCCATATGTGGACGGTGGATGCAGTTTGCTACTTGTGGCAGTAGTGGGTGGTGAATCGCTGGTAGGTGCCAGGTGCCATGATCTTTCTTAAAGCACTTAATAGTGCTAGTGCAGTAAGTGGCAGAGTTATCAAAGGCACCTATAATGAGGAGCGAGCCAAGAGCGACTGATGTCCATGACTGGACCGGCAGAGACTTTTTGACATCCATTTGAACTGTGCACTCACTGACATGAGTGGTGACAGGCTGATGCAGACCAGATGCTGTGTCTTGTTTGTGTGTATGATTGGTCAGGCTGACTGGAGGTGGAGCATATAGACATGCCTCCTCCACTCGCTCTGGCTAGATCCTCTGAAGCCTGCCACTGCCAGACAGGGAATGGGAAATTCAGAATAGAATTTTGCCTTTTTTTTAAATAAAATTATAAAACTGAGCAGTGCTGTGCAGGACAAGGTTCGAGACCCAAGACAAAACCTTTCAAAACCTTTAAGGTCCAAGGCCTGCGGTGGCCCCCCTCGAGCATGACACCCCAACAGTGAACTGAAACAGACCATTACAGCCAGTCACTGTAATGGTCTGTTTTAGTGATGCTTGTTTCTTGGTGTCCTACCCCCTCCATGGAACAACTACAACCTGGAGTTGATTATATTAGAATGAGGGCATAGCCCCCTTCAAAAAACACAGTCTTCTGTGAGGGCACAATACCGGTGTCAGTATTGTGCCATCGCTGAGCGGGACATCGGGAGTCTTACTGTTGCACACACTTGGTGCTTCCCAAGCCCTGGAGGCCCAGTCCTAACAATGCCTCTGTTTTGTATACAAACACAGCCTGTGTGTGTTGTTGTGTCTCACCTGACTACCTTTCTCTTTCTCTCAGCAAACACTAGTAAACAGCCCTAGTATTTTTCCCTTTCTTAAAAGTTAATTTTTCACCCTATAGTGGAAAAAATCAACCCTCTTTAGCTTGGGATTTAGAGAAGGGAACAAAAAATGCCAAGATTTCTGATTTTTTCTAGTTTTAACCAATGGATGGAAGTGGATTTATTTCTCTGCAGCAGCTGAAGCGACCTTTCTGCTGCCTGAAGCTTCTGTGACTGCTAGGTCATGTTACCTGCTTTCAGTGAGCTTCCAAAGTGGCCTGTGATTGGACAGGAAGTCTCAGGAGATCTTGTAGTCTGTCCACCAGTTCCACTGGCTGAATAATGAAGCATGAATAACAAATAATTGTGATCCCTGAATACGGATGCTCAGTGAATATTCAAAATAAGGTACTTACATGCCCCTAGTAAATACATGGAAAAGATGGGTTTAATCAAGACCACACAGAAAACCAGATATTTCATCGCAGTTGGGCTATCATATACGCATTATACAAACTGGTAAACAAGCAAGACTTCACTGAAAACAAGATATTGTAACTCAGTTGGACTATCCTGGAAACACCTGCTCTATTCTGTTTAATCTCTCAGTGATTTCCCTGCCTCTAGTATAACCCTTTACCTCCATAATCCAGCAATAATACTATTCCTGGTGTCTACTGGCACACCACTCCCTATCTGTCCTGCTGCCAGTATCCATAGTATCTGGTGGTACCCCCAACATATACTGCACCCTAAACCCCCACTTCAGTCCCAGAACACCACTAGCACATATTCTCTACTGACCTCCACAGTCGGCTCCATCAGCCACATGGAAGTCCTGCGTCGCTATATGTACAATTACAATACTATACAATTTGCTAGAACTCTAATTAAACCACTGCCCTTTTCGTGTTCACAACTGTTGTAATGGCTACATATGTGTATGTGTGTATGTGTGTGTGTGCACATGGGTGCGTGCGTGTGCATGTATACATGTAATTCTGTGTCTGTGTGTGCACATGCACATGTGGCTATGAGTATTGCACACACGTGGCTGTATGGGGGAGTGTACTGCATGTCCAGAGCCAACAGTACCTGCTTCAATGATATCTTGACCTTTAAGGTTTTCTTTTTTTCTATTATTGTCATGTAAGTCTGGAATTTTGATATTGTAATATTATAACAAATAAATTAAAACTCACACGTTTAATTCTATATCTCATAGGTTAACAAATAAGCAGCCGTTTTGGTTCTGACCAGAGTTTGTTTAATTGATGTATGTTTGTGTAAAAGAAGGATTATGAGGGTAAATAACATTTAAACTATAATTTTGTTTTATTAATTTAAGGCAGTTTTATTTTTAAGGCCTAGCTAATGGTTTTTAGTAAGTAAAGGAAGTGGCCATGTTAGTAATGGCAATCGGGGTGTGTGACTAGTATTGATTGTTTTATAATGAAGAGGATGGTAGATCTTTATCCTGTGCTGGGATAACAGCACAGGAAAAGATGACAGTCAATAAGGTTTCACAAATTTTGAAACCCATTGTATAATACTTTTGTATGTAACTAGGTCGCCCTGCATGTTGCGGTTACTGCCTCTGCCTTGTTGGCTTATAAGACTGAGGGCCTGGGTTCTGATGTTCCTAACTGAGGAAGTTCATATAGCAGTGTCAGTAGCTCAGTAGGTAGCACACTCGCCTCTGAGGCCGGGAAATCAGAGGGCTGTGGGTTCAGTTCCCACATCTGGCACTTGGGTTAATATCCCAGTACTGACACTGTAATGCAGCATGAGAGGGGTGCTGCATTTCTGAGGTGCTTTCGGATAAGACGCTAAACCGAGGTCCCATCTGCCTGGACTGGTGGTAGTTCAGGTGGATGTTAAAGATCCCATGGCACTTATCGAAAAGAATAAGGAATTTCCCGGTGTCCTGGCCAAATTTCCCTCATTCACTAAAAAAAAAAAATACCACCAACAGCTTAATCTGGTTCAAGGTCAGTTGGCACTCATCTGTATCCCCCTCCCCCGGGTCATGCCTGAAAATAGGCAGGATTTGTCTAGTGCACTTACCCGGTCAACAAAAGCTAAATAAATAAAAAAATATCCACATCTTCTAAGTTAAGCACAATGTCTCCACTCAGAGTAAAATGTAAGAAGGCCTGGAGTCAGAGCGGTACAACCCCCTGGGATACAGTACCTCCCCACCTCCACTACACATGCAAAATCACATTGCAACCTTAATTCAACAAAAATGCAGTTAGTGATTTACCACACATAATATGCCCACAGGACAAAATGTGAAATACCAACAAAATATTTATTGGGGGATATTCCAAGGGACTAGGGAATGCAAAACAAAACTGTTCTTGGAAGAAACTCGTGAACTCTTGTTGCAGGACCAAAATGAGGTGCCTGACAAGGCTTGGCCAGTAAAATAACTTAAAACAGCAGTAATAGTGCTCACCGCCCACCAGGCAAGATAAGGCAGTAGCAAATAAAAATGTAAACCTTTTGATATTAACAGCCCACCTGTACTGGGGGGCACTACCCACTGGTGCCAGATTAACTCTTCAACCTAAATGGGAGCTCTCGGTGCTTCACAGGGTACCGAGCTGCAGGAAGGTATGTGCCATGATTAGTGACACCAACACAGCGACCTACACACTTGTCGACAAAATCGACAGTTTGCCAAAAGGTCCCTATGTTGGTGTGCCTGACAAAGATGCACACTGTTTCCAGGTCCTTCACCACCTCCCCAAATCAACTCTGACTTGGAGTTGATAATCTATAGTACAGGGGGTGCCGGTTGGGGGAGCAGAGAAGTCCTCCGATGAAAACACAAACCGGGAGACAATTGGGATTTATGTCAACCACAACTTGCGGTCAACAGAAATCATGTCTCTGCGATGCCAGTCAAAAGTATTGTTGAACCAGCATCATAGAGCCCTGTAGGAACAGTGCTGGTCCAGTGACGTTTCAGCTGGTTGGCCAGCAGTGATGCATTGTAAAACAGAAAATAGTTGAACCCAAACCCCACAGGCAGTGCAATTACTCAAATGGCAAAACCTTCAAATGAGGTATTTGTAACTTATGGCCCATTGGCCAAAACTGTAGATTTGGTGGCAAACTTTGTACAACTTTCCCCATTGCAGGGCAAGCCCTGAGAGTATTAATGGCTCTGGTGTACCTGCTTCCTATCAAATGGTGCTCCTCTTCCTCCTTTCTGCAGGTGCAGGTCCTCTCAAGCGGATGGTTCAATTGTTGCAATGGGGGGGGGGGACAGCTCCAAGATGCAGAATTCAGTGGTCTCTGTATGTGAATCAGGCTCTCTGTGCCCTCGGTCATCTAGAAATCTTTGGCTTTTTCCTCTTCCTCCTCCTCTGCAGGACAGACCAGTCTAAGCAGCAGAGGCAATACACCTCACACCCACATCTAGGCTTCAGAACCGTAGTGTGTAGTGTTAGCTAGTACCTGGCAGTAGGACTAACCGGCCTTCTCCCAGACTGTCTGCAGGCTCTATACAGGTTTTCTCTCACAGTTGTCTTCAAGCAGTCTCAGGTTCTCACAGGCTGGTAGTTGTGGCACACATTTGCCTCGTTTTCCTCAAGGGAGGTCTCAGTCTCTCACAGGAAAAATGTCCTGACACTTTTGGTAGACACACACATCAGCCTCTGTATCACACAGGTTGAAGAAACCTTAGAATCACCTCCTGACTAATTGGCTGTGGAAGCCCAAGCAGGCTTCCGTGAGATGGTTCAAGACAGCAGCACAAGCTCTCCTCACTCTCTGAGAGTTTACTGCTGACTCACAACTTCTGGAACTGCCCTCAACATTTTCCAGGGTAAAGGCAGCTTTAGATTGATGCAACAGGCCGTCATTCAATGTAACTAGTATGCAGAATGTTCACACAATGCCCTGTTGGCTGGCAGAATGGGTGCCAAACACAGCACAGTCACTGCCGCAGATGCTGTTGGGAGTGAGGAGCTGAGATCCTTGACCTCTGATTGGTTTTGGCTGAGGTCAGAGGATCAGCAAGATGGTGATTTCCATACTTGAAGAAACATTGGTTTATCATACAAACATATGAAAGAGCCAGCAGAAGAAGGACTTTTGGTCTATCAAGTCTGCTCATTATTGCAAGGTCCCAGCCTTATGCCACTGACCCTGCCCACCTCCCCAATCTTGCCTTCCTCCCTGTCTGCCCCCTCATGGTCCCATGGGTTCCCTCTTATGCCTATCCCAGGCCCTCTTAAAGTCAACCACTGTCTTCTCTGAGACCACTTTCTCGAGCAGTGCATTTCATGTAGCCACCACCCTCTCTGTAAAGAAGTGCTTTCTGACATCCCTCCTAAACCTCCCCCCCACCAATCTTAAGCTGTGCTGCCTTGTGGTTCAGTTGTCTTTTAGCTTAAAGAGACCTTCCCTATCCACTCTATTTATCCCCTTCAAGTATTTGAAGGCCTTTATCATATCCCATCTTGCTCCTCCAGGGAGTACATTCTTGGGGCTCACAGCCTCTCCTTGTAAGACTTCCCCTGCTGACCCACGATCATCTTGGTTGCTCTCCTTTGAACTTCCTCTAGCAAACTGATGTCCTTCTTAAGGCATGGACACCAGTATTTTACCAAATATTCTAAATGTGGTCTCACCAGTGACCTGTACAAGGGCAGTATGACCTCACTCTGTCTACTGCTGAGTACCCTGGTTATACACCCCAATATCCTGTTTGCATTCTCTGCTGCCTTTTTGCACTGCAAGAAGTGCTTCAGGTTGCTAGTAATCACAACCCCCAGATCATTTTCTTCCTCTGTTGTTGCTGCCCATACCCCTCCCCAAGTAATGCTCAATCCTAGGATTCCTGGCTCCAATATGCATCACTTTGTATTTCTTGGCATTGAGGTCATCCCGACCGGCCTATAGTTCCCCGGGTCATCCCTGGGTCCACTGCTGTGGAGAGGCACCACATGTGTCATTTTCCAGTCCAGTGGCACCATGCCTGACTCCAAGGAACTATTGAAGAGGCCTGCTAGTGACCCTGTAAGTTCCTCTGCAAGCTCCTTTAGCACCCTTGGGTGTATGCCATCTGGTCCTGGGGACTTGTCTACCTTCAGTGCCAGCAGCCCATCCCTTACTCTGTTCACTTCTGTCATCACATCTGTACTCCCCTCCTCGCCTTCTACCCCCAGGTGGCCCTGGCCCTTCATTTTCTCTAGTAAAGACAGAGCGGAAATAATAGTTCAATACCTCTGCCTTGCTCCCTTCTTCCTCCTCCCATACATTCCCTTCTTAAGCCTAACCATCCCATCCTTCTTGTCCCTCTTCTCACTTATGTAGCAAAAGATGGCCTTCTCTCCCCTCTTAATCCCTTCTGCTATTTGTAGTTCCTTCTGTGCCTTAGCTTGCTGCACCACCTTGCCTGACATTTTAGCCAGCTTCAAGCAGTATTTCTTATCTGCCTCACTCACAGTCCTCCTATATCTCCTGTAGGCCTCCCTCTTGTCCCTCTCCACCCTGACAACCTCAGAGTTGAACTAGATGGGTAATTTTCCCCCCACCAATTTCTTCCCCCTAAACCTAACACACTCTGCTGTGGCAGCCTGTATTATATCCTGGATGATGGTCCATTTTTGGTCCATCCCATGTCCACTCTGATGCCCTCTAGGTGCAATCTTAGCACTTCACCCATCTTCTTAAAATCTGCCCTCCTGAAATCCAGGATTTGGTCTTGGTGGAGATGCTTTCCCTGCCCATATCTAACCTGAATCACACTGTGCTGCGGTCACTACCCCTCAAGGGTTCCTAGTCCATTATCTCTTATACATGCTCCCCATTTGTGAGCACTAGACCAAGAATTGCCCCCTCCCTGGTGGGCTCAGTAATGCTCTGAGTCAGAAACCCACCCTGTATTGCATCCAGGATCACCTGACACCTAGCACAGGACATGGCCAGTATACCCCAGTTCACTATAGGCTGATTAAAGTCCCCCACTACTACCGCCTCCCCCTTTCCTTCAGCTTCCAGCAATTATGAAAACAGCTCTGTCTCATTCCTCCTCCTGGTTGGGTGGTCTGTAGACCCCCCCAACCTGACATTCCTCCTTCTTTTGGTCTGAAGCTGAATCCACAGCACTTTCACATTACCCTTTTTATTCTCCACCCTTGTGCATGTTATCCCCTACCTAATGTAAGCTACCCCCCCATGTCTAACACCCTGTCTCTTCTGTATAACTTGTAACCTAGGATTGAGATGTCCCAGTCATGGTGTGGTGCAGCCCAGGTTTTGGTAAGTGCTGCTATGTCTATCTTCCCCTCCACTAAGAGGGCCTGCATGTCTGCCATCTTGTTACCGAGACTGCGAGCACTGAGTGACACCATCTCCACCTTAACTCCGGGCCTCCCTGCCTACTTTATGTACTTTTCCTAACTGGCCCTTCCCCTGCACTCTCCCCTTCACCCCAGTACTTGGTTGCCTCCTTTGCCTCCTTGCCCATTCTACCACTTACTACTGCCAGTGTGGGGGGTCCACAGACCTTGTACCGAAGATTCTGGGCCTACTGGCCCCCACCCACACCAGCAGTTTAAACTCAGATTGTTGTTCTATGGTGTCTGATCAAAACCGCGACAGCAAATACACATGCTCAAAAACCACGCAGTTATAACAGTGCCTCGTGGTTTTGGAGTTAGAATATTTAATCTAGCATGGTTTTAAACCACGTGGTTTTGTACTGACCGTGCTGTATTTGACCTCGCGAGCTTGACATAGTGTCATTGTTTATGTATTCCCCCAACTTGCCTCCGACTATATTTCAGCCATCCCTACAGTCTACCTGCCAAATACAGCCTCTTGTTTGACCACTTGCCCCTTCAGCTCCGATACATTTGAACCTTTCTTCCCTGCACCAGCTCCTCAGCCAATCATTAAACTCCTCTATCCTCTTTTTCCTGACTGTGCTGGCTCTGGGGACTGGAATCACTTATGAAAAGGACAAAGAGCTCATTATTTCCCTGCAGGCCCTTGCCAACTCTTTGAACCTACCCTGCACCACCCCTACCTCTGTCATTTATTCACAGGTTGATGACTAAGTTAGGTTTTTTACCAACCTCCACTGCAATGTCCCTGATTCTTGGTTTTGCTGCCCCTGCTACCATCCTTAGCATACAACTCGCCATTCTTCTAGTCTTTGTGTCCCCCTTCCTACCCCAATGGATACCTTTAATTATTTAATTATGGAGTTCCCAGTGATTACGTCTTTTCCGTATTGCACAGGTGTGTTTTCTGACCTCCTATCTACTTCTAGTAAACCAACCGCCTCCCTATTCAACTGCTCCATATCTGTTCTGATTGTCTTCCTTCCACCACCATCACTATCCCCTCCTTCTGCTTTTGTAACCCCACTTGGTCCCATTCCTCCCTGACTAGTCTTGCTTGCTGCCACTCTTCCCTCCCTATCCCATACTCTAACTCCTCCCTTGCCCCAACCTTTACTCCACCCTGACTACCTTTTCCTCCTTGCCTACCCAAGCTACTCACCTCTCTCCTCCTGTTGCCTTCGGCCTTTGACTGTGGGTCTCCTTAATCCTCCACCCCACCACCTGCCCCTTCCCCATAGCTGGCCAGTATTGCATACCTGTTCGATGAGGGCACCCTGGCGTCACATCCCACCTCTGTTATCTCTCTCCCAGTTCCTCCCTTCCCTCCTGTGCTGATAATCTTAGCCACCTACCATTTCCCCTTACCACCTCCCATTCCTCCACACTGGTTCCCCAGGGTCTTTAAAGAGGCGATGTCCCTGAACATTGTGATACCCTTCCTGCTCCCAATCTGTATCTGCTGTCCACTTGCTCCAGGGCCCCTACCAGCCCCTTCCTCCACTGCTCTGTCTCCCTGCATCTCCCCTCTTTCCAACTCCCACCTGAGCATTCTTACATCTTCCCTGATTTGTTCCAGACTCCTGCACACTGGACAGCCCCCTGCTCTCCACACCATCTGCAGAAAGACTGCGGCTTCCACATCCATTACAGTTTACCATCCTCACTTCACCATCCTGACTGTCACAGTCCTCCACCTCCACCCTTCCCAGTTGTTATTTTGCTTGTACCAGCTACTAGTCCCCCACATCCTCCATACTCAGCCTATCCCAGTCCAGCTATGTATCTGTATTGTTTCCCAGTCAGTGCTGTTTACAGTTTCCCCAAGCCCTCATTTATATGCTACCCCCATGCCTTTATACTTTATCACAAATAAGGCCTGACCCAAGATGGAGATCAGTTGCTTTCCCCTTCTCACCCTGCTTTGTACCCCAAGAACCCCTTCCTTGTTGACCTATTCAAATGTAGGCTGATCTTGTTCTGCTGCAGCCCCCCCTACCCTTCTACAGAGTATGGATTCAACCACATCTGCCCTCTTACTTTGATTACAGTGGCCAGCATGGTCTGCGGTCCTCCCTGTGGACACCCTACTGATACCCCTGATGCCACTAGGACAGATGCCACACTTCTGTTTTGTAGCACTCACACTTTGAGGTCACTTATAAGTCATGAGGTCTATTTGGACCCCCAAAGGTGCTGTGCAATGGCTGCCAATCTCTAGCCCTCAACCCACCCTCTGATGCTTCCATCCTCCTTCCAGCTGTCCTTTACCCCATTCCCTTAAACACACTGCCACAACTGAAGGTTTGTTTTTTTTTAAATGAACAATACAGGACTCAGCTCTGCCCACACACACAAGCCCCAGAGCACTTAACTTTTTTTGGTTCCGAATGCCACTCATCTGCTCCCGACGGTGTATTCCTTCTGGTATGTGCTTTGAAGGGCCTGTACCTTTTACCTTTGTGAACTACAGCTGCCTTACTGACCATCTGTAGTCATAAGGTCTGTTTGGACCCCCTCTGGTGCTGTGCAATGTCTGCCGATCTCCCGCCCTCAGCCTGGCCTCTGATGCTTCCCTCTCCTCCCAGCAGTCCTTTATCCCATTTCCTTAATCACTCTGCCACAATTGAAGTTTTCACTCAGATAGCTTTTATTGGTAAATACAGATTACATCCGGAAACTTGGATGAATAACCAACTTTTCAATAATACATCCTCTTTTTTTTTTTAATCCATTATACATGTAGCTAACTTAGTCCAACTTAAACACATATTATTTGTTAGTTTAACTGTCTTTCTTATCCTTCTCCTAAGATGGAGAGAAGCATTTTTGGTTTATTATAAAAGCTGTGATATCCCACTGCAAAAATGAGGTATGATGGAAGCAGTCTTGTGCAGTGTTGTCGTTGTTCACATCTTTTGAATTACATTTCTCTTAAAGTACAAAAGAGACTCACAAATGAAAAAGACAGAGAGAATAACAGAGAGAGAGAAAAAAAAAAGGAAAAAAATACGGACGTTGGCTATTTTTCCATAAATCTGGCTTACCACATTTGTGGCGATGCCTAAATATCTTATTTTCTACTAACCAAAGTAACAATATACAAATTAAACCCGGTATATGTATCTGTATATCTATAACTTATTCCCTTGTTTGGCACAGTCTCTTATCCCCTTTTCACCAATATTGATCCCCTTACTGAGCACCATTTATATATTCTTTTATTTTCCATTCAGCATTTAGATTATGTATATCCTATTCTATCCTATAACATCCTTTCCTCTTCTCTACTTCTGGGGTCTTTGTTCCATACCTACGCCCCTCCTCTCTATCCCCCCTCCTCCTCTTTCCAGGATTCTCTCCATGTGAACCAAGGGGGCCAGATCTCTCTATATTTCTCTGTCTGAAGATGAACCACAAAAGTGATATTTTCCATCCTCTCCAGCTCATCTACCCTCCCAACCCATTGCCCCAGTGTGGGTAGTTCTGGCCTTAGCCACATTGCTGTAACATACTTCAGAGCCACCACCCTAAGGGTCTGGCCCAGCTCAACCAACTTTCTTTTTTTTGTTGGAAAAAGGTTGGGAGGTCTAGTACCATGTCGAGGAAAGTGAAGGGTAGAGGGAAAGCTAACATTTGTTCTATCACCTTATGAATCTGAGTCCAAAAAGGGGACAACTTAGGGCAACACACAAAAATATGATAGTATGTTGCTCTTTGTGAGCCACACAGGCGCCAACATGCCTGAGAGGCCTGGGGAAGAAAGTGTTTGGTGATCACTGGGGTTCTGAAGAAGCGTGTTATGATTTTCCAATTAAATTCCCTCCAGACCGAAGAGGATGTTACCTGCCAACCACATTTGAACCTATTATTCCATACTCTCTGGGATATCGTCTCTCCACTCTCTTTCTCCCATCTTGCTCTGATTTCTTCTAGGATGGGTGGGTTTAGGGGTGGCAGCAATACCCTGTACAGTGTCGAAATATAGTTTAGTTTGTCTCTGATCCTTATAGAATCCGACCAATAATCTTCCAGAGTGGTCCTATCTCTGCAGATGTTCTGGAGATTATTGTTGGTATTAATGAAGTGCCTAACTTGTAGGTAAAGAAAGAAGTCTTCTCTCCAAAGAGAGAATCTTTCCTGGAGAGTGGCAAAGGTA
Source organism: Neoceratodus forsteri (assembly GCA_016271365.2). NCBI lineage: Eukaryota > Metazoa > Chordata > Ceratodontiformes > Ceratodontidae > Neoceratodus > Neoceratodus forsteri. The sequence continues at coordinate 1,317,085,093 of CM057453.1, read as the reverse complement.
TGACATCTTCCTCCCTCTAACAACTGTAGAAACATAGTAAGGCCTTTGTCTTCCCAATACTGGTAACCCAAATCTAACTTTGCTGGAGTAAAGTTCTTTTCATGGCGGATAAGTGAAAAAGGGCCTATTGTGTTCGGTGTGCTCGTCACCTTTCTCAGTTTATTGATTAGTCTTAGAAAGTGTTTTACCCATGGATTGGAGGTGGTGGACCAGATGCGTGGACCAATCTTACTTGTCGGGAGTGTCCATAGCCTCTCCTCTTTTAATGATTCTGCCTCTAACTGGTACCAGCCCGAGTCAACTCTCTGCTTGGCCCATGTGCACAATTGTGCACCCTGTGCTGCCAAATAGTAGTAATGCATTTTTTGGACGCGTCCCGTCCCATATAAATTTCAAAATGGATTTATTTAACTTGTTCCAAAAGATGTTGGGATACTGATGGGGAGGGTTTGAAACAAGAACAATAGTCTGGGAATTACGTTCATCTTGATTGTATGAACTCTCCCATACAGTGTAAGGGGAAGTAACCTCCAATGGGTCAGATCAGCTTGCAAGGTGTTAAGCAATCTATTGTAATTGTTCTGGAAGTCTAGATGTGTCAGCCGATATTTGTACCCCCAGATATCTAAAGGTATTCTTTTTTGCCCAGGCAAATGGGAATCTTTCCCTAGACTCTTTTGTTGGTATGCCACTCAGCACCATGGCCTCTGATTTTGATATGTTTATCTTATACCCCGCCATACCTCCGAATTCCCATAGTGTGTCCAACGGATGGGGCAATGAATGCTGTGGGTTCCTCAGAAAGAACAGCGAATCATCTGCATACAGAGCAATTTTTTGTTCTGTTTTTCTCACCTCAACCCCTCTAATTTCTGGATTACTGCGAATCCAGACAGCTAGGGGTTCAAAGGTAAGAGCAAAAAGCAGGGGTGAAAGTGGGCATCCCTGCCTCGCAGTTCAAAAGGTGCCCATTAACCTTGACCCAAGCCTCCAGTTTCTGGTAAAGCGCTGAAATGGCGGATGTGAATTTCTCACCCAATCCGAATTTAGACAGGGTGGAGGACATAAATGTCCAATCCACCCTGTCAAAGGCTTTTTCTGCATCCATACTGATGGCTATTTGGAATTTATTGGAGTGGTGTTGGGTGGAGATAATATTTAGCAACTTCCTTATATTGTCTTGCAAAAAACGTCCTGCAATGAAACAGGTTTGGTTGTTGTGCACTAACCTAGCCATTCAGGATTGAAGTCTATCTGCTAGAATATTTGTGAATCTCTTCATGTCCACAGAAAGTAGGGAAATTGGACGATAGGAGCTACAAAGTTCCACATCCTTATCTGGCTTAGGGATTACCGAGATCTGTGCTAAGTTCCAAGAAGGGGGACTTGTCCTTGCTCTGTGAGGATCTCATTGTAGGTTGCCTGTAAAAAATCTACTGCCTTATGGTGGAATTATTTAAAGAATTCCACTGAGAAGCCATCTAGGCCGGGGGCTTTACTGTTTTTGAGTTGTTTAATCTTGACTATTATTTCCTGTTTAGTAATGGGAGAATTTAACATTATTTTGGCAGATTCATCAAGTGTGGGGATCACCAAGGAGTCTAGAAAACATTGTATTTTAGCTTGGTGGTCTCGAGGGGTTGTAGTATCATATAGTTCTTGATAGAACTTAGCAAACTGTTTTACTATGATCGTTGGAGATGCTGAAGCTGGTTTGCCTCTTTCTTCCCTTATTTTTACCACTGCTCTGCTTACTTTTTCTTTATGCAGCTGCCATGCTAGTACTCATCCTGCTTTATTTCCATTTTCATAGAACTTTTGCCTAGCGAATCTTAACTGGCTCTCTGCCTGTATGTCCAACAATTTATTCAGTTCCGTCCTAGCCTTGCCAAGTTCCCTCTTTATATTCTCTTCCAACCTATCTTGGTGACATGATTCCAGCTCAGCTATTTTATGTTCTAGCTGCGTTCTTTTCTGTACTCTCTCTCTTTTAACCTTTGCTGAATATTTAATGATTTCCCGTCTCAGGCAACACTTCATAGCGTCCCATCTAATACTTTCTCTTGTGTCTCCTCTGGGGTTCTCCTGCTCGTACCTATATATTGCATCCTTAACCATTTCTTTGAAGTCTTCCCTTGTAAGAAAGCTAGTGTTTAATCTCCAGCAGAATTCCATCTTTGTCGTCTCCAAGGAGAGACCGAGGGAAACCGGTGCATGATCCGAGAAGGCTTTAAAGCCTATCTCACATGTCTTCACTTTCTGAATCCAGTTTGTGGACACAAGAAAGTAATCAATTCTAGAATATCCCTTGTAACAGGGGGAATAGTATGTAAATTCCCTGCCTCTCAGATGGAGAAATCTCCAACTTTCTGACAGGCCCATCTCCTGATTCAGTCTTTTGATAAGGCTGCCTGTTCTTTGGTACCCACCTGGTCTCTCCCAGAACGGTCTTCCCTCACGTGGATCACCTCATTAAAATCTCCCCATTACAACAAGGCTGTGGGTGTCCGTAACACTGTCCTTGATCACTTTCTCTAAGAAGGGTATACGGGATGGCTCTTCATTTGGGTCATACAAATTCATCAATGTGCAATCCTGCCCCCTAAATGTACCCTGTATTTGGATACATCTCCCCTCAGGATCTGTTCTAACCTTTGTGATTTGTAGGGGGGGTGTCCCTTCGAACCAAAATCGTGACCCCCCCCATGTGGGGCTGCCTCATAATACGATGAAAACACTTGTCCCACCCATGACCTTCTCAGCTTAAGGTGTTCCTGTGCTGTTAAATGAGTTTCCTGCAAAAAGGCTATATTAAGTCCTGTAGGATCTTGGCTCTCTTAATCGGATTGTTAATTCTCTCACATTGAGAGATACTACTATAAGATCAGTAATTTTCACTCTGGAGAGACTTAATAAGTATATTCTTGAGGGGAATCTGGATTGTGTGCCATCGGTTTTACAAACATACAGATACCGTAACTTTATGACTAGTAACCATAAAACATTAAACTTTAATTGTAACTTGCTAAACATTTTCTTTCTCTTACAAAAACCCAACTCTTCAAGGTGTATATGCCCTTAGTCCACACTCTACAGTTTGGTGGCTCCTTGAGGTGTGGTCGATTCACCCACTACTATTGGGTTCTCAACCCGGCTTTAGCCTCCACTTAGCCCACACGCTGGAAGGGCAGATGTCAAATCTTGCACCAGTGATTGCAGGAATCTCAAACTTAATACACATGTCACCCCTAGCTGAAATCCCCCGCTCCTGTATATTCAACTTCTCGTGACCCCAGGGTGAGTGCTCCAATCTGACCGAGTTTGTGTGAAATATGGGGGAGTCCACCCCTGCCAATTACGCAATCTCACGGGTTGAGTGAGGCAACCCTCACTCTCAATTCGAGTAGAGGATCCCCCAGGGTAATCTAGGCAGCCAGGCCTCTCCAGTCACAGTTAAATCGAGCCATATCTTACTATTTCCTTTTACTCTGAGGGCTGTTTGACATCTAAGCCAAGGGAGGATCATTTAAAGCCTCAGTTACCAGGGTGGTAAATTGCTGAAAGTCTCGGGGTCACTCCAACTGCCTCTGCTTCAATGTTATTACCAATCGAAGTGATATCCTTCTTCAGTGGCAATCCCCCAATCAGGTTACCAACCTGACCTCCAGAACCTACACTTGCTTTCCAATTATTTACCTAAATTTGTTATTGTTGTCTTGCCTAGGGGTCTTCTACCAGTGCCCACTCCACTGATAAACCTTCCGGTTGGTATGCCCCTCATCTGTTTTAATATTGGAGTATTTACCCCTTTTTTTTGCCTTTCTTCACCTCTGTTGGCTGAGATCTGTGCCCAGTCTTCCTCCCAAGCTGTATATTAAAGGCCACCTCTCAGAGACCCTTCCTCCTACACAAGAAACTCTGGTACCATCAGCTTACCCCCCAGGACCGTTTGATCTCTGACCTCCCCACCCCCGGGTCACACAAAAGCAGCATTCATTGCTTTTGACTGTTATGTTCCGATCTCCTCACCTGTGGACTTTTTATTTAAAAAAAAAAAAATAATTATATTTGAAAATCCCAGAGTCAATTGGGTAAGCATATGACCCCCCTCCATCACTCTCGACTGAAATCAATCAGTCCGAGCCAGACCTCTTCAAAAAGCCTTGCCTTGCAACCAAAGTCAGCCAGTTCACCTCTTAATAAGTTTCTTCAGGTTAGATTGCCAGCGTTTGATCCCCCTGCCTCTTCATGCGATGAATCCTCCTGAATCAGCTCAGGCTCATGACCATCAGGAAGTTGTTGTGACTCCATACACAATCGGTCTATGTCCCACACCTCAAAGATATGCATGTCATCTCTCCAACCCGATCATTTGGTTCCTGTTGTTTGCCTGGATCTTTCAGCTAGTCATGCCCTTTGCTGGTTGTTAGTGTCCCTTGGAATGGAGATGTCAAGTGACTGGAGGAACTTCGTTGCTGTTAACAGGTCAGGGAACCTTTTTTGACTGTTCTACATAGTAATTCTTAATTTAGCTGGGTACTTGATGTAGGCTTTAACCAACTTCACCTGCAATGCCCGGATTACTACCAGGACTTTACGCCGCTCTGCCAGCTGTTTGGGGGTATGGTCCTGTTCAAAAAACAAATGAGTGTTCCTTCTCCAAGCAAGTTGGAGGATTTCTTCCTTCACTCGAAAGTCCATGAAGGCGAGAACCAGTGATTGGGGCAGTGATTTTGGGTCTTTTGGCTGGGGCACCAGAGAGCAGTGAGCTCTAATTATATTGAGGGGCTTGTCTGATGGCCAGTTAAGGATTTCTCCTAAGAAGGACCCCATGAATGCTGGTATTGGCTGAGTTTCTGTTCACTCCGGTAGCCCGTGGATGCGGATATTGTTCCGCCTGTTTTGGTTTTCTAGGTCTTCTAGCCTCCTCTCTAGTTGCTGTTCCCACCTGTGGAGGTCTAGTAGGGTCAAGTTATGTACATCCACCGTGGTGGAGCAGTCCGTGAGACTCATTTCCATATGTTCTGTTTTCTGGGTCAGGTTTACCAGCTGTTGGTGATCTTCCATCGCTCTTGCTTCTAGCTGTTCTAAAGTAGCACTTATTTTTTGTAAAGTGGCACATAATTCTTTTGATGTGATCGTGCAGTCTGAATCAGTGACACCCTCAGGGTCGGGGCCTTCTTGATGCAAGGCCGCGATTGATGGGGCCTGGATGGGCTGCATATAGTCTAGTATCTTTTTTTGCTGTTTTGTTGCCTGTTCGCCTAGTTTCTCTTTTGTTCTGTGTCTAGCTGCCACGTTGATCCTTTTACGTTCTTTTTAGTGTTGGATGGGTTGGGATGTCTACCGATTGCAGGTGGATTTAATTCTGCGATGCTGTGGAGCTCTCGGTTCAGTCTGCAACCATGTTGGTGCATGCACCGGAAGTCCCCGTAAGTTTGTTATTTTAAAAATGAACAATACAGAGGCTAACTCCGTGGTGCCAAGTGAAGGGGTTCGTTTGGCATGGTGGCAATCCAGGTTCATGCCCTGAGCCCGTGTACTTGGAGTGGAGACTGGCAGTAAGGAGTACAAGTGTTTATTCAGACATTTTCCTCCGGGGGGGTTGGGAGGACCTCTGGCATCTGGTTGGTGGTTTGGGAGATGTATTAGGTGGCTTGCTGCCTTGACATACCCCCGTATGTCCCCACCCCAGGTTGCCACTATATAGGTCCATTTTCGGGTGGTGGGAGGGACAGAAAAAAAGAAAAAGATGGCCACCTATACCACCCGGATGAAAGTGGTCTGTCACAAAGCCGGTTAGCCCCATGCTGCGCCTTCCTCATTCTGGCGAGGATGGAAGAATATGCCTCTGGGCACATGACAGTCTCCTCTACAGGTACCAGGCACAGGAGGGGCCCCCCCAGTGAAGGGATATGCTGGGTTGGTCAGGAAGCGATACTGAGGGGCAGTGGACGGCGGCCGGGGGACATGGGTTGGCAGGGCTTGGCCGCCTGAAGGGGAGGGCAGCTGGATTGGTGGGGAAGGTACAGAGCATCACACAAAAAAAGAAAATGAACAATACAGGACTCAATCCTGCCCCCACACACAAACCCCACAACACTTTGATTTTTTTTTGTTGTGGACGCCACTCCTCTACTCCCGATGGCGTATTCTTTCTGGTATGTACTCCGACAGAGCAAGGACAGAAACAGCAGAAGTCTTCATAGCCAAATTTGCAAGCAAAGTTAAAAATAAAATCATAAAAGCCATTGGGGCACCAAAACGAAAGCCACAGCACTACTGCCCGGCACTTTGCATCATAATCATGATGCTTTGCAGTAGTGCTGGAGCTTTTGTTTGTGTCTTGCTTAGTTAATTATGTTGTAAGCACCCACTCTGTTTCTTGAGCACGTCAGTACTGGTTGTCTATGTACTCCAACGGGCCTGATCCTTATACCTATGTAAAGAACAGCCACCCTATTGACTGGCTGTAGTCATGAGGTCTGTTTGGATCCCCAATGGAGCTGAGCAATGACTGCCAATCTCCCACCCTCAGTCCACCCTCTAATGCTACCCCACTCCTCCCAGCAGTCCATTACCCCATTCCCTTATCAAACTGCCACCACTGAAACTTTGTTTTTTAAAAATGAACAATAGGGGGAGTCACAAGATGTGTCAGACAAGCTAAGTCACCTTTACTTCAGCTCTGCTACTCAGGGATCTAAATCGGTAATTTTGGCAGAAAACCGTGATTTCTTTTCACATCGAGAGAGCTGGCTGGCAAGTTAAAACAGCAATGCACCCAAGTATTACAGAGTTGAGCCGATCAGACCCATGGATCTCACTGTACCTATGGATATAGCCTCTGAAATTCCCCAAGTCTGCCAGGGCTCCTGTGGTCAAAATGCACAATGCAGGATCTGACCCCAGTTCACCAGCGGAACATACTGCTGGCAATCTGGCTACAGAGAAGATGTAATACTTCTTTGCCAACATGGCCACTATTAAAATATCCATTTTGAAAATGACTGACGATCTCAAATAAATCAAACCCACTCTGGAAGCACTAAAAACCAGAGTCAGGGATGCAGAAGTGCGCATCAGCTCTGTAGAGGACATTCAGCAGAAAGTGAGTGCCCAGGTCAGAGACTTACAAAGAAAGGTAGAAAAGCTAGAGGATAAAGCAGAAGAACAGAAGACAAGGAACAGGAGGAATAACTTGGCGTTGGTTGGAATCCGGAAGAAGTCAGAAGGCAGGAACTTTCTAGTCTTTGCGGAGAAATAACTTCAAGAAGTGGCAGGTCCTCTGGAAATGGGAATGGCATATGCCATAGAGACCGCTCACTGCTCGACCCATTCTGGGCCACCACCTTCTGGTAAACCAGGGGCTATATTGTTCACTGCCTGAGCTTTAAAGAAAAAAGGAACATTCAGGAACAAGTGTCGATCAAGAGAGACATACACTGGGCTGGCATGGGCACCGGGTGCACATGTTCACTGACATTACCCCAAAAGTATGGGACTGGCAGCTAGAATATAAACCCACCAAGACAGCCTTGCAAAAAGATGGCATCAGGTATTGCATGTTATACCCAGCCCATTTAATAGTGAGCACAGTACAGGGACAGAAGGAATTTATCAGCTGTCATTGTTAGGAGTGAACTACCGAAATGCATCCCTCATTTAAAGATCGATCTGGACAATGGCAAATCAACCAGGGGCAATCTATCCAAAATTAACAACCATCAAAAACTGTAAGCTAGTACCGTAACACGATAGTACCCAGGGAGCAGCTGTTGCTTGAAGGTAAGGGTGTACACTGCATAACAGGTTGCATGATCTCTCGTATGGTTTGCTTCAGCAGGCTATGCATGCGACTCTTGCTCATAGCAGCAGGCTCTCGCTTAATCACAATAACATGTTAAAACCTCGGATGGAACAATGAGTTGTTAGCTTGCCAAAACTGAGAAGTGTGATAATGTGCAATGTTCTGATACATCTACTACCTGCAACTTTTGTGATCTGTGGCACTGTACTGGGTACAAACATATTGCTCCCACACATCTGCTTGACTAGTGCTGGGTGCTGATTGAAAGGTTTTCTGGGACAACATGGCTGCCATGAGCTGAACAGATAACCTCAGCCTCTGCCACACCTTGGCCCTTCTTTTATGGCTCTTTGGCTTACACATCCTCCCACCGATGGCTGTCCCAATTCCTAAGGAGTCATGTAAATAACGCAATCCTCCCTCCCCACTGCGATTCTCAAGATGGTCACCTTGTCCAAGGCCGATCCCTCCCCTGGCCACTCCCTACCCTACGGACAAAGATCATTCTTGAACCGCAGGACACAGTTTTTACAAAACTCATCTACAGCCTGAAACTCTCGGACTCATCCTGCTGGGTCAGAATGTCAATGCCAACCAGAATTGGCCTACCACCCCAGAAAGCCGCATCTTTAACCTTTGGGTGGAACACTTACCGGATCTCTTCTGTTATTCAGACACACCACACAGACCTCATGGGAATCTGCATACAAGAGCTGCCTGCAATCTGAAAGTTTTTGACTCAGTGGACTCAGTGTTAACAAACTGGTACATATTTTGGGGATTGTCTTGCAGGCAGCGGAGGCACGGGAGGAGGGGTGGACTGCAGAGAGGTGAGAAAGAAAGGACTGAAGAAGGGAAAATCACATTACCAAAAGTCTAACTTAAAGGTAATAGGCAATGCACATATGTCTTTCCCATTATGTTATCATTCACATGTATGGGTCTGATACCCTCAGTAACAGGGAGATCTTAAGAGGAGCTTGTCTCAGACGGGCCGATACTACCCTGTCAACAATGTAAATGTACTGTGACTGTTTGATCTGAGGGGAATTGATGATAAATAAGTAATGCCAGATTCTCACCTTAGGAGTACTCAACAGAGCCGGAGATCAGTGTGGATTGTCATGGGGGCTGAGGAGTGGTGGGAGGGGGACAGGATTGCGGGGAGGTAGAGAGGGACAGATCGAAAGGGTAGAGGAATATAAGGCAATAGTTTCTAACAAAGGGGGTAAGAGACAAGCATACATGTCTTATTTTTTCCTTTTCTATTTTTATTGATCACCCTAATGGGGCGGGCATACTCATTAGCAGGGAAATCCTACTAAGGTCATCTTTTAGAAGGGCTGTTATTACCCTGTCAAAAATGTAATTGAACTGTGGCTAGTGGCAAAGTGGGGAATTGACAACAAAAAGTAATGCCAGCTCCGTGCCACAGGAGTCTACAGCTGTGCTTGGGAACAAGGGGAGATGTGTCACACCTCATGGCCATTTGGGAGCATCAGTAGACTAAAAAGCTTGAGAATCCCATATGTGTGGCCGAGGATCTCAGAAAGCCTGCTCTAAAAATACATAGAACAGAGCGATCTGGTACACAGAATTGTAAAAGGGAAACCTCCACACACTCCTGGACGCCACCAGTAGATTCATAGTCCCTACCCAGTGCAACTGTCCCTGTGGCCATGAACACAAGTATAAAGGGATAAGTCTTGAGGAGCGTGACTGTTTATATCTAAGCAGGCAGAGGAGTCTGTAATAGAGTCAAAATCTAAAACAGAAGCTACACAAAGCCCACTCTAGATCAGACCCCTGTGGTGCCGCACAGAAGGGTAACACACAAAGGTCCATAACAGAGACAGGGGACCTGGTCAAAATATCAAACCCCGGGTCCCCATAATGACACTCACCCCTGGCACTCCAAGGTATCCTTGAACTAATGGCACACCAGAGGATGTTCCTGATGAGGGTATACAGCTCCAAGTCCACTAGGGAAACAGGGCCACAGGGTAAACACAGGAGGCCTGGCTGGACAGTGGCCACCTTAACCAGGCGGCTGAGCTGCAGCCAGAACAAGGCCTATGGTCCACCCTAGGCATCTCTTGGAAGCCTCCCATTACTCATGGGGAAGGGCCAGGGCTGGAGTGCCCATAGCTCAATACCACAACTGCCCAGAATATTACCACCAACAACCAGGAGTAGGACGGTAGCCATGCTACTCCCTTTTAGGACAGTAGAATCCAGCGCAAACAACAGAGCTTATCGCACCTCCCCCAATTTTGCCAATCCCAACCCTGCACTGAGACTCATACCAATCCTGATACTGGGATCTTTATCAGTTAACCCCCGCCCCCGGAACCATTTCCCATTTCCTGACCTGCGGGCATGGGACAGCAACACAAAACCAAGACGTGGACGGCTGTTAGCCCACAGCGATCCAGACCTGGTGGTGCAAATCATACGTAGAGGAGAGGGAGCAATTTTACAGCAATGAGCCTGACTATACTTGTGGATGAAACAAGCAATAGGGCCTACACATAGCCTACTCAACCACACATCAGCACCCTAACAGATGACTGGAGAACATGTCGCAGCATACCCATAGCCTAACCACTTGCATGGCAAACAACAAGGGCCCCACCAATGTAGGGAGCTAGCACAATCAGTGTGTCCAACACAAGCTGCTTCGGCCAAAGCAACAAGTGAGACATTCAGAGATGGCAGAGCGAGTGTCTGCTACTCGATCAGACCACTAACTGACCTGGCATTTGGTCTTCTGCAGACCTGGACGATGCCCCTGTCACAAGGAAGCATCCGAGCCGGGATCCCACATGAGCCATCATTCCACTCAAGCCCTGTATCCAAGACTATCACATCAATGCTATTTTTTTCTTGTACATAGTAGTTTAACATGTATTTTTGTGTTCTTAGTTAGATCAGGTCCTAGGTCAGCACACACACATGTCTTGCATTGTTTAGCATTGTCTACTTGTACCTCACTTTGCCGCTCTGTGGCCTCAACTCCCACAAACTAAGAAGCAGTACACAACTGTGAACAGTGTGGGCCAAATCCAGAGCCAGAGGGATCAGCACTGGCAACATGTACCAATTCCCCAATCCCAGTCCACCAACATTCCTACAAAGGCCTCAGTTACTCCGGATATTGCCCAATGGCTAGCACCACAACAAAATTCCACACATGGAACATCAAAGGGGGACAAACAGCACAGAAAAGGCACCAAGTATTATGATATCTCAAATCCATCAGCCCTGACGTCACCTTCCTTCAAGAAAGCAACACAGTCACTGATAAAGTGAATGTCTGGAGGCGCAAATTGGTGGCACAGGTCCCAGTCTCTGGTACTGACACCAAGAGAGCAGGGACAGCCATCCTGATCCATAGGGGCATCTCATTTTCCCCATCAGAATTAATCAGGGACCCTGAAGGCAGATATGTAATTGTAAAAGGAAATCTCGACCAAAAGGAGGTTATCCAAGCCTCAATATATGGCCCCAACTTGGATGATCCGCACTTCTTAATAGGGACCATGGCTCAAATCATGGCCCTCAGCAACCTCCTGACCATCATGGGGATTGGAATGTGGTCATCAATAACTTCTTGAATAGGTACAAGCACCTTAAGAAAGGTCACTCAACTAATCAGAGAGGAGCCAAGGAGCTACAACACTCCCTGGGCCTCTGTGAGGTATGGAGAACACTCCATCCTCAAAACTGGGAATACACCACCTTCTGGTCTACCCCACACAACTCCTACTTGAGGCTGGACTACTTCCACATCAGCCAAGGCCTACTGGGGTCAGCTCTAAAGAGTGAGATAGGAGCAAGAGTGGTCTCAGACCACTTGACGGTTTCTCTCTCGCTTTCCATCAATGGCCCCTCTGCTAAAGATAGGATATGGAGAGTCAACAACTTCTCTGAAAGGACCTTAAGCACTCAAGATTATAAAGCAGACAGCAGAGTGCTATTTCAAAGAAAATCTTGATTCAAGTCTCCAATATGGGATCCCTCTGGTGGCTTTTAAATGCATGATGTGGGGGGAACTAATCCACCTAGTGACAACCAAAAAACAGAAGAGGATTAAAGAGGGTGACCATCGCTAGCAGAGATCATGTCCCTGGAAACCCACCTCACCAGGATGTCCCCAAAGGAGAACTGTCTGTGACTCAATGTGGCAAGGGCTCGCTATACTGAGCTCACTAGAGAGCAGGCCAAATTTGCCATTTTCCGCTCCCAAACAAAATATGCAGATCAGTGTGAGAAGGTGTGCAGAGTATTAGCTATAAATATCTTACAGCATTAATCTAGGATAGCTATCTTTGCAATCTTCCCCCTCATCTAGTGAACCACCTGTCATAAATCCTAAGGACATAGCCATGGCCTTTCACTCCTTTTATGAATCCCTATACAGTGCGGATCCTGAGTCAGATCCCATCACAGTCTAGGAGTTTCTACAAAAAGCCCCTCTTCAATCCATTACCCCAGAATAGGCCCAAAGGCTAGGCCAAAACATAACTGTAGCAAAGGTATAGCAGGCCATTAACAGCCTATGGATAAATCACTGGGGCCTGATGGTTTTTCAGTGAACTTCTACAAAGCTATCTTTGGTTGCTCCCTACCACACCTCTCTGATCAGTTACTCCAGGGAACACAACTCCCTGGATCCAGCTCTCCAGGAGGCATTGATAACACTCATACGAAAGCCAGACAAGGACCCCAAAAACCTGGGATGTTACAGACCAATCTGTCTCTCCTAAATACCGACCTTAGGATTCTGGCCAAGGTCATTGGTCCAGAGCAAGTGGGATTCATGCAGGGTCATCTGGCAATGGATCTTCTGTGAAAACTCAGGCACATACTAGAAGTTGACAGAAACTCTGGACAATCAACTGTCTTGATGTTTCTGGATGCAGAGAAGGCCTTTGACAGGGTCTCATGGCTGTATCTTTACACAACACTCAATAAATTTGGCTTCCTGTCAAACTTCATTGCATGAGTCAAACTGTTATATTCCAGCCCATCAGCCAGGATTTATTGCAATGGTGTCTTCTCATCCCATTTCTCCTTCCTGAAGGGGACCAGTCAGGGCTGTCCTCTGTCCCCATACCTAATCAACCTCTACTAAAGCCGCTTACCAGGTGCCTCAATCTCAGACAGGAGACTGAGGGGATCTAGGTGGGCAATGGTAGGTACAAAATATTAATGTATGCTGATAACATCCTCCTACATCTGGAGGATCCAGAGGCCTCAGTTCTGGCAGCTATTGATGAAATCAACAAACTCGGATTGATCTCAGGCTATGAGCTGAACCTATCAAAAACTAACATCATGCCCCTAAACAGAGTCATGTATAAGAGCCAGGCCCTACAGTGTGGTGACTCATGGGTAGCGGATGGCCTGAGATACTTGGGCATCACCATCTACAGGAGTAAACATTTGCTCCTTTCCAAGAGCCTGGACACCTTACAACATCAAGTGAACCAGGACCTTATACATTGGTCTGCCCTACAACTAACCCTGTGGGCAAAGAGCAACATAATCACAATGAATATTCTGCCCCAAGTTCTATATCCCATGAGTATGACAGCTGCGTTAATACCCACTCTCTGGTTCACCAAACTACAAGCAACAATTAGTGCATTTGTATGGTCAGGTAAGAAACCCAGAGAAGCATACAAATTGCTGTCTCTACCCAAGGCAAAAGGTGGTCTCCAATTACCAGACTTCAGCAGATACCATCTCATATTGCATGCCTGTCAATTCCTATGGTGGAGGGCAAACCCTCTGAAGACACCCATTATCGGGTACCTACCCCATTGGAAAACCATGGAAGTGGACCTCTGTTGTATCAACAAGATCGACATGACTGCTTTACTGAGCATACTCTTCCACAGGCTTCCATAATCACTAAAAACAGACACCAATAGGCACATCCCTCCTTGCAAGCAGACTTCTGCACAAGAAAATCGGCACCTCCCTCATCCTGGACCCCTCTGAAGCCATCTCTTAGAACCCTAACTTCAGGATACTGGGGCAACCAATGTTGAGGGCCCAAACAGATCACCCTGACTGTTTGCCTCTGGGATCACTTCTGAATTAGGGCACCATGCAATCGTACACATACTTCAACAAAACACCCAAATTTCAGACTATCCACATACACATATGCGCAACTGCAACACCTGCTCAGTAAGAGTCTGGGATCCAAACCCTAGATCATCACCATCTTCTCAGAATGGGACAAACTGCAGCCATAGCCACACAGAGGCATGCAGTATCTGGGGCATACAAACAGCTCTCCATGCTCTTAGCACCCCATGGGATTATAAGGCCACTACTGGAACAAGGAGTTCCCCTTTTTCAGGGGTACAGAGGCCTGGAATGAAGCTTGGGAGGGCATACACAGATTCTAGGAATTTGATGGGCTCCACCTAACCCAATTCAAAATCCTACACAATGCTTTCCACCCCCCAAAAACTTCAAAAGATGGGACTCCTTAGCTCAGATAACTGCACCAGATGTGGGCAGAGCACTGGGACACTCAAGCACATCCTTTGGGACTGCACTAAAAGTAGACCACTATGGGAGTAGATTAAAAAAATTGCATTGGCCCCTTGTTGGGCCTGGATGAGGCCTTCACACCCCATATCTGTATTCTGGGGTTTCATCTTCATACTCTGGGGGAGGAGGAGAGACCACCACATCTTCCTCATTGCCACCATAGCAAAGAGGACCATACTGAGGCATTGGATGGATACTGCCCCGACATATCAGGAGTGGCACAATGCCATACTAGAGGCCTTATGTATGAAAAAATTATTGTCTCAATAAGGAACACTGCATAGACAGTGAAGCCCATCAGGATGAAGTGCAGTGTCACAGGTTTACTGCATGACAAAATGGATTAACTCCCATTAAAATTGCATTGTTTGCTGCAGTAACTCTACTGCAGAATTCTGTAGTGCTGCACTTCATCCTGGTGGGCTTCACTGTACGTACTCCAGGAAGTAGGGTCTTCTTGAGGCAGTCTTATCAATCTCATGAGTGATGGGACCACCACACGAACTCTCACCGAGGACATCGGGTCCCACCTGGAAACACAAGAACTCTACATAGTGAACCAGGTCACAGAGTGAGCACTGGTCACAGGTTACAGTAGCATTAGGTGATGAACAGGGCTTAAAATAACTAATCAGTATCAGCAAGGCTGCCCACACCAGTTTGTTTGATACAATGGATCTGTATTTTGTAATATCTTGTTGCAGCTAGTGTGTAGCTAGTGTGGTGACCTAGCCACTGCCAGTCATTATCTATAAATATCTCTGTTATATATTGGTTTTCTTATGTGATTTTGGGTATGGTAAAATGCCACAAAGAAATACCATGTTTTTTTTTTTACAGGGAGTACACAGGGTTACTGAAAAAACCCAGGAAATGAGAGAAGGTCTTGCCAGATGTGTGACATTCCTAATTTAATCAGGAAGCTGAAAAGTACAGCCTCCTAGGGAAATTATGTTTATTCCATGTCTAAGAACAGTCTACTGACAGGAACTGGCAAGTACATCTTCAAAGGGTTGGAGGTCTCTGCTTAGCTAATTGGTATGATAAAATCCCAGGATGAGAGAAGCCATTTTCCCAGTCGTAAACCTTTAAGATCAAAAGGGAAATGGTCTTAGACAAGAGATGACAGAAGAGGTTCCTAAAGTACACTGACATTTTTTTTAAGTGCCAGGAAGTGAAGGTACGTGTCCTGTGGCAAGACTTTTGGGGAACGTGCAGGAGTAACACCTGGTGGCCTGAAATGGAAGCGCCAGCCTCTATTCACAGTCTGTGGTTGGTCAATCCTATTTAAATGTTCAAACACATACACTCAAAGTCATTTTGCTTGGACTCTCCTTCCAGAACACAAGAGAACTGCCAGCACAGAGACTGCCTAAGAACCAAAGGCTGCTACAGAAAGACTGAAATATTTTGCAAACCAGCGATTCTCTGGACTTTGAAATCTTCAAATCTAAGGTAGAACTCAGCTAACAGATTTAAGGCATTTTCTTTTTGCACACGGTCCACTTTTTACTTTTCTGTTTATTCTGTGACAAACTTGTCAAAGTTAAAAACCTTTTAATTGTAAATGTAGGTTTAGTAATTATTTTAGTAAAAATATTTGTTTTGTTAAGAAAACTTGCCTTGAGAGAATTTCTTATAATGTGTGTGTGATTGTAGAAGGTTATAAATAATATGGGACTAAACTGTCATTGCCAAAGGGGTGTCATCAAATAGCTACCAAATTAAGGGTCTGTAACAGGGAAAAAGGCTGGATAAAGATAGGGGAAATATGAAAATATTGAAGAAAAGACTATGGGAATTTGAATCAGGTTATTGTATGCCTTGTGGGAGATGGTAAAATCAGCCTTTCAATGCTACCCTGAAGAGGTTGTAATGCTGGATCTCCTCCCTTGTATAATAACCAAGAGAGGGTTCTTATTTGGCTACAAGATTCAAGACTGGTATTATACTCCTACCCAGAAGTAAAGAGGGTTTCCCTGGAACCTCATGGCGAGTGTTCAGTTATGACCTCGGTGAACATTCTAGAAGCACACGGGGTGGGTCTCCCTGATTCCCCCCTCCCTGTCATGGATTGCACTTAGGGGTGGGCACTGTAAGCCCAGTGGTCTTGACCCTCAGGAGTGGGTTTTTGACAGATCTGGTACATAGAAGTGGGATACAAAAGATCTTGTAGCAGTGAGAATCAAGAAATATTGGTGGCACAGGCATAACAGTGAAATTCAAGGCCAGTGTATCAGATTGATAAACCGAAAACAATCCACACACAACCAGGGCAGAGATTTGGAAAAAAAATAATTTGGTCACAGTATGAAGTTCCCTACCTGTTTTCTTTTTTTTTTTTTCGGTATAAGCTAGTGTAGTAATAGTTAGGGAAGAAGATGGCTTCCAACTATAATGCAGACACTGCAGACTACCTAAGGCAGTTGTGTCAGGACAGAGGGGTCCAGTACGAGGTTCTAACCAAAAAGAACTTGGCGGAGGCTCTTATGGCAGCCAATGAGCTAGTGGTTGCCCAGGACCACGAGTCACTGCCAGTGACTGAAAAGGATCAAAGCCTGGGCATGGGGATGCCAAGGTCCATTGCAGAGTTTAGTCCCAGGGAGGAGGACAGTAAGACCAGAGGGAATCCAGGGTCACAGCAGCAGGGGAAGGTTGTCACAGAGCTGGAGCCAGAAGGGATCAGGCTGCAGTTGGAATTGAGGAAATTGGAGCTGGAATTCAAGAAGAGAAAGTTTGAAGCACAGCTTCAGAGAGAGAGAGAGAGGCTGAGGAGTAACAGCAGTAGCAAGAAAGAGAAGAGGAGGTTTGAACTTGAGATGCAGGAAAGAGAAAAACAGGTTCAGAGAGATGCCAAGGAAAGAGAAAAACAGCTTCAGAGAGAGGCTGAAGCAAGATTAAAACAGCATCAGAGGGAGTTTGAACTGGAGAAGCTAAGACTCCAATGACCAGCACCAAATAAGGTAAGTGGCAAAGTTGAACCTGAAACTCCAGAGTGGGTTATAAGTTAAATTCTAAATTAATAGCTGAATTTAAGGAGGCAGAGGATATGGATGTATTTTTAAATTTGCTTGAAAAGGTCTATATTCAGGCAAAAATACTCAGGAGTCCTAGAGCTTTCAGCCCTCCCCGCTACTTACTAGTAAAGGGCATGACGCACTAGGCCAAATGAGCAATTAGGACAGTTGTGATTATGAGAAACTTAAAACTGCTTTGCTTAAAAAGTATGAGTTAACTCCTGAAGCATACAGCGTTAAGTTCTGTAAGCTCTGCAGAAGCCCTGACATGAGCTATGAGGAACTCGCTACAAACCTGCGTCAATTTTGAAACATTGGTGGGAGGGAGTAGAAGCAAATTCTGTGGAAAAAACTGAGGAGGTTATATTGCTAGAGCAGTTCTTTTGGGCTTGCCCAGCGGAGATGAAAACCTGGCTAGAGGATCGAGATCCAAAAACAGCACAGCAAACTGCTGAGCTCTAGGACTGCTATGCCAGGAGCAAGCCTGCTCTGAAAGGAAGTGGAACAGGTGTGGCAGGGCCTAAAGGAAAAAGTGTGCCTTCAGGGCAGCTAAAACACTCACAGCCTATGCAGGAAGGGGGAAACCCCAAGTTATAGAAAAGGGATTTCTCAGATAAAAGAAATGACAATTGTTGGTTTTGTAAACAGCCAGGGCACCTTGCTAGACAGTGTCCTAAAAAGGCACAAAGTGGCCAAAGTGGTGCTCTAACAGAGTTGGGTTGTTTGTGTATACCTGAAAGCATGCCTGTAAACATGAGGGAGCCCATACACCTAGTCACTATACATGGGGTGTAGACCCCATGGGTTAAAGGACACAGAGGCATCCCTTACATTAGTAAAAGTGGATTTGGTTGGGCCTGAACAGCTTATACCCAATCAATTTGTAACTGTGAAGAGACTGACTGGGGAGGAGAAAACTCTGCCACTTGCTAGCATTCTTTTGGACTAGGGAGAGACAAGCGAGACAATGCAGAAAGTACCTGTGGCAGACAACCTTGCCTGGATGTGATTATAGGGAACAATCTCCAGAAGGGGTGGTGTGTGTAGTTACCTGCAGTCAGGCAGCAAAGGCCGATTGTAGTTCCTTGAACCCCATAGAAGCCCCTGTGGAAAACAAATAAGAGGCTGGTTCCCCAACCTGTGTCTTCTGACATGGAGAGTAGTGAAAGGGAAGTAGGACCCCCCCCAGGTAGCCATTCACAAAACAGCTACAGAAGGGTACTCCAAGGAGGGAGGGGTAACACATGGTCAGAGGGTTAGGGATGGCAGTGACCCTGAATTCCCTGATGCTAGAGCTATGGACACCAGTTTAGGAACTGAAGGGGATATGTCCAATGCCTTGGGAAAATGTGAAGAGTTTGCAGCTGCTCAGAGAACTGACCCTAGTCAGCCAATGGACTAATAGTACCCTAAAATCGATGCTCCAAGCATTTGCTGAATAACATGGGAGGGACTGGGAGCAATACCTTCCCCGCCTGTTGTTCATATACAAGGAGGTGCCCCAAGAGTCAACAGGGTTCTCCCCCTTTGAACTCTTATATGGACACAGGGTGCATGGGCCCTAAGACTTAATCTGGGAAGACTGGGAAGGCAAGCACGCCACCCAAGGAATTCCCATAGTGGAGTATATCCTAAGGTTTAGGGAGAAGCTGAAGGAGCTTATGGGGGTGGCCCAAAGCAACCTGTCAGTTGCCCAGCAGAAACAAAAAGTCTGGTACGTTCATGGACCCAGAGCTCGTATGTACAGCACAGGTCAGGATGTCATGGTCCTAATCTCATTCCAGAAGGACAAGCTGCAGGCTGAGTGAGTGGGACTATACAAGGTAGTCCAACAGGTAAATGACATTAACTACATTGTAGAACTGACTGACAGGAGACATAATTGTAGGATGTACCATGCCAACATGATGAAGCCATATTCCATTGAGGCTGACATGGTATTTGCAGTGTGTAGCCCTGGGGAGGGAACGGATGAGAAAAAAACCCTCCAGGACTTGCTAGAGGAAAACAAGCAGGAGTCCTCTGTGCAGACAATCAAGTTATCACCCCAGTTGACCCCAGAACAGACACAGGAAGTGAAGGGGGTTTTAGAGGACTTTGCCCCTTTGCTTTGGCCAAGCCAGGGCATACCCCATTAGCGACACACGACATAGATACAGGGACACAAGCACCCATCTGATGGACAGCCTGCTGGGTGTCTGAGGCCATCCTAAAGGCCATTAGGAGGGAGGTAGAAGAAATGCTGGATTTAGGGGTAGTCCAGAAATCCCACAGTCCCTGGGCCTCACCTGTAGTCCTTGTTTCCAAGCCGGATGACTCAACTCGCTTCAGTGTTGACTATCGTGGACTCAACGCAGTCACAAAGTTGGATGCCTACCCAATGCCACAGATGGATGAACTATTGGATAAGTTGGGAGGGGTGACATACCTTACCACCACTGACTTAACAAAAGGGTATTGGCAGATGAAGTTAACTGCCAGAGCTAGGGAGAGATTGGCCTTCATCACTCCAATAGGATTATTCGAGTTTTGGGTAATGTCTTTTGAAATGAAGAACGCCCCTGCCACCTTCCAAAGGTTGGTCAAATAGGTGTTACATGGTACTGAAAAATATGCAGTGACTTATCTGGATAATATTGCCATCTTCAGTGCCAGCTGGAAGGAACACCTATCCCACCTGAAGGAAGTGTTGGGCAAAGTACAGAGGGCAGGGTTCACTGTAAAGGCTGAAAAGTGCCAGGTGGCTATGGTGGAAGTGGCATACCTAGGCCATGTAGTGAGATGGGGTAGCTTCACCCTAATCAAGTCAAGACTGAGGCAATACAGGTGTGGCCTATACTGGAAACCCAGAAGCAGGTTAGGAGCTTCTTAGGGACTGCAGGGTACTATTGAAAGTTTGTACCAAATTGCAGTACCCTGGCTGCTCCCCTATCTGACCTGCTAAAGAAAAGGAAGCCCAAAAGGGTAGACTGGGTGCCAGACTGTGAATGAGCCTTCGCAGGGTTAAAGGAGGCACTGTGCAGTGCCCCTGTGTTGGCCAGTCCAGATTACTCTAGGCACTTCATAGTCCATACAGATGCCTCGGATATGGTGATCGGAACAGTCCTCAGACAGACATCTAATCAGTGAAAGAATCACCCAATAGTCTACCTTAGTAAGAAGTTACTTCCCAGGGAGTAGGCATATTCCACAGCTGAAAGAGAATGCCATGCACTGGTGTGGGCCCTGAAGAAATTAGGGTCGTAACTTTATGGGAGACACTGTGAGATACAAATCGATCACAACCCCCTGGTGTGGTTAAATCAGAAGGGTAAGACAAATGATCATCTTTTGAGGTGGAGTATTGCCCTACAGTCCTAAAACATGACCATTATGCACAGAGCAGGGTCGGCAAATGCCAACGCAGACAGCCTATCTCACCAGTTAGAACAATAACAGAATTATTGAAAACCTTACCATGCAGAAGGGGTCATGTTCCCACAATTATAGTCTAGGAGGGAGGGAGGGAGGAAGTGGTGAGCTAGCCACTGCCAGTCATTATGTACAAATATCTCTGTTATATATTGGTTTTCTTATGTGATTTTGGGTATAGTAAAATGCCACAAAGAAATGCCATGTTTTTTTTTAAACATGGAGTGCAGAGGGTTACTGAAAAACCCCAGGAAATGAGAGAAGGTCTTGTCAGATGTGTGACATTCCTAATTTAATCAGGAAGCTGAAAAGTACAGCCTCCTAGGGAAATTATATTTATTCCTCATCTAAGAACAGTCTACTGACAGGAACTGACAAGTACATCTTCAAAGGGTTGGAGGTCCCTGCTCAGCTAATTGGTATAATAAAATCCCAGGATGAGAGAAGCTATTTCCCCGGTCATAAACCTTTAAGATCAAAGGGAAATGGTCTTAGACAAGAGGTGACAGAAAAGGTTCCTAAAATACACTGATAGTTTTTCATAAGTGCCAGGAAGTGAAGGTATGTGTCCTGTAGCAAGACATTTAGGGAACGTGCAGAAGTGACACCTGGTGGCCTGAAATGGAAGGGCCAGCCTCTATTCACAGTATGTGATTGGTCAACCCTATTTAAATGTTCAAACACATACACTCAAAGTCATTTTGCTTGGACTCTCCCTCCTGAACACAAGAGAACAACTGCCAGCACAGAGACTGCCTAAGAACCAAAGGCTGCTACAGAAAGACTGAAATATTTTGCAAACCAGCAATTTTCTAGACTTAGAAATCTTCATATCTAAAGTAGAACTCAGTTAATAGTTTTAAGGCATTTTCTTTTTCTACATGGTCCACTTTTTACTTTTCTGTTTATTCTATGACAAACTTGTCAAAGTTAAAAACCTTTTAATTGTAAGTGTAGGTTTAGTATTTATTTTAGTGAAAACATTTGTTTTGTTAAGAAAACTTGTCTTGAGAGAATTTCTTATAGTGTGTGTGATTGTAGAAGTTTATAAATAATCTGGGACTAAACTGTTATTGCCCAAGGGGTGTCATGAAATAGTTACCAAATCAAGGGTCTGTAAAAGGAGAAAAGGCTGGATAAAGATAGGGGAAATACGAAAGTCTCAAAAAAGAGTTTGTGGAAATTTGAATCAGGTTATTGTACGCCTTGTGGGAGAATGCAAAATCAGGATTACATTGCTATCCCAAAGAGGCTGTAATGCCAGTTCTCCTCCCTTGTGTAATAACCAAGAGAGGGTTCTTATTTGGCTACAAGACTTATGACTGGTATTATACCCTACCCAGAAGTAAAGATGGTTTCCCTGGAACCTCATGGCGAGTGTTCAGTCATGACCTCGGTGAGCATTCTAGAAGCACACGGGGTGGGTCTCCCTGTTTTCTCCCTCCCTGTAATGGATTGCTCTTAGGGGTGGGCACTGTGAGACCAGTGGCCTTGACACTCAGAAGTGGGTTCATGACAGCTAGTACTGTTTTCATTTTTTTATGTTTTGTCTTTTGATTTTCTCCAATAAGTTTATCATTTTCCAAAAAAAAAAATTAACAATACAGGACTCAGCCCTGCCCACACACAAACCCCACAGCACTTGGCTTTTTTTTTTTGTTCCTGACACTGCTCCTCTATTCCCAATGGCATATTAAGTACAGTGTAAGTCAATTTTGTAGGGTAACTGCCCAGTGGTTCTATTCTCTGACCCCCTCACAAGTCTGATAGACACACCTTTGCTCTCTCATCCAGTGGTGGTGTGGCAGCTCTTGGGGATTTTTCCAGCCCATCAAGAGCTCCATTAGCCCGATACCCCCATGCTGAGTACTGTCCCATTTTACTGTGTAGCTGTCAGCCTTGCTGCTCTTAATGGTGCAGTGGCACCAAACTCATGTGGTTGTCCTTTTCTCCCCCTCCTAGTGCCCCCGTGCCTCCTGATGCCTGTTGGTGTCCCATGGGGCTCGAGCACACTAGAGGAGGTTTCCAAGTGTGGTTGTGGGTTTCAGCATTGAAGTCCATTCTGTAAGTCGGGTGCACACAGCAGTGTTAGAGTAGACTGAGTTGAAGCAGTGCTGCTTGCACATTCAAGCAGGCAGCTGCTCGACCATGCACAAATTCAAAGCAACTGTTCAGATCTGCTGAGAAGGCAGCAGTCCAAGGCTCTTGCTTCTCTGGTCCCCCACCAGGGTGCAGTCCTGTGGCAAGTGGGAAACATGAAGACAGGATGGCATGCAGTCTTTTCTGGGGGCAAAGGAGTCCAGGTAAGCCCCACCATTTGGGGGGTTACACTGGTCCCTGCCCAAATGCTTGACATCCACATAAAGTCCATCAACAGTCCATCAGTAACAACAAATAGTGTACAACATAACAGACAGGTAGCATGCACAATCTATCTAGACAATTGTTTCCTGACTGAAGTAGGCATACAATACATCCTAGTCTAGACAAATACAGCTAGTCTAACAAAAAATAAAAGGCCTTTCACAATTACAAAAACAGCTGTCATGGCAGTTATCTTTATCTTACCATAGAAATGGGCGATTCCATAACTTTGAGCAATACTGTAACATTGATCAATGCAATATCAACCTTATTCAACCTCTTTTTTTACTGTCAACTGTACCTCCTGCTCTGGATGATATGGCCTGGGCTTTGAAAAAGACAATTCAAGGCAGAGATATGTGTGTGACACAGACCCCTTTGTGTACTACAGGAACTGTTGAGTTTGTAGGGGCACCTAGAGAGTCATATGATAACTTGAACAAAGGTTTGACAGCCCTTTCAGAACAACAGAGTAAAACAGTCACTTCTTCCTCCATTTCAGGGTGAGCTCCTCCCATTTTATTGACAAGCAATAAAGCATCCTCAGTCAAAATGAGTTCCTCAACTTTTTCTGTGGTTTCTATTGTTTCAGTTGTTTCTACAGGCTCTACAGGTTCTCTGCTTTCTTCCTCTGGCACTTCCTCAGCTATGGGCCCATCATCAAAGGGTACATCTGGTATTGATTCGGAGTGCACAATGGTTGGTGCAGGCTTTGCAAGAGGTACATTTGACACATAACTTCTCGTTGTGTTTGAGTCCCTGAGCAGTCTCATGAGATCCTTTGTAGGGTAGCACACCCCTCCTTCTGATTCAGATTCTAAGTCATCCTGCTCTACTTGAGCATCAGTTGTGGGTGGAACAATTTCAAATTGCCATGTCTTTCGTTTCACATTTTGTTTTGTTTGTGCATACCAGATCGAGTAGTTGGGCTTTCTGGAGGCTTGACAGTATCCACAGTATTACTAGTGACCAACTGCCCAACAGGCAACAAATGGTTTCAGTTGGTAGTCCAGTATCTTCTTGACTCTCCTTCAAGATGAATCTTGTACACTAACATGTCTCTCAGCTTTTCCATCACAATGTAAGGGGCACTGCCCCATGGTCAGCAATTTTCTGCTTTTCTGGTTGTCCCACATTTTTTTTAACAGGATACTGTGTCCTGGCACCAGTTCACGTGCCTTCATTCTTTTGTCATAACTATCTTTATTGGCTTTGCTACACTTTGCTGCAGTGTCTGAGGTCAACTTGTAGGTGGCATTCAATTAGTCTTTCAATTTTTGTATGTACTGTATGCAACTCTCCGCCTAGTTCCATTGGCAGAGACACTAAAACATAAGTCCACAGGCAGTCGGGCTTTCCTGCCAAACATCAGGCAATATGAAGAAAATCTAATGGCATCACTTTTGATGCCATTGTATGCATGGACTAATGCACTGACATGTTGAGTCCACTTGCTCTTTTCCTTTGGGTCCAACATACATAGCATGTTCAGCAGGGTTTGTTTGAACTGCTCAGGCTGAGGATCACCTTGAAAGTGATATAGTGTGATCCAAGAGTTTTTTATTCACCAGAGGAACAGCATTTCCTTTACTCATCAGCTTTCAAAATCTGGACCTTGATCTGAATAGATCCACTCTGGGGCTCCAAACAGCACAAAGAGCTTTTCTTCTAGGACTTTTGCAACAGTTTTTGCCTTCTGGTCCTTTGTCACATAGGCTTGGGTGTGCCTTGAAAGTGACGTACTATTAGTAGGATGTTTGCAGTGTTCTTAGAGTCTGGTTCTAGGCTGAGAAGGTCTATGCACACAAATTCCATGGGTGCACTTATAACAATGTTTTCTAGAGGGGCTGTCCTCTGTGGCACGGTTTTGCGTCTCACACATCTGTTGCAGTTTTTGTAGCATTGCTCCATGTCACTCTCCATACATGGCCAATAGAAACAAGCATGAGCAAGGTCCAAAGTTTGCTCACTTCCATGGTGTTCCATGTCACTGTGCAGGGCATGCAGCACAACTCTTTGAACTTTGACAGTAAGACTAACTGCAGTTTTGGGAAACCCTGTGAGCCTTGGATTTCTCAGTACAGCAAGTTATCTTTGATTTTCAATTTGGTCCATCCCCACAGTAGCAACTTTGTGTCAGGATTAGTGGCATATACTGGTGTGGCATCACTCCCTTTCTTCAGGGTGAAGACCATGCCTTTCAAGCAAGGGTCCATTCTTTGATCTTTCTGTAAATCTTGGGCAGTTAACTGCAAGAGAGTGGTCAGGTCTAGAGCTCAAAGTGACAGTAAGTATTTGGTACACAGTCAACAGGGGCACCAAAACTATCTATAAGACAATGAACATTTGCTGTGGACTGCTGCTCATCTTTGTTGAACTTTCGGCACAGTGCTTTGACAGTTTTTTGTTGGGATTCATGCCCATATCTGATTTTCAGTGGATGATGCATTTGGTCTTCTTGACAGAACATCAGTGTCCACATGGTTCAAGCCAGGTCTGTACTCTACAAAATAGTCATAGTCTGACACAGTGGTTAACCATCTGTGTCCAGCAGCATCCAACTTTGCAGTTGTTTATGCATATATCAAAGGGTTGGTATCTGTTTTGACAGTGATGTGTGCCACATGCAAGTATTCATGAAACTGGTCCACAATGGCCCACTTGAGTGCAAGGAACTCCAGTCTGTGGATAGGATAATTCCTTTCCATTGTGTTCAAGCTCCTACTGGCAGAGATGACATCCTAATCCAATTTGGTATCCTAATATTTAGGATTTTGGATTTTCAGCAGTTTTATTTAAAAATCATATTTTTTTGGCATCCGGTGACGTCACCATCCGATGTAGTCTCACAGCTATGGAGCTCTCCCACACTCCCAACGAATACATCTTAATTTTAAACAACTCCCGCGGGGCAACTCGACATTAAAGGCAATCACTACTAGTGTATAGCATGGCAACCAGAAATATACCCAAATCGGGGTCGGGTGGAGGACTTAAGCAGCAAAAACTGAACTTACCCTCCAGGGCTTTGGCATGCACTGAAGAGACCTCAAAGAGTGCAGAATCTACTTGGGAGAGTGACATGGTGGAGGAGGAGGGGGAGGACTTCACAATTACTTTCCACCAGCTATGCAGGGAGCTGCATAGGCTTAACAACACTTTGGATACGATAAAAGCAGACAAAAAAAAGAAAACAGAAGTAATATCTCCAAACAAGGCAAGCAAATAGAAGAGATGAAAAGCCACTTTACCACATATATGGAAACATTGGGTCTACATAATGGCGCGATTATCCAGTTGCATGACCGCACACAGCTCCTTATGGGCAAGATGGAGGATTTGGAGAATCGATCTAGGAGAATTCATGGACTTCCAGTGAATACAGAGAGTGGTAACATGCCAGTGTTCATGGAAAGCCTAATTCAGGAATTGCTGGACATTGAGAAAGATTTCACCCTCAATATCATTCATGCTAACAGGGCTCTATCTGCACCCCCCAAAGACACTAAAGCACAGCCATGTTCTATTATTGTGGCCTTCCTTGATTTTCGTACCAAGGAAACGATCCTGAAAAAAGCATGGGCCAAGAGGGATATCACCTTTGGAGACACTAAACTATGTTTTGAACTGGATTATGCCCCAACGACGATGGCCAGAAGAAAGCTTTGGTTTCCGATAGTGTGAGCTCTAAGAGGGAAAGGTTTCAAAGCAAGAGTGGACTTTCCAGCATTTCTTAGAGTTACTTCAGATGCAGGTACTAACATTTTTGAGATGGTTGACGAGGCAAAGAAATATCTCACTTCCCTGGAGCTTCAGGTAGATCAACTAACACCCCCTTCAGTTATTAAAGAGATTGAAAAGAGACAATGGCAGATGGTGGGCGGTGTCCCTAACAGGAATCGAAGGGCAAAGTTAGTGAGCAAATCAGGGAATCTGAACATTTGGAATTGCCTGCAGAACAGGGGTCAGGAACATGCAGATTGAAGCAAATATGACTTTCAAGTGTAAGCAAGGCCTGAAAGTTTTAGGAAAGGTTGTAAATCTCTGGGTGCCGCCGAAGGCAGGGAGTAATTCCAAGCCTGACACTGGACTTCAGATGGACTGCCTTTTTTCTTATACCTCAAGCTAGGCACCCCTTCTCTTTCTTTTTTGATAATATTACAGGGGTCATTGTCACTTCTTTGCTAATACATGTTAACAAGCATGGATAGGCCCTGTAATCAGTAATTCTAAGGGTCTAGTCCACTGGGGCCTTAAGGTTGGAGGGGATGGGGCTTTTCTATTTTTGTTTTTTAATGACTGCTTGCAAGATTAAGGCAATTCTTGGCTTGGCTTAATATGCCACATGGGGGAAAATGGGGTTGAGGGTTCCCCTCCAACCAAGTTAATCTCATAGTCGGGGGGGTGATCTACATCAGATAGGTGGTAACTGCGATGCAGCCAGCACCAAACGTATCATGGTGCTCGCAGCCAGGTGTTGGGTATACCCCAGCATTGCCCACCAGAGTACATTTGCAAATGGGTGGGTACTTTGTGGCACCTTGGAATGGACAAGAGTGTTCACACAAATTTAAGTTTGACTCTCTCTTTGGGGATGTGCTAGGTAATAGCATATTCTATGTTGATGTTAATGTTACAGTGGTTCTTTAGGGTTATCTTTATATTTGCTGTGCATTTGCTCCTCTCTCACACTCCTGCTCAAACAAGGACCCAGGAGTTTAGCTACTGGGCAGGGTCACCTAGTGCACTCTAGCGATGGAGGGGTAAAATATTACTACCTATAATGTCCATGGGATTAACCACCTGGTTAAAAGATCCAGGGTTCTAAAGGAATTGGGAAAGTTAAATACTCAAATAGCTCTCCTGCAAGAGACCCATCTCACTGAATTAGAGCATAGAAAATTATGTTGGAAATGGGTGGGTGAGGTTTATTCATCCTCCTATCTGGCACACCCGCCCAGAAGAGGGATCACCATTTTGGTGCACAAATCATGCCCACTCCAGGTGTAGAGCATCACTATGGACCCTGAAGGAAGATTTATCAAGGTGTCTGGGTCCTATGGGGACACCCCCTGCTCAATAGCAAGCATCTGCGCTCCAAATGGGGACAAGGAGGCTGCTTACTTTTTCAAACGTACTTTTCCCAGGCTTGTTGATACTGAGGGGAAAATATGTATTTTGGGGGGGGATTTCAACACTATATTGTCAACCTCTTTGGATAAATGTGGGGGGGGCAAGGCTACCTGGCTTGGGGACTGCTGGCACTAGTTTAAATAGGTTGTTGCAAACTTGGGGCCTTGTAGATGTCTGGAGGTGGAAAAATGGCCAGAAAAGGGATTACTCCCACTACTCTGATAGGCATGGATGCTATACATGAATAGACATGCTGTTCTTGCCAGAGGAGTGGGCCTATATGGTCAACGGGTGCACTATCTCCCCCTGCTGTATTTCAGATCACGCACCTCTGAAAATGTCTTTGACCACAGTACCCTCAATTAGAAACTCCCACTGGTGATTCAATACAGGCCTGCTAAACTGTGGAGGTTTTAAAGCATACTGTATATCAAACAGGTGATTAATGACTTTTCAGCCAACAACCTCACAGAACATTCGTCACATGCGATCAAATGGGATGCTTTAAAAGCAGTCCTGAGGGGGCCATTATAAATTTTGCAGTTAGGAAAAAGCGGAAGAGGAATAGTAAAATTAGGGAACTGGAGGAGGAAATAGCAGAACTTGATTTCCAACACAAAATATCTTTGAATCCAGAAACTAAATGACAGCTTAAAGAGACTAGAAGGAGACTGGATACAATTTTGGCTTCATTAATAGAGGGTTCCTATAGAAGGGTACATCAGACTTATTTTGAAGGGGGTAACCAGGCGGGGAAAGTCTTGGCCAATACTCTCAATTCTCAGCAGGCCAGTAGGCTAGTGGTGAGCATTAAAGACCCAGAGGACAATCAGATTACCAGCCACCCTGGGAAAATCATAGCTTCCTTTGCCTCATTTTACCGGCAGCCCTACACTCAGGAACCCATTAAGAACTTTGACCAGAAGGTTCAAATATTTCTCCAGGGGTGATGGTTCGATCTTTAACCCAACAGGACAGAGATTCACTGGAGGCCCAGGTAACCCTACTGGAATTAAAGGAGCAATGCAGACCCTTAAGGTGGGGAAGTCTCCAGGGCTGGATGGATTCACGTCCGAGTTCTATTGGGCTTTCGAGGATAGACTCGCTCCGTTTCTCTTAAATGTCTTTAGAGAAGCTATAGAGGGTGAGGCTGTCCCCGAGTCCTGGCATAAGGCTCAAATTATTGTTCTGCATAAGGAAGGGAAAAATCCAGTGGAATGTGGGTCATATAGGCCCATTTCATTATTAAACTTAGATCTTAAAATATTTACTGGTCTCCTGGCTAGGAGGCTACAGAGGGTAATCTCTCAAGTTATCAGCTATTATCAGTGTCAGTGGCTCAGTAGGTAGCACACTCGCCTCTAAAGCCAGGAGATCAGAGGGCTGTGGGTTCAGTTCCCACATCTGACACTTGGGTTAATATCCCAGTACTGATATTGTAGTACAGCATGAGAGGGGTGGTGCACTTCTGAGGTGCCGTCTTTCGGATGAGTCGTTAAACCGAGGTCCCATCTGCCTGGATTGGTGGTAGTTCAGGTGGATGTTAAAGAGGACAGGAAATGATTTCAAATTGTAGCTGTTAATAATATTCCAGTTTACAAAAATGATATCCATAAGCCGAAATGATCCATATGTAACTGTACCTGAATAAAAAGTGATATGAAAAACTGTATTTTGCATTGTTTTGTTTTTATGGGCAGCATTCTGTTGCAGTTCTCTTCATGGAACCAGTGATCTGGAGTTTTAACTATGTC
Source organism: Neoceratodus forsteri (assembly GCA_016271365.2). Classification (NCBI taxonomy): domain Eukaryota; kingdom Metazoa; phylum Chordata; order Ceratodontiformes; family Ceratodontidae; genus Neoceratodus; species Neoceratodus forsteri. The sequence continues at coordinate 1,317,055,031 of CM057453.1, read as the reverse complement.
ACGGTTTGAGGAAAGAACTCTAAGCATGGTTCTGATAGGACAATAGCTCGTGTTTAACATTCTGTACTCAAACCGTGACATAGTAAACACTCCAAATTACTGGTTCCAGGAAAACAACTGTTGAGAATGTTGTTCGAAAAAAGAAAACAATTGAAACACAGTTTTTCACATCAGTGTTTGTTAAGATACAGTTAAATATGGTTCATTTGGAGGCAAGTTTATCATTTCTCATACTAGGAACATTACTAACTGCTGCCAGTTAGCACAGATTTCCTGCCCCCTTTAAAGATCCCATGGCACTTATCGAAAAGAGTAAGGGAATTTCCCCGGTGTCCTGGCCAAATTTCCCTCATTCACTAAAAATACCACTAACAGTTTCATCTTGTTCAATGTCAGCTGGCATTCATCTGTATCCCCCTCCCCCGGGTTGTGCCTGAAAATAGGCAGGATTTGTCTCGTGCACTTACCCGGTCAACAAAAACTAAATAAACAAAAATAAAAATAAGTGATTCACGAAGATCAAACCGGATTTATATCCAGGAGATATATTCTGGACAATCTTAGAAAGTTATTAAATATTATTTCAGTGCAAAAATCTCACCATGAATTTCAAATAGCAATATCCATGGATGCTGAAAAAGCATTTGATAGGGTTAATTGGCAAGTTCTAAAACAATCCATGGAATTCATGAATTTCAGCCCCAAATTTCTCCAAACCATCTCCCAGCTTTACGCTGAACCAGAAGCCCTTGTTAGAGTTAACGGAATTAGCACTAGCCCCTTTCAGTTTCCATGGGCATGAGGCAAGGCTGCCCCCTATCGCCCCTACTTTTTGCATTGAGCTTTGAACCCCTGACAGCCACGATCTGTCAGGAGATTCAGATTAAAGGAATCACAGTGGAAGGTATAGAACATAAATTGTCCTTATATGCGGATGATTCCCTCTTTTTTGTATCCAGCCATGAGCAATCTTTGCTCCCCATGGTGGAAGTTTTGGGCTCCTTTGGGGAGATTTCAGGTTACAAAATTAACTCCCTAAAATCCAAAGCAATGGTTTTAAGTGGGCTCCCACCGGCAGAATTCAGGCAAAGGTTCCCCTTTACATGGGCTCCACACAACCAGATAAGGTACTTGGGTATCCAGGTTATGTCAGATACATTGAAGCTGTTTTCAGCAAATTATGCAAAGTTATGGTGATCGGTCGAACCGGACATGGCCAGGTGGAGATTGCTACCTCTCTCACTGGGGGGAGGGTAGAAGTTATTAAGATGAATGTATTGCCATGCCTACTGTTTTTATTTCAATGTCTCTCCATCCGATTTATACTCTTATCACTTGGCGGCACAGGTGGAAGGTCTTATGACATGGGCTAAGCAGAGGGTCACATCACAATGGAATGCCATTGAAGATGCAGCCTTAAGGGATAGGCCCTTATTTTCATTAACTCTGTCAGACACACCGCCGGACTATAATAAACAGGTTGGGAACAGATGGGTTTCACATGGTTTATGTCTGCTGGGTAGACTCCAAAAGAGACTGGACACCCCATTGGGACTGGGTCTCCTCTCCCTGATTCAGTATACACCCGACTTCTTCCCACCATCCCTAGACCTGGGCTACGCCAGATGGGTGGCTAAAAGGATCACTAGGTTTTCTCAATTCATAGAAAGGGATCACTGCATTTCATTTCAAAGAGCTAAGGAGAAATTTGGTTGGCCAAATTCAGAATTTTTATGCTATATGCAAGTAAGGCATTTTATAAACTCTAGGCACCATGTGGAGAAACTTTCCCACCCATACTCCAGCTGGGAAAATTTTCTGTATGGGTGGTAATGGTAGCAGGCCACACTGGCTACATTTCCTGCATTTACCAACTGCTGCCTAGAAGGGGAGGATTCCTGTTGGGGAATCTTAAGAGAAAGTGGGAGGCAGAGGCAGCCATTGCAATTACTGATGTAGAATGGTCCCATAGGTTAAAATGGGAGTGGAAGGCCACGTCTGCTCAGATTTTGAGAGAATTCTTTTGGAAAGTTTTAATGCGATTCTTCCATACCCCTACAATAGCTAAGCATTACAACACTTCTAAATATGACAGCTGTTGGAGGCAGTGTGGGGAACAGGGTAGGTACTGGCACATCTTTTGGAGCCGCCCGGTGCTTACCATTTTTGGAGAGAGTTACAAGAAATAGTATATAATATAACCAGAGTCAATATCCCCCTGACCTTTGCAGATTGGGTGCTAGATCTCCCAACTGTGATGCATCAGACCGCAGAGGTCAGAAACGTCCTTTTGACCATGATAATGGTAGCCCTGAAATGTATCACTGGGAAATGGTTGAAACTGGACCCCCCCAAGCAGGACAGAGATGGTCCATAGGATGAAGGAAGTGGTGCTAATGGAGTCAGTCAAAGCAAAATTACGTTTAACTTGGGAGAGACATGTGGAGAGATGGAAGGGCTGGGAATCCTGGCTGGGCAGTGAGGAGCCCAATCATTAAGAGTAGGATCAAGGTATTTAGGTGGTAGTCAGCAAACACTCAGTTATGAGAGGCAAAAAAAAAGGTTTTTTTTTTGCTGTTATTTTTTGTTCTTTCTTTTCTGGGCTATTTTTTGTTTATTTCCTCTTTCCTGGATTGATGGGATCAGTATTAATTTATTTCATCATACAGTGCCCCAGGCAAGATCTGGCGCTCTGTGTGAGATTTCACAATGTTTCTCATTTTACAAATCACATACATGCATATGTACTGCATATGTACTGTATGTATATATTTAGGGTGAAAGAAGACCATTGGTTCATTTAGTTACTTCCTTCCAACAGGTCAGTACACAAACCGTGCCACCTCATTTTCACCAAAGTGCTTTTTGAGACTGAGCTTGAAGGTCATTACAGTATCAGCTGATCCCATATGATGTGGCACTCTGTTGCAAGTACTCATTACTCATTGACTCACATAGATCTGGCTGATATTTCCCTTGAATTGTAAGCTTAAGTAAGTAATAAACCTTGGCAGGGTCTGCATTAAAGGATTTTAATGCACTCCCCAGGGGCGTAGTGAGGTGCAAGGCCAAAGGCCAAGTGTTCTTACACCCTTGGAAGTGCTTTAAAATACTTTATTGCACGCACTAGAGGGGCATATCACACTTATAAAATTGCTCATTGCTTTTTAAGTAAACAGATAAACAACTGTATTTATAAGTGAATAAATTTGTGAAATAAATATAAAAAAGGAAAAAAATGTTTTAAAGTTTTGAATAAGAAAATTCTTGTACTTTTTAAATGAGCAGTGTGGTGGGCCAAAACTAGCAGGTGGTGCTGTGACTCAGGTTGTTGTGGCCAGTTCTATAGTGTGAGATCTTTAGCTAGTGCTTCACCTTACAGTCAGACACCTCCCTCCCCCATGGCGCAAAGATTATCTTGTGGCCCTACAAACTCTACAAATAGGGCTGGGGAGTTCAGCAACCCTCTGCCTGAGGATTGATGCTGAATAATTGAGGTGATCTACTCACACTTATTCAGGTATCTCTGGTCTCTTGGTTTGCCATTCCCATTTTCTCCTGTTCATCCCTGCACTATTACCATGCAACTGTATCTCCAGTGGACTTTAATTGAATTGTCAGCTATTTTAAAATCATTTACAATCATGTTGACTCTCTCTCATACACACATAAACTGCACAGTGTCTAGAAAGTGATACTGAGAGAGAGAAATACAAGAAACGTACTCTATTCAATTTAAAAAGAAAACAATGATCCACAATGCAACGCCAGAAAGAGAGGTGTGGTTCAATGATGGCATGAGAAGGAGAGGGGTTGGAAGCAATTTAAGGAAAGGGCAGAGGGAGAGTTAGCAACAGCTAAGGCAGTAGGAACATACAGTGAAGCCCACCAGGATGAAGTGGTGTCACAGGTTTCCTGCATGACAAAAGGGATTCACTCCCATTGAAATTGCATTGTTTGTTACAGTAACTCAACTGCAGAATTCTGCAGAGTTGGGCTTTATCCTGGTGGGCTTCACTGTACAACAGTGGTAAAATCAGCAATACATGGCCTTCTGCCCCTGCTCCCACTTTGTTGTGCTCAGTAATGACCCAGCTGCTCTGCTCCAGACCACCCCGATTTGTTTACTTGCAAAACAGTTTTTTTTTTACGGAACAAGTGAGTGGCTGACAGAACCATTTCTTGTACAACTCATTTATGTGTTTTCTTGTGATCCAGTACCTCCCCGTTCTGTGCTGTAGCACTCAGCCGCTCCAACCGTTAACAGGACCGTTAGGAAGAATTACTGGTATGCTGCTATGGGAGCCCCTTCTCTCCCTGCTCTGCCCATTTTTTTGACTCAGTATTTGAATTGCCACTCCACCCATTCTTTGGCATGGCTGTTAGCTCACTACTGAAGGTGCTGTCTCACTTGCTCCTCACAGCTTGGCTGTGGCGGTTGGTCTGTGCAATTATTGGTGCCTCATATTGTAGGACAACAAAGTAGCAATTTGGTGAGTTTGACAGAAAATTGTTTAGGGGTTATCTTATAAAACAGAGTTACAAAAATGTAATGGTAGTCAGTGATTGCAAGCTGCTTGACAATGTGGTATTGGACAGTGGGTAAGTGGAGGATTGAGTGAAAACTGCTTTTCATGGAGGCTACAGAGTGTATTTTTAATTGTTAAGAGATGCAGAATTTCATATAACTGGTGAGTAAGTGTTGGAGAATGTGTAGCAAGTGTGTAAGTGTAATTCATGAGTTGAAATACTGACATTTTTTAAAGAATGAGTTTTAAATATGGCAGTAGTAAAGACTAGATTTTCAATATGGTGGCTAGTGTCATTTTTTTTTAGTTTTGTTTTAGGGCCCAGTGATATGTTTAGATAAGATTTTTTTTGCAGGGAGGAATATGAGATTCTGCAGCTGATTGTGTGCTTAAGAAAGCAATAAGACATGACAGGGTGTGCATTATGGTGAAATAATCACCTGCCAGGTTGCCTTTTGTGTGTGTCTGTGTGTGTGGGTGGGGGAGGGGGGATAAAATACCCATGTGTGATTCAAACGTATGCGTTTATAAACTTAAGCAATGTATTTCAGCAGTTTGGAACTCCCTCTGGCTATGTAACTGTGTTTTCCCACCTTTTCTTTTTGTTTATGAAATATTATTGCCTACTTTCTTCATCCTGTTTTTTTTTTCATCAGACTTTCCCCACATTGAAGATATGGAATGTTTTCCATGGAATACTGGGATTCAAAATTGTGCTCAGTTCCAGTGATAGAATGTTACTTTCGCAATGTACTGTATACACAGACAACAAAGGTCTCATCTACAGACACAAGTAAGGATTAAACCATGAGAAAGGATGGGTCTACTGTGGAATTAACCCATGGTTGGGGGGGTTTGGCCCACGAGGCCAAGTGGGTCCAACCAACCAGCCATGGATTAATTCCATTGTAGACCCATCCTTTCGAGAGGCTTAATCCACTTGTAACATGGCAATGAGTGTATGACTAATAGTCTTTGAATAAATGAGTATAATCACACTGATTTACTTTTAGAATACTGTATGTTGAGCTGTTAAACATGATGTACATATACTTCAAAACAATTGGAATACACCTATTGGAAATATTGTGGCTGCTATTTCACTTTTGTTAAAATAAGTTTTATTACAAGCTTTAAGCTTTCTAACATCAAAACATATTTTACAACTTTTCAAAAACTTACAATTCATTTTCTATTCTAGGTGATTTGATTTTCCTCTCTGTGTATTAGAAGATATGGGCTGCACTGCATGATGGGAGTGTGCGATGGTACATTTTAGTTTTCTTCCTGCAGTTCCTTTGCAGACCAATAGGTGGCTGTCAAACAATCCTAGTAGCACAAGCACCATTTTTCCAAATGTACTGAATTAAGCCAATCTGAAAAACACTTTATTGAATAACAACTATTTTGTGGAATATTATTTTCACTTTTTTTCCCTCTAAACTATCTAACTCAGCAGGACATAGAACAATATAACGTTTACTGCTTTCACTTTTCAAATACTTGTTCTGACTAGTATTGTTAGTCTGTTTCTTTGATTTCTTTTTGTTTCTCTCAATTTATTTTTCTTTTCACCCACAGAAGTATCCTCTCTCTTTAATTTTCCTTTGTTTATCTCAGTGTCTGTTATTTTTGCTTTCGGTTATAGAAGCTGCATGCTCATCTTTACCACTGTGTATTCACCAAGACAAGGCTAGGCCAGATAATGTTATTCAGTCATCCACAATGCATTGCACCTACAGTTGCTTAGAAAGCAGTAGATCAGAAGGGATGGTAACAGTATGTAAATGTTCACTTCTAAAGAAATATTGTTGCAGCATAATTAACAGTATATGTGGAGTTTAAATGTACAATCTTTAGTAACTCATGAACTTCTGTCGCAGTTACAACATAGAACAACCTTGAAAATGTCAAAAAACCCTGTGCCAGGAAAAATCTTAGCAAATACAAGCTGGGATAACTACAAACTGCAAACTATTTGCATATTGCTTTCATGTGTGTACTGCTTCTTGCTTGTAGTGGATTGCTAAGGTATTACATTACAAACCATGATCTACTATGGTATTAGACCATGGTTTCTACTGTACCACATGGTGTGTTTGCACCTATCTGAGTGCTTCATTTCATTTTTCTTTTTTATGCCACATTACAAGTTGTTCTATGTCCTGCTGAGTTAGATAGTTTAGAGGGAAAAAAAAGTGAAAATAATATTCCGCAAAATAGTAGTTGTTCAATAAAATGTTTTTCAGATTGGCTTAATTCAGTACATTTGGAGAAACTGTGCTTGTGCTACTAGGATTGTTTGACAGCCACCTATTGGTCTGCAAAGGAACTGCAGGAAGAAAATTAAAATGTACCATAGCACACTCCCATCATGCAGTGCAGCTCAAATCTTCTAATTCACAGAGAGGAAAATCAAATCATCTAGAATAGAAAGTGAATTGCAAGTTTTTGAAAAGTTGTAAAATATGTTTTGATGTTAGAAAGCTTAAAGCTTGTAATGAAAGTTATTTTAACAAAAGTGAAATAGCAGCCACGATATTTCCAATAGGTGTGTTCCAATTGTTTTGAAGTATATGTACATCATGTTTAACAGCTCAACATACAGTATTCTAAAAGTAAATCAGTGTGATTATACTCATTTATTCAAAGACTATTAGTCATACACTCATTGCCATGTTACAAGCGGATTAAGCCACTTGAAAGGATGGGTCTACAGTGGAATTAATCCATGGTTGGTTGGTTGGACCCACTTGGCCCCCAACCATGGATTAATTCCACAGTAGACCCATTCTTTCTCGTGGTTTAATCCTTACATATACACACAGTCATCCTGGTCCTAAGCCACATTACACAATGAGTAAATCAGTCCTCCTACAGCCAGAACTATCTTCCATCTGCAAACAGAACTGATATTCCATTACAAACATGGCTGCTACCTTTACACTGTAAAAACCTTCAACTGGGCCCTAAAAATAAAACTACCTTAAATAAAAAATAAAACAAATTAATTAAACATTGTTTCCCTGATCATCACTCTCTCCTTACACACATAAACAAATTAGAAACATTAAATATTGTTTATAGTTTTCATTACAACTGTTTCTTCACAAACAGTGAAAAAAAACCCTACTGTCTTTACCTGCTCATCAGGGAAATCTCTTTTGCTTGCCCTGACGGTAAAATAATTGAGTTACTGGCTCTAAAACAGGCCTTTGTTGTCTGTGTGTACAGTATGTTAGGAGAGTAACATTCTACCAGCAGAACTGAACAGAATGTTGAATCCCTGTATTCCATGATAAGCATTCTATGAAACATTTTATGTCTTGAATGAGGGGAAAAACAGAAAAAAACAGGATTAAGAAAGTAGGCAATACAGTAAAACTTTATAAACAAAGAGAAAAGGTGGGAAAACACAGTTACAGAGGTAGAGGCAGACCCAAACTGCTCAAATATTACATTGCTGTCCCTTCAACTCACTAGTTCAGCATTTTTCAGTGACTTGCTATTCAATCAATTTTACAATTCCTCTACCCAAGTCTGGGGACTATTCTTCATCATATTTAAATAAAATAGCATACTATTATTAAATCTTTAATAATGTGTCCAGAGTTTTGTTTAATTGTTGTAGAAATAGTTATTACCCATTTTATAAGGGCAATAAGACACTTCAGGATGTGGGTTGTTGATTGATAAGAGCACTACCCAGCTGCTGTAGTCACTCGACGCAAGCGCCTCGTGCCTAACAACGCACCTGGGGGCGTGCTCTTATCAATCAACAACCCACACCCTGTCATGTCTTATTGCTTTCTCATAGAATGGTCACCTGATGGGTTTTAACCAATTAAAGTTCTTTGATTTTTAGACCCATTTTATTTTTAGACCCATTTTATAAAGAGATTTAATGTATGGTCAGCTCACACTAAGAACATGAGCAATGGAAACAGGCTACTTAAACTGAATCTCTATTCAACAAAATATAGGCAAGAAAGAGGAAATCTTTGTCTAATACTTGAAACTTTACAGGATGTGTACATGTCAGAAACCCTTGGGTTTAGGAGGAATCCAGGTATTGACAGTACCAGAACCCATAAACTGAAATTGATGAGTGAATCTAATAATACAGTTAAACAAAGTAATTATTATACACAACGGGTGATAACTAAATGGAACAAGCTGCCAAGTTATGTTGTAGATAGCCCTAATATAAGTACTTTTAAGATCAACTTGGACAACTTTATGAAAGACAATACATTTTCATTCCACCAATGAATTGGTGGCGAGTTCATTAAAGGGCAATATGCTCTCTGAACTTGTAACCCTCTATGAAACTATGAAACATCTCTCGGCCACTGAAATCGCTAGATTAGTTCTTACCATTTTATAAAGACATTTTGTGAAGATCTGCACTTGGTCTGATGGCGTAATCCACTTCTGATACTTCAATGCTGTAATCATTAGGGGTGTGCACCGAATCTGAATAGACTGCAAAATACACTGCATACTAGTTGTATTTGTCCAAATTCTGAATATCACCAAAATTCAGCTGCATTCGGCAGCTTTGTTTGGTGCAAAAGTACTCCTTCAAAAAAAGACTTTTAAAAGTCTTTAACCACCCCTACCTATGTGGCAATGTTGCCCACCTTCCTCCCCACACCTCATCACCCAGGAATACACCCCTAATCTCAACCCCACCCTTGTAGTACCACACAACAAGCACATTTCTAGCTGCCAGTGGCCACTCACTGTCTGTAAAACTCCCCCTGCCTGAATCCATTAAAACAGATACCCACCCCACACCACCTTCTGGCACCCACTGCCTTCTTCCTACTCCCCTCACTTTTCTACACAACAAGAAAGGTGGTCCCATGGCAGGCAACCAACACAGCCCTCCCTCCACCTTAGCCAGATGCTGTCTATTGAATGTTACCTGGCATGCACTCTGTAATAATCCCTGATTGGCTCCTCAGTCATGGATTACTACAGAATGCGTGCTAGGTTACATTCAATGATTCAGTGGATGGTGTCCAGCTGAGGTGGAGGCAGAGCTTTGCCAGTCACCTGCAGTGAGACCACCTTTTTTTCTTTTAGAGTGTGTGAATGAGTGGTGGTGGTGGGAAGAGGGAGGTGTGTGTCAGAAGGTAGTATGGGGTAGGGGGTATCTGTTTTAATGGGGTCATGGGGGGAGAAAAGGGTGGGTTTTACAGACAGTGGGTGGTCTCTATCCATGGAGAGTTTGCTTGATCAGAAGTGAGGACTTAATTTATTCATTAGGACTGAAGCTTTGATGAGGGAAGGAGGGTGGTGTGGGTCTATGAGGCTGGGGGAGGTGGAGATGTATTCCATGGTGATTGGGTTGGGGGAGGAGGGTGAACAACATTGCCACATGGATGGGGGGTTAAAGACATGTAAATGTCTTTTTTTGTAAAACTAAAGGTTTGGGGGTTGAATACATATATCCCAAATACACAAATACAACCAAACCCCAGAATACTCTCTATAGCATTCCACAAATATTTGTTGAATACTAAATGTATATGTTCAAATACCTCTAGCAGTTGTGTCCCACTGAGTTTTCTCCGTTCCATGGAGATCAGTCCTAGTTCTGCCAGTCACTCCTCTGAGCCCTGGTTTTCTAAGCCTAGAGGTTAGAGTAGTGAGCTGTGAATGAGCTTAGTACATCTAGCAGACCTGGGTTTGATTCCTACTACCTCCACTTGCATAATGTGTGACCCTAAACAAGCCAGCTAACCTCCCCAGTGCTCCTGGGTCACCCCTGAAAACAGAACTTGAACCCTGTGAGCCTTCCCAATTACCAAAAAATAAATAGGGGATAGGACATGGGCTCACTTAAGATATCATTTTTTTCTTCATTGATTTCATTGACATTACAGAGCATTTTAAGACCGTAATCCATAAACTCGCATTTTTAAAAGCCTACAGATATCCTTTAATCCCTTTTCCAATTAAATAATGATCCCACCTTGATTTAAATTTGGTTATGGTTTTGCTTTCAACCACCTCACCGGGCAGTGAATTCCAGATTTGAGTTACTCTGTTGTTAATCCAATAGTCATAATCATGGTAGGGGATTGGTCTGTTGATATCTCACGAGTGGCAAAAATAATTAAAAACAGGGCTAAATCCAAATACATCACTTAGGTAAGCACACATTTGATTTTAATTATAATGTTAATTTTAATTTTTGGGGACATTAATTCAAACAGCAAGTGACGCTTGGCATCCAAAAGGTGGTAGCAAAAAGATACTGAGGGGGTACACACTTAAATGATGTCAACACCTAAATTTATTTAAAAATGCTGACAAGTCTATATTGTCATTTAATCCTTTTTGTTTTCTAGCTCCTAATTCGAAAATCCAAAAACTCTCCCTCTGTCCAATTCGTTTTTGAATGTCACCACCTCTGGATCCAAGTTTCACTAATTCCAATCCCCAAAAATGGAAAGAATGACCACCCTGGGGATAAGATGAAAGATGTTTGACTATAGCATAACTATCATCTTTGCTCTGGACAGCACGCACATGCTCCCCTATCCCAGTTTTAAATTGTCTAGTGGTTCTTCCCACATATTAGGCACCGCAATCACACTGTAGCAAGTAAACTACTTCACTACTGCTACAGGTGATATAATCTTTAATTTTGATGTCTCTACCTGTGATAGGGTGCCTGAATGATTTACAGATGTGTATGTATTTACAATACAGGCACCTTCTACATCTGTGAGTGCCAGTTGGTGGGGGGGGCAAGCACAATCAGTCTCAGAGGCTCAGGGCCAGGAGTGATATTCTTGACCACCATATCTCTGATATTTTTGGTGCGTCTAAATACTACTTTAGGTCCTGTGTCAACAATTGCTTTTAACCTAGGTTCCAATTCCAAAATTTACCAATTGCTGGTTATAATCTCCCTGACACAATCTGCTCTGAGAGAATAACTTGTGACAAAAGGAGAGCCCTGCTGCTTATTAGCTGACTGGTTCACAAGAAAAGATAAGAGGGCATTCAAATTACTCTGAGGAAGCCTAGCAGTCAGTTGGGTGAAATGTAAGGTTTCCTTCCACATTTTACTCCAGCCTTGCAGCCCTTGCTACTGGTTGCAGTGTCACTGGTGTTAAATAAATATCTTGGACGCTTAATATTGTGTCTTTATTCTGTCCGTGTGATGGGTGCTTGTTTTGTTTTATTTGACTTTGTTCAGACTCAGCACCATCACGTTGCCTGATGCTCCTTTATCTCTTAAGTAATTTTTTTCACATGGAGTCTACAGTTCTGTAGGGGACTTTGTCAGTTTGCTGCCCCAGGACAAAGGTAGGATACACACGGCCCCCCACCAAAGAGAACTGAAGAACCTCTATCTTAAAATCCCTGTTGTAGCTGACTGTGTATTATAGGAAGAGGGACAGTTTTACAGAGGTGGGCTCAAAACCATTCTGGAGGAGAGTGAATTTCAGTTTTGTAGTGGGCCTGTACTAAACTGGCAACTAGGGTAGAGTGTGTTTTAAGTTTTACTAGGTCTGTGCTAAACTTGCAAGTGGGGTAACGCAACTTTTGTGTTTTAACTGGATTTATACAATTACAGGGGTAAGTGGCATAAATCATCAAGGGAGCAGAAGTGGTTTAGGGAAGATCAAGCTCAGGTTACATAAGATGGGCTCAGGGGGTGGAGGAATACAGTAAGCTTAATGTAGATGACATACAGGTCAGGGATGATGGGGGCACAGTAACCTGCAGGGACTTTGAGGCCACTGTTTAGGAGATTTGCAATGCTCACTTCAAGGCTAGCTGGAACTGGTTAAGTTAGAGAACCCAGGTCACTGGTGTGGCAGCAGGGAGGCACAGATGCCTCAACTCACTGAGCCACTGGGCTGGCTCTTCTTCTGTGGTTTCCATTGTTTCAGTTGTTTCTACAGGGTCTACAGGTTCTCCACTTACTTCCTCTGGCAGTTCCTCAGATATGGGTCCATCATCAAAGGGTACATCTGGTATTGGTTCAGAGTCCACAGTGGTTGGGATAGGCTCTGAAAAAGATACATTTGACACATTTTTTGTTGTTATGTTCAAATCCTGAACAGTCTCACATGATCCTCTGCAGGGTAGCATACCCCTCCTTCTGATTCAGACTCCAAGTCATCCTGCTGTACTTGAGCATCAGTTGTGGGTGGAACAATTTCAAATTGCCATGTCTTTTGCTTCACATTTGTTTGCCTGTGCATACCAGATCGAGTAGTTGGGGTTTCGGGAGGCTTGACAGTGTCCACTGTATTACTGGTGACCAACTGTCCAACAGGCAACAAATGATTTTGGTTGGTAGTCCAGTATCTTCTTGACTCTCCTTCAGGATGAATCTTGTACACTAGCATGTCTCACAGCTTTTCCATCATAATGTAAGGAGGTATTGCCCCAATGGTCAGCAATTTTGTGCTTTTTTGGCGGTCCCAAGTTTCTTAACAGAACACGGTGTCCTGGAAGCAGTTCATGTGCATTCACTCTTTTGTCATAACTATCTTATTGCCTTTGTTAAACTTTTCTGCAGCATCTGAGACCAACTAGTAGGCAGCATTTAACTGGTCTTTCAATCTTTGTACATACTGTAGGTAACTCTTCAGCCTAGCTCCTTTGGCAAAGATACCAAAACACAAGTCCACATGCAGTTGGGCTTTCCTGTCAAACATCAGGCAATACAGAGAGATTCTGGTGGCATCACTGTTGATGCCATTGTATGCATGGACTAATGCACTGATTTGTTGAGTCCACTTGCGCTTTCCTTTTGGTCTGACTTATATAGCATGTTCAGTAGGGTGTGGATGAACTGCTCAGGCTGAGGATTACCTTGAGGGTGATACAGTGTGGTTCAACAGTTTGTTATTTCCCAGAGGGACAGCCTTTCTTTTACTAGGTGGCTTTCAAAATCTGGTCCTTGATCTGAGTGGATCTGCTGTGGGGCTCCATAGGGTACAAACAGCATTTTCCACTAGGACTTTTGCAGTCGTTTTTGCTTTCTGGTCCTTTGTCAGACAGGCATGGGCATACCTTGAAAAATGATTTGTTACTACTAGAATGTTTGCAGTGTTCTTAGAATCTGGTTCTAGGCTAAGAAGGCCTATGTACACAAATTCCATGGGCGTACTTGTAACAATACTTACTAGAAGGGCTGCCCTCTGTGGCAGAGTTTTGCATCCCACACATCTGTTGCAATTTTAGCAGCATTCCTCTGTGTCACTACAAGTCAGTATGAACAAAGTCCAAAGTTTGCTTGCTTCCAAGGTGTCCCAAGTCATTGGGCAGGCATGCAGCACAATTCTTTTCAAGTTTGACGGTAAGACTAATTGCAGTTTTGAAAAACCCTGTAAACCTTGGATTTCTCAGTACAGCAAGTTATCTTTGATTTTCAATTTGGGCCATCCCTGCAATAGCAACTTTGTGTCAGGATTACTGGTATGTACTGGTGTTGCATTACTCCCTTTATTCAGGGTAAAGACCATGTCCTTCAAGCAAGGATCCATTCTTTGTTCTCTCTGTAAATCTTGGGCCATTAACTGCAGGAGAGTGGTGAGGTCTAGTGATCAAGGTGACAATAAGCATTTGGTAGACAGTCACCAGAGGCACCAAGACTGTCTACAATATGATGAACATTTGCTGTAGACTGCAGCTCATCTGTGTCAAACTTTTTGCACAGTGCTTTTACTGTTTTTTGTTGGGATCTGTACCCATGTCTGATTGTCAGTGGATGACGCATTTGGTCATCTTGACAGGGCATCGGTGTCCACATAGTTCAAGCCAGGTCTGTACTCTACAAAATAGTCATAGGCTGACACAGCATACGAACATATGAACGTATGAATGTGCCAGCAGAAACAGACCACCCAGTCTATCTAAGTCTGCTCGAGTGTGCAGCTAGCACCCATAGTTTGCAGCTGCCCCACCCCCCCATTTGTCTTCCCACTGCCACCCCCATCTCCCCCATCATCACTCTTCCCTGTTCCCTGTCCCATGCCCTTTTGAAACTGTTCACAGATTTACATGATACCACCCATTCTGATAGGGCGTTCCATTTTGTTACCACCCTCTCTGTTATATAGTGTATCCTCATTTCCTTCCTAAATCTTCCCCCCTCTATTTTCAGCACATGCCCCCTGATGACCCTCCCCCTTAACTTAAAGACCCCATCTGCCCCATCTTTATTGATTCCCCTCAGATACTTGAATGTCTCTATCATGTCCCTCCGTCCCTTCTATACTCCAGGGTGTACATATTCAGGTCTCTCAGTCTGCTATCATAGTCTCTTACTTCCATTCCACATATCATCTTTGTTGCCCTCCTCTGCATCCCCTCCAGTAGCCTGATATCACGCTTAGGTATGGCCTCCAAAACTGCACACAATACTCTAAGTGTGGCCTTACCAGTGACCTGTAGAGGGGCGTAGACTAAGAAACCCTCGCTATGCACCCCAGCATTTTGTTCACTTTTGCAGCTGCTCTCCTGCACTGGGCAGTGTTGTCCATGGTCCCTGTTATCATTACCCCTAGGTCCTTCTCCTCCTCAGTGATCCCAGCTTAACCCCTCCCAGCCAATATTCTTTCCTTGGGTTTTTCACCCCAAAGTGCATAACCTTACACTTCTTTGCACTGAACCCCAACAGATAACCATCTGTGTCCAGCAGCATCCAACTTTGCAGTTGCTTATACATATATCAAAGGGTTATCTGTTTTGACAGTGACGTGGGCCACAGACAAGTATTCATGAAACTGGTCCACAATGACCCACTTGAGTGCAAGGAACTCCAGTCTGTGGATAGGGTAATTCCTTTCCATTGTGTTCAAGCTCCTACTGGCAAGGACAACATCCAAATCCAATTTGGTATCCTAATATTTAGGATTTTGGATTTTCAGCAGCTTTATCTAAAAATCCCATTTTTTTTTCTGAAATCTGGGGTATCAGCTTTGCAAAATGTTAGATGTTCATACAATCTAGTTACAAGAACAGTGATGTTAAACAGTGGGTGTTCAAAAACAGCTGAATTTAATGAGGAAAACCTGGAATGGTCTTTTTATTATTTTCAACTGTCAGAAAAAAACACTACAGCAAACTCAAAATAGGGATAAAGGGCATCTTACAAGGCAGGAGAACAAGAGCACTCCAAAATATACTGCTGCTTTTAACATTTTCCTTGTGGTGTAAGTAGCTCTTCAAGAACCTTTTAGCCCCAGTTCCCTGATTAACACCTCTTATGGTGGGGTGGTGCTGTCTGGTAAATCCTCTTATGTTGTTGGCTGTAGGTCTGTGGGCAAAATGCTGTGCACTTACACTCAGAATTTCATGCTAAGTTTCACTTTCCACACTGTTTGGCATGTCACACACTCATTGGTGGCTGGCAGACCCCTGACTTATGTTCCACCTGTCCTGGGGTTGGGGTACAGATGTCATGATTGCATGATAAGACAATATATCATGATAATTATCACTGACAATAATTTATCACTGTAAAAAACAATATTGTGATTAATGTTCAGCTCAGTATACCGCGATATACTGTGATAAAACACCTTGTCTGCAGGCCCTATAACACAGCGATAGAGCTATTGCCCGCCATGGCAGTGACCAAGGTTGAGGAGCAGACTCAGGCTGCATAGGGGCTGACCGAGGGGAAGAGGATTGAGCTTCCCACAGGTCGCTCTTCTCTACAAGTGAGAAATGTCTGACTACTCCACTCACAGATTTCCATGTGGGGGCTTGTTGGTGTTGCAGCAGAATGACAAGTTAGGGGAGCCACCACCTGACATTTGGCATGTGTGTGCCTCCAGTACACTCACTTATATAGTGTGTGGCTGGGGAGGAACAGGATGGAAAGCTATCCAAGTTCAGTGATAGCTTGGTCCATTGTAAGCCCTGCACCTGCTGACCAGAGACCTCCTCCAGTATCTGGGCAGTCTGGATAGTGGTCTGGGGAGGGGCTTTCCATCCCCTTGGCCCCACCACAAGGAGCACTTTGTGGGAGACCCAAAGAGAAGAAGTAAGTCCTGGGAATGGCAGGGTGACAAGGCTGGACAACTTGATGCCTAATATAGGATGGTCAGGAGACTGGTGATAAAAATCTTTATTGAAAATAAGTAAATAAATAAATAAATAAAGCATTTTAACTTGCTGCTTCAGCAATGTGTCCATCTCCAGTTGCAACCAGGATTCCTGATTCCCCCACCTTCCTCCAATCAGATTCTTATTTTTGCTAAGATTGGAAATGTTGCAGATTATCACGATAATATATTGTGATACTTTTTTTCACACAAATAGCAAAATACATTTGAAAGTGTGACATCCCTAGTTAGGGATCATCATTAATCTTGACCATGGCTGTATTTGCTTACATTTGGTTCTACAGAGGTAGCACTAGGTGCTTGTCAGTATGTACTTGTGACACTGATAACATATCGCAAGTCTTCTGTGATGGCCAGCGGGCCCAGCTCAGTTTCAAAGTATGAGGTGTTTGCCCTGTGGTCAGCTGTGTACCCACAGTTCTAAAAAAGCCACCTGCACCTCTGCTGTCTAGTTCCCCTACGCAAGTGTCTGGATGGGGCCTAATAACGTAATCCTGGTTGTCATCTGCTGCCGGTGCTAGGAGCTCTGAAGAACCAAAGGTAAACTCCCACACCGAGAAAGGTTACATTCAAAAATGGGTATGTAAGCCAGCCAGTCTGCCCATTTCCCTACCTAATGGATAAGCTGCAGATCCTAGTTAACCAGCAGCCTACTTCTTCCTACCCCCACCCCTAGAATTGCCTCATGACTGTCCCATGCATGCTTGAATTCCACCACTGTTTTTGACTCCACAACCTCCACTGGAAGGCCGCTCCATGCATCCACAACCTCTCTGTGAAAAATACTTCCTTAAATTACCTCTGAGCTGCCCTATCTTCTTCAAATTGTGCCCCTTGTTCTTGCGCACCTTTTTTGAAAGATGCTACCCTCTTGGACTTTGTTGATTCCCTTGAGGTACTTGAAAATTTCTATTATGTCCCCCCTCTCCCTCCTTTCCTTGAGGCTATACATATTAAGCTCCTTAAGTCTCTCTTCATATGTCTTCTGGTGCAGACCCTGCACCATTTTAGTTACCCTCCTCTGGACAGCTTCCATTTTGTCTATGTCTTTGCAGAGATTGGGTCTCCAGAACTGCACGCAGTACTCCAGATGGGGTCTCACCAGCTGTCTGTACAGAGGGATAATAACTTCCTGTTTTCTACTGGTGATGCCTCTTCCTATGCATCCCAGTATCCCCCCAGCCCTCCTTGCCGCCCTTTCATATTGCTTGCCCACCTTTAGGTCATCTGATATGACTACCCCCAGGTCCCTTTCCATTTTTGTTGTTGTTAGTATCTCACCCCCCATTGTGTACTCTTCCCCTGGGTTTTTGTTTCCCAGGTGCATTACCTTGCACTTCTTAGCATTGAATCTAAGCTGCCATACATTTTAGCATTCCTCTAACCTTGCCAAGTCCCTTCTCATTCTTTCCACCCCACCTTGTGCATCAACTCTGTTGCAGATCCACAACCCTCTTGGACTTTGTTGATTCCCTTGAGGTACTTGAAAGTTTCTATTATGTCCCCCCTCTCACCTGAAGGTTGAGGTGCTGGATGCCACACCTCACGTCACACCAGTGACCCGGGTTCGGGAACATCATTGGGATGCCAGCACAGGGGGTGGGAGCAGGATTGAGCAGTGGCTCTCCTCTCCTGGGGGGGGGGTGTTGTCCTCCCACAGTCTCGCCTTCACCGGGAGGAGGCCCGGTGGCAGTGCAGGTGGGTCAGGTGACCAGTATGGTGGAGCGTCCTGCAGTGCGCCGTGTGCTCTTTTCTCCACATGCATGCACTTGCGCCAAGGACGCGAGGGCGGTGAGATGGGAACAACAGGGAAAAAGCACCATAAAGAAATAATAGAAAAGAAAAAAAAAATGGGCATGTGGCAATACGGTGCATTTTAATCCATTCTTGTGCCTGCAAATAACCTTTTTAATGCTGTACAGTACACCATTTTACTCCAGTGCACTCTCCTTTTTAACCTTATCTCTAGTCTTCTCTTTCTTCCCATGCTCCCTTCCTGTCCTCTTGCTGCCAATTTTCATTTCTTGTTTTTTTTTTTTGTCCTTTCTTTTCTAGACTACTTTTTGTTTATTTCCTCTTTTCTGGACTGATGGGATAAGTATCAATTTATTTCATCATACAGTGCCCCCAACCAAGATTAGGCACTATGTGTGCGATTTGACAGTGTTTCTCATTACAAATGACATACATACATACATACGTACATATATATATATATAAGGTGAAATAAGACCATTGGTCCATTTAGTTGCTCCCTTCCAACAGCTCAGTGCACATACCGTGCCACCCCATTTTCATCAAAGTGCTTTTTGAGTCTGATATTGAAGGTCATTACAGTATCAGCTGATCCCATATGATGTGGGAGTCTGTTGAAAGTACTCATAGCTCATTGACTCACATAGCTCTGGCTGATGTTTCCCTTGAATAGTAAGCTTAAGTAAGTAATAAGCTACAGCAGGTTCTGCATTACAGTGTTTTAATGAATGCACCAAGGGCGTAGTGAGGCACAAGGCTGAAGATCAAGTGTCTTTACACCTCTTGGAAGTACGTTAAAATCCTTTAATACACACCCTGGAGGGGCATATCACGCTTATAAAATGGATCATTGCTATTTTAACTAAATAGATAAACAACTGTATTTATAAGTAATTAGATTTGTGAAATAAATATAAAAAGGAAAACATTTAAGCTTTGAATTAGAAAGTTATTGTACTTTTGAAAAGAGCAGTGTGGTGAACCAATACCAGCAGGTGGCACTGTGACTCAGGTTGTTGCAGACAGTTCTCTAGCTTGAGATATTTAGCTAATGTTTCACCTACAGTCTGCCCCCCCCACCCCGAGGATTGAAGTTTATCTCCTGGCCCCACAAACTCTACAAATGGGGCTGGGGAGTTCAGCAGTCATCTGCCTGGGGATTGATGCTGAAAACTTGAGGTGATCTACTCACACTTATTCCGGTATCTCTGGTTTCTTCGTTTGCCATTCTCATTTTTTCCTTGCGCTATCACCATGCTACTGAATCTCCAACGGACTTAAACAGAACTGTTGGCTATTCTAAAATAATTTACAGTCATGCTGACTCTGTCTCCCACATGTGCAAACTGTACAACGTCATGAAAATGGCAGAGAGAGAGACAAATACAAGATGTGTACTCTGTTGAGTTTAAAAAGAAAACAATGATCCACAATGCAAAGCCGGGAAGAGAGGTGTGGTGCAATGGTGACAAGAGAAAGAGAGGGGGTTGGAAGCAATTTAAGGCAAGGCAGAGGGATGATCAGCAACAGCTAAGGCAGCAGGAATGTACACAAGTGATAAAAATCAACAATGCCTCCCTGACCACTGCTGGCTTCCCTGGATGACTCCCTATCTGGGTGCTGCTTATATTTGCATGCTGAACTACTGCTGGCTTCTCCATCCTGAACCTTTCTTCCTCCAGTCTCATATCATGGCCCCTGGTGTCCCTTCCTTCCCCTCCCTTACTTTGAGCAGATGAGGGGACACTTTTTTACAGAGAGGGTGGTGGCTGGGTGGAATGCGTTACCTGCTGAAGTGGTATACAGTAGAACAGTGGACTGCTTCAAACGAGGATGGAACAGGACAAGGGGGAGGGTTGATGAAGGGGAAGGGTGGAAGGGAGGGGCAGCTGCAGAATAAGGGATGCTAGCTGCACATTCGAGCAGACTTGATAGACCTCTAGGCCTTTATCTGCTGGCAAATTTTGTATGTTCATATGAATAATCCAAACAGCACTGGTCCCAACACTGAGCCCTGTGGAACACCGCTCGTCACTACCCTTGGGAGTGAGAGCTCCCCACCCACCACCACCCTCTATTGTCTTCCCTGCAGCCAGTTCCCTACCCATCTCACCAGCTTTGCACCCGCCCCTGTGCCTTCTAACTTACTCTCCCAGCCTTCCATGCAGCACTGAGTCAATGTCTTACTGAAGGCCAGATACAAGACATCCACTGCATGGCCCTGTCCAGTTGCCTAGTTACCCAGTCATAGAACTCCACCAGGTTGGTTTGGCAGGATCTGCCACATATGAAGCCATGCTGTCTGCTGTCCTGTAGTCCTTTGGCCTCTAGGAGGGCCACCAGCCCTCCTTCAGGATAGCCTCCATTAGCTTACCCACGATGGATGTGAGGCTCACTGGTCTGTAGTTTCCTGGTTCATCCTTGCGCCCACTCTTGTGGAGGGGCACCACATGAGCCATCCTCCAGTCCTGAGATACACACCCTGAATGTAGTGAGACATTAAATAGGTCTGCCAAAGGTCCTGCAAGGACCTCTGCCACCTCCTTTAGTACCCTGGGGTGGATGCCATCTGGGCCTGGCACCTTGTCCACCCTCAGTGCCTTCAAACCCTCCCGAACTCTGCCCTCCATGATTTCCCCATTTGACTCCACAACCTCCACAGGAAGGCCGTTCCATGCAGCCACAACCCCCTCCATGAAAAAATACTTCCTCGCATTACCTCTGAGCCGTCCCCTTCTATCTTCTAATTGTGCCCCCTTGTTCTTGTGCATCTCTTTTTCTGAAAGATGCTACCCTCTTGGACTTTGTTGATTCCCTTGAGGTACTTGAAAGTTTCTATCATGTCCCCCCTCTCCCTCCTTTCCTCAAGGTTATACATATTAAGCTCCTTAAGTCTCTCTTCATATGTCTTCTGGTGCACACCCTGCACCATTTTAGTTGCCCTCCTCTGGACTGCCTCCATCCTGTCTATGTCCTTGCAGAGATTCGGTCTCCAGAACTGCACACAGCACTCCAGATGGGGTCTCACCAGCTGTCTGTACCGAGGGATTACAACTTCCTGTTTTCTACTGGTGATGTCTCTTCCTATACATCCCAGTATCCCCAGCCCTCTTTACTGCCCTCTCACATTGCTTGCCCACCATTAGGTCATCTGATATGACTACCCCTAGGTCCCTTTCCATTTTTGTTGTTGTTTGTATCTCACCCCCATAGTGTACTCTTCCCTGGGTTTTGTTTCTCAGGTGCATTACTTTGCACTTCTTAGCATTGAATCTAAGCTGCCATACATTTGATCATTCCTCAGCCTTGCCAATTCCCTTCTCCATCCTTTCCACCCCTCCTTGTGTATCAACCTGTTGCAGATCTTTGTGTCGTCTGCAAAAGACATACTTTTCCTTCCAATCCCTCTGCAATGTCACTTATAAAGGCATTGAAGAGGACCGGTCCTGGAACTGAACCCTGCGGTACCCCACTAGTAAGCCCCCTTTCTTCAGAGTGGACTCCATTTACTATTACCCTCTGTGCCCTGTTCTCCAGCCAATTTTTTTTACCCAGACTATCATCTTGGGACCCACTCCCAGGCTGGCTAACTTGTATATTAATCTTTTGTGTGGGACTGTGTCAAATGCCTTACACAGAAACATAGAAAGCCTGTCACTATCACTGAGCTCCTCTCTACTGTCTCCTTTCTCTGCACTTTGGGTGAACAACTTATTCCAGGTTACTTCAGTGCTAACTGGCTTTCCCCTTCTTCACATAGGCTCTGTCAAAACGTTAAATCTCTGCCACTCTCTCAGTTGATCTCTGATCCTACCCATCCTAATTTTAATTATTAAACCACTTCCTCCTGTACTGGGTACTCTCCTCCGACCCCCACCACATTGAAGATGTTTACTCTCTCCCTGATATGCTCAGTGACCACCATATAGTCTACAGTGTTGCCCCAAAGCCCCACCCAAGCCTATCACTATTCAGTCATTCAGGTCAATATACTTGTCTTCGCTCACTGCTGACCTGATTTAATCTAATTTATTTATTATACTGGAAATCCTTGATGAGCAGACCAGCCCGTTTTCACAAGTGTCCAGTTAACACTGAACAATGCATATGTGTAAAACACAACAATCAAAAACATTCAATTTCTATAATCAATCACATGACTGTGAAAAGAACTTAAGACAAATATATTTTAAACTTCCAGAAGATTTACAAGAAGACACAGATGGCAATAAGTTATGCCTGTTTGCAGGTGACACCAAGATCTGCAACAAAGCAAATGATCCAGATGGGGTGGGCAGAATGAGAACGAGAAGAGATCTGGAAAAACTGGCAAAATGGTCTGAAGAGTGGCAACTGGGGTTTAACGCAAAGAAGTGCAAGATCATGCACACAGGGAAGAAAAACCCTGAAGCTACCTATAGGTTGGGAGGGGAGTTGCTGGCAATCACATGGGAAGAAAGAGACTTAGGTATCATCATCACAGATTACCTGAAATCATCCAAGCAGACCACTAAAGCAGTAGGTAAGGCTGGAGGGATTTTGGGGTGTATTAGTAGGGGTATCACAAGTCATAAGAGGGAGGTAATAATCCCTCTTTACAAGACACTGGTTAGGCCCCATCTGGAGTACTGCGTGCAGTCCTGGAGGCCACACCTGCACAAGGACATTAAGAAAATGGAGGCAGTCCTGAGAAGGGCAACCAAAATGATGCAGGGACTGCATCAGAAAACATATGAGGACAGCTTAATGGATCTCAATATGTATACCCTAGAGCAAAGAGAGAGAGAGAGAGAGAGAGAGAGAGAGGTGATGTGATCGAAACATTCAAACATCTAAAGGGCATTAACAAGGTGAAAGAGTTTAACATGTTTCAATATAAGAAAAACAGCAGGACAAGAGGACACAGCATGAGATTAGAGGGAGGCTGATTAAGGGGTAATGTGAGGAAGTTCTTTTTCACAGAAAGGGCGATAGATGCATGGAATGGCCTACCTCAGGAAGCGGTGGATATGAATACAGTGCAGAGCTTCAAACAGGCATGGGTTAGGCATAAGGGAGCAATACAGATGAGTATGAATGAATAAATATGCCATTGACAGAGTAAAGGCCTATGGCACATTCATAAGGTAGAAAAAATGGGCAGACTGGATGGGCCTTACGATCCTTATCTGCCGTCAACTTCTATGTTTCTATGTTATTTTACCAGGTGGTTGCCCTAAATGCTAATGATCTCTGTCCCAAGCCACTGCTCATTTATAGTCAGGTAAAAAGTCACTGGAACTGTGATCTGGTAACCCTGGTATTATTAGAAAAAGAAAAGATGGATTGTAAACTACTAGGCTGGTAGAGGGCCAAAGTTGTTTTATGGAGGAAAGTTAATGCCTTATACTTAACTCACTCCTCCACTGAAAGAGGACCATCCATTTCATACAAAATACAGTTCTGGGTTTTGTGTAACTGGTTCATTTAACATCTGTGCACAGAATTATAAAGCACCCTTAAATTTGACAACACCTCCTCTCCGGCCAAAAGATAAGCTACTATCCTGTAATCAATAAGGGAAAACAACATGCAGTCTACAGGTAGCTTCCTTGATCTGGGTGTTAAACAATTTTTGACTCTACAGAATAAAGAGTCCACAATCTCTGATGTACTGTCTTAACATGAAGATTGACGTGTGGTCATAGGAGAGTGTGCTGTTCAAGATCACTCATAAATATCTCAACTTATTTACAAGTTCTGTTTGAATTGTTTTGAAAGAGCTAAAAATGATACAAGAATGATTTTCAGGGATCAGAAAAAAAACATGACTTTCATGTTTTTTGTGTTTAAGACTAAGTGATGTAAAGCAAACCATATTTCCAATGACTGGAAATCAGATTGGAGAATTTGATTGATTTGACCTCTGTTTTTCCCTTTTTGTAAATCGGTGAAACATAGAAACATAGATATTGATAGCAAATAACTGCTTGGCCAACCAGGCCTGCCATTTTCCTTACCTACTATAAAACTGCAGACCCTACTTGATCTCTAGCTTTACCCTTTCCTTACATCTAAGGTTTCCTTATGCCTATCCCATGCATTGTAGAAGCCCGTTACCATTTTTGGCCCCACCACCATCACTGGGAGGCTGTTTCAGGCATCCACCACTCTTTCTGTGAAGAAGTACTTCCGCACATTTCCCCTGAGTATCCCTTCTTCCAGTTTCATAGAATGTCCCCTTGTTCCTGAGCATCTTTTTTCTGAAAAATGCTTCCCTCTTGCATTTTATTTATACCTGTGAGGTATTTGAAAGTTTATATCATATACCCCTCTCCCTCTTTTCCTCCAGGGTGTACATATTGAGGTCCTTCAGTCTCTCCTTATAGGGCTTGTGATGCAAACCCTGCACCCTTTTGGTTGCCCTCCTCTGGACTGCCTCTACCCTGTTGATGTCCTTCTGGAGATGTGGTCTCCAGAACTGGACACAGTACTCTAGGTGAGGTCTCACCAGTGATCTATACAGCGGTAACACCACTTCTCTCTTTCTGCTGGTCATACCTCTCCCTATGCACCCTAACATCCCACTGGATCTCCCCATTGTCTTGTCATACAGTCTGGCCACCTTTAGGTCATCAGATATGATTACTCCCAGGTCCCTTTCCAGTTTGGTGGTAGTTAATACTACCCCTCCCTCATTTTGTACTCTGCCCCTGGGTTTATGTGCCCCAAGTGCATGATTTTGTACTTCTTTGCATTGAAACCTAGCTGCAACACCCTTGACCACTCCTCTAACTTTTATAGATCACTATTCATTTTTTCCACCACCCCCCGGAGCATCCACCCTATTACAGATTTTAGTGTCATCTGCAAAAACGCATACCTTCCCTTCTAGCTCCTCTGCAATGTTGCTTATAAAGACATTAAAGAGGACTGGTCTCAGTACTGATCCCTGTACACCCTGCTTGTCACCCTCACTTCCTCGGAGTGAAGTCTGTTTATCACCACCCTCTGTCTCCTGTACCCCAACCAATTTCTCAATCAATTTACCACCTTAGGACCCACTCCTAGGCTTCCCAGCTTGTTTATGAGTCTGCTATGTGAATGGTGTCAAATGCCTTACTGAAATCTAGGTAAGTCACATCTACCACTCCACCCTGATCCAATTCTCTGGTCACCCAGTCAAAGAAATCTATCAGATTTGTTTGACATGATCTCCCCACAGTGAATCCATGCTGCCTTGGATCGTGAAGGCCACTAGATTCCAGATTTCCCACAATCCTCTCCTTCATAGAAACATAGAAACATAGAAGTTGTCGGCAGATAAGGACCACAAGGCCCATCCAGTCTGCCCATTTCTTTTTCTACCTTATAAATGTGCCATCGGCCTTTGCTCTGTCAGTGGCCTATCTATTCATAGTCATTTGTATTGCTCCCTTATGCCTATCCCATGCCTGTTTGAAGCCCTGCACTGTATTCATAGCCACCACTTCTTGTGGTAAGCCATTCCATGCATCCACCACCCTTTCTGTGAAAAAGAATTTCCTCACATTCCCCCTTAATCAGCCCCCCTCTGATTCTGCCACTGTATAGGTCACTAGTTAGACTGCATCTGGAGTACTGCATGCAGTACTGGCGCCCATATCTGAAGAGGGACATTAAGTTACTGGAGGGGGTGCAGCGCAGGGTGACAAGGATGATCATAGAAACATAGAAACATAGAATTTGACAGCAGATAAGGACCGCTTGGCCCACCCAGTCTGCCCATTTCCCTACCTACTGGATAAGCTGCAGATCCTAGTTAACCAGCAGCCTACTTCTTCCTACCCCCAACCCCTAGAATTGCCTTATGACTGTCTCATGCATGCTTGAATTCCACCACTGATTTTGACTCCACAACCTCCTCCGGAAGGCCGTTCCATGCATCCACAATCCTCTCTGTGAAAAAATACTTCCTTAAATTACCTCTGAGCCTCTGGGGGACTTGACATATGAGAGGAGGCTCAGGGAGCGGAACATGTACTCGCTAGAGGAGAGGAGGGACAGGGGGAACATGATTGAAACCTTTTAGTACAGTATATGAAAGGAATAAACAAGACAGGTACAGACGGGCTGTTCAAAGTAAGAGAGGGGAGGGACACCTGGGGCCATGATATGAGACTGGAGGGAGGAAGGTTCAGGAGGGAGATGAGGAGACACTTTGTTACACAGAGGGTGGTAGCTGGGTGGAATGCATTACCAGCAGAAGTGGTATCCAGAAGAACAGTGGACTGCTTCAAAAAGGGCTGGGACAGGGCATGGGGGAGGGTCAATGGAGGGGAAGGGTGGGAGAGAGCGGCAGCTGCAAAATAAGGGATGCTAGCTGCACATTCGAGCAGACTTAGATAGACCTCTAGGCCTTTATCTGCTGGCAAATTTCGTATGTTCATATGTTTGTATACTCTGCTTACATAGTCATTGGTCTTTCAGGGATGAGCCCAGTGTAGATTGCTCTGCATTGGGCTAGTCTGTGACACACCTCTGAAATGCCGGTCTCTGAAGCAAAGCAAGATGTTTCTTGCGCATGCGCAAGGAAACCTAAAAAGCAATGCAATGGAAAAAACAGCATATGAGCAAAAAGAAACAAATATACATTATTAAGACATATTTGGTTCCCGTATTTCTGTTTTTGAGTTATGTATATCCCGTCCTAATCATTTAGAAGCTTACAGTTGTTTATTTCCATATTTCTGGGGGAGTATGTTGAACGCCATAAAAAGGGGAGTAACTTATTTAAGTCAGGAGGCTTAAATATCCTGAACCCTATAGCATTTTTTACAGTATTTTTATATACAGTACGCCAACCTAAGACTAATTCTAATGTCCTCTTCCCAGGGATGGATTCCATATATTTTATATCATGTTTCCTCACTCTTTGGGGAATGGCATACTGGTAAATGTAGGCATAAGAACAAAAGAACCCAGAGATTACTCTATTATTTTGATGCACATTTTGATAAAATAAAACGATGGGGAACACAGCAGACACAACTTTCTTCTTTGCCTAGGAAATCTTTATTGGGACAGTTTTACATAACTGTTTCTTTGAACAACCTAACTTTTCAAAAGATTCTACGACAGATAATAAATATATTGAGAAAATGCTGACAGACTCTAGGATCCCTTCTAAGATGAGGGGCATGCTCTGGTTATGTACCAATGGCAAGTTAAATGTAAAAAATAATTTAAAACTTAAAGACATGCATGAACATTATTGCTCAAGATCCACTTGCAGTACCTTGCTGGAGTCTATGGAACATTTATATTTTGACTGTCCATATATTCCAACATTCTAGGCATTATTGGCTTACAAATAGGGAAACTAACTTTTCTACAAAATGCATTATGATGCATTTTTCTTAGGGATTGTTTCACACAAATGGTATAAATATAACACTAGCAACTTAAGGGTCATATTTGCATGTTTTAAGTATTGGATTTGGCTTATATGTTACAGATTGGTACTTCAACAACAGTATATTTCTCAAGAGGCATTATTCCACACTATTTTTAAAGAAGTTCAGTGTATTCAAGAAAAAGAACATCAACATGTTGATCTGACAACATTCAGTGATCAGTGGGGGTCCTTTTCATGATTAAAGTAAACAAGCATTTGTCAATGCTGAATGTTTGCTTGCTGGTACTGGCATTGGTAGTGCAGGAGTTAGACAGATGCATGATAGGAATGGCAGTGAAGTATTAAATTAACGCCAACCCTCACCCCCACCCTGCAGAGACTGACAGGCATTTGGGAGTGTGCCTCTGGGTTGTTGGCCATAACGCTCATGCCATTCCACCTCACTCCACCCTGCAGACAGCAACATGTGTTGCATTGTGCTTTGCAGTCTTCAGCCCTTACACTCACCCCATTCCATAAGGAAATAAGCCGAGATGGGTGCAATAGAGGAGAATGGGGTGAACGTTAGGGCTGAATACCCCAAGGCACACCTCAATGCCTGTCACTGGCTGCAGGGTGGGGGTGGAATGGCATGAGCATTACGGCCAATGACTCCAAGTCACACCCCTGACGCCTGTCAGTCTCTACAGGGTGAGGCGTTATGGTTGGGAACCCTAATGCCCTGGGCATTTGTTGGTATTTTTGCTCCAGATTTTAAACATGGGCTTTTTGGAACCCGACCTCATGAACAGTAGCACTATCATTTCGTTGCTCAATCGCAAAAGTTGATTTCGCACAGCGACTGTGCCATTTGGTGCCACTGGTGTGAAAAGACATTTTGGGCAGGATGTGAAAAATTACAGCTGTACTGTTTGTGAAAAAAATCACAATGTTGAAAATCTGGAGTGAAAATATGAAGATTTGGTGAAGTTATGAGCGTGCGTAGAAACTGCACAACGCGTGCCTGTAACGCAATCATTTTTTGGAATTTTTTCACCAAATTTTCAACATGGGCATTTTGGGACCTCCCCTCATGAACAGTGCACTGGGATTTTGCTAATCTGTTCCAAAAGTTGATTTCCCACAGCACTGCGCCATTCTGTGCCACAGGTGTGAAAACAAATTTCAGGAATAATGTGAAAAATGACAGCTATACTGTTCATAAGGAGTTGTGAAAAACTGGCAATATTGAAAATCTGGAATAAAAATATTAAAAATTGGCAAAGTTATGAGAATATGTAGAAACTGTGCAATGTACGCTTGTAACGCAGTCATTTTTTGGAATTTTTTTTTTTAGTATTTCTTTCTCCCCCTGGAGTCCCCCGGTTGGCCTTGGTGTCACCACATCCCTTCCTTCTGGCCACCATCCCAACCAGTGCCAGTCTCCAGTGAGGGCAACCACCCAATTACCCCATGGCTTAACCCCCCTGTGGCAGGGTGGCGGGGGTTGACCAGCTCCCCCACAGAACTGGATCTGCACTTGGTGGTCCCCTCTGGAGCCAGCACAGGTACAACTTGGACGGCCATCAAGTCGCAATGACTGGGACCCCCCTTTTTTCTTGTTCTGCTTTGGGGGCAGGGCATGCAATGCCGGCAAGAGGCGTACTGCACACACGTCCACATGCAGCATGCCCGCCAGCTGCCTCACCTACCACCCCAATCTAACAGGTCGGACATGTCAATGCTCTAGCCTCCACTAGGTGTCAGGCTATGCCAGTCTCTGTGCCCCAACCCTCTCTGGGAGAGGAGAGATGTCCATCGGATGCTTCATCTGCTCCCTTCCCTGCCAACCCCCCAGCAACTCGAGCTTGCTCTCGGACCCGGGTCACTGGTGTGACGCGAGGTGCAGCGACCAGTGCCTCAGCCCTTAGTGCCACTGGGCCACTCATTTTTGGGAATTTTTTCACCAAATTTACAACATGGGTTTTTTGGGACCCCCCCCTCATGAACAGTGGCACTGTCATTTTGTTGATCAGTCCCAAAAGGTGATTCCATGCAGCAACTGCAAGATCACCTTTTGGAACAGAGTAACCAAATGACAGTGATAAGTGTTCATGAGGTGGGGTCCCAAGAACCCCATGTTGAAAATTTTGGGCCAACATTCCTTAAAATGGCTGAGATATCAACCTAAGTTGAAGCACCCCCATTGACTCCCATTATACAGCTTACTGTCATTTCTTCAGTTTGCCAGTCAGCTTTAAAGAGTGCAGACGTGCCCCAGTCCATAGAAGATCAATGCTCCCAACCTCAGGAGGTAAGTATGGGGTGGGGGTGCAGAAAGTGGGTCCCGAGGAGGTGGGGGGGAATGGGGAGACGAGGAGGAACGTTTTATTTTTACAGGGGAAACAAAAAGACTTCAGGGACTTTTTTTTTTCAATTTACAGGTTACCAAAAATATTTAGGCACACTGGAGTGGGCTCCCAGTGTGCCACAATAGAGTGTGTGTGGGGGGGCATGCCGACATGGGGAATGGGCACCCTGATGTCGGCACGTGAAATATTCGGGTTGCTGGGGGGTCATTTGGCACTGGGAGTGGGCATCCCAGTGTTGGAAACATGAATGAAAATTTATTTTGGCACACTGGGGTGGGCTCCCAGTGTGTCACATTCATGGGGGGGATACATGCCGACATGGGGATTGGGCACCCCAGTGTCGGCTTTCTGGAGCGTGTGTGGTGGGTGGCAGGAGCCGCCAATGTGGAAAGCCACGCCATGGCTCATGTACTTATTTATTAAAATGGTTCACCAGGAAAGGCACACTGAACAAACAAGTTGCTCATGGAGCAAGGGGGACAGAGTGCTTGGTGGCAGGAGCCGACAAGAACCGTAACTCCAGCCATGCACATTATTGTGCACTGTAATGCATGTGGCCAGAGTCTTGTCAGCTGCTGCCAACAGAGAGAAAGTATGTCTGTGTGCCTGGTTATGAGAGAGGGGGAAGGTCCTGCTGCAGTGAGGAAACTGTCCCTCACTGCAGTGGCAGTTTTCATTCAAGTGCGGTCCTCTTTTTCAAACTGCTGTCATAGACACATTGCCAATTCATTTGTGCCTGAGGGATGAGCCCCATAAAGTGTCAACTTGTAACCATCCCTGATTGGAGCAGCACTTTTTTTTCAAGTAGACTGCTTCTCTCAAACTGCTGTTATAAACAGCTCGCTGATTCATTGGTGCCTGAGAGAGAAGCCCCATAAAGCATCAACTGCATTGAGCAGAATACTCACACACCTCAAAAATGTCGTACTGTCCCAAGGTGTTTCTTGTGCAAGCAAATGGGAAAGAGATTAACTCTATAGGATTTGGGTTTAATGCATAGAGGTTTAAACTTATTTTCTTAGTTATATTTTTGTAATAAATATTTCTTTATTTGTACTGATCATGTACTGTCTCTCATGTAAATTTATCACATTTAATTAATTAAATCCTCCTACTCTTTCAAGAAGTGCCAAGGGATTTTTAATGTCCATCTAAACAAGCAGGTGGGTCCTCGGTTTAACATCTCATCTGAAACACAGCACCTCAGGAGTGTATCCTCCTCCTCATGCTGTACTACTGTGTCAGTACTGGAATTCACCCCAAGTGCCTGGTGTGGGGCTTGAACCCACAACCATCTGATCTTCTGATTTCAGAGATGAGTGTGCAACCTGCTGATCTACTGCACTGACTATCAAGAATAATATCTCCCTCTGCTGGTGGCTCTTTATACAATTTAATTTAAAGGCATACAACAGCATTTCTGTGTGCTTCCTATTATTAAATGCCGCATACAGGAGCCGTATAAAGTGCCAGAATAAAATTACTCCAAAGGTGCAAAAGGCTCTTGTGAAAATTAGTAAACATTAAAAACATAGACATATGTTTGTAACCACAGGTTATCCATGGTAAAAGAAATAGTGGTCTTCACAGTCAGGATATCTGGAAGACAAGTTACCATGTTAATTTATCAATGCAGTATAAACCCAAATGCCAAAAGACTGCATGAGACTTAAGAAAAAAAATTCACTTAAGAGAAATGGTTAATGAATTCAGGCTACATATATACAATCACAAGAAAGGGCAATCTCAACTGAACCATTTAATCTGGGCCAATATTTTGCCTCCATTTCAAAGATCTGGAAGCATTCCCTTTTCCTCAATTGTTAGCAAAATTCGTTCCCTTTACTATGGGTGACACTTTCTCTATTGCCATAAATTTGATAAATTTGATTGCATGGTCCCCCCATCCCTCTGTTCTGTTATATGGTTAGCTAGGGCACTGTTCACATCCTCACGATCATTTACACACATGTGCTCAACTATGCATATTTTAAAATTTATAGTAGTTTTACCTACATAGAAACAACCACACAGGCAAAATGCTAGGTACATAATCTCCGTAGTATTGCAAATGACATAAAGATTTCACAAGAATTTTTTTTTCTGTTAGGGGTTAATTGATTGGTTTGCTGTCATAATTTGGCAGCAATATTTACATTTCCTGCAAAGGAGATTTCTCTTTGGGAATGGGGGAAGCCATTTCTTCCGGGGCTAAACAGGGTCACTCTTCTGCAGGCTCTGGACAACTTTACATAGAAACATAGAGGTTGACGGCAGATAAGGACCGCAAGGCCCATCAAGTCTGCCCATTTCTTTTTCTACCTTATAAATGTGCCATTGGTCTTTGCTCTGTCAGTGGCCTATCTATTCATACTCATCTGTATTGCTCCCTTATGCCTATCCCATGCATGTTTAAAGCACTGCACTGTACTCATAGCCACCACTTCCTGAGGTAGGTCGTTCCATGCATCCACCACTCTTTCTGTGAAAAAGAATTTCCTCACATTCCCCCTTAATCGGCCTCCTTCTAATCTCATGCTGTGTCCTCTTGTCCTGCTGTTTTTCTTATATTGAAACATGTTAGACTCTTTCATCTTGTAAATGCCCTTAAGGTGTTTGAATGTTTCGATAATATCACCTCTCTCCCTCCTCTGCTCAAGGGTATACATATTGAGCTCTGTTAATCTGTCCTCATATGTCTTCTGATGCAGTCCATGCACCATTTTGGTTGCTTTTCTCTGGACTGCCTCAATTTGGTTAATGTCCTTGTGAAGGTGTGGCCTCCAGTACTGCACGTAGTACTCCAGATGGGGCCTAACCAGTGTCTTGTAAAGAGGGATTATTACCTCCCTCTTATGACTTGTGATACCCCTACTAATACACCTTAACATCCCTAGCCTTACCTACTGCTTTAGAGGTCTGCTTGGATGATTTCAGGTCATCAGTGATGATGATGATGCCCAAGTCTCTTTCTTCCTTTGTGACTGCCAGCAACTCCCCTCCCAGCCTATAGGTGGCTTCAGGGTTTCTCTTCCCTATGTGCATGATCTTGCACTTCTTTGCATTAAATCCCAGTTGCCACTCTTCTGACCATTTTGCTAGTTTATCCAGATCTCTTCTCATTCTGCCCACCCCATCTGGATCATATACTCTGTTACAGATCTTGGTGTCATCTGCAAACAGACAAGCCTTACCCTCTAGTTCATCTGCAATGTCACTAATGAAGATATTGAAGAGGACTGGCTCCAGGACTGATCC
Organism: Neoceratodus forsteri; assembly: GCA_016271365.2. Lineage (NCBI taxonomy): Eukaryota > Metazoa > Chordata > Ceratodontiformes > Ceratodontidae > Neoceratodus > Neoceratodus forsteri. The sequence continues at coordinate 1,317,021,649 of CM057453.1, read as the reverse complement.
CTGATGTACCCCACATGTGACTTGCATCTCTTCTGACTATATACCATTTACCACCACTCTCTGTTTTCTGCCCGTCAACCAGTTTGCCACCCAGTTGACCAACTTCTGACCCACCCTGAGCCTACCCAGCTTATTTATCAATCTTCTATGTGGAACAGTGTCGAAAGCTTTGCTGAAATCAAGGTAGGCAACATCAACTGCTCCCCCTTGGTCCACCACTCTGGTTACCCAGTCAAAGAAATCTATGAGATTAGTTTGACAGGACCTTCCTTTTGTAAACCCATGCTGTCTTGGATCCTGTGCTCCTATGGATTCCAGGTGTTGCACTATCCTTTCCTTAAGGAGTGCCTCCATAATCTTGCCCACTACTGAGGTAAGACTGACCGGTCTGTAGTTCCTCGCCTCCTCCCTGCTACCACTCTTGTGGAGTGGGATCACATGAGCCCTTCTCCAGTCTTCTGGGACCTCTCCTGCACTCAGAGACTCATTAAACAGTTCTGCTAATGGCTCTGCTAGTTCCACCCTTAGCTCCTTAAGTACCCTGGGATGTATGCCATCAGGTCCCATTGCCTTGTCCACCCTGAGCTTAGCAAGCTCTTTGTCACAGATTGTCAGCTCTCTTGTAGACCATTATAGCCCTGGGTCTCCTTGAGGCAATGGTTTTCAGGCCTTTTACAGTGGACAGTATCTGCTAATTTTAATTAATAATGGCAGAAATTTGTAAAGCTTGGTCACAATATTTTGCTGCAAGCATTGCCCTTTCTTCCCATCCTCTACCAGTTCCAGTTTTTTTCAAGTGGGTCTCTTGGTTCACAGAGGGCAGCATTATTTAATGCTTCTGAGACGGAATTTTCAGCATATCCCGTCTCAGAACATATGCCAGCCAATTCCTCTGCTCTGACGTTAAATGTACTTGGAAAGGTACAAGTTTGTCTTACCTTAAGGAACTGGGATTAATGATGTTTTTCAAGGTGTAGCAGGGGTGGCAACTATTAGATAGGAACAAGGTGTTAAAATCTGTAACTTTTCCATACATGTATGTTGCTAAGGTGCCATCTGTTCATTCTATTATTTCCAAATCAAGGAAATTAATCCTTGTTTGACTCATATGTATGGTAAACTGAAGCCAATATGTGTTGATAAATACTGGATAAAATTATGCAATTCCTGTTTGCTCCACCGCCACACCACGAACACATTGCCAATAACATGTTTCCAGATATCAAAGTGCTCATAGTAGGGGATCTGACGTGGATTGAATATATGCTGTTCTTCCCAGAAACCCAGGAATAAATTGGCACAGTTGGGGGCTAGAATGGCCCCAATTGCCATTCCTTGGATTGGTAAATGAAAGCAGTTGAGGAAAGAAAAAGCGTTGTACTTCAGCATAAAATTAGTTAATTGTCAGTCGAGACCCCAGCCAATAAATGACAACAGAAATCTGTTTGTGGGTGCCAGATTGGCAAACAAAATTTTCCATAATTATTTCTTTACAATCATCTTATCATCATTGTAATTCCGTTAAATCATTTTTCATCTCCAAACTTCTCACCTTTTTATATGCACATAGTTTACAATCCCCCTTTTCCAACAAATAAATATATATATATATATAAAACGTAATCCATGCTGTTTGTGACTGCAGTCAAATTAAAACAAAATCAGGACTTATTTAAGGTATCTGGATAGGGAGGGATGGACCTTGAATCAGTACACTATTTTAAGTATCTTGGAGTCCTACTAGATGAAAATCTCAGTTTTGATAAGTACATAACAGCTACCTGCAAAGCAGTCAACGCTAAAATTGGGGTAGCCTACAAAACAAACTATGTCCTTACACAGTCAGCTAGACTAGCCATTGCCCATGGTATACTGCTTCCATCGCTATCCTATGGGGTAGTCACTTACCTCTACGCATTCCTCTCACTCCTCAAGAAGTGGGATACCACCTATAACAGCATATGCAGGTATGCCTCTCCCTCCCCTTGGTCAAAACATCACTGTCAACTCTATGCTGATCTTAATTGGCTACCCCCTACTTCTGCTCATGCTCTCATCCTTGGCTGCTTGACTGACAATATTCTCAGAGCAGGTATCCCTGTCTCACTTGCCTCACTGCTTAGCCCATTGCCTTCCTCGCACAGTCTTCAATCATCTGATAAAGCCTTGCTGCTACTAACTAGATGCAAATCTAACAAAGGAACCCTTGCTTTCTCGCATTCAGCAGCCAAACTCTGGAACTCCCTTCCTCTTGATGTCCGTCTAGCTCCTAGTCATGGCAATTTCAAAATCAAATATTCCTCCTTCCTCTTTAGCCTGGTCTCCTGTACCTGTTTCAAACCCTCCTGAACATAACACCCTGTTTCTGCTGCCACTCCCCCCCGATGTGATTTGATCTCCTCATTCTAGGCACGTAAGCTTCAAATGGCTATGTATGATGCTCTGAAACCAATTTTATTGTTTGCTCATTGTGCTGTATCTCTCAACTTAGTATTGTGTATGTACCCTTAGCTGTTTATTCTTGCTAATCTCTTTATTTGCCTCTCTCTCAGGGCATAATATGTATTCACTGTTTTACCCCACCTCACTGTAACCTCTTGGGGCATGACAAGAATTAATCTGTTTCTTAGCTAGGGCACCTACCTGGTAAATAAATTATAATAATTTAAACTAATACTGAAATCTGGCTGTAAACTTCTATGATGGTATTGAAACTACTGTGCAAACCAATGTTTCCTCTGATTATGCAACCTTTTCTATACTCTGTACCCTATATGTATATTGAAATCCTGATGAATTTTTTTTCACCTTGCTTTTTGTACCATTTTCTGTATTTGCCACTCTCTGTAATTTTTCCCTGTTATTGCTCTGTAATTCTCCCTCGTCGTGCCTGAAAATAGTCATCTCTATGGCTAGTGTACTTACCTGGTAAACAAGAACTAAATAATATATATATATATATATATATATATATATATATATATATATGCATCATTGCAATATACATCTTTTCCATTTAAATCTTTCTGAATTAATTAACATTTCTCATTTTCTTCCTCTTCCTTTCTCCCCCCAGATGTACATCTGGGTACTGCTCTCCTCCTTTTCTTTTTTTTCTCCTCCAGGCACTAGTGTACACTAGTGCCCTTCTCCATTTTGCTGTATTTTGTGGCCTTCAGCATCCGCCTGTCCCCCTCCACTTTTTCACCCATATTCCCCCTCCCTCATTTTTCCTGCCATCATTTCTTTTTTGTCTACATATTCCGGCCACCCACCTTCGGCCGTCCCATGTATGAGCTTGCATACCCTGCTTTATGATCACATTAACTCCCTGCCACCCGTGCACCATCAGGTTAACCTGTTTTTTTGTTCCCCTTCTCATGTTCTTCTAAGTTGGGCGGGTGGGAGGTAAAACTCTAAAAAAACAGCAAAAAGTGAGGTCAGGTACCCAGGGGAGCTGCTTTTAACCCCCCTTTTCCCCCTTCCCTTCAAGTTTTCCATTGCCCAATGGTCTTCACCTTCTTCTTCTGCATCCCCTCCCCTTTTGTGACCTCATATGTGATTTCACTCTGTCTTCTCATCTTCTCACCCCAGCCAATAAATGACAACTGAAACCTGCTTGTGGGTGACCAGATTGGGAAACAAAATTTATTCCATAATTATTGTTTCCTTACAATCATCTTATCATCATCATTTCCATTAAATCATTTTTCATCTCCAAACTTCTCACCTTTTTATATGCATGTAGTATATGCACATAGTTTACAATCCCCCTTTTCCAACATATAGTGTGTGTGTATATATATATATATATATATATATATGGAGGAGAGGGAGAGGGAGAGTGTCATCATTGCATTATGCACCTTTTCCATTTAAATCTTTCTCATTTAATCAACATTTCTCATTTTCTTCCTTTTCATTTTTTCCCCCCAGATGTACATCTGGGTACCGCTCTCCTCCTTTTCTTTTCTTCTCCAGGCACTAGAGTACAATAGTGCCCTTCTTCATTTTGCTGTATTTTGTGGCCTTCTGTGTCCACCTGTCCTCCCTCCCCCCTTTCTCTCCCACCCCCCCCATTTTTCATGCCTTCCATTAGCCTGCCTCCAGCTCATGAAGGATGGCAGGTCTTTTCCCCATTCTATTGGGATCTTTCCTTTCTCCACCCTACTATACAATCCTCTATCCCACAATTAAACATGTCATTCCCCATTCCTGACAGGTGTACCCCATCACCCCTGTAAAATTTGTCATCCTTCTCTTCATTTCCCTTCTAAATAACCCCCCCATAGCTAAGGATGATGCCCCCACCCTTTGATTCATTCTCCTCCTGGCTTTATCTATAGACCTGTGGCTGCGAGTGTATCTCCAAACATTTCTGAGCACCATGTCTGACAACACTAGGGTGATCCCAGGCCACCACTGTTTAATTTTTGTGATGTCATGTTTAATTTCATAAAACATGTCCAGCCAGGGCCTGGACCCAGTTCTGGGAGTGTCTCCCTCATCTCCTGCAGTGTTGGTAGAAGCTGTGCCCATTTCATTCCTCTGACTCCTTTCCATCTTAATTGACATTGCCAGGATCCTGGTAGAGCTGACGACCCCCCCGTCTCCATGCTGCTCTCCTTTCTGCCCAGAATATGAATGAATGCCCACAAATCCAGATCTCTAAGCTCCTCTTGTTCCCTATTGATGACAAAGCAATCATACAAGCAAATCTGGTTTCTACCTCCCCACCAATTCTTCTCCCTCCGTCCTCAGTTTTTATTTTTTTATACTTACACCCATAAAAGAAAAACAGGATTGTCTTGCGTACCAGGATTTTGCAGGCTCACGGAAGGAGATCGTTAGCAAGTCGCAAAAGAAGAATTTTAAATTTTTAAAAAACTATTTTTTGACAGAAATGAAGCAAACCAAAGGCATTGCTTTGTAGAAAGGGTCACCCTGAACAAAACACATGCCTCATTTGGCCCAAAAGTCACCCATGGAGAAAGCTACGACATTTTGTTTGACTGGAAAAGTAAAAACAAGATGGCTCGTGAACAAAGACTTTTTCTGATGGACTAGGATTTTTCTTTCATAAGCTGACAAAATCTTTGACCATGAAACCATTTATCTTTTTCAAAATATACATATACATTTTTGAGTGAACTGAACATGCTCAGAGCTCAAAAATTAAAATGTTGTAACTTTGGAATACATTAATATATTTTTACCAAACCAATGCTGGATTGTTCCTTGTCCCAACCTCTTTCTACGTTCCAAGTTTCAGACCAATAGATCACATGGTGTGGTCGCAGCGTCACAGGCAAAAAATGCATCAAAGCTGGTGAAAAGTGCATTTTTTGGCGTTTTGCTGAGCAGAAACTGTATGTCTGACCAAAATGTAACTTGCTAAATCAAGAGATCTACCATACCAGACCATGCAATCCAAATTTTGTGCAAATCCATTCAACGGTTGCAAAGTTATTAATGTGCAAAATTTGAGGTTTAACATTAAAGTGCCTACTCAGCCCTAACTATAGGGGAGCGACCACACCCCTATGAGAGAGAGAGAGAAAGAGAGAGAGTGAGGGAACGGGATGACATTTTTTACAGGACAGTTTAAAACACACACAGCAACACACAGGACCTTCTCAGTTTAAAATAGTAAAAGTTCTGCCATACACACTACCCTTCTACTTTCAGTCAGTTAAGTTCTGAATGGTCTATAAATATGTATACGGACTCCTGGCACTCTTTTAGATTGGCTGCTATCTTGAGCTGCACTTCTTGGGAATCCTCGAGTATTAGTTGCTTGCTAAACCCGTGACTGCTATTTTTAACCATACACTGTGCCACTGAGGTTTTTGCAAAATAATGCAAATTGCCTCTAATTCAGCCAATATACAAAAATGGGAGTAAAAGAGAGGTAGTTTTTAACTACCTTCCAGTCTCACTCTTGGCCCCACTTTCAAAAATTCTTGACAGAATGTTTTTAGACCAAGTGATGACTTACTGTACCTGAACCTATATAAGATGTTAACCAATGATCAACATGGTTTTCAGCCCATGCACAACATGGAGACAGCCTTGATGAGGTTCAGCAGCCACATGAATAGTGCCATTGATAAAGTGCACTGTGCCACAGCAGTATTTGGGGACCTCACCAAGGCTTTGGATCTGATTAATCATGATTTATCATTGGATTCTTTACTTGTTTGCAGTGTATCTCCTGATGTCATGAAATCGTTCTCTAGCTACTTAACTGATTGGTACCATAAAACTATTATTGCTGGTCGTTGCCTAATTCTTATTTCTTCAAATGTGGGGTTCCACAAGGCATGATTTCGGGCCCACTACTCTTTTCCCTGTTTTTAAATCTGACACCCTAATCCTGTAAGTCATCAAAAAACATCTTGTACACAGATGATGCTGTTGTTTTAGATATAGGTACATATTCAAATGATGTGTTAAAGAGCAGCTGACGCCTTCAGGAGAACTTCAACAAAACATAATATCTGGACACAGTTCAGCTTATATTTCATGTTAGTTCTTTATTTTTCCTCCTCATTATTTTTTAACTGAGGCTATTCGCATAAAAACTAGAGTTGTGTGAAATTAGAAAATTTCATTCAGTGAAATATTACGTGAAATTCACGCATTTCATGAAATATTTTGTGAATGCGAAATTCTGTGGGCAAAATGTGAAATTCCATGGGCGGAATGCTAAACTTCACACCAAAATGCAAAATTTCACCCACAAAACGGTGAAATTCGAGGAAATTCAGATGAAATTTGGCAAAATTATGCATTTTGCAGCAAAATGTCAACTTTCGCATACAGTGAAAAATTTCGCAGAATGGCAGAATTTCGCTAAATGTTTTGCATGGTGAAATTGCCAATTTTGCAGCAATTTTGCAACATCTCTAATAAAAACAGGATCTTTGCTCCTGAAAAGTTCATGTAATCCTGTTGCTGTCTCCCTACCTGAGGTCATAATGCACTACTGTGACATCACAGTTACTCCCATGACAACAAATTTTGATGCCACAACAGAGGCTTATGATTTCAAATAGGGAGTAAGCTATAGAGGCAGATGATCTGTAATGGATAAATATCATGTATTAATGCAAATTTCCTCAGTAATAAATAATAAGGTGGAAAACTATATAGAATGTAAACTGAATGCAAGCTGAATTGCACCTAAATATTATGTTTTTCAAAGTTTTCCTTGAGGAGTCAGCAGCTCTTTAAAACAGGGGTGTCCAACCTCTTCAGGGCCTTGAGTCACATTTAAATTCCTAAATAAGATGTGAGCCACAACAATGTACGGCCCGTACCAAGCCCAACATGCGGCCCTTACCATACCCATATTTATCCATATTTTGGAGCTAAAATAATAACATAGGCATAGTCAATAGTCAATAATTGTATTTTATTAAGTTTTATTAAGTTACAGTATTTAAAAAAATTGTTGTAATTTTAAAATAATTACACAGAGCAGCTCTGGAGCTTTAGATTTGCTTGCAGGCTTAGTAAACATAGCTTGTTGAGCATTCAAGGCATTTTTCAGCTCCTGTACTTTGATTTTTCTCAAATTTAAAAGACTGTGATGTGTACTTGACACATAATTAACAAACTCCTCAAGAGCCACATCAAACTGCTTCGAGAGCAACACGTGGCTCTCAAGCTACAGGTTGGCCACCCCTGTGTTAAAAGGTGTTAAGGATGAATTTAGCTCCTTTTAGAGGAGGAGGAAGTATAATGCAGTGGTTTAAGACTCTGAGCTGCAAACCTGGAGACCTGGGTTTGAATCTCACAGCTCCCACTTGCATACTGTGTGACACTGAGCAAGTCACTTAACTTCCTTGTGCTCCCAGGTCATACCTGTAAGCAAGCTTTCAGCTTAGAGTGTCTCTCCTGATTAAATAAAATAAAATAAAAGTGGTTAGTGTCAAGGAAGATGATACTGAATACTAAAAATACAAAGGTAATGATATTCTCAGGGCCTAAGAAAGTAAGAGCAACTGATCTTGTAGTGACTGATTTGAGGGAGAACCCTTAGAAATCATAGACAATTTTAAATACCAGGGGTAATTTTATATAGCACTCTTTCTTTTGAGCCTAAGTCAAATACGTAACTGGAGTAATACATCAAAGACTGACAACTCTAATTATTTAGAATCTGGAATTTTTTGGTTCACCAGTCTCGTAGGCTGCAGGCCAATAGCCTTCAATTTTAGGTAGCGGACTATGGACTATGCTGCAACTGATGAAAGAATTTTGTCAAAACGTAGGGTCATGTACAACAGCATTTGTCATTTTATCACTAACCTCCCAAGGATAATTCACCACTGTTCGTTGTACAAGGCCACTGGATGTCTTTCTCTGGATGGCAGGTGTAACCTACAGTAAGAATGAGCCCTTTGCTTCATAAAGATGTCATGGAACAACTTCCACAATCAGTTTCCTCCCTATTTAGTAAGGTAGTTAATACTCAAGGCACTAGATCCCAAGTAGAAGGGTTGTTAAAATCCCACTGTTCACAAAATCATTCAGACAGAAATCCATTTTGTTTAAAGTTACTACCTTTTACAGTTCAGTTCCTCATTAAGTGACCAATTGTCTAATGTTGAAAACTTTTAAGGTCAAGCTTAAAAAATGACTATTTAATAAGAATGTTTGTTCCTGCTGCTAAATTGTTTGTACGTTCTCAATTCAATGTATAATTGTAGTGTATTAAACATTTTAATTGTTTATTGTTTCTGTACTTGTGTTGTTTTAATATTCTACTTGTTGCCTGTGAAAACGAGCATTATACCATGGCAAGAAAAATCCATGGAATCTGATTGGTCAGTGCACTCCTTCTCCAATGGTGTTATCTCAGCATAACATCACTGTATGAAGGTCCAGCAGCAAAAATACATCAATAAACAAAACAAATCACTGCGCGCCTTCATCTCAAAGCCATTGTTGGCTTCACAAACCCTCCCCCAGTCTCCAGTGTTCAGTAAACACATAAATGCTATAGAGCAGTAAACAGCTGTGAAAAACAAAACTCACAGAAAAACACTTAAGCAATAATGCCCAACAGAGTGTGTGTCGTGCTGGGATAACGTCACACCTCAGGTGGTTGGGCACAAGGCTGTAGGCTGAGTGCATCCACTACCTGAGGCGTGACATTATCCTAAACGACACGCACCCTGGAGGGCATTATTGCTATTATACAATGGCTCGTTGTTATATATAAAATAAAAAAAAATAACTCTAAAGAATGTTTTTATTAGTGTGGAAAAATATTTTTGTTTCTTTAGAGGAGATGGAAAAAAAGAGAAGGTAATGGTCATGCTAGAGGTCAACTGCATTGGTTCACAGTGAGACTGAGACTAGACCTGTGATGTTGTGCTTGGATAACATCACAGGTCCAGTCCCAGACTGACCAATCAGAGACCAGGAAATTTTCTTGCCATTGTATATATTTTTTTTTAAACTGGCAGTAATGCAGCTCTCTGACCGTTCAGTCACAGAGCACCATTTCACTGTGAGCCACTCCTGTGTCCTGCTGTTACTTGTGATAAGTGACGGCCCCCCCCTCAATTTTCCTAGTACAAACACAAACTTCAATAAAAAAAAAACCTGTCAGTACAAGTCCCTTCATATACTGGCATTCTAGCCAGCAAAAATGTAAGCAAAAGCTGTCCATTTCCCCAACTATCCTTTTTCCCAGTAACTGAACGACAGCCTGTGCAAACATGCCTCATGCACTACACTTACTGAATAGCACTGTTCCATTTCCATTGATAATTATCCTGGCCATGTAGTGAGAAACAGAACATGGTGGTGGTGGTGTGGGGGGGGTGGAGAGTACACAGAGAAACATCCCCACTTCTGTGTGAGGGAGAGGAGAATAAACACAGAAAAGTTCCAAATTCTTGGGGGGGGGAGGCACACAATCAACACAGAAGAAGAGAGCTCTAATTGCACATTATACAGTGGCAAGAAAGAATCTTGGACTGTGATTGGTCAGTTTGGGGCTGGACCCATGGCGTTATTCTCTAGTCTCAGCACTGTGAACCTGCAGATGATGATATGGACCTAGATATCTTTTTTTGCATCTCCTCTTAAGAAACAAAAATATTTTTCCACACTAATAAAATTTATTTTATATATAACAATAAGCCATTGTATAATAGGAATAATGCACTCCAGAGTGTGTGTCGTGCTGGGATAACGCCACGCCTGGGGCATTGGACGCACTCGGCCTGCGGCCTAATGCCCAACCCCCCCCAGGCGTGGTGTTATCCCAGCACAACACACACCCTGTCATGCATAATTCTTTTAATGGCACACACATTCACTGGCATTATTTAACAGCACCACCTACTGGACAAAAACAAAATAGGAACTTTTTTTCTTTTATCCTTCCACACAGAAATAAAACGAACCAAAAAACTATTTTAAAAGGGTATTATTCCTGTACAAAATGAGCCATTGTATAATAGCAATAATGCACTCCAGGGTATGTGTCGTGCTTGGATAACATTACTTCTTGTGTGTTAAACACACTCAGCTTTCGGCCTTGTGCCCAACCACCTGAGGTGTGATGTTATCCAAGCACAACACACACCATGTCATTCGTTATTATTTAATTATATGCTCAGCAGCTAACAAGTATAAAAAATTAAAATTAGTTGAATTAATACAAGGCATGATTAATGCAGTATCTCATACTATCGTTTGAGGAACCTATTATGCTCCTGCCCGAATGCTAGATGCTTCACAAGGCTGAGTCCCCTTGGTGCACTGGTGACTCTGACATAGGCCTCTACTGTTGTCTGTTGCCAGCAAACTTGTCTGGCTTTAAGAGTGATATTCCCAAGCTCCTGGAAGGTATGCATCTTTGCGGACAACACCAAGATCTGTAATAGTGTAGACAGTCCGGGAGGGGTGAAGAAAATAAGAAGCGACCTAGTTAAGCTGGAAGAATGGCCCAGAGTGTGGCATCTAAGATTCAATGCGAAAAAGTGCAAAATCATGCACTTGGGGCGCAGGAACCCAGGGGAGGATTACATGATGGAGGGAGAGTTGTTAGAAGCCACACATCAGGAAAGAGATCTAGGGCTGATCATATCTGATGACCTAAAGATGGCCAAACAATGTGCCAAGGTGATGCAAAGAGCCAGTGGAATTCTGGGGTGCATAGAGAGGGGTATCACCAGCAGAAGAAAGGAGCTGGTGATGTCACTGTACAGGTAATTGGTGATGCCTAATTTTATTTATTTAGTTTTTGTTTACCAGGTAGGTGCTCTAGACAAGAATTTGCCTATTTTCAGGCACGACCCGGGAGAGATACAGACAAAGGTAAAACAGTTCAATGAAGACAAATACATTACAGGATATAGGGCTATGAATTAAACATTTCAGCAATGCAGGGAAAACAATAATAGTTTGAGGAAAGTGGCTTATTTATAGACCAAACAGTGCATAGAAAATAGTACAGTAAACCAGACATTTCTGCAGTACAGGATCTCACAACAAGAACATAAAACTAGTGAGTTTAAGCAAGCCTTATGGGTAAGAACACACAAATCAGGCTTAGGGAAGTGCTATAGGTTGTGGGAGACAGGCTAGGCATTTGCCCCATTGGTTTGGTCACACGTGCAACAGTCTGTGCCTAGGTGAGAGGCATGGAGCTCCTTTTTGAACAATTGGTGTGAACTGGTTTGCCTTACAGTTAATGGTAGGGAGTTCCACAGCTTGGGAGAGGACACAGTGAAGGCTTGTTCACCCATTTTCATGGCACTTTTAGGTATCACAAGGAGAGACTTTTCTCAGACCTATCTCAGCGGATAGGTCTGTGATGCTTGGATCATCATGCTAGCCAAGGACTCTGGGAAACCAGTTCTGATGATGTTATCAATCATACAACCCATGGAGTAGTTATGGTAAGAGGTAGGAGAAGGCACCCACCACTTCGAGTGGCATATCATCCTGGCCAGGGATAGACAGAGCAGTTGCATTGGCTTTGATCCTGGGAGCTGAGCCAAACAACATTACAACTGTTTTCTTTGCATTCAGTAGCAATTTGTTGTGTATTAGCCATGTATGCAATCTAGCAAAATCCTACCCCAGTGTGGAGTTTATTGTAGCAATGTCCTTGGCACTGGTATACAATACCATGTTATCCACATATAGAATGGTGAAGATAGCACTAAACATTTGTGGCACCTCATTCACAAACAAAGAGAAGAGCAGGGGGCCAAAAATGGATCCTTGCAGTACCCTCATGGTGGTGGGAGAGAGATCGGATTTGCAATTATTGATTTGTACAAATTGCTTCCGCCCTGTGAGGTAACTGTCAAACCAGGAGGTAGTGCCTGGAAAGAAGCCAAGTGTGGCCAGTTTTGGTAACAGCAAGTGATGAGTCACCAGATTGAATGCCTTTGTTAAATCCACAAAAACCACACCTGTGTATAATCCCTTGTCCATGGATAATTTTACATCGTTTGTTAGTTTGATGAGTGCCGTGGTTGTGCTGTGTCCCTTCCTAAATCCGTATTGTGCAGAGGTGAGTAAGTTGTTTTGTTGAACATATTCTGTAACCTAGGTGGCTACAATGTTTTCTAGAAGTTTATTTAGAGTGGATAGTATGGCAATTGGGCGGTAGTTGTTCATGTCTTTAGGGTCACCCTTCTTAAGTATGGGGACAACTCGAGCAGCCTTCCAGAGTGACGGTACTTCCTGAGTGCTGAGTGACAGAAGATCCTGGTGACTGGCACAGCTATGACTGGGGCTGCTAATTTAAGAAACCTGGGTAATAGACCATCTGACCCAGCTGATCTGTGCACAGGGAGTTTCCTCATTAGTCTCAGTACATCCACAGTAGTGACCTGTTTAAAGATAAGCGAAGTGCTGGCCAGTTCCAAACAGTCTGGTGACGGGACAGGGGGCTGGCTGGTAAGCATCTCATATTCTGAGAGGTAAGAGAATTGTGTGTTTAGAGCATGTACAATTGTATTAATATTGTTACAGTTTGCATCATTCAGTGTAATTTCAGCTATCGTCGAATATCCACCCAGTCCCATAAATGATTTAATATGGTTCCAAAATCCATGGGCATCATTAGCAGATTTCTGTAGTAGCTGCGTTGAGTAGGCCCTTTTCACCACACAAATTGCTTTCTTGCAATCGTTCCTCCACTTTCTGTAATCATCCCTGTCGGATTGCTGGATGTTCTTCTTTGTAGTAGCCCAAGTCTCCTCCCTACCTCTCATGCTCGTTAGTAGGTCACTGTGCACCCATCTTGTGATGGATCCTCGTACCCTCCTTCTTTTGAAAGGTACGTGTTTATCCTGCCTATCCTGGAGTGAGGTTACTAAGAAAGTTAGTGCATTCTCAATGTTGTTCATCTGGTAGATTGGGGACCAGTCAGTGCAGTGGAGGTTCACATGTAGTTCCCTGATGTTGACTTTAGAAAAATCCCGGAATTGAATTTCTTTGGCAGGAGACTTCGGAGTACGCACCTTCCAAACACAAATAAATGGGGTATGGTCACTGATGTGGTCGGGGAATATGCCAGAGGCCTGTATCCAGTCTGCTCTGTTTGTACTGATCAAGTCAAAGAGGGAGTTGTGACTGCCCCATTTCCATAGTCTTGGACTCTTAATCACCTGTGTCAAGTTTAGTTTTCCAAGTGCAGCATCAAATGCCCCTGAGTGTTTCCTTGACCAGTCCAAATTGAAATCACCCATGAACAAGAGTTCTCCTTTGACATTTGGGGATGCCAAGTGGTCCATTAGATTTGTTAGTCCCATAATATCACTTTTAGGTGGATTGTATACGCAGATCAAGTTGATCTTCTTTGTGTTTCTTAGTACTAGCTCCGCATGAAGGGTTTCCAAGGTGCAGGTTAGTTCCAAGGGTTGTGCAGTGAGGGTGACATGCTCTCTGGCATATATGGCTACTCCACCCCCTCTCTTGGTGGAGTACTGGTCCCTTCTGAGTAGCATGTAGCCCTTTATGGAGCAGAGTGAGTCAGGGATGTTGGGCTTTAGTCATGTTTCTGTTAACTCAAGTATATCCAGGGAATAGTGTGTTACCCACACTTCCAGTTCAACAAAGTTTGCCGTAAGGCTTCTAATGTTCATGGGTGCTATTTTCAGGCCCAGGTCATGAACCACTGTGGGAGCATGGAGAGATTCGCACCAGCTGGAGGTCCAGGGTTAGTTTCAATATCACCTGACAGGGAGAGCCTTAGGAAGTGAAGCCATAGTTTGGCGATGTATTTTAGACAGCACCTATATCCCTTTGGTCTCTGGAACGAATGAGTGATTAGGTAGTGCCTCAGCCTAGCAGTACAGATATGATTCAAATGCCACTTATTTATTGTGATCTCTGAGCTGATCAGAAGGTTAGAGAATCTGAAAGATGTCTCATCATGGGGCCCGAACTCCCTTCATGGTGGCACCAGTGAGAGGTCAGAGACTATGACTCACACTATTAGGAGACCCCAAATGCACAACAGCCATTTAGTGGAATTTGTCTCATTTTCATGGCTTTTAGGAATTACTTTCAGGAGCATGAGTACCACTTAACTATGCAGGGATTAGTTATATATACACTAGTGGGAGTTACCAGATCTACTAGACAAATGCCGCTATTGAGTGCCCCTGAGAAAGTAGTCAACAAAAAGTGCAAATACAGCCTACACCATCATATGTTAAAAAAATACTGTGAAATTAGACCACAGAACTGAAAACAGTCAACAGTTTCAGATATTCCCCAGCATACATACATACAACTTTAGTTGAGCGACTAATCCCTGGTTATCAAGCAGATTCCCCCCAAAGCGCAGCAGAGCTAAGCCATAGGTGCACCAGAGGTAGTGAGAGTAGCCAGAAACATAAAGGGTCTCCCACAGTGTGACAATTAGGACCTAATAGAGGGGACAATAGACACCTCTTGACTATATTGGGAGGGGACCATCAAAACCAAGTAGAAACACTTTTGCAAGGAGACAAAAGGCACCCCTATCCTGTCAAATGAGATCACAGAACAGCGCTTAACCAGAATAATTCCAGGCAAAGATCTTAAACTGTGTAGTTATTCATATGCAAGTAAATTATGTTAAAACAATTAATTAACGCACAAATGACTAAACTTAATTATAACTATAAGGTAGATTGTAAAGCAGATCACCATCATCAATATTGTCAAATTTCAGCTCAGGCATGCATGCAGACAAAACTGTCTGCTTTGATTGCTGCTCAGAGTGTTTCCAGCAAGTCCCCACTCAGTTAAGCTATCAGGCAGCCAGAGGAGCTGTGACTGTCATGCTCCTCCTGCTCACCAGACCCTCCAATGGCCTAGCCCATCCATAGGCTAAAGCAGAGACTCCTGTAAGCTGTTCCTGCATGCCTGAGTATTTAATAAATTTCTGGGGGTGGGCCAAAAAATCAACTTGGGAGCTTGACATTCCACTCAAAAGCTCTGTTATGGTTCTGGGTGTACTCAGGAATTAATGAATTAAAATTTGGAGTACTGTGTCCAGTTTTGGAGGCCCGCATCTCCCAAAGGACATTGATAAGGTAGAGGCTGTTCAAAGAAGGGCAACAAAAATGGTACAGAGCCTATGCCAGAGGTCATAGGAGGAGAGATTGGAGGAACTCAATATGTATACCATGGAGGAGAGGGGAGAGAGAGGGGTGACATGACTGAAACCTTCAAGTAACTAAAGGGAATAACAAAGGTACAGGAGGGCAGTATCTTTCAGATCAAAAGATGCTCTAGAACAAGGGGACGTGACATGAGACTGGAAGGGGGTAGACTAAGGGGCAACATGAGAAAGTGCTTCTTCATGGAAAGGGTAGTGGAGGCATGGACCAGCCTCCCAGCAGAGGTGGCGGGGGCAAAGATGGTGGGGGGATTCAATACTGCAAGGGGTAGACATAGGGGAACCCTGGTGGTTCAAAAGAGGAGGTGATGCCATAGATCAAGTAGGATCTGAGGCATTTTTTTGTAGGTAGGGAAAAAAAGGGCAGACTGGATAGGCCTGGCGATCCTTATTTGATGTCAAATTCTATGTTTCTATGTTTTCTGGAAAGCCATCTTAATATTGATCACTGCCTCAGTGAATAGATACGAACAAATGAACATACGAAGAAACCAGCAGAAGAAGGCTATTTGGTCAATCAAGTCTGCTTGTATTGCAGGGTCCACAGCTTGAGCTACTGTCCCTGCCCTCCCTCCCCACTCCTCCCATCCTCCCTACCCATGATTCTTACCTTCTCCCATGCCTGTCCTAGCCTTTCTTAAAGTTGCCCACTGTCTTCACCAAGATGACCTCTTCCGGCAGCACATTCCAAGTGTCCACCACCCTCTCTCTGTGAAGAAGTGCTTCCTAACCTCCCTCCTAAACCTTCCACCCTCCAGCTTAAGACTGTGCCCCCTCATGTTATGGTTGCCACTCAGCTTAAAGAGCCTCTCCTTATCAACCTTATTTATCCCTTTCAAGTACTTTAAGGTCCCAATCATGTCCCCGCTCTCTCTCTCTCTCCTGTCGTCCAGGGAGTACATGTTCAGTGCCATCAACCTTTCCTCGTATGCCTTACCCTGCTGACCCACTACCTTCTTTGTAGCCCTCCTCTGGACCTTCTCTAGTAGGTTAATGTCCTTTTTGAGGTGTGGACAATAGTACTGAACCCCATACTCTAAAAACAGATTTACCAGTGACCTGTACAAGGGCAGTATAACCTCCTCTCTCCTACTACTGATCCCCCTAGATATGCATCCTAGCATCTTGTTTGCCTTTGCTGCTGCTTTCTTGCACTGTATGGAGTGCTTCAGGTCACTAGTTATCATCACTCCCAGATCATTCTCCTCCTCTGATGTAGATGCTCGGACTCCACCCAGGTAATACTCTGTCCTGGGATTCTTGGCTCCAATATGCATAACTTTGCACTTCTTGGCATTGAAATCATGTTGCCAGATCCTGGACCACCTCCCCAGCTTTTCCAGATCTTCCTGTAGGTCCTGTATCCCTTCAGCTGTGTCCACTCTCCCAGAGCTTGGTGTCCTTCATGATTAGGCACATTTTACCCTTAATACCATCCCCAATGCATTGAAGAAGACATTGAACAACACCGGCTCCAGCAGCAAGCCCTGTGGGACCCCACTGTTTCCCTGTCTGGTGCCAGATAACTCTCCCCCCACGTTCACCCTCTGGGTTCTGTCCCTTAGCCAGTTTTCTACCCATCTGGCCATCTTTTCCCCAACCCCGAGATCCACCAACTTCCTGATCAACCTTTTGTGGGGCACAGAGTCAAGAGCCTTGCTGAAATCAAGATAGAGGATGTATACTGCTTGGTCCCTGTCTACTGTATTAGTGACACAGACAAAGAAGTTAATCAGATTCATTTGACATGATCTCCTCCCATGAACTCATGCTGCCTTACATCCTGGAGACCGTGCTCCTCTAGATATTCCACCAGCCTTTCCTTTAGTATGATCTCCATGAGCTTGCCCACAATGGAGGTCAGACTGACTGGTCTGTAATTCCCTGGGTCATCTTTGGGACCACATTTTTGGAGGGGCACTACATGTGTTGTTCTCTAGTCCTGTGGTAACCCGCCTGACTCTAGTGAACTATTAAATAGGTCTGCCAGTGGCCCTGCCAGCTCCTCAGCCAGTTCCTTTAGAACCCTTGGATGTAATCTATCCTGGCCTGGTGATTTGTCCACCTTTAATGCCAGCAGCCCCTCCCTCACTCTATCTTCCTCTATGACTACATCTGTGTTCCCCATCCCCTCTGCTCCTCTTTTTGCTCCTGAAGGCACTGGTACATCCTTCTCCCTGGTGAAGATGAAACAGAAGTATTCATTTAGTATCTCTGCTTTTCCCCCATTATGCTCCACCCACTCCACCCCTTTCCTAAACCTAACAATCCCTACCCACTTGTCCCTTTTCTCACTTATATAGCAAAAGAAAGCCTTCTCCCCTTCTTAATTCCTTCTGCTATCTGCAGTTCCTTCTGTGCCTTTGACCACTGGACTTCCTTACTTCCTTACTTCCTTACTTCCTTACTTCCTTACTTGCTCATGCACTGCTCTATTCAGGCCATCTATGGATGTTACATTCTGATAAAGAGGATTTCCTGTGCTAGTATGTTGCAATAACTCATCCAGATGACCTGTGGTTAGTTTCATGCTATCTGTTGCTGTTGCATGTGTCCACCACTGCAGCTAGCTATACAAGCTTTTTTACAAGTATTTGAGAAGGACTTTAATGAAATCTTCATGGTACCTGTACAGCACATTGGATACAACAACCTCAGCAAGGCTGACAGAAAAGCACTAGAAGGACTTGCAAAATGAACAGTAGTAGCTGTGAAGTCGGCAGATAAAGGTGGAGCATTTGTAGTGGTGAGCACAAAGAAGTATAATAAAGAAGAGTTCAGCTATTTATCTGATACTGCCTACAACTGCAGATTGGCTCATGATCTGACTGAGCTCTAAAAAAAAATTATTGTGTTTTTATCTTCATGAGAAGTCAATGGAGGGAGCATATAATGAAGACATAAGGGGGGGTGTTTAACAACAGATTACCCAGTAAGGGCTACTTATATACTCCCTAAAATACACTAATGTTTCTTTAACTCTACCAGTAGACCAATTATTTCTGGTATCAGTGGGGCTCACTGAAACTTTGTCTCATTATTTTGACTCATTCTTGAGACCCAGTGTGTTGAAATTGTGCTTTTACATCAAGGACACTGCTTGCGTCATTTCTTGTGTATCTGATATGCTGCTTGAATCTAATTGGTGACTAGTCACCCTAAACATGGAATCCCTATATTCCAACATACTCCACAAATGGGGACTATCTGCCCTTGAATGCTATCTAAACAAAAGGGAAGGCAAAACATCCTGACTGATCTTCTGGTACAATTAACTAATTTTATTGTGCAGTACAATGCTTTTTCTTTCCTCAACAGCTTTCTTTTACAAATCCAAAGAAAAGCAATGGGGTCCACTCTAGCCCCCCAACTGTGCCAGTGTAGTCCTGGGTTCAAAGTCCAAGAGGGTAGCATCTTTCAGAAAAAGAGACATGCAAGAACAAGGGGACACAATTTAAAGATAGGGGGGGGCGGTTCAGGGGCAATGTGAGGAAGTATTATTTCACAGAGAGGGTAGTGGATGCATGGAACAGCCTTCCTGAGGAGGTTGTGGGGTCTAAAACTGTGGGAGAATTCAAGAATGCATGGGACAGACATAAGGCAATTCTTGTGGGGGGTATGAAGAAATAGGCTGTTGGTTAACTAGGATCTGCAGCCTATCCTGTAGGTAGGGAAATGGGCAGACTAGATGGGCCAAGCGGTCCTTATCTGCCGTCAAAGTCTATGTTTCTATCTTATGGGAACAACAGCATATTTTTGATCCAGATCATAACCCCTACTATAAGCACTTAGATGTCTAGAAACACTGTGGTGGTAGAGCAAACAGGAACTGAACAATTTTGTCCAGTATTTATCGTACTCGTCTGGGCTTTGATTTACCATACATAAGAACTGAACAAGGATTAATTTCCATGATTTGGAAATAATAAAACAAACTGAAGATATCTTAGTAATAGACTGGTACAGGAAAGTTACAGATTGTAACACCTTGCTCCTATGTAGTAGTTGTCACCTCAGACACACCGTGAAAAATGTCCCTAAATCCAAGTTCCTCAAGGTTAAATGAAACTGTACTCTTTCAGGTACAATTAACATCAGAGTAGAGGAACTGGATGAGAGGATATATGCTGAAAATGCCATCTCAGAAGCATTAAATAATGCTGCTCTCTGTGAACCAAGAGCCCTGCTTGAAAAAACTGTAACTGATAGAGGGAGAGAAGAAAGGGCAATGCCTGTAACACAATATAGTGTACAGGCTTTGCAAATTTCTGCCATTATGAATACAAACTGGCACATACTGTCCACTGTGAAAGGCCTGGAAACCATTGCCTCAAGGAAACCTGTGATGGTCTACCAGAGACCTGAGACAAATCATGACAAGGTTGTCCAGACTAACCTGCAGAAGAGTGACCCTGTTTTGCCCAAGAATTGCCTTCCCCTGTTACCCAAGGGAAATCACCATTGTGGGAAATGTAAATATTGCCCCCATATTATGACAATGAACCAAACAATCAGTCTTAGAACAGGAAGAAAATTCTTGTGTAATCTTTTGCCAATTGCAATACTACAGGGATTGTGTACCTAGCATGTTGCCCATGTAGTTGTTTCTATGTAGGTACAACTACTAGAAATTCTAAAATACACATAAGTGAACACGTGTACAATTGACTGTGGGGATGTGAATATGCCCTAGACAAACATGTAATAGAACAGAGGGATGGGGACATGGGTATAATTTATGGCAATAGAGAATGTCACTTGGAGAGGGGAGAGGATTTTGATAAAAAAATGACACAGAAACGGAGAATTTGATGGCAGATTAGGGCCACTTGGCTCACCCAGTCTGCCCATTTTTCCCTACGTACAGTATCAGTACAGACCCTACTTGATCTCTGGCTCTCTCTCCTTTGTCCCTTTCTTTTTCACTAAGATTCTATTATGCCTATCCCATGCATTCTTGAACCCCCCACCATTTTCATCCCTACCACCTCTGCTGCTAGGCTGTTCCAGGAACCCACCACTCTTTCTGTGAGTGAAGAAGTACTTCCTGATATCTCTCCTGAATCTGCCCCCCCCAGCTTCATAACATGGACCCTTGTTCTTGAGCACTTTTATCTGAAAAATACTTCCCTCCTGTATCATTTTTACCCCTGTATGGTATTTGAAGGTTTCTATCATATTCTCCATCTCCCTCCTCTCTTCCAGGCTATACATATTGAGGTATTTTAGTCTCTCTCCTCATAGGGCTTTTGATGCAGACCCTGCACCATTTCAGTTGTCCTCCTCTGGACTGCCTTCACTCTGTCTATGTCCTTCTAGAGATGTGGTCTCCAGAACTGGACACAGTACTCTAGGAGAGGTTTTACCAGCGATCTATACAGAGAGAACACTACGTCCCTCTTTCTGCTGGTGATACCCCTTCCTATGCACCCCAGCATCTCACTAGCCCTCCGAACTACATTGTCACACTGCTTGACCACCTTTAGGTCATCAGATATGATTACCCCAGGTCTCTTTTCTGAGCCCAAGTGCATTATTTTGCACTTTTTCACATTGAAACCAAGCTGCCATACCCATGACCACTCTTTGACTTTTCTCAGTTCTCTACACATCCTTTCAACCCCCCACCTAGTGTCCACCCTATTTGCAGATTTTAGTGTCATCCACAAAGAGACAGACCTTCCCTTCCAAGTCCTCTGCAGTGTGACATATAAAGACATTAAAGAGGACCGGTCCCAACACTGATCCCTGAGACACCTGCTGGTCACCCTCCCTCCCTTCCTCAGAGTGAACTCTGCTTGCTACTCCCCCTCTTCACATATCCCCTAATCAATTTCTTACCCAGTTTACCACTTTTGGACTCACTCCTAAGCTACCCAGCTTGCTTGCTATTCTCCTATGTGGAATGGTCAAAAGCCTTACGGAAATCTTGGTAGGGCATGTCCACTGCTCCACCCTGATCTAATTCCTTGGTACCCCCCATCAAAGAAATCTATCAGATTCATATGATATGACCCCCTTCCCTGATTAATCTATTATGCCTCAGCTCTTGCAACACATAGATTAGAAAACATCAAGGATCACTCATACAAGGTTGGTAATTGCAAGTCTCACAAAGCACCGAAATACAAAAAGGACTCGGCATCAAATAAACGTCCTTAGACCTTAATTGTTCCAAAGATATCTCAATTTTATTGTGAATAAGGACAAAAAAGACAAGGTAGCCGGTGTAGTCCAGGGAGGCTACCACTGACCAATGTTTCACACTACTTCTGAGTGCTTTTTCAAATTGTAGTGCACCCCCTAGTGTCATGCTTATCTATTATACAAATCATCAATTCATTTAAAAAAACGTGATGAATGCCTACAAAAACAGTTAACTCCACAACTTACTAGTGTATAGCCTATACTAAATTAATGGGCACTTATTCTCATAATTCTATCCAAACTAGTCAATTAACTTTTGTTGGATACTTTCAGTGTGTCCTGCATTTCACCATTAGATTGCAGCCAACTATTCGATTATTATGCACCTCAATATTTAAAATGCACCTCAATACTGAAAAAAACAGCATTTCTATACAGTCACATTTATACAAGATGGATGGAGTATATATACCTAAAAAATATTTCTGTATTTCTTTATTTGGTGTACAGAAGAAATGTAATCTAATATTTATTCTGCAATAATACCTTTTAAACCAGCCTGCAGTTTTAAAGGGTGGGGTGGGGGTTGTATAGCTTGGACTAATATAGAAGCTTTGCCAGCTCTATTAGGTTATTGATCCCTGGCCATTCTAAATCTCCTTGCTGGTATATCCAAAAGGCTTCTCTCCTGGCCAATTTAATCTTACTACGTCCACCTCTTGGTCCTTTCAATATTTTATCTATGCCAATAAACATTGGGTTATGTAAAGCTCTGTTACTGGGGTTATTAATATGCATTGCTAAAGCATATCTGTCATTTTCTACTATCAATTGCTTGAATATGTTCTCCTATCCTTTCTTTAAGTTTACGGTTTGTTCTCCACACATAAAACATCCTACAACTGCATGTGGCTAGATACATAAAGTTTTGTGAATCACAGGTAATAAAACTTAAAATCTTATACTGTTTATCATCTATTGGACCTAAGAAAACGTGTGTTTTTTCTATTACTTTACAATATTTACAGTGTTCACAGCAGATACATCCAGGATTAGGTGGTGGAGAAAGAGAACCTCATTCTCTATTGGCTGCATACTATGGACTTATATATCTTTGATATTCTGTGCCCTCCTATGTGTAACTCTTAGTGGATTTTCACTATTATCTCTAAATCTGGGCTCTGCTGTAATTATTTCTCAGTTTTTCTTTATTATGCCACTCATAGCATGGGCATGCCTTGAAAAATTTGTTACAAAATGTAAACCTACATCTTGTTTCATGCTGTTTGGTTTTTCTTGTAAAAGCATAGCCCTTGTCATACCATGCACTTCAGACCTAGCCTTTTCCTCAATCTCCCTGTCATAATCTCGCTGAAGAAAGGTACATAGAGAAGTAGCATAGGTCGGTGGCAGATAAAGGAACCGTCTGGCCAAGTTAAATGACAGGTAGTGTCTATTAATACCATATGTGAAAAAAAGGTGGCTGGTAGTCTTGATTAACAAATGAATTCACTGTATATAGATTATAAATAGACATTTATTTGTATTAGGCTGTGGAAAGTAATTGAATGTATAGCTAATGAATGTTTACTATTTATCAAAGAATAACTCTTATACAGAATTCATATTAAATATGATTTATTTTTGATTTATAGTCCCCAGACGAAGCCTAAAAGCAGGCAAAACATTGGGGCTCTTTAATTTAAGAAACTGAAGAAAATAAAGACTACATAAAAGAAAAACATGGTGTCAGAGTGGCCATACTCTCTTTTAGTCTCCCTGATTACCACCACCCGTTCCCTCAGGACCAAGGCAAGCATGGTGGTGGTGTTGCCCTGTATGCCCATCAGAAACTCTCCTGCTCAGCCCGGTGGCACTAGGGGTTGAGGCGCTGGACGCCACACCTCGCACCATGCCAGCAACCCTGGTTCGGGAATGGACTTGGGTTGTCAGTGGGTCGGCAGGGGAGGATCATGATCGAGCATCTGTAGACTGCTCTCCTGATCCTGGGGAGGGTTGGGGAATCTCACTGCACTGTAGCAGCCCCTGGGGACACCCAGAGGCACTACATGCCAGTGGACATGTGGGGGGGGAGCACGGCGGATGTCGGCACGTTGTGCCTGGACGTCAGTGCATGTCCATGCTCCAGTGGGCTCAAAAACTAGGTGGCAAATGGCTGGGTGTGACTGTGCAGCTTGATGGCCGTGCCCTGTCTCACCAGGAGGACTCGAGTGGAATCACTCTGGTGGGGTCCGGGGCTGGTCCAGCTGGGCAGGGTACAGGGAGGCCCTCCAGTAGACTGGCGATGGCTGTACTAGATCCCCCATCATGTGAGTGAGACTGTTGCTCTCCTGGTGGGCAGAGCCAGTGGCTGGATGCCCCTGCTGGTAGTCGCTGCAGTAAGATGAAAATAGAGTTGTGATAAAAAGGAAACTGTCCTGCTCTATCACCTTCAGAGAATCAGTCCCTCCTCTCACAAGCTCCTTTTAGTCAAGTTATCCCTCCCTTCCACTCTCCCTATCTTTGTCAATGTCTTCTATGCCTCCCCTAAAATCTCCCCCTCCTCCTTGGTTGACTCCCTCTCATCTCTTGTTTCCCATGCTGCCTCCCCTTGAACTCATCCTCCTTGGGGATTTCAACACAAATTGTCTTTACCCTGCCTCCAGGCTCATGATCCACAGGATTGAGTCCCTAAACATTTTGCATCTAATCACTGCACATATCTGTGTAACTCATATGTCCATTTTTGTAACATGGATATACATATGGTATCTATGGGTTAGGGGAAGGATGAGGTTACCTGGCACAAGAGACCTAGGTTTGACTACTCTGCACAGGGGCACCCAAGTAAATCCAACTACAGGAAGCAATGACTGTAATGTCCAGAACCAGAATTGGGATTTTTCAGTGTGGCTTTATTTATTAACTCACTGAACATAAACAAAGCTCTGTATGGTCCCCCCAAAGGGCTACGTAACTGTAATGCAGATTAGAGGTTAAACACAGCGGTCCATTTGAGGAATGAACACAATACAACAGTTGTCTGGCTTTGGACCCACCAGGCACTCAGCCCGGACTTTGCATACGCATTGGATACACAGCCCGACTGGCCCAGCTCCCCTGCCGGCCACTCGACTGATGGTCCACTTGAAGAATGAACCCAAACTCTACTTGGAAAGACATCCTATCAAACAAGGAGGCTCCCAAACTGTGGCTCCCCACACCACTTGAAGTCTGCGACTCCTAGAGAGATTTTGTTTTCGTACATCCAATTCGAAACTCCCATCCAACAAGGAGTAATTTTCCCATCCTGTGGCTTCCCACACCACTTAGAGTCTGCGACTCTTAGAGAGATTTTCAAGTTGTGACCCATGTCTGGGTACCCACCCCATCACTGGCCAAGCGCATGAGGCAAGCAGCAAAAACACAGAAGAAATCCGTAGAGGTGGACCTGGTTACTAAAGATGGGGGGTTTTCCCACCTCCAGCTCCCACAGCCCATACCCGGCCATTTCTCTGGACACACACAACTTTAGACTTTAAAATGTAGATTGACGGTGGATGACCTGAAGCACCCTCTACAATGAACTTTAAATCCATTAACACTTTAAACAGATGACTGCTCTATTTGTTTGTCCTAGTTGACATAGTCCTCCCAAATAGCAGTCCCCAATACTTGAAATCCACTGAAGAAAAGAAGTTGTTTGCCCCTTCCAATGGGGCCAAACACTCACCCATTCGTTGCAGGTGCCCCACAGGCGAAAAACTGTAACCTTTGCTGTTATACATGAACAGACTGAACTTAAATTAAAACAGGCAGCTTTATTCCCAAGGTGGGAGAAGGGGATTGCCCCTGGAACCCACAAAGAACTTTTCCTCACCCCCTGAGGGAGGGGGGTAAACAGACAACTACTGTTATCCTTCTTGTTTGCTTAAGGACAAACTGAAGACTGACTTTGAATTCCCAAGGTTCTAAACTTACTCTGAGCTGAAGATTCCAAATGTGGCTCATGCAGCTGCAACAGTTCTATTATGATGTCATCTCTCAAGTCTCAGCTGTGACTGAGGACAGAGTGAGACAGTGTGAAACCCATTTAACTGGAATTCCACAAGCTGCCTTCCCTGCCTACCACTAGGTCTTACTGGGATTCTAGTAACCCCGGGTAACAGATGGGTTACACTCGCCCTTGACCAGGAAAATGACTGTCCCCAGTCATTATGCACCCGGCCTTAGGCCATCCCACCCTATGTGCTACCTGCGGAGGGGGGTGATCAGGCCCCCTCCTACCATGTGCAAACACAGGTAGGCAACACTAAGGGCCTAGAGGCCTATAGCTGACATATCAGCCTCTACTCTATCCACGTACTATGGACACCTAGTGGCTCTGGTAGAATCGTCCAGAGCATAGCCCTGATAGATCAACACTGCAGTCCCTATGACCACTGAGGACCACAGCCTGTCTATCCCCCTAACCCTCTAGGGAAAACCTATCTGCCTCTTACATAACATACCAAACGAAAACAAAACCCAGGGGCCTCCCCGACCTTGGGCAGCCTGCAACTACAACATTAGGAACACAAACAGTACTTTAATTTCTACACAAGCACTGAACAAGGAACTCCGATGAGCCCCTACTCCTCTTCTTGTCTTCTCTTTTGTCCTCCAGGAACACCTGTAAGAAAAGACAAAAACAAAAACAAAAAAACACACCCTAATCTGCATTTACGATCTACCTAAACAACAACAGTGACAACAACAACCCTTTACCATACAGGAAAAACAGAACACTAAACAATCCCAAAAAGAAAAAAAAATATAAATTTTTTTTTTTAGAAAAGTAGAAAAGACAGTATATACATTAAGTACAGAAATGACATTGATAGCAATACACTTCTTTGGGGGGATGGAATGCCCTAAATGTCCCACTAGTGACTACAAGGCCCGAAGGCCAGTCCATTAAAGAGTCTCTCCTGGGCCGGAGCCCTGTGAACATAGTCTTTTAAGGCCATAATCCCGAAGGGGAGAGTCTTTGTGGACAGTTCACACACTGTTTGAAGTCTGTAGTGTAAGGTGTGTATTGCAATGTCATAAAGATAGAATAAAAAGAATTTTGATGACTCACCAGCCTCTTGAAGTATTCATACATCACCAACCTGGTCCCTGCCGAACACTCTCCCTGGCAGCATTTCTTCTGATACAGCTGGGCGGACATCTTCCGGGAACCCACAGGACTGCACATCTGGAAACAGCTGGGCTGATGTCATAACTGGAGAAGGAACCTTAGAACAGGAACAAAAATAGAAACAGCTGGTCCGGCGTCATCCGATTCCCAGGTGATGAACAGGCAAACAGCTGGGCTGGTGTCCTCTCTGGATCTGAAGTCATCTGATGGTACCAGTAGATGGTTGCTGAATAGGGCAGTACACTGTGGACTGAAGAATATGGGGCACCTGAGTTCTTGTTTATTCATATTGGCAGTTCAATAAGGTTACTTCACAGTGTAGATGTGGCAGTATTGACTACCACTGCTTGGCTCTCCATTTTGTAGGCATGGGCCTAATTACTGGGTGGTCCTTGCTCTGAGGCCAATAGTAGAGGGGGTCAGAGGCTTGAATTATTACTCCATCTGGACGCACATAATTCACACAGTGGGAGACTTCACGTCCCTCTCCGTCCACTATTCTCACTCTGTCCATAAACAGTGTCCTGCCTCTCTTCCACTGTGTATACTTTTCGTGGAACAGTCTATTCTTTACATGCTGGTTAGCCCCAGGATGCACATGTTTCACTGCTTCATCCCAGATCCAGGATTTCCTGCAGTTCTCAATCTCCTCCCAGACTCTCCGAGGAAAGGTAGGAAAGGTCATACCAAAGATTTCATTGGCCTTTCTACGAACCAGTCTCTCCTCTTTACTTGCTTTGGTCAATCTGAGACCACTGGCCTGGCTTGGGGGTGGCCAGTCCTGGTTCTGCCAGCTTTGCATCCTCAATGAAATTAAAAACGGATCCCTGACTTCTTCTTCTTCTAGTGAAGCCAGGGCAGTGGCATCACCACCTTCTTGAACACATTCCTCCGAGGCAAGATCTTGAGGTGGTGTACCCGTTCCTATCTCACAAGGCCACTTAGGTTCCCCCTCATCTTCCTCTTCACTGAGGATCTGAACCCAGGAGTGAGCAGTAGTTCTCACCCCAGAGACTATCCATTCATCACTGGGAGCGGAGGTCGACACCTCCCATTCAAAGGCCTCCCGCATCTCATCTTCACCTTCGAGACTTGGGCTAGGCACCCCCACCCAGGGGACTACTGATGCTTTATCTGAACTTGCTTTCTGAGATCCAGCATCCAATGCTTCAATTTCAGCTTCAGTCTCTAATTCTGCACTCTCTAACTTTGTGCCACACTCCTCGAGGGACCTTCCTCCACAGGCTCCACCTGATGCTGTGTGCTGCCAACTGCAGATTCTTGAAGTTGTGTCCATGTGGGAGCCAAACAAATTTGAGGCACTTTATACAAGCCATATTTTTGTAGACAACCAGCACAGTGAGGAATCATGAAGACATCCCTTCCAGCACTCAAGCACATCTGGCATACACGCACTGGATAATTAGGAATTGCCACATCAGGAGGGAGTTGCCCTCTATAGCACCACTTTTCAATATCTCTCAATCTATTTACTGCTACTGTTACTGTAACCCGGGCATGATCCGGGTAACGAGCTGGTCCTGAGGCCATAACTGCAGAAAAACAAACAAAAGTTCAAAGTAACTGAAAGTCCCACTTTAATGAACAGACTCTGTAGCTTTAAAATGGCTCCTCTGCTGCTGTGTTTACTTCACTACCCCACCCTGTAATGGCGGCGGCAGCACTCCTGTGCATCAACATTCAGACTCTGGGTCAAGCCACTGCGCATCCGATTTACATCAGCTACTAATAACTTTAAACTGCACAACTTGCTCTGTTCTGGCTGTTCTCACATTTACAGGATTTTCCTTGGACTTTTCACATGCTGGCAACATTTATTTAATCACAGTCCTTTTAAAACTTCAGGTTTCAGCACAGGATTGCCTGCTTTTACTAGTGTTGCACTTATTTTACAACCCACAGTCTCTCTGGCTGCAAACTTTAAACTGAGGCTACTTTCATTGCTATGCACACATTTAATGGCTTTACAGACTTGCACTTGACAGCAGGATATCACACAATCGCTACTTGCAAAGCTACTATACAGCTGCACTCACATTTATGGCATTACTGAAAATCACTGATTTGAGCAGTTTTAAATCGTTTACTCACTGTTATGGTAGCAGATTGCTGCAATGGAGGAAAACGCATGCATGATTTTGAAGGCCTCGGATTTCAAGCGGCAGGGCAGTCTCCGATCGTAAAATTAATCACACAATTCACTGATCCCACGACCGATAAGCGGGTTGAGCCCGATTTTGAACTAGAAAAGTCACTTTTCACTGTTTACAGCGCTTTGAACACTTCGCGAACGCTCCTCCACTGCCAGTACACGCACTACTCTCTGTCTCCCTCTCGAATGCTGAAGCAGACTCTGAAGAGCTGGCTGAGGGGCGGGACTAATGGCAAACTGACCAACCACACGATGCCATGCAAATGAGCCTCTTCTTCCTCACGAGGGCTCCTCTCCTCACGGCGATCATCGAGCAGGCAAATTTAAACTGAAAAGATGCACTTTTTTTTTTTCAACTGACTCCACGGCGGGAGCCCATTTCAACCATGTAACATTGCCTTTAACTCTGCAGTCTCTAGCATTGCACAGAAAGCATTTCCAACATCCAGGGCATAATTTCTCTGTTGCTACCCCTAGTTTTCCACACTTTCCTTCACAGAACTTTATTTTAAAACTGACAAACGCTGTAAACTATGTTGATGCAGGACAAGGACACACACTTTGGCTTTACAGCTCCTTGGTAAACAGTTGGCATTTTTAAACAGCAGCACAGATTCATTTAGCTTACACACATAGGTAAGTTGCTTCAACTTTTTGGGCTACTGACTGCCAGATAGCCAAAACGCTAGCTCACTTGCTCAAGCACCTTCCTTCCCAAACAAATCCAAAGCGGTGCCTCCATTTTTGTAACCCATATGTCCATTTTTGTAACATGGATATACATATGGTATCTATGGGTCTGGGAAGGATGAGGTTACCTGCACAAGAGACCTAGGTTTGACTACTCTGCACAGGGCACCCAAGTAAATCCAACTACAGGAAGCAATAACTGTAATGTCCAGAACCAGAACTGGGATTTTTCAGTGTGGCTTTATTTATTAACTCACTGAACATAAACAAAGCTCTGTATGGTCCCCCAAAGGGCTATGTAACTGTAATGCAGATTAGAGGTTAAACACAGCGGTCCATTTGAGGAATGAACACAATACAACAGTTGTCTGGCTTTGGATCCACCAGGCACTCAGCCCGGACTTTGCATGCGCATTGGATACACAGCCCGACTGGCCTGGCTCCCCTGCCGGCCACTTGACTGATGGTCCACTTGAAGAATGAACCCAAACTCTACTTGGAAAGACATCCTATCAAACAAGGAGGCTCCCAAACTGTGGCTCCCCACACCACTTGAAGTCTGCGACTCCTAGAGAGATTTTGTTTTCATACTTCCAATTGAAACTCCCATCCAACAAGGAGACTCCCATCCAACAAGGAGTAATTTTCCCATCCTGTGGCTCCCCACACCACTTAGAGTCTGCGACTCCTAGAGAGATTTTCAAGTTGTGACCCACGTCTGGGTACCCACCCCATCACTGGCCAAGTGCATGAGGCAAGTAGCAAAAACACAAAAGAAATCCGTAGAGGTGGACCTGGTTACTAAAGATGGGGGGGTTTCCCACCTCCAGCTCCCACAGCCCATACCCGGCCATTTCTCTGGACACACACAACTTTAGACTTTAAAATGTAGATTGACGGTGGATGACCTGAAGCACCCCCTCTACAATGAACTTTAAATCCATTAACACTTTAAATAGATGACTGCTCTATTTGTTTGTCCTAGTTGACATAGTCCTCCTAAATAGCAGTCCCCAATACTTGAAATCCAACTGAAGAAAAGAAGTTGTTTGCCCCTTCCAATGGGGCCAAACACTCACCTATTCGTTGCAGGTGCCCCACAGGCAAAAAACTGTAACCTTTGCTGTTATACGTGAACAGACTGAACTTAAATTAAAACAGGCAGCTTTCTTCCCAAGGTGGGAGAAAGGGATTGCCCCTGGAACCCACAAAGAACTTTTCCTCACCCCCCCCAAGGGAGGGGGGTAAACAGACAACTACTGTTATCCTTCTTGTTTGCTTTAGGACAAACTGAAGACTGACTTTGAATTCCCAAGGTTCTAAACTTACTCTGAGCTGAAGATTCCAAATGTGGCTCATGCAGCTGCGACAGTTCTATTATGATGTCATCTCTCAAGTCTCAGCTGTGACTGAGGACAGAGTGAGACAGTGTGAAACCCATTTAACTGGAGTTCCACAAGCTGCCTTCCCTGCCTACCACTAGGTCTTACTGGGATTCTAGTAACCCCGGGTAACAGATGGGTTACATCTGGTTTAATCCTCACTCCCCTAACCACTCCCTCCTGGACTGGGTGATCTACTCCCACCCCTCCACCATATCATTGCAGCAGGCATTCTGCCAGATGCCTTCAGTGACCACTGTATAACCTCCTGCATCAGAAAAGTGAGGGCCATTCATTTTTCACTACATACATGGTGATAGTGGAGAATACTGGACCACCGCTACTTGCATAGCATAAAGCTTTTGTGAATACAGTGCGGGCTTGTGATTGCTCTTAATTTTGGTTTCAGTTTGAATTGGGGGGCTTTGTCCCCCACACCCCTGTTGTTGTTTTTTTAAAGGGGGGTGTGGGGGTGAAGCCCCCAACTCAAATAAACTAATATAAAAATAACCAAAAGGTACTGTAGTTTTGAGAGAGTAGCATAACTTGAATTCTATACTAATAGTGTAGGTTCGCCGGTGGTCCAGTATTCACCACTATCATCAAATACATTTGGTACAGGTTACTCAGGTCGTCTGACACTGATACCCTCCTAAATGACCTTGCTGCCTCTGATTGGTCACCTGTCTACTCTGCTCCAGTCGTTGACATGGCCCTTTCCCTCTTCCATGCAATATTTAGCCACCCTGGAACATTCACACACACCCTTAGAAAGTCCAGGGTTAAACACTCCCACCACCGCTGGATCACATCCGACCTTATTGACTTGTGCAAGTCCCAGGACCAAGCTTGTGCATAATACAAATCCTCCCTATCCCTGTCTGACCTCTTATCCTACAGATCACTCAGGAACTCCTGCATGAAGGCTGCCCACACTGCGAAGGGCCACTACTTCAAATCTAACTTCCAGGCTAACCTTAACTCCCCATCAAAATTCTGAAAGTTTATTCATTCTCTCTTTGATCCTCCAGCCATGTCTGCTGTCCCTGTCCTCCTTGTGGATGGCTCACTGGTCTTCGACCCTCCCTCAGTTGCCACCATTTAATTGTTTCCAGTTTACTAAACTTTATTGAACTTTCAACAATACAACAGTACAATAAAAAGCCCAGGATACCATATAGTAACATACAGGAATAGCAACAATCAACAAACAATAATGAACCCACAGACCCTCTGCCCCCCACAAATATACCCCCACCCACCCACCCACCCCCCAAACACACCAGCAGACTCACATCTGTAGAAAGATCTCACTGGTTGTTAAAACCATTAGCTATCAACAGGGTACCCCAGAAGAGGAGGAACAGGAATGACCTACTGAGGAAGAGACACAGCGGGGTTCCTGTGGCTGAACTGGGATAGAAGTTGCCACCATTTCATTTTTTTTTTTTAGTTGATTTGTTTCTCCTTGGGGCCCCACCAGTCGGCTCTTTTCTGTCAGCCACCCACCTAGCCCTGCATCTGACATCAGGCAGCTATCCCCTTCCTCCCCTATGGTTTTCCCTCTGTGGCAGGGTGGTGAGGGGCCTCCCTCACTCAACTCACCTTGAATCGGATCCAGATTCTGGGGAAGTGCCATTCAGAGGTGAGACCTGCAGAGGGTGGCTGCTTTCATCCTGCTCAACCTGGGATCTCTGTTCTCCCTTGTTCGGTTCCCCCTAGGTAGAGTGTGCAATGACAGCAGTGGCTGTGCTGTGCGCACTTCCACCCACAACACGCTAGCCAACTGCTCCACCCTCCTTGCTTGTGACAGGCTCATGGCACACTGGCACCCAGCCTCTGCTAGGTGTCAGGGAAACACCAAGCCTGTACTCCCCCCCTCCCAAGTAGATGAGAGGAGAGCTGTCCTATGGATGCTTAATCCTCTTCCTCCTCAGCCAACCTGCGGCAGCCTGCTCAGACCATGAACATGGGTCACCAGTGTGGCAGGAGGTAAGGCACAGATTCCTCAGCCCTCCACGCCACTGAGATGGCTAGTTACCACCATTTCAATAAATTCTTCACCACCTGAGCACTTCCCTCTTACCCAGTTCCAGATCACTCCCCCCTTCTGTTCCCCACTGCTTCTCCCCTGCCCCACTCATCTGAAAGCTTCCAATTCCCTCCTGTTCCCCCCAGGAAGACTTCCTTGCCCTTGCTTCACTTAACCATTCTAAGTCCAGCCCTAACAGGTTGGACCCCAAACGTCTACGTATCTCGACTTTAGCCATCACCTCTCCACTTGCTCTCCTTCTGAACCTCTCCTTCTCCCTCAGAGCTATCCCTCAGTCCTGGAACGTTGCAAAAGTTCTACTCCTGCACAAAGGGGGTGACCCCATCCTCCCCATGTAACTTCCAGATGATCTCAATATCTCACTCCTGCCGTCTCTTGCAAGGCTTCAGGAGACCATTGTGTAGTCTAGGCTTGCTGACTTCCTTTACTCACTAATCTCCTCTCCACCTTCCAGTCTGGCTTTAGAAAACACTACTCTACTGTCTCTTCCTTGATATGGGTGACTGACTCTGTCCTCACTGGGATGGATCAGGGACATATCTCTGCAGCTATATTCATTGATCTGGCCAAAGCTTTTGACTCAGTGTTCCACCTTCTTCTCCTGGGCAAGCTGAGTTCTGCTGGCCTCTCAGTGCCCACTGTTGACTGGTTCCCCTCATACCTCATTGACCTTCAACAGTCGTTGAGAGGCATCTTGTCTCCCCATCCTAGCAGGGGTCCCACAGGGCTCTATCATGGGTCCTATCCTGTTCTCAGTTTTCTTAAATGGCCTCCCCAGTGCTTATGTCTCTTTGCATATCCATATGTATGCGGATGACACATTAATTTACACCTCCAGCCCATTGGCTCCAGCTGTGGAGGGTCAACTCCAGCATGACTTCCAAATGTACTGTGCTGGTTCCACACCAATCAACCCAGGGTCAACACCAAGAAGACTGTGTCCTCGACTATTGGCACCAGCTAGAAACTGGCCAGGCTCTCGCCCTCCCGGTCTTCTCCACACTGGATAGTACCCCTTTAGAGGTTGTCCCCACTTTCCAGTGCCTTTGCATGTGGCTTGATAGCAAGCTTGACTTCTCTGCCCACATCAATGCCATCCATATCAAACTAAGGGTGTCACGGTATTGATTTTTTCTTATCATGATAATTTCCCCAAAATTATGATAATACGATTATTGCGATAATTTTCGGCCATATTTTAAACACTGTTTTTAACATAAATAAGTACTTATAGGCTAACAAGATGTACATATATGAATTAGAAAATACTCTGGAATGCAGAAAAGTTTATGTATTTCAAAGTTTACTTTAAAATTTTTTATGTTTTGAACAGTTTTGTTGTGTACAACATTCATTAAAAATAGCATGTAATTTGTCAGTCATTTTACAAACATATGAAGTATTGTGACCACCAACAAAACTGTATATGTTTCATTAGCACAATGGAAATAATTTATATCCTTGCTTAGTACTGTACGGTAGTACATATGCAATGGTTATGCCAAGTTAACCAGTCATGCTCTGCTGCTCAGTAAATCAGTAAGGCAGTGGTAGTGTGGTAATTAAACCTGAGAATACATTTGTCTTGTAAACTGATTTGTGATTGTGTCCTAGTCTAAGAAGCTGATGCTTGCAGCAAGTATTACAGTAAAAAAATATACAATATATAATACATGCTGAGTGGTGTGTCAGAGTGAGTGACTGACAGAAACCATTCTAATAATTTTTGGTCTCCCAGTCCTCCCATGTCCCCTCCCATCCCAGTCTACCCTACCCCCTGATCCCTCCAGCCAAAAAAGGCTGCATAGCGCACAATCAGTAATGTAGTTATTATAAAGAGTCCATTAAATTTTATTCCAATTTGCAGGCAGACTGCTCCCAATTTGTGGTGATGTCAAAATATTGAAATGTAGTAGACCAGTAGTCCACTGACCAGCAGTGTTTAAAAAACACTAGCTTAGCACTGTGTGCCATGCAGTCTTTGCCAAAATTGCCAATGTCTTGTTCATTAGACAGGCACCCTTATTGAAATTAGTAATTCCTTATCAAAATTTCTGTTGTCTTGCACAGCAGCACTACTACTGACACTTCGACAATGGGCCTATCTGTTGAAGTGTGAGTTAACACAGCAAGGATAGGTACATTTAATGGTGTGAAGGTACTCAGGTAGTGACTGGCTGGAAGACTGAGTGAAATGTTTGCTGTAAAGTATGATGTGTTACTCGATTGACTCGGCAGCAATACACCAATCTCCCTGCACCCCATACTAAACTACTCAACCTATACCCTCTGAAGAGAGAGAGAGGAGAGGAGACTGACCTCCATCTACATCTCCAAAGGGTGTGGGTGGGTGATTAGTATGGGGAGTGGGTGGATGGTGTACTGCAGTGCTGGTGCTGGCTGCTCAGATAACACCCAATACTTTGCAGCAATCACTTCATTATTAAATGTAACTATCCTTATGCTGGCTGATAAGACAAAACAGGTGATTTAATAAATAATAATGTTACACATTTCATTTCCATTTTTTAACAAACTATGAGCTAGCAAAGACCTGCAAGCAAAGGCATCTTGGGCTTGGACAATTCTTTATAAAGTTAAGTTCTTCATATAGCTAGTTTTTAAATACAAAAGAGCTACTCATTTGTTAATGCATTCATATCGAAATTCACATTACTATGACTCCGTCCTCACTCCGTCATCATGTCACTAACTTTTCATGACAGAATGATGCACAGAATGATGGATACTCAGATAGCATAGCAAGTACTTCAATAAATACATCTGTGTTCAGGACTTAAGTGCTCATTTTTCTGTGGTCCGCACTCTGCTGGCCATTACCACTACAGCGGAAGGGGGGGGATAACCCAGAATCCCCTTTCCAATTGTGGGGTAGGGTAGCATAGACATGATTCATTGTCTTGCTCGTACTACAAACAAGATCCATTTTGTTGGTCGGTAGTAGGTATATAAAGTTACAATCTAATTTGTGCTTTTTTTTCCATGAACAACTGTTTTTAGAGTCCATCTGGACCTGTTGCTACAAAAATATCAAATGCTGCAGGCTTGCAGCACTACATTAACATTCATTAACATCACATGTTGAAATAGATACAAAATACAACATTGATCAGAGTCAGAGTGACACTGTTACAACATTAAACCATCTCACACTAGTACATCCACATGTGAGAAGAACACACACACTGTCAATAAATATTATCATCATCACTAAATAGCTGAGTTTTAATACTGAGCGGAACAGTGGTGGTGGTGGTGGTCAGAGAAGAAGGCAGGGAAATTAAAACTCATTCTGTATTGTTCTGTATGGTAGGAGAATAGAATGGACAGGAGACTAACTATGTGGTGGTGTGTGGACCTCAAGAAAGAAGTGTCATACTGTGTGCCCCACTGCAGTGCAGTAGTGCAAGCAGCAGTGTTACTGGCCCACCCTGTCCTGGACCCTGACCCATAGTCATCATCGTTAAACCAAATTACCAAACATAACAATTTGCAGTAAACTGCCAGCTTATCAACGGTGCAGTTATGAGAATGATGTAGCAGCCAGTCAGCTACGAAGAGTAACATAGTGGACTGTGACCAAAACTATTGCCATTTACCATACTAGTAAAAAAACTGTTACATAAGAACTTAGATCAATCTTCAAGTTGATCTCTTAACAATGAGGTACACCACCATCGAACGTACAGCAACATCAGTGAATGTGGATCTACACAAAGATTTTCAGCAGTACAGCTGACTGAATCTGCCTCCGTCCCATGCCACTGACTTCAGATGACATCACCAATGCTATAAAGACTCATGAGTCATGATACATGTATGCCCGCACTGTGCAGTCTTCCGTTCTTTCCCACAATCCCACCTAACTAGCACTAGCATTCTCTGTACAAAATGGTGATCCAGAGGTGGGACTTGGAGGGGACATTGATTCTCCATAAGCTTAACAGGAGGTAAATACCAACCTACCCAGTCAAGGACTTCATAAGCTTAAGACTGAAGACCTTGATACTAGTCGAGTGTTGAACTGTCGATTAGAGACTGAAGCAGCAGAGGACTCCATAAGCTTAAGACAAGAGTCCTTAAGTTGCAAAACAGCCCTGCCCAAACATCTGCCCAGCTGTAACCATAAGTCTCAATTTGAAACAGCTCTGCTAGAAAATGTGAGTGGTTTTTTGAGGCAATGTCTAGAGATGAGACAGAGACATGATGTCAAGGTGTACACTCCACTCATGCAGACTGTAGTGGTTTATAAAGGTGTGAACAATACACACAGTGCTCCAGGTGGCATAGCAGTGGCACTGCAGCAGATGCACATGTTTGTGAGCGATGGGTGTAGGTACGAGCAGGGCCAGTCAGTATACGTCTGACTCAGTAGAGTAGAACCATGATCTGGAATGGATAGCAGGGCTCTGTTGTCAGTGAGTGTTGGCATTTGCACTGTGCAGGTCCAGCTGTACTACTGAAAGTCTTCTGTGGATTGATTCTAGTTCACTGGCGGTGAAGTTCCTATGGTGGTGGTGTACCTGAATTGATGGACTGAGAATGAGATACCCTGAAGAAGATCTAGCTCTTTGCTTTTGGAAGTTACTTTGTTATGTCTGTCTTTGATGAAATAAACTTGCTAGTCAGTCATCATCATGTACAGTAATGGTGTCTGTGACCATGTGTCACACACTATCACCAACATCAGCAGCACTGTACCAGTCCAGATCATGAATCTATAACACACCATGTTTACCAACCAAACAGTGATTGGACTGGGCCCCAAATTACACAATATTTATTGAAAGTTTCTGTTCAGGAAAACCAACATATTGACACGGTCAGTTGAAAGGCGTGATTGGTGGGGTGTTAATATATTTCTGCTGATACTAAATATGTGTTCTGAAGGGACGCTGGTTGCTGGCACACATAAATATTTACGTGCAACTGCACTCAGTAAAGAAAGATGAGAAGACTGCATTTTCCACCAACGTAGAGGGTCTTCATCAGCTGCTAATATGCCAACAGATTTGCAATAAGAAAGTTTGTCCTTTACCCTGGACTCTACAGAAGTCTCAGTAGAGTTTTGGGATTGGCCATGGAGTCTTCTTTTTCCTGTAATTTGTTTTAGTAAACCTGGTAATCCTTTTGTTTTCTGAACAGCGTGAGATGCAGTGCCTTCGTATTCATGAGTCTGACTGGAATTTGTGGTTGTGCTAGCAACCGCAAGAAGCCTATTGTTTGTTTGCGGCTGTGGTATTGGTGGCAGCGGTCGTCTTTGATGTGCTGATGTATGAATGTAATCAGAATTGCTATTGTTTCTTGAGTTAACCTGCATAAATACATAGTCATCATCATCCATCTACTATGCCACTGAAATCATCTAAACGTGCACATCTGCTAGTGCTGGCCATGGCCACCATTGGTGATGATGAGGCAGCAGCATGAGGAGGAGGAGAATTGATTGCAGCAAGAGTTATCTGTTCAGGGGCATTAACAGAATATACAGCCTGGTCTTCAGCTATCTTGACAGCTTATTTCTGTACGCTTACCCATGTTCCTACAGTGTCTTCCACAAAGTTATCCTTGAATCTTGGATCAATGGTAGTGGATATGTCCAAAATTGTACTGATGTCTGCATCGGTATATCTGCTGGATAGATCATTTGATATGACCCCCTTAATCTGGTGCACCATTGGATGGTCATCATCATTTGGTGCAAGCAGATCATAGAGTACATGTTGCGGGACTGATTGAAATGCAAACATTGTTACGTGCGATTCAGCTGATAAGGAGTCAGTAAATGTATTTAGTTTTTCTAATACATGACATACATCTTCAGTTATCCCCCTCCCCCGGGTCATGCCTGAAAATAGGCAGGATTTGCCTAGTGTACTTACCCGGTCAACAAAAGCTAAATAAATAAAATAAAAAGTTATGGCTACATCATTCTCTTTAGGCATGAGATGCCAAGTATTCCTATCCACTATTAGTACTGCACAAATTGCTTGCTGTTGTTCCAAGAATCTGCATAACATTTGATAGATGGAGCCCCACCGAGTGACAACGTCATTAATCAGGGAGTGCTGTGGGCATCCTAGTTCACTTTGTTTCTTTTTCAATTCTCTTCTCCTTTTCCAACTCCTACTGAAGCCTTGCACCAAGACCCGACAAGCCCATATTGCTGTATCTACTCTAGCAATCTTTAATGCTTTTCCAATCGCCAGGTTTAAATTGTGACCAAAGCAACTGATCCAGTTCACAGATGACAGATCCTTAAAAACCTTTTTCATGTTTGAGCCATTATCTGTTGTCACTGCAACCATGTCTTCTTTTCTTAGTTTCCACTCTTCCATGAATTCATAAAAAGAATCGGAAATTATTTCTGCTGTGTGATCATCTGGTAGGTAGACAGTATCAAGAACATAACATTTCAACTCCTACTCTTCTGATATAAAGTGACATGTGATGCTTAAATAAGGCTCTCCTAATCCCCCATTGCTGGTCCAAAGGTCTGTTGTAAACGAGAACCACCATATTTTTTGCATCAACATTTCTATTTCTGATCTCAAATTATTGTACATTGTTGGAATCTCTTTGCATGCAAAATAGTTTCTAGGTGGTAGAATGTATTTTGGGTTAAGTTTTTCTACTAACTGTTTGAATCCTTGTCTCTCGACTATTTGAAAAGGCTACATGTCCTTACAAATGGAGTAACTCACTGCTCTGTTTAACTGCTGTGCCTGTTTAGATGAACTCTCAATGTTTTTCCTTCTCTCAAAAGCTGCCTTTAAGGTTAACTGTCCACCTATAGTCGCTACTACACTTCCTCCACTCTTATTGCCTACATCTCCAGATGTTTTTTTTTTGCATGATGATCTTGCCCCTACAAAATATTATCAAGAAAAGATTTATTAGAGGTATTAGAACACATCAATAAAATATTAATCATATGTTGTTGTATGTGTTAATATTTTAATAAATGATGATCTGTGAAGTAAATGAGTAGTCTGACTGCAGCCAGGTCACAGAGTTAGTTACATAGGCCATGCAGGGACATAATTAGAATATGGTTGTGTGTGTGCGACTGCGACTGTAGATATTCAAATCTGTCTATGGGCAATTAGAAATTGAGAAATAAAAATGCCTGTAAATAGGTAGTAGAAGACCCACAATAAAAAGGGACACATTGAATTTGTGGTACTAGTGGATCATCTGAAATTAATTTTTAATGGCACTTGGCATTGGCAGGCACATACAGCATTGTAGAGAGAAAGTAGATGACTGTGGGATGGTATTTGTGGTGGTGCATGCCTGCATTAGGTCCCTGATACAAGTCCTGCAGCAAATTCTGTAGCTCATGATCTTTCTCATTATGTGGATTGCATTTTTAATTCAATCACAAATACAATCAATGCCACCTCACTCCCCGCCGGTGACCCCGGTTCGGGAACGAGCCTGGGTCATTGGGGGTTGGCAGGGGAGGACTAGGATTGAGCGTCCGATGACAGCTCTCCTAGTCCTGGGGAAGGGGTGGATGCACACCACACTCTGCTGGTTCCTGGGGATGACCGGAGGTACTGCAGATGTGTGGGTGCCTAAGTGGGGGGGGGAGCATGGCAGTCGTCTGCACGTCAGTGTGCCGACGTCCTTGCACGCCCATGCTCCCATCGGGGAGAAAAAAATAAGGGGAAAAAATGGCAGCACAAGTCCACGGCAGCTTGATGGCCGCAGTTTCCCTGGCTGACGATACCTGGAGGCATGTGCCGGTAATGGTTCCTCGCCAGGTGTGGGGGCTATGGGGGGGGCCCTTTTGCAGGTGTAGCTTCGTCTGCCAGCTGGGCATGTGAGTTTCAGGGTTAGCAGTAGATCGGAGGAGCGGTGACTGGATGTAGAGCAGGACTGTGGCTGCAGGTCAGAAAATGTTAAATGATAAAAAACAAATACAATCCATGTGATGAGATCATGAGCGACAGGATTCGCTGCAGGACTTGTATCAGGGACATAACGCAGGCAGCCACGCATCACCACAAATGCCATCCCACAGTAATCTACTAGTCTCTCTGTACAACACTTTGGAGGGGTTGGAGCGGGATTGAGTCAAGGCTTTCCCCCCAAAAGGGGTGGATGCCTACTCATCTGTAGTCCCGCTCTCACCGGGTGGAGGTCCATTGGGCGCACTGCCTAGGCACCCAGTGTGGGCTGCAGGTGGTGACAAAAAAAGTCAGGGGAGGGGCCACTGGATCCTGGCGGCTGTGCACCTCTATGCATGTAGCCTCAGGGGTGGTTAGGGAGAAAATAGTAAAAATGTATATGGGAAAAAAAGTACCACCATACAATTTATTTGTAATGTATTTTAAACTGATGTGATTGTGGGGTTGAAGCTGAAACACACTGAATCTGAATGTGTTCTGAATGTGGACCGGATCAGTTGCTTTGGTCACAATTTTAAACGTGGAATGCTACAAGTACTACATGTGGAACTTGGAAGAAATTAAAAGATGTACATTGTGTTCATGGCCCTGTATAATTGTATGCCCTTGCTGCCACGTGTTCCCAGGATGAACGCTGTGGGTACACCAGTAAAGCAGCTGGTGAGAGAAGGTAGATACTAGATAGTTAATTTCCATGAGTTGGCTTCCGTGGTTTGCAGTAAACAAACCGTAATCTAATAATGATATTACATATAACGCAGTGGCAACACCAGACATGCATCACACACCAGACCATGTCTCCCAGGGCACAGGTTGGCCTGGTATGCGATGTGCACCTAGACCCCAGTGTTACCATTTCCAGAGTGTCATTTCATTATTACATTAAGGCTTGCAATTCATGCAAACCTCACTGGGACTAGCTGGCCTATGTAAACACAGCAGTAAATGAACCCTCCTGCCCCAACAGACTCTATTGGTGTGCTTGCCCCCAATGCTCTTCCTGGGAACATGATTTTCACATGCCAGAGCATGGAGCATGGGCAAACTAAGTTAAAGGGATCAACGGATAGGAAGAGTAACAGTATTCATGCATATCAAGGTCACACCATCTGAATGCTTAGGTCAGTGCGTGTTGTGATTGTGATAACAGATTCAACATAACATGACTTCAGTGTAGTAGTTTAGTAATGCAGATCTTTCTTACTTACA
The DNA here is from genome assembly GCA_016271365.2 of Neoceratodus forsteri. Taxonomy (NCBI): domain Eukaryota; kingdom Metazoa; phylum Chordata; order Ceratodontiformes; family Ceratodontidae; genus Neoceratodus; species Neoceratodus forsteri. The sequence continues at coordinate 1,316,979,221 of CM057453.1, read as the reverse complement.
CTGTGTAGTACTTCTCTTTGTAACCTTGGATGGTGGTCCCGTAGATGAGAGAACATGTTTGAGGTATTTCCACCTTTAGCTGCAATTTTTTTATGACAGTCAGGGCATATTGGATAACTGTCTTCTACAACCTCCCTTGTCTCTTTGTTTTTCTTGAAACCAAAATATGTCCAGATTGCAGATTTCACCTTTTTGGTACGTGGAAAGAGCTCCAACTCCTCTTCCTCCTCCTCACTGCATGCTGCCCGTCCCCTTATCATTCCACTTTCTCTTTCAACCTCATTATCTGTAGCAGTAGTATGCTGCATTTGTTTTTGTGTAGGTAGAGAATAGGCTGATGAGATCAGTGTGAGGGTCAGATAAATCAATGACAGGTGGCAAGCAAGAGCAGCTAACTGCAAAGTAGTGCCCAATAAAAGTACGACCCGACCAGTCCACTACTATGGAACTGAAGCAAAACACAGGGTTAGAACTCAGGAACGGTGCACTTTACGAGGTTGGGATGGAAAGATGCACACCATCAGCTTCACCTAGGCTTAGTCACTCTGATTATAGCAAGCAGCAAACTAAACACTTACTATAATCACTATGCCTCATTGCCTTCTGATGATTTCTCTTTAAAATTCCCACCACCATCACCACCAGTTACATACGATGAGTCAAATGATATGACCAGCAAACATCCACAGTAGATGATCATGTGGTATATAAATTTCAATCAACTGACTCAACTCAGTGACATACAAACAATGCATTTAATGATGATTAACCTACAAAAACGTAGTCTGTAGGACTGTAACAATAATCATTCCTATCCTACTCATGTGATTTAACTAGATGGTGTTTGTGTTTGTGTCATAATTTCATTCACATACAATATTAAGTAACAGCAGTTTTTTTGACTACTCGAGTGAGTCAAGTCAACTAAATTAGTCACTTATCTGACTCAGTCGGTTTCTTTTGATAGGTGATCTCAGCGGCGGCGGTGCGAGAAGATTGGAAGGAACACACCTGAGGCGAACATATGTTGCCTTATCTTCTTCAATTGCCTGCTATACAACCCTGCCAGACTCAGACAGGAACTGGATCCTGCTGCACAAACTGTGTACAATTGGTCAGGGTCCCCCACTCTCCCTGCAAACAATAAAAAATCATATTTTACAAATAGTACTACATGCCGACTGAGTACCCCCTCAGTCACTCTGACTGTAGATAGGCTTTAGAGTTACTTATATACAATGATAATGCTGGTTATACAAGTTTGGCAAAAACGGCAACAGTGAAAATTTCAAATACATTTTATTTTTGACATTTGTTGTAACATTGAAGAGAGTGACACTAAGATTTGACAGCAGTTCACTGTATTAAACAATAAATGGGACGGACACACACACACACACACTGCCTTATAAAAAAATGTTTTGCTTTTGTCTTTACCAAAGTGGTGGGGGGGATTTTTCAAGCCCATGGGCCATGATATGAATGAGTGAGTGTGTGTGTGTTCAATGTGTGTGTTAACTTGTGCCTGCATATGTGTGTGAGTGAGTGAGTGCGTGAGTGCGTGTGTGTGTGTGTGTGTGTGTAGGATTTATTACAATACAGATGCACAGCTGCAGTGCCTGCAGTTGTGACTGAAAGCACTGCAATTGCTGCAGTGCCGCTGCAAAAGCAGGCATGTGTGATCTGATCTGTGATGGTTTCTTCAATTAAAAGATTCTAGGGTTCATGGGTGGAATTGGGAAGGATGCGGGAGTATGGACTAGTTAGTGTGGGTCACTCTAGGATGGACTACAACTCCAGTCACAACAAGCCCACAAAATGAACCCTTCCTTGCATCTGATAACCGAAGAAACTACACATGCATGCCTGCCCTTGTATACCGCTCTTGCATAGTGGCACCCTGCTTTGAATAAACTCCCTATTACATACAATTAAAAAACTTGGTGACTGAGTCTCAGCCCATGACATGATCAGTCCTCACTGGTGGGGACGGGGGTGGAGGACATGGAGAAAATAGGTTGTAACTTGTAGCCGTTTCTCAATTATCAGTTTTGTGCATATTAATGCATATTTGTTTTAATCATTATTGATGAATGTGTGTAGATGGCTATGCCAGACATGCGTTAAATTGCAGTTAAAGTACACTGTGAATACATCATCATCATTTGTGGTGTTATGTACTGTGCAGACTGCAGAAAATGTTTTTTCACACACTCTCAGTGTGTAATGAATCTGATAACCACATAAAACTGAGAATTGAGAAACAGCTACAAGTTACAACCTATTTCTCCAAGCCCCTCCCCACCTCCACCAATGAGGACTGATCATGTCATTCATGGGCCGAGACTCAGTCTCCAAGTCTAGACTGTGACATAATCTGTTGATTAAGTTACCATACCATCAATATTCATATCATCTCAGTCTCACATTGAAAAAGCTCACAGATAATATGACCATTACCACTTACCTTTGATTTATTGGGTATATCAGTAATGTAATAATGACAGCCAAATAACTGAGGACTCTCAGCCAGGACTCAGGTTAAGGAGAAGCTCATCAATGCAGCCGCTGGCAGGGTAGGTATTGGTGAATGACTGGCTCTGTCACAAGTCAGAACTCGTGAGTCGTGATGAGTCGTCACTCGGCTGCAGTGTGAAGCAAGCCCCACCAGCCCAAGCAAACAACGTAATCTCACCATCCCCATCCTATCCAGAAGATTCTAGATAAAGTCCACCCCACTAAGTTCCCCAACACAACCACCACCATCCCCAAGAAACGCAATTAATTAAAGAATCATCATCATCATCATCACCACACCACCACCACCACCATACCTGCTATTGGTGTACCATGCCTGACCCCCTGGGCCCATGCACTGTTCAATTCAAAAGCAGAGCATGTTTCAAAATGCTGTTACTTAACTTACTTACCCAATTCCGGTCCTGGATTCTTCAGTGTATACTTTGCTGTAAGAAAAATATACTTACTAATGAGTCAGTCAGTTGATTCCGCCTCCTTATTGCTTCATTATTTTAACACCCAGGCTGTACGTGGAATGCTGATTAGGGATTACGTTAGTACAACTGAACCAATCAGAGAAAGTTATATTTCTTAGACCCTTAAAGTACATGACAGACACACGGACATAACATATTCCAACTCTGATGCTGAACATATATTTCATTTTTCTGAGCACATTTTAAAGAACAAAGTAAAATTTTCACTGACATGGCAACTTGGCATGATGGCACTGGCAGTGGCATGGCATCTGATATTGACCCAGTCCCTGAGTCCCCCTCCCAGACTCCCAATTTAATTAACTCCCAGTCTACTCTCTACTAGTACCCCCCCCCCAACAGGTCAAGGGCATCATCGTGAAGCCATTCCTTCCATCATTCCATGTTTACATGTTTCAGAAAAAAATGCAGCAGAACATTACACAGCAGACATCCTAATGTTATACTTACAGTCTAGCAGTGGCACTGGCATGGCAGCAGAAATCATCCCATGCTTCTTCGGAGATTCACAGGCAGTTCAGCTGAGCAGAAGCAGACTGTTAAAAGAACCACCTGACCCACCCAAACCCGTGACTCGCCCACTGAAAATGAACAACCCTGAGCCCCCGCCGCCCATCACACTAGGGGCTCAGCTCAACTTAAGTGCTCACTACTCAACTCAAGGTTCATTCGAACTCGCACGCCCACCCCATGAGATGAGAGACAAGTTGAAGTAACATGTTGTGACATTAGGAGGAGTGCACACTGCACAGTGGACTAGGCAAGGTCTTAATCCGAGCTGCCAGTGCCACACAGTCCACTGCCCACCATCACCCTCCCACACTAAGCTGGATTTTTGGAATGATTTTCTCAACTGCTAGCTACTGTTGCTGCTCGCTGGGATAGACTATTCCTCCCACTCTCCTCTCCTGTCCCCCCCCAATTCAAAAGTTTCACAGTGCCCTGCCCCTGATCCCTAACAAACATGAGTACAGCACACAGCTTCACTACTCCTCAGCTTCTCAGAGTCACCATTGCCAGTGTGGCCCCCCCACCACTTCAAAAGTTTCATTGCCCAGTGCCCATACCCACAGTGCCCATCCCCTGATCCCTCAGACCCTCACAGAGTCACAGACATGAGTACAGCAGCAGCACACAGTTTCACTACTCCCAGTCCTCAGCTTGTTAGTGTGGCCCCCCCACCACCTCAGAAGTTTCACTGACCAGTGCCCCGATACCCCTCACAAACACGAGTACAGCAGTACCACACCGCTTCAAATCACTCCTCCTCCTCAGCTTCTTAGAGTCTACAACTTGCCATTGTGGCACTGCCCCCCCACCCCCCACCAACCAAGTAAGAGTCCTCCAGAAGAACCCCACAACTGAATCTAATCCATCATTGCCATTGAATGCCATTTCGCCAGTCTACTGACACTCACACCACCACCCTGACCCGGTCCCTGTCATCACCGCACAACTTCAACATAAATCTAGGCAGGCAGCTTCACAGTCTCCCCGGGCCAGACTTTGACTCTCCTACTGTTCAGGAGTGATCCCACCATGGACAAAGTGTGCAATTATTTGTAAAGAAGTCGGGGCAGGCTGAACGATGTTGACAAGGCTCTCGCTTGTCTCTAGGTCTTTCTGCATGGATCGTACACAAGTCACAAATTATACAAATAAAATAGTCACAGGGCAGGGCAGGTCTATGATGACACTGAAAGGACTCAGAGTGGAGAGGCGAGAGGAGACTCAGTAGACTAGGCAGGGCAGGCTCCAGGTCAAAGCGTGGCAGCAGGCCAGGGCAGCGGCAATGGCATATATCTATGAGTAGGGCTACAGTTAGACAGCACCCCCACCCTCAACTCAAACATGATGGAGGAAAATACCTAGTTTCACATCAAAATGGGTATAACTGTTTTGTCTCTCACTCACCTCCAAAAAACTTGCTGATAACAAAGTCATTGTCGTCGTAGACACTCGTGTGGGTGGCTCACTGCTTACAAGAACAGACGACGGCTAATGCGACAGGACTGACTGTGTGAAGTTTGAACTGCAGAGGGTTCATTCACACTCACAACATTATTTAATATAAAAATCAAAAACAAGGTGCTGTGATTACTTAATGTAACAGTTTAGGTATTCAGACCCCACTTGGCAGCACTGATGTAGTTCCCGACAGCTCTACTCTCTGCTCTGGAGGTCACACTCTCACTCGTGAAAATCTGGGTGGCAAGAGAAAGATCCTTCCCACAGTCTGCTAATATAAACCTATTCTCCCTTTACCTTAACACCCTTCCATGCTCTTGCTTGGGGAACATTCTATTGTACGCTGATGATGCAGTCATCTTTGCCTCAAGTCGTAACCCTATTGCCCTCCAGGACTCGCTGCAGAAATCCTTCGCTGAAGCCGAGGGCTGGTTCAAGGAACATAGATTGGTGATAAATCTTAAAAAAACCAAAACCATGTTCTTCACTCATCCTCAAAACAAATCCTGCAACTTCAAACTCCTCATTCACTCTGGGTCCTCTTTCCCACTCGAACAAGTTTGCTCGTATAAATACCTAGGGATCCATTTTGACCCCTCCCTCTCCTTCCATGGACACATCGCTGCCCTAGCCACTGCCACTAATATCCGATTGGGCATCTTACATCGGTATAAACACCTCCTCTATCCTGTCCCTAGTGGACTATGGACTGCCAGTGTATGGTGCTGCTGATCAGACCGCACTCCATAAAATTCGCACTACTCTGAATAAGGCCTGCAGGTTAATTACTGGGGCACCTAGGCTGACACACACCTGTCTACTGTACACTAAAGCGCTGGTACTTGATCTTGACGAGCGCCTCAAATATCTGACCAGTACCCTTACAAAAAAGACCCTCTTTGGGCTATCCCCGCCAGGATTGACCACCACCATACGCCGCTCTGTCCCACTAGTTCATACTCGGACCTCTGGGGAAACTTCTCTTGTTATCCCTAGAGCTAGGACCTCTCACGGCCAAGAGCCTTCAGCTTTAGGACCCCCCTCCTGGTTCAACACACTGCCCCCCTCCATCTCAGAAGCTCCAACTATATACGTTAGCTAAAAACTTCCTTACGTAACCTCCTTATTAACACCCGATGCTGTAATTGCCATTAGTCAAAGTCAGACTCAATACTTATGACAAAGCTTACTACTAAGCTGCTAAGGACAACATAACTCTGGTATTGTTTGCATCAATCCTACCTGTACCAGCTTGTTTGTATCTATGTCTTAAGTTACTGTTATACTTATGTGTTGTACTGCTATACTGTGTATTTTCGTTTGTCTTACTGTGACAAGGTACCTTTGTAAATGAGCCTATGGCTCAAAGGTTTTCCAAACTGCTGTTTAAATAAAATAAAAAAATAAATAAAACGCAGAAAAGTTTTTCATTGGCCAGCATGTGTAGTCTGATTGGGTGTAATGTGTGACAGTCAATCATTCTGAGCCCAATTAGCTGTTCTTTCATGGTTCGTCAGTTGGAAGAGCGCAAAAATGACACTGCTGCCAGGGAAATGAATGTTTTGGGATTTTCTAGTCACGATATAACAGCGCTCACGATAATTGCGGTTACTGAAAACTGCTTTGGTAATGAAACCGTTCTACTTGCACACCGCAGCATACCTGCATACCAGTTTACCGTGACAACCCTATACCAAACTCTGCTCTAAACTTGGTGCCCTGTACTGCAACAAGGACTGCCTCTCCTTCCAGGTACACCGGGAGCTGGTAACCAAAATGGTTCTCCCAGTCTTTGACTATGTGGATGTGGTCTATGGCACTACTCCTTCCTCTTCTTTTGCCAGACTGGATACCCTCTGCAATGTCTTATGTCATTTGGCTACCAACTCCTCACTTCGTACTCATCATTTCTCTCTTTATTCCTTCCTCTCTGTCCTCCCACTACCTTCACATTTTCAGTCCCACTGTGCCTCCTTCATAGCTAAATACTGGTTTGGGTCCCTTTCCTCACTCCTCTCCCCTGTCTTCTCCTCTTGTTACTCTCTCTGCTTCAGGGATTCCAGTACCTTCTCCATTCCTCACTCTCACTCCGCTGCTTGGAAAGCCGCTATCTCCTACTGCCTCCCTTCCCACTGACACCAGCTCCCCTTTTCCCTCCCCCTCTCCCCCTCACTTCCTGCCTTTAGATGCCAGCAAATGCATCTTCCTGCTCTATCCTGTCCCTGTCAACCCCCTCCTGACCCTCCTTCCTCTCTCCCTCCTGCTTATGTCCTTCCTTTAATCTAAGCTAGTTGTGACTACGCGCGCAGTCTGTTCCTACACCCCATTAGCACTGTCAGCTTCCCTAACAGGCGCTGCACACTTTATTGTATATGTTCAATATGCTTAGTCATCACAGTGCTCCTACATTTGCGATGTTGCCTATGTAGCCACAGTCTGATGTTTTATAATTTTATTCCTTCTGTACTCCCCTTCCCCTTCTGTCAGGTTGCACCTGGAAATGAGCATCGGCTTAGTGTGTCTTTCCCAGTTACCAATTTTTAAATAAATAAATATTCAATAGTCATCAGCTGGTGATTTGAAAGTTACATGTTTGATGATTAAATCATGATCTAGATGATGATTTTAGATCATGAACTCCCTTGATCATATGGTAACATTAGATGATGAATAAGGATCAGCCATGACTGACCTTCAAAAAGCATGATTGACAATCTAGTGATTCACTTGGGTAGTTCTTTACTTTTCTTTTACTTGGGATTTCTGCTTTAAGCCCATTGTTTGGAATTGGGGTGTTGGTGGCTTTATTCTAATGCATTTCTTTTTTTATTCCTATAGGAATGCTTTGCAGTAGTGGTAGCATGAGAAGACTTCCTATACAGCCAAAAGATCTTCACGTGCTGCAGCTTAGGATCACAGTGGTATTCCAAGATGGATTTTTTCATTTAAAAAAGGAAAGCATAACCCTTAACGATGTTTAAGAGCTGCAAACACACAATGGATGCACAACTTTCCGATACAGTGAACAAAAAAAGGGAATGACACAACCCACCACTGACCCACCTCTCTTTATACATTTTAGCTGTTTTATCTTTGAGGCATCTCAAAGGAATAAAGATAGTGGTAGATGGGAAGTGGTGGGACAAAGGGGCAAAAGGAGTGATCCCAAGGCACACAATGCTCCACAGGTATCGAAACCCATTTCCTTTGGTTCTTTAGAGCACTCTCTATCAAGCTTCCCGCATACATCTCTAGTTTTTTCAAACATGCCAGTGGTTTCTATGGCCTTAGACATTATGCTACACTTTGCTTCCAATTGCCTAGAATGAAAACTATCCACAGAATCTCCGAAATCAATTTTTCTCTCCCATCCCTATGGAACACTATGCAAAGCTCACTTAAGCTCTCATCATTACCGAGCCTTTTTACTTTCAAAGCCCTATTATCCGAACACTTGAGGGAAACCTGCAGCTGCTTTAGGTGACCCTGAGGCTTCAGTCACGGGCTCCATATCATTGCTAACCCATTAGAATGCTACCCATCTCACATCCCTTCTCAAGATAACCAGCACTTCTAGTTTTTTTCTCCGCCATCCTGGCATATACTTCTCCTCTCCCTAGAGCACTATCATTCCTTCTGTCCTCCAATACATCCTCTAGAAGGCACTAGTCTCCATTTAGTATACTATCCTAGTTTTACCTTCTCCTTTCTCCTATGAGATCTATTATGAAATTGTACTTGCGAGACTCTATGTTAGACTCACGTGATCTGTATTGACCTTCACCTGTATTATGTTGATGTTCCCAATTCTTTGTATCTATGTCCATGTATTGTATTGTTTTCTGTCCAGGACCACTTTGAAAATGAGCTTGCTCAATGGTGTTGATGCCTGGTTAAATAAAGTTTGATTTGATTTGATTTCTACCAGTAACAGGTGCACTCCTCTGGAATCAGTATCTGAGGGAACTTTCACGTAACAACATCGACAAAAGTCACAAACGTCACCCCACATATTAGTAGTGATAGTGATCGACCAGTCACATGAAACCCAGATGCTCCTCTAATATCAGTATCCAGGGGGAATATTCACCAAAACAGAGACAACAAACGACACAAACATTGCCCAACAAACTAATAGTGAATGACCTGCCTCAAGGACTTCTGAGCACAAATGCACAATCATACTAGAAGACTCGAGAATTAGGGGTATTGACCCTCACTTGTCACACTACACTGACCATTAAATTTTTGTCCATTGTTGCCCTGGAACATCAGTTAGGAGAGACACAAATTGCATCAAGGGAATCATTAGCAAATGTATCGACCGACCCAATTTGGTTCTTCACATCGGCACAAATGATCTGGCAAGCCAGACCATTCCCATTATAAAAGAAAACTTTATAAAACTGGAAAATCTGTTGGAGCCCATGACATCATCTCTTTCCTTTTCAGAAGTCCTCCAAATTTGGGGAAAGAGGGAAAGGAACTCCACAGTCAGAGAAGAAGAGATTAAAGAATTTAATACTTGGCTCCACTCCTGGGGTCAGGAGAAGAGATTCCACATCATAGGGCACTGAAAAGACTTCTGGGAAAGAAGGCTGTTCAAGAGTGATGGTCTTCATCTCACCAAAGAAGGTGTAAGTGTGCTTGGTCAGAAACTTGATGTGCACATCAGTAGTTTACACTAGGGGATGGGGACCAAGTGGCCAAACAATCCTTCTCACTCACCCCATCAGATGGCTCCTTGGTCACAGCTCCCTTAAAAAGAAAAACATTATGCATATCATGCTATCCATAGATGGACCTCCAGGACCTAACTGTGCCAGACCACATATGGCTAAGAAATCATTCCACAATCCCCAAAGAGAGTGCAAGGGATGAATGGAAGGTGCCTAGCCTTAACACCAGAAGTTTGGAAAACAAGATCAGTGAGCTCCAGGCACTGTTGGCCGAGTCCAATCTGGACATTGTGGCAATAATGGAAACTTGGGCCTCTGACTCCAATATATGGGACCTCAACATGCCTGGTTACTCACTCTTTAGAGTGGAGAGAAAGGGCTCAAAGGATGGGGGAGGGGTTGTGCTTTATGTAAAAGAAGATTTAAGTGCAATATCACTTGAAAGAATGAAGGAAGAAGGTGTTGAATCTGTATGGGTTCATATTGGCACACCGTTGGGAAAGAAAGTCTATATAGGAATATTATATAGACCACCCAATCACTGAAGCCCTGGACAACCAACTGATTGAAGAAATCAAGGAGGTCACTACCAAGGGGAGATGGAGACACTGTAATAGATGGGGACCTAAATATGCCAGATCTTGATTGGTCTGTCCCTGCTGCCAAATCCTCCAGGAACCAAAACACAGTAGATGCTATACAGGACTGCCTACTTGCACAGTTAATAGGTGAGCCCACTAGGTTAACACAATATTAGATGTGGTCCTTACTAATTCTGACCTAGTGGGTACTACATCTGTGAGGGAACCCCTAGCAAACAGTGACCACAATACTGTATGGTTCACTGTATGCATTGGAGTTTCTTATTCCCAATCTTGGGCATCAGTAATCAATTTCTAAGGGGCAAACTTCACTAATATGAGAGAATTGACAGAAAAGAGACTAGAGGCTATTATGCAATTTTCCAATGTCAATGACCTCTGGATGGTAATCAAACAAACTATCACCAATTCCGCAACCACCTTTGCAAAGACAACAACTAAAAACAGCAAGCATAAAATCCCTATATGATTCAACACGGAAGTCAAGACAGCTATCAGAAACAAATGCAGAGCCTTTCTCAACCATAAAACAAAACCTCCTGGGAAGAATATCTGGAATTAAGCAAAAAAGCCAAAAGAGCCATAAGAGAAGCCACGGCAAGCACAGAGCTTAGCATAGTTGTCAACGTCAGTAATGGGAGCAAGTAGTTTTTTAGATACATCTGGAAAAAAGGGAAGACTTCTCAATGGGTGATGAAACTAAAGAATGGTGAGACAATAGTTGAAGATGATACGAAAAAGGCGTAAATTCTCAAAAAATTATTTTTCTCAGTCTTTACCAGGAACCAGGATGGGCCCATGCCAGTAAGTGGCATTTCAAGCAAACTGGAAGTTATGGGAACTCAAGCTTTTACCACCAAAAGAGTCATGGAAGCTTTTGAAAGTCTAAATCAAGATAAATCACCCAGCCCAGATGGCATTCACCCTAGGGTCCTGAAAGAATTAGACAAGAAACTAGCAGAACCATTATCCAGACTATTCAACCTCTCCCTCCAGACTGGGGTAGTGCTGGAGGATTGGAAAAATGCCAATGTGATCCCCTGCATAAGAGTGGGAGCAAAAATGAGCCTGAAAACTACAGACCCATTAGTCTGACCTCAGTGGTGTGCAAACTGATGGAAACACTGATTAAACAAGACATAGTTGACTACCTGGACAAGAACAACCTCCAAGACTCCATGCAACATGGGTTCATGGTGTGAAGATCATGCCTGACGAATCTCATATGATTCTTTGATTGGGTAACTGCCAAATTAGACATAGGGCTCTCAGTGGACCTGCTTTATTTCAACTTCAGTAAAGCCTTCGACTCCATTCCACGCTAGCGTCTCCTAGCTAAATTCAGACACTGGTATTTCAGACCAGTTTATCAAATGGATAAAAGCATGGCTCCAAGATAGAAGCCAAAGAGTGGTAATGAATGGAGTGGGTTCAAGGAAGAGAAATGTTATAAGTGGGGTTCCCCAGGGTTCTGTCCTTGGTCCTGTGCTTTTCAACATCTTCATTAGCAACATAGCTAAGGACATAAATGGCAGATTAGCACTGTTTGCTGATGACACTAAATTGGGATGAAGGGTGAATACCACATAATCCATCAGCAAACTTCAAACTGACCTAGGGAAAACTTGAGGCATGGTTCAACCAATAGTAACTTGGCTTTAATGCAAAGAAATATAAAGTGATGCATTTGGGCAAAAACAACCCTAGAATAGAATATTGGTTGAACAGGGTGCAACTTAATACCTCATCAGAGGAAAGGGACCTAGGAGTGCTAATTCATGGGTCCCTTAAGGCAACCAGTCAGTGTAACTCTGCATGTAGAAAGGTCAACAGAAAGTTGGGGTGCATCAGCAGAAGCTTTGACAGCAGGAATAGAAACATTACACTGCCTCTTTACAGATAACTTGTGAGACCTCAGCTGAAGTACTGTGTCCAGTTTTGGAGCCCACACCTAAAGAAGGACATCAACAGACTGGAAACGGTCCAGAGAAGGACAACAAAGATGATAACAGGACTATGTGACCTGCCATATGAGGAACGCCTGAAAGAGGTGAAGTTATTCTTGCTGGAGGCCAGACGAGGGGGTGGCATGATCAAGACATGTAAGTACCTGAAAGACATGAACAAAGTGCCATACTCAGAACTGTTTACAAGGTCCCACAACTCTAATACTAGAGGGCACAATTGGAAATTCAAAACGGGGGGGGGGGTCAGGTGTGATGTCAGGAAGTTCTTTTTCTCTGAGAGAGTGATGGCATCTTGGAATAGTTTACCCGCCCGAGGTGGTGGAGGCCAAAACAATCACCTCCTTCAAACTTGGTTAGGACAGGACATACATGCATCAAATAGTTGAGGATGGGGACTCATCTTGAGTAAGAGTTCAATGCTAGCAGGCATGGCCCAACAGGGGTCCATACAAACAAACGGGCAGACTAGATAAACCTTTGGTCTCCTTCTGCCATCACCTTTCTATGTTTCCATGTTTCTATCTCTTTCCATGACACGTTCTGAACTCGCCAGCTGCTCCTCTTGCTATGTGCCAGGTGTTCCATTCTAATAAAAAAAGAACACATAATGGCTGTAGGTAAGGAGACAGTGTACTGTGTAGCACAAACAGTACGCTAACTGCTCCCCATCCCACTCTGCTTAAGCTCCTCATTCATTCTGTGTGGAGAGGAGGGGGAAGCTTCTCTGCTTGCACTGTGCAGACCCTCATGGTGGTGTTAATGGACTGGCTCCTCCTCTCGAAAGAAAAGTGAACCCACTCCTACAGAACTACATCAAATGGCAGTCAATTAATTTATTCAGACCCCCCACAAAAGAAACTTTTAATAAAACACAACATTTCTGTTAATTGTAAAGGTGATCTGCTCCCTGTCAGTTGTCCCACTTATATGAGAGCAACACAGGCAATAAAACAGAAATGTGAAAAAAATGAATAAAGTGGATCTTCTCATAGCTAACTTTTATGTTGAGTGGTTGTCTGAGTCAGTCATGATGAGTATGTGTCTGTGTGGTGGGGGCTGTGGAGATTATGGTCACTGCTGTAGTGTGTCACCATTCCCACCCTCAATAAAACATCAGCAAACAGCACTGTATGTGTTATTTTTTAACCAATTTAAATGTCACTAGCTACAATAACAATACAACAGTGAGAGAAAAATGTGTCTTAGTAATTATCTTTGTTTGTCTTCTGCGTTTCTAAGTTATTCTCAGTTAGTTGTTTTGGTTACTTTCCTGTGAGCATTCATTTCCAGATAGTGTTAATGCTACACACAGGAAAGAGCAATGGTTACTCTCCTTTCACTGCTCTAGTGTCCTTACAGTATTAATTGTCAAGCTCACTTGTCTCAGTTTTTGTTATCACTGTGTATGTATGAGTGTTTCTTATTGTTGAAAACTCATAAATAAAAAGTAAAAACAAAGAAATAAATCATAAATGAGGCCTATAGCTGTGCTTTAACTGTGTTGTTAGAAGGTGAGAGGGAAAATGCAAGAATAACAAAGAACACCTAACATAAGAATGTCACAACAGACAACATTCTATTTAGATTTTTACTGCATCAAAAAATTTCACATTTCAAAAATAGGTAGTTGTCTAGTAGTACTTCAGGGCCTTCTCTCCTGAGCTCTTGGCTGTTGATCTGTCCTCCTCCCAGGGCTTTCTCCTGGTCATACTCAGAACTACTTGGGACTCAGTCCTTCTGGAGTGTTGGCCTGCTGCAAGAGCCTTCCTCGAAGTAAGATAGTGCAGTTATATAACAGTTTACTGAAACAGTAGATCTTCTAGACAAGCTCTTGCAGTAGGCCCTGCTTTCCCTCCCTCCTTCCTTCCCCCTGCTGTTCCTTGTTTCCATCACACTGCTTCTACTTTTTCTTCCTTGGCTCTCAGGAACCTCCTTGATTCTCCATTCACTGCCTGTTTTGGGTCTCTGGCAGGAGAATTGAGAAGAGTGTGGGGGACCGCCTGCCTTTATAGGATAGGCTGACATCAGTGGCCGATGTCAGTGGTGGGTGGTCCACCATGGTAGACTGCTAGCTAGAAAGTTTTCCATGTGGTCCTGGCACCTGGCGGCTTAGTCCTACTGGTACTGATCTTCTGCAAGAGCTTCCGTCGAAGATCTACTGTTACGGTAAATTCTTATATAACGGTACTGTTCTAGCAGAGTGACTGGAATGAGTTGATAGGAGCCAGCAGAGGTGGCATAGTAGCTGCAGGCTGTGCAGGTGCATTAAGAGTGAGAGGACTACTCAATGGAGCTGAGGTGGAAGGACCAGACACAGGTTCCTCCACTGGGAGTCTTTCTTCTGTAGCCAAAACCTTTGCTTCTAATATAGACATACAATGGGAGTTATAAAATGGGCACACCATTTCTAGAAACCTGATTGGCTAACAACCACTTTTACCCATGCCCTTATTAAGCCACAACGTTATAACTGGCACTAACTGTGCCAGGCAGAGCCAACTAACATGAAAAATTCACTATTCATGCCACCCTGCAAGTCGACCGCAATCTCCAAAGCCAGCTGCGATCTCAGATCAAAACGTTTAAAACCAGACCACAGACCTGTTCCTCCATGGACCGTGATGACATTTAAACATAATGAATGAGAAAAAAAAATCAGTGCAGACCTGCTCTTCCTCAACCCACCCAGCTGCTCGTTTACCAGCAAGAGCAATCCACCTATACTGTGATTTCTTTACACAGCAGTTCACTGAGGGCCAGTCATCCATGGCTCTCATGGTGAATATCGCTGCCTGTAATGTTGCTGAGCAATATCGCTCATGGCTCTGTTCCTTAGGCAGCGCCCCCCCTTCCCATACTGTAAACCCCGTGGGTACTGTATAACTAGAGTTGCTCGCCACACTAGTGGTTTCTTATTACATTTGCTGCAACTTTAACTTTCAAAAAAAATGTGGTCGGTTTGAGAGAGACACTGGGAAGGGGAAAGCAAAACCTCAACACAGCAGGAGACCACGCTAGATGACTGCCGATAGGGGACATGCTTGCCTGTCAAGCCAGCTGTTGAATGTAAGTAAAGAAACTGAAAAAGTCAATGAAAGATGGAAAGAGGAACCCCAAAAATATAAAAAAGGACACAAAAAAATGTTTTTTCCTGTATCTTGTGTGTGTGTGTGGGGGGGAGGACAAGCAACATCACACTAAATATGCCATCAGCCCATCCAGGACATGATCACTCCTGCTCAATGTAATTGAAACTATGTGGGCAAACTAAGAAAGAAATAATAAAAAAAACATGGTTTTGAGACAGTTTGTGTGTGTTGGGGGGGGGGGTGACACCAATGCCCTCTATGGACTTTTAATTTAAGAGCTCCATTATAAGACAATGACATCATGGACTATTTTTTTCCTAGTGACATTATCACTTTTTTTAGTCTTTTTATGTACAATATGTGCATTTTTTTTTAATTAACTGCTTTATGGGGGGGCATTTTATAAGTGAAATAAGACATTCGGAGGTGTGGTTTATGGCCTGATAAGAGCACTTTCCAGGTGCTAAAAGCACTCAGCACAAGTGCCTCGTGCCTCATTATGTACCTGGGGCGTGCTCTTATCAGGCCATAAACCACATCTCATCGTGTCTTACTCCTTACATATAGTATGTTCAATTCTGGGAACTGATGGACCATGTCATCTTGTGATACAATGCAATTAACAGAACAATAAATGTCCTGAGGACACTAAGGGAGTAACCACTAGGCTAATTTGGAATTCACTAGATACAAAACAGGGCAGACGCGGTGGGCCTGTGGCCCTTATCTGCAGTTGACTTCTATGTTTCTATGTCCTTTGTGTTCCTGTTATTCTTTTTTGTTCTTGCCATGGATCACATGACGCAGTTTGCCAGTCCAGCAATTTGCAGCATGCAACATGTCACTGGTCAAAACTGTATGAGAGGTCATTATTAAAATCAGATCTCTTAGTTATTCTAGTGGAGTGGCAGTGGGTGATAATTCATCAAAGACTGGGTTGACAGCCAGAGCCATGGACGTCAAATCAAAAAGTGTAGTTTCTTGGCACAAGCTGTAAATAGAATTTGAATTTGTTTAAGGACAGATACCAACTTCATTCTGCTGTCCAGTCCTTATACTTAATCACGGACCTGGAAGTGGCTTTCTTTGGTATCTCCAAGGAATGTTCAGATGCTACATATTCCACATCATCTGCTTCTAATCCTGGTTTATTGTGTTTAGCTGGTGAGGCTATCATACTGACAAGCAACTAATGTGTCTAAATAATAATTATGTCCACTATATGGATCCCAGTTAAATGGAACAGATCCACAAATGTAAATTAGTAGTAGTAAAAGTAGTAAAAATCTTTATTTTTATACAGGATGATGTAGAATAGGGTACATCATTAGGACCAGAGGTCCTGTTTTCAAGGTGGTGATGTGTTGTTGTATGACAATAACACATAACAAAATTCAAGAATAATACACAGACTATTCACATACAACATAACAAATTCATATTACAATAGCTACAATTAGAGAGAGGATCCTGACCAGCCTAGGGTACATGCAAGGTGTATGACCTACAACATCCAGGGAGCTAAGCCCTTGGGAACAGAGCCCCTTAGGCCATCAGGAGCAATAAGTTGCTAGGCACCACAGACACATTGCATCCCCAACATGGCTACCAGCACTCTATAGCAGTACCCTTTATAAGATACATGAGAAGACTGTAACCTCCAATATCACCCATAGCAGATATAGCAGAGCAAGCAAGGGTCTGTGAGGATGTGGCACATGCTCTGTTGGAGCACACTGAACACAGGCAATTTTGTCCAGGTAGATGCCAGTACCAGTGTCACAGGACAGAAGTTACAACAGCACCAGAAGCACAACCTCAGATTGCATGCTGTGTGACCATGAGCATGAACCTCTGCACTAAGCAAGTAAGAAAACGCAAGAGGAAGAAGAGACCACTATGGTGCTTGAAAGAGGTGGCTGAAAAGGTAACGGTTAAACTGGTAGCATTCAAAATGTATAAGGAGACTCAGAGGGAGGAGGCTAGGGAGGTATATCAGGGGAAACAGGGAAGCAGAGAAAGCAGTAAGGAGCTCAAAGGCACAAACTGAAGAGAGAATAGGCCAAGCGGTAGTGAAAGGGGACAAGGTATGTAAGTGAAAAGAGGAAGACCAGGGGAAGGATTGTACAGTTAAAAAGGGGAGAGGGGGGACATGCAGAGGGTGATCAGGAAAAGGCAGAAATCCTGAACAAATATTTTCATTCAGTGTTCACAGAGGAAAGAGAAGGGGGAGAGTGACAACAAAGTAACAGAGAGCTCTGGACTGCGGGAGGTGGACACTAGTGTTTTTCAGAGGACAGAGTCCGGAAGAAACTCATTAACCTGAAAGTGGGAAAAGCAATGGGTCCACAAGGTGCATCCAAGGGTATTGAGGGAGGTCAGGGAGGTACTAGCTGCACATCTGACAGTCCTATTTAACAGCTTACTGAAAACAGGGGTGGTTCCAGAGGACTGGAGGAGGAGGACAGATGTAGTCCCATTTCACAAAAATGCTAGGAGGGAGGAGGTTGGCAATTACAGGCAAATCAGCCTTACATTGATGGTGGGAAAGTTAAGTTACTGCTGAGCTGCTGAAGGAAAGGATTGTGGAATATTTTGAATCTAGTGGGTTACAAGACCTGAGGCAGCATGTACTGTATTCACGGGGGAGTCATGTTAAACAAATGTGATAGATTTATTTGACTAAGTGACCAAGGAAATAGATCAGGGTGGAGAGGTAGAAGTGGAAGTGTTCTACCTAGATTTCAGTAAAGTTTTTGACACGGTTCCACATAGAAACATAAAAACATAGAAGCTGATGGCAGATAAGGACTGCAAGACCCATCCAGTCTGCCCATTTTTTCTACCTTATGAATGTGCCATATGCATGTACTCTGTCAATGGCCTATCTATTCATACTCATCTGTATTGCTCCCTTATGCCTATCCCATGCCTGTTTGAAGCCCTGCACTGTATTTATACCCACCACTTCCTGAGGTAGGCCATTCCATGCATCCACCACCCTTTCTGTGAAAAATAATTTCCTCACATTACCCCTTAATCGGCCTCCCTCTAATTTCATGCTGTGTCCTCTTGTCCTGCTGTTTTTCTTATATTGAAACATGTTAGACTCTTTCACCTTGTTAATGCCCTTAAGATGTTTGAATGTTTTGATCATATCACCTCTCTCCCTCCTTTGTTCTAGGGTATACATATTGAGCTCCGTTAATCTGTCCTCATATGTTTTCTGATGCAGTCCCTGCACCATTTTGGTTGCCCTTCTCTGGACTGCCTCCAGTTTGTTAATATCCTTGTGAAGGTGCGGCCTCCAGTACTGCATGCAGTACTCCAGATGGGGCCTAACCAGTGTCTTGTAAAGAAGGATTATTACCTCCCTCTTACGACTTGCGATACCCCTACTAATACACCCCAACATCCCTCTAGCCTTACCTACTGCTTTAGTGGTCTGCTTGGATGATTTCAGTACATCTGTGATGATGGCGCCCAAGTCTCTTTCTTCCCTTGAGATTGCCAGCAACTCCCCTCCCAACCTATAGGTGGCTTCAGGGTTTCTCTTCCCTATGTGCATGATCTTGCACTTCTTTACGTTAAACCCCAGTTGCCACTCTTCCAACCATTTTGCCAGTTTATCCAGATCTCTTCTTATTCTGCCCACCCCATCTGGATCATCTACTCTGTTGCAGATCTTGGTGTCATGTGCAAACAAACAAACCTTACCCTCCAGTCCATATGCAATGTCACTGACGAAGATATTGAAGAGGACTGGCCCCAGGACTGATCCCTGAGGTACCCAACTTGTAACTTGCATCTCTTCTGACTGTATGCCGTTTACCACCACTCTCTGTTTTCTGCCCACCAACCAGTCTGCCACCCAGTTGACCAACTTCTGACCCACCCCAAGCCTACCCAGCTTGTTTATCAATCTTCTATGTGGAACAGTATCGAAAGCTTTGCTGAAGTCAAGGTAGGCGACATCAACTGAACCCCCTTGGTCCACCACTCTGGTTACCCAGTCAAAGAAATCTATGAGATTAGTTTGACAGGACCTTCCTGTTGTAAACCCAAGCTGTCTTGGATCCTGTGCTCCTATGGATTCCAGGTGTTGCACTATCCTTTCCTTAAGGATTGTCTCCATAATCTTGCCCACTACTGAGGTAAGACTGACTAGTTTGTAATTCCCTGCCTCCTCCCTGCTACCACTCTTGTGGAGCAGAATCACATGAGCCCTTCTCCAGTCTTCTGGAACCTCTCCTGTGCTCAGAGGCTCACTAAACAGTTCTGATAATGGCTCTGCTAGCTCCACCCTTAGCTCCTTTAGTACCCTGGGATGTATGCCATCAGGTCCCATTACCTTGTCCACCCTGATCTTATCGAGCTCTTGTAGGACCCTTTCTTTTGTGAAGGGACTAGTGCACACCTCCCTCCCCCCGTGTCCATGGTGCTGAGCTGTGAGCCCTGCCCTACCTTCTCCTCAGTAAATACTGAGCAGAAGTATCTATTTAGGATAGATGCTTTTCCTTGGTCCTCCTCCACACACTCCCTCTCATCCTCTTTGATCTTAGCAATACCCCCTTCGGACTTTCTCCTTTCGCTAATGTATCTATAGAAAGTCTTGTCCCATTCTTTTACTGTTCGTGCTAGTGTTTCCTCGGTTTGGGCCTTTGCCTGCTTTACTGCCTTCTCTGCATCCCTTAGGGAAGTCTGGTATGCCACCCTATCTTCGTCCGGCTGCATTCCCTTATATTTCCTGAAGGCCAGCCTTTTGGCTCTAACGTTTTCTGCTACTGCTTTTGAGAACCAAAGTGGTTTCCTCCTTCTTTTGCTCTTGCTTGTCTCTCTAACACAATGGGATGTTGCTTCAAGTATTGCATCCTTAATGCTTGCCCATTTTGCCTGTACCTCTTCACCTGTATTTCTTCTTGCCAGGGCTAGCTTAACTCTGTTGGCCATCTTATGAAAGTCAGCTCCTCTGAAGTCCCATATTTTTGCCTTGGAATGGGATGATTTAGTTCTAGTGAACAAATTGAACCATACCATGTGATGGTCACTGGCCCCCAGGTGACCTTCTACCTGGAGATCTGTGATCCTTTCCCCATTAGTCAGTACAGGTTTAGGATAGTCCTGTCTCTTGTGGGTTGTTGTACCAGTTGTTTGAGGGCCTCCCCCTGCTGGGAATCCACTATGTGTCTAGTTCTGGCGGATGTTCCTGCTGATATTGACCAATCTGTATCTGGCATGTTGAAGTCTCCCATTAGCAGAACCTCCCCTTTAGCTGTCATGTTTTGTATATCTTCTTACAGTAATGTGTCTATGTCCTCCCCCTGCTCTGGAGGCCTGTAGACAACCCCAGTTCTTATGTGTGTTCCATTTCCTGTTTCCAGGGTGACCCACAGTTCTTCTGACTCCTTATGTGTACTCTGAATTTCTGTAGCTTTGATATTTTCATTGACATAAAGGGCGACTCCCCCCCCTTTCGTACCTCGGTCTCTTCTGAGCAGTACATAGCCAGGTACTGGAGTCTCCCAAGTGTGGTTACTGGTGAACCATGTCTCGCTAATGGCTACTATGTCCAGATTAGCCTCTGTCATTGTTGCCTGCAGGTCTGGGACCTTGTTTTCGAGACTGCTGGCACATAGGAGACTAGTAAGCAAGACAGGTAGCTTAAGAGTGGTTCCAGAGGTGGTAAATTGGGTAAGAATTGTGTAAGAAATTGGTTAGCGGATAGGTGACAGAGGGTGGTGGTAAACAGCATTCATTTTAAAAAAGGGGAGGGTGACCAATGGGTGCCTCAGGGATCATTGATGGGACCAGTCATTTTTAATATCTTTATAAGTGACATTTCCGAGGAGCTGAAGGTGAAGGTTTGCCTCTTTGTGGGTAACACCAAAATCTTCAATAGAGTGGACACTCCAGATGGTGTGGAAAGGATGAACAGAGACCTGAGAAAACTCGAGGGTTGGTCAAGAGTATTGCTTATGGGTTTCAATATGAAAAAGTGCAAAATAATGCACTCAGGGCACATAAACCCAGGGGCAGAGTACAAAATGGGTAGGGTGGTACTGATGACCACCAAGTAGGAGAGAGACCTGGGG
Source organism: Neoceratodus forsteri (assembly GCA_016271365.2). NCBI lineage: Eukaryota > Metazoa > Chordata > Ceratodontiformes > Ceratodontidae > Neoceratodus > Neoceratodus forsteri. Next base: position 1,316,957,807 of record CM057453.1, on the reverse strand, counting down.
GTACTCATATATGATGACCTAAAGGTGGCCAGGCAGTGCTACAATGCAGTTGGGAGGGCTAATGGTATTCTAGGGTGCATAGGGAGGAGCATCACTGGCAATAAGAAGGAGGTGATGTTGCCTCCAAATGGATCACTGGTAGGACCCCATCTAGAATGCTGCATCTAGTTCTGCAGACCACATCTCTGTAAGGACATAAACAGAGTGGATGTGGTCCAGTGGAGGGCAACTAAAATGGAGCAGGGTCTGCATCAAAAGCCCTATGAGGGAGACTAAAGGAACTTAATATGTATGCCTTGCAATAGAGGAGTTGGGGGACATGATAGAGATCTTTGAATACCTCACAGGGGTAAATAAGGTACAGAAGGAAAGTAATTTTCAGAAAAAAAGGTGCTCAGCAACAAGAGGATGTGCTATGAAGCTGGAGGGGGTAGATTGTGGAGAAATATGAGGAAGTACATCTTTACAGAAAGAGTTGTGGATTCCTGGAACAGCCTACCAGCAGAGGTGGTGTGGGCAAAAACAGTGGTGAAGTTCAAGAAAGCATGGGACAGGCATAAGGAGATTCTTAGGGAAAGGGGGGGGGAGAAGAAAGTGACTGAGATCAAGTAGCATCTGTGGTGATACTGTAGGTAGGGAAAAATGGGCAGACTAGGTGGGCCAAGTGGTCCTTATCTGCCACCAAATTCTATGTTTCTATATTTCTATATCACTTACTTGCCCAGTACTGCCAGGTTACCCCTGTAAATGGACCTTGTGCCCAGAGGGCCTTACCCAGTTACCAAAGAATAAAATCAAAAGATACGGAGTCAGCGATGATGATGAAGCAAGGCAGGACAGGTAAGGCAGCACAAACAATTAGAAAAGCACTAATATGGCCATAATAGCACTAAGAAACATGTTCAACCCAAAACAGGAAACTAGGTTATCAAGTGCCATCCAGGGGGAGGAGGAGGATACAGCATCCCAGCAGATGCTCTCCTCCAGTGGGGGGGGGGGGAGACACTTCAGGCTGCTCTTACGCCCTAAGTCCTGCCACCAGTGGAAGCCTGGGAGGCAGGATCAGGCTCTCAGATTCGAGGAGGGGAAGATATCGTTAGGCACCTGAATGCAACATGCATTTACATGTTGTTAGTCTGGACGCATGTCCTTCAAGCTGGCACCCTCTAGGGATCGGGACCACAAACAGCAGAGAAAAATTGCAAAAACTCCTCAGTATTGAGCAACATGATGCCGGGATCCCAGTACACCGGGACTCAGTAAAAGGGCTGGTGATTCCAGTATGCTGGGACTCAGCTGAATACCGGGGAAGGTAGAAGGTATCCCCTGGGCCTATGACCTGTACAAGTGAAAACAAAAAAACAGGAAACTGAACTGCAGCCAAAGCCCCAAGGAGCTGCAAGGCACATGCTAAACAGGAGGGATGTGGGTGAAGCAGATAAACTGACCCACTGAACTTCAGGCAAGTCTTCTGCTCATATATGATAAAAAAAGTCAAAGCCTATTCTCAAAGATAAGAATGTTTTTGTAACCCCTCCCTACAAACTGGGGCTTACTAAGACGTCTTCCTGGGCTGCCTAATGCCCCCTGTCAGGATGGTGTCCTGTGTCTGCAGCAGCTGTATGTGTTTGCATGACAGTGTTATAGAAGCCTCCATGCCTGTCTCTTTAAGAGAGTCATTATGCTGTGTTTACATAGATTACATAGATATTACGGAGCATTAAAAGACATTAGTCCATAAGCTTGCCAATCATTGGTTATGAATACCCTTTAACGTCCCTGCTTATAAGAAATATATCTAGCTTTGTTTTAAATTCCATCATTGTTTTGCATTCCACAACCTCACAAGGCAGTGAATTCCAAATCTCAGTTACTCTATTATTTAGCCAATATTTCCTTTTATTTGTTTTAAATCTTTCCTTAATCAGTTGGTAGCGATGAGCTCTGGTATCGTACTGTATAGTTAGTCTGTATGCGCCAGTCCCAAGAGATCCCACAGATAGGTATCAGTCAGGGCCCTATAAATCAAACACATGTTCCCTCTCATTCTATGATACTCCAATGAGTACATTTCCAAAAACTGCAGCCTCTGCTCGTAGCTCTGTTCTTCTGTCTCCTTGATCCTTTTGGTAGCTCTCCTCTGTACCCTCTCCACCGATCTAATGTCCCCTTTTTTATAAGGAGCCCAATACTGCACACAATATTCCACATGAGGACGTACCAGTGCAGTATACAAGGGGATCATAACCTCTCTATCCCTGCATTTAATGTGCCTCTGTATACAATGTGTTATACTGCTAGCCTTTTGTATAATTTTATTACACTGCATACTAAAACTGAGATCACTGCTGATATTAATCCCCAGATCCTTTTCTTCCTTTACAGCCTTTAGTACAGTACCTCCCAAGGTATATTGGAACTGCTTATTTTTATTTCCAAAGTGCATAACTGTGCACTTATCGATATTGAAAATGCATTGTTTTTGGGAGGCCCATATCTCCAGGTTATTTAAGGCTGCTTGTAAGACAAGCTGATCTTCCATATTATTTATTGGGCTTCCAATTCTGGTGTCATCTGTGAATTTTGAAAGCCAAACCCCAGGATGAACCTGCATTGATGATATATATAGATTGAATAGGCAAGGTTCCAATAAGAGCCCTGGGGGATACCACTGGTCACTCTAACCTGGCCAGAGAATTCCCCTTTTATACAGACCCTCTGGCTTCTATTATTTAACCATGCCTTGACCCATTGCGAAACCCAGTTGGGAGACCTAACTCTAATAGGGCCTTCACAAGCTCCTCATGGGGGACTTTGTCAAATGCCTTGGTGAAGTCAAGGAAGATAACATCAACTGAGTTTCCCATGTCCATGGATTTACTAACTTTGTTGTAAAATTCTAAGAGGTTGGTTAGACATAATCTCCCGCTGGTAAACCCATGCTGAGTTCTAACCATCTTGCCTGAAGCTACTAGGAATTCTATGATGAAGTCTTTTATTATACTCTCCAAGATCTTCCCCAACACAGAGGTCAGGCTAATGGGCCTATAATTCGAGACCTTCTGTCTCGATTCTTTCTTATGTATGGGGACAATCACTGCTTGTCTCCAGACCTCGGGGACTTCACCAGTTTCCACACATTTTTGAAATAGCCAGGATACTGGGCCAACCAATACTTCTGCCATTTCTTTGATTACCCTGGGGTGGATATTATTGGGTCCCTGTGCCTTATTCTGATTTACTTTTTTTCAGTCTTTTAAAGTCTTCTGCTGGGTCTATCCTAAAACTGTGTCCCATTGTGTTTTTCCTCCATAGTCCTGAATAACTTGTGGGCCTGCATTAAACACTGAGGAAAAGTATGTATTATATTCCTCAGCTAATGCACTATTCTCTGTTTTAAGAGCACCATTCTGTGCTTTTAGGGGTCCAACAGTATTGTTTTTCCCCTTTTTACTGTCAATATATGAATAAAAAGTCTTGTAATTATCCTGGACTTTAGTAGCTAGAGTATGCTCATAATTTCTTTTGGCCAGAACGATACCCCTTTTCGCAAGTTTGAGACACTTTTTGTAGATCTCCCAGCCAGCTTCTGTATTGTTATGTCTTGCCTGGTGGTATGCTTTATTTTTATTTTTTATTAGTCCTTTAACAGATGGGGTCATCCATGGTGGAAGGGGCATTTTTAGTCCCATCATATTTGTTTCTGGTTGGTACATACCTCTGGACCAAGTGATTTCAGATTTTTATTAACCTATCCCTCATTCCAGTGACTGTCTGGTTTTTAAAATCTGATTCCCAGTCCCATGAAGCTAATTCATATCTCATTTGCTTGCAATTAGCTAGGTTTTACCTATGGAGTACTGTACTACCTTTTTTTACCCCCAGAGTACCAGCATACTGAAAGCCAATCATGGAATGGTCACTGGAACCCAATGGGGGATTCAAAATGCAGTTAACAATATTTTCACCAAGGCTGCTTAATACTAAGTCTAAAATATGATTACCCCTGTTATTAAATGTAACATATTGGTCCAACCCTGTAAGGCTAAAGGTTTCCAAATATTTGGATTCTATAGTTGTACTTGCTTTTAGTGTATCCCATCCGATACCAAGGAGGTTAAAATCCCCAACCAGTACTACATTCCCAGCTAGGGACAACTGGTTAATAAAATCTAATATAACCTCATCCTCCGATGCCCTAGTGGACGGGGGCCTGTATATTACACCCAGGTTGATCTTAGCTGCTCGGGGTGGACTAATCTTAACCCATAGAGCTTCTAAATCTGTCCATCTAGATATATCTATACTTTCTGTAAAGATACCTTCTGCAACATACAAAGGCACCCCCTGCCTCTTGATAGGAACCTATCTTTATTATACAGTGTGTACCTTTGAATATGCTTATCCCAGGTATCTTCGGGTTGTCACCATGTCTCTACAATAGCACAAACATGGATGCTATGAATGTGCAATGTAACTTGGAGCTCATCAAATTTGTTTGTAAGACTCCTAGCATTGATTGACATAAAATTCCACTCTATTTGTGATGCCCTTTGTTTTGTATCCCCCACATCCCCCTTCTGGTGGAGTTTAGATGGCGATGTACAGTATTCATTAATTGCTGAGCCAATAAACATTCACCCATTATGTTAAGGTGCAACCCATCCCTTGCATACAAATGGTCATTTTGAAACTCCTGCCAGTGGTCAATGAAATAATATCCTTCTCTAACAGTCCATCTCTTAAGCCAGCCATTTAATCTAAATATTTCCTGGTTTATTGTGTTATTTGCTCTGAGGACAGGTAGAATCCCAGAAATCAAAACCTCACACCCTCTGTTTCTTAGTGCAGCACCCACTGCTTCAAAATCCCTCTGTATATCAGTGTATATGTGTTAGAAATTAGTCTAGACTGGGTTTGAGTAGTTTAGGGCTTGTGACTGGCCAGGTGAGTGGTATTTCTGCTCCATTCTTCAGTCGCTATATGCGCAGAGGGAGCTGTGTTAGGAACTGTGTTCATTTACCGTTTATCTGCCTTATTAATAATAGTATGGAAGTTTGTTTAGCCTGCCCTCTCTTGCAGCTTGGAGTTTTTGTATAAGAGCCACCATTTTGGTTCTGGACTGCCAGAGTTGGATCAATCCAACCTCAGGGGACCTAAAATGGAGACTGTTCCCAGAGGTCTTGTGGGATTGAAATCTGTAGGAATTGTAGTTTTTAAGGTTTGGCGCCTAAATGGACCTGGAGGGGGAGCCCTTGCTGCCTTGCTGTGACAGACAGTTCCCTCAACCAACCAAACCTTTTGGATCTCAGAGGAAATCCCCAGAACTGCCTGCAGCAGAGTCAGCTGTGAGCTGGAGTTTGGAGAGTGAACAGCTGGAGCCATTGAGCAGCTGTTCCTGCGTAGGAGCACGGGAGGATCAGCAGGAAGGTTGCACTGGCCTGCCTATCTTATCTTCCAGTGAGAAATGTGAATGTGAAAGCTGGACTTAAATCTAATTCCTTTGTTTGAGATCTGAAGCCTGAAGAGAAAGAGAGTAATCATTGCCTGAATTTGGGACTGAAGACTTGCGCCAGAAGCAATCGGCCTGCCAGCTACCAAAGTGAGTCACGAATTGAGAGGTTTGCGCAGAACTTCTGCTAAATTGCAACCAGACTTTACCTGAACTGTGACTAACAGTTGTGTTGCTTATAAGTGTGCTGAATGTGCTATGTGGGTTGTGATTTGGTTCCCCACCTTCAAGTGTGTTATGCTAGCTGGAAGCTGCTCCAGCACTCACATGGACTAAATCCAAACTACCTGCTCTGGTCTGGGCCCTGCCATCTCAGCCTAGACTGCCACCTCCATTGTAGAGACATTTCCAACGAAAGACCTACTCGGGGATTCGGCTCCCTGCTCAACACCATTGAACAGGTAGCGACCACCTCGGTGAGTCATGTGGGCCCTGCGTCCCCTGGCAAACCAGAACACCATCCAGAGGTCTTCATCTCGTCAGTCCTGCCTTCTGGTCTGGGTAGCATGAGTACCAAACAGGATAGCTCCCAGAAACAAAGCTGCAATCATTGTGTGTCATCTGATTTATTTGTTTGAGGTTATTACAACAAACTGAGCCATCTGACTCCGATTACAAATTCTGGGTTGTTGTGCATGCTAATTGTTTTCTTTTCTAAGGACCCCAACAACAGCTGCCACGCCGATCTACCCCTTGCATCGCTTCAGGCGAGCCTACTTAATAAGTGGGCACCCAGGGTTGTGTGACTGTATACAAGGGACTCACTGTACATGCATGTTCAGCCTGAATTAATCAGATCTGTCAATCATCCATTAGATTCAAGCCCCACCCCTGTTCACTTCCCCCTGAATAAATCAGATTTTGTTCTTTTTGCATTTAACCTGGCTAGTGTGTACCTTTTTGTAGGGGTATTGTACTGCCATTGAACTGTTGCATTACAGGTCTTATTTTACAGGGGGTCTCCAGGGCAGCTGCAGAGGATCCAGCCCTGGTGGTAAGTGCAAGGGGTGTGAGCAAGTCATTACTGCCATATGGTACATGTGAATGTTTTGCTGCTATACTGTTTAGGCCACTAGAGGGGTCAGTGGAGGGTTATAGCATCTGAGAGGGCTATACCAACAGCAGTTACACTACCTCAGAACCATTCCTCTGGGTGGAGGCACCGGTTCAACAAGCTCAGGCCCCCCCACCTGCGCCTAGTCACACAGGCAGGGGTAGTAGCCCTTAGGATAACGCCACCTAAGGGTTACATTTTATTCTTTTTATATCAAACACTATGCACAGAGCATTTTGAAATCATGGTTGTATCTTTCTTCCAGTACAGAATGCAACTTTAATCTAGCACACAGGACAGAGAGCAGCTGCTTGTTAAAGGAATGGAATCCAAAACTTATGAATATTCCAGCTCATTTGACCATTTTTGGCAAACACTTTAAGAGAAGCACCCTTTGTTTAATCCCTAAAATACAAAATATAGTCTTCTAACTGAAACCTCTTTAGGGCTTCACAGTATGGGTAATGTGTATGTCATGCCATTTTATGAAGGGAGTATGTGAACAGAGAACAGGGTGAGTCTGAAGTAATGCTAAAGGGATTTTCTAAGTTTTGCTCTTTGAGATACAGTGGCCCCTCAGGGAGCAATTTGCGTCCTCCAGCCCTGAATGTTTTTTGTTTGTAATTAAAAAAACAAAAAATCACTTCTCTAATTGTGGAAGGAGATAATCAGCACCGACCAGAAGTGTCCCCTCCCGACCTTGCATATGATCACAGTGAGAACTGTGAGCTGTGGGGAAAGTGGAACAGCCTATTTTGGTCTGCATTAGTTAGGGTATTCAAAGCTCAACACCAAATACCGCTGCCACTGAGGGATCCACAGATGAAGATCAGCCAGCGAGGGGGCCCATAGATGTAGTTTGAGTCCATAGTTGTTATAGCACTACTACTTCAATGGCTCTGCACTAATTCCTCCCTTGGCATTACTTCACCAACAGTGTCTTGGAGCTGCAGTTCATTGGGCCACCGCAAGGACACAATTGAAGTAGACAACAGAATGGGTGGTAACAAGTTTATGGTGCAGGGGATAACACTAGAAAATGAGGAGTAGCTATACTGTTGGCTAGGTCCTTACATTTTCAGTTGCTCGAGGACAGGGCTGAATTTGTATTGGTATCCATATATGGACCGAACTCTGATTGACCAGAATTTTTATGAACCTGCTGTGTAGACTTGTCCCATGGGCCCACCTGTCACTTCTAGTGGGAGGCTGAAATATTCTCCTAGACCAAACATTAGACTGGGAGCCCCCGTATTACTCAAGGCCTCTCTCCTGCTCAGTGTGCTATTCGAGAACTCATGGATACATTGGACCTGATTGACCCATGCTGTGCCCTGTATCCTACAGTCAGAGAGTTTACTTTTCACTTTGTGACTCATGGAATTTTGTTCCAGCTGGACTACTTCCTTTTGCAGAAGGAATGCCTACGTGGCATGAACAGTTCTGGCATACAAGCCAGGGTGGTTTCCGTTCACTCTCCAGTCATCCTCTCATTGCAGCTTCCTAAATCCTCGAGGCCTGAGTGAAGGTGGAGACAATAATCAACTATTAAAAGATTCTATTCTTGTTTCACAAATTAAGAATTTCATGCTAAACTTTCTTCAGACCAATAAAGGCTCTGTTGCTAGGGTTGATACCTTCTGGATGACTTTAGAATGTAGTTTGTGGGGGAGAATTAATTCAACTTTCCTCCAAAAGGACAAAACAGAAAGAACAAAGGGTGTAGGAATTACTTTGTCAGATTAGGCAAATAGAGAATACTTTTTCTAAAACTACACCCAAGTAGGTTTACCCTAGGGATTATTTCTCGGGGGTTAACCACTCCCAACCTCCGAACAGGTGCGTAACCTGGGGGTAATCTTTGATGAAGGGCTGACCCTGCATGCACAGGTGTCAGCCGTTGTCAAGACCTTTTTTACCATCTGAGGAATATTGCCAGGATTAAGCACCTTGTTCTGTCCGGTGACCTCCCTACACTGGTTCACATGTCTGTGTCCTCACGCTTGGATTATTGCAACTCCCTATATCAAAGCATTGTATTACAATCTCCTATATCAAAGCATGGTATTACAATCTATATATATATATATATATATATATATATATATATATATATATATATATATATATATATATATATATTTATATATACAGTATATATAAATTAAAAAATGAAGAGTTTAAAAATTATTTAGCTAATATTATGTCCCCTTAATAAATTTTTTGAGTTTTCCAACCTGGTTTTGTTTGGTTCACATCTCCTGTCCTGTTCTATAAGTCTGATTAATTGATTTAAATAGCTTTAGTCCTTTGGATCTGCTTTGGATCAATTACAAATATTCCAAGTCTGGCAACATATATAAATTCCTATAGTGTAATAGTATTAATTATGTGTTTTCTTTGGAACAGTTTTGTTGTAACAATATTAATCTTTATTAATTCTGCGATTCATTATTATATAAGTAGAAACAATAGGTGTAATCCATTGGAAGCAGGAGTATAAATGATTCTTTGATTCTCTGATTATTTTTATTAAAGGAAATAACTATTCCTATCTAGCTTTCTCCTAATAATAGGGTTAAGCACCCATTATTCGTTTAAGATATTTGTCAGCTTATCTAATTAGAAAGCTATGTTGATATATGTTTAATATGATGTCAAAAAATATATCATAATGCATTTCTATATGTTACAAATATTCATATCAATTTTTAATGATTTAAGACTAAATTGAGCCAATAGAAAATAATTTAATGACATAAGAGATGTATCAACATATATAGGGGCTTTCTTCCCTTATGTGACATGCCTCCTGAGGAAGACCTTGCGGTCGAAGCTCTGGGGTTGCTCTGTGCAGCTTCACCTTGTTTGGAGAATAAACAGCTTGAATTTCAAACTTTGATAAGCTTCCTGGAGTCTTTTCTTCCTATGAATGCATTCACATAACTTCTGCCAAGTCTTAAAAGGTACCTGGTAAATTGGATTGGTAACTCAATCTGCAGAAACTGTGGAGGCCTTCTACAGCTATTATGCAGATCTCTATAGTGATTGGGGTCCTGCCCCATCAGTGGAGGCCATCTATAGTTATTTGGATTCTCTTCCCCTCCCTAGATTGACCCTGGCCCAGCAGGACACTCTGACAGCTGAACTGACACAGAAGGAAGTTAATCAGGCTATTAGAGATCTGGCTCCGCACAAAGCACCAGGCCTTGGTGAGGTAGAACTTACATGGGCTCTGATAATATTAATTCCTAAATATGGATGGGACCCCACCCTGCTAAGGATTTATAGGCCAATTTTGTTACTTAATATAGACATTAAGATCTTAGCTAAAGTACCAGCTGGTTACCATAGCAGGATCTGGGGTACCCTCATCACTAGTGAACAGGTCAGGTTTATGGCTGGTAGGATGCCATCAAATAATTTGCTGAAGCTTGCACATTTTATTTCTGCATCCAGGGAGCCAAGTACCCCTGAGGTGCTGGTCTTCATGGACACAGACAAAGCTTTTGACTTGGTCTCCTGGGATGTTTTTACTTGTCACCTTAGCCAGGTATGATATTCTGGCTTCATTTATCCACTGGATCAAAGTTTTGTGCACTCTTTCTTCAGTCCAGATTTTTTGTAATGGATTGTTTTCAACTTCCTTTGGCTGTACAAGGGCATGAGATAGGGATGTCCCCTTTCCTTCCCTCTATTTAATCTCTTTTTGGAACCCTTAATTCTCAAGCTCAAACAAACACTGGGTCTAACAGGTGTTCCCATTAAGAGTCCCTTATGCAGTTTCTGTTTATGTAGATGATATTTTATTGCACATTACACATCCGCTTACATCCTTGCTTCATGCTCTTCAGGTAATTGCCAAATTTGGTAATTTGTCAAACTATAAATTAAATATTGACAAAATAGTGGTTATGCCCCTGAACGCATGAGCTTCTAAACAAGCCATTCTGGATTTGGGGCTAAAGAGGCAGTTTAACAAGCTAAAGTATTTGGGCATACAGATTACTAAGAATCCTGCAGCAATGTCCTCGCAAAAACTGAAGCCTCTGTTCAAGACCCTTTGGACTGAATTGGACAGATGGAGTCACCTCCTCTTTCCCTGTGGGGCAGGGTAAACCTTGTTAAAATGAATCTCTTACTGAGAGGTTTGCATCCCATAAGCATGTTGAATGTTGTGATTTCTAGAGCTTGGTTTCAAAGACTCCATAGATCCATCTCATATATTCTCTGGGCAGGGAAGCCCACTCAATAGGCTTATCATAAGCTAGAGGCACCCAAAATATCTGGGGGCCTTAAATTGTCAGATTTTTAGCTCTGTTACTTGGATATAGCAGCTAGCAAATATCTACACTGGCTTAGGGTTGACTCCGCTAATTCAAAACAGAGTTATATGCCTTTATGTCTCCCAACTGAAGAAGCTCTATTTGCTAAATCCCACATATGCCCTATGGCTCTTCTCTATACTAAGATTAAGAACCTTCATAAAGGACTTAGAAATAACCCAAGAGCAGCTTCTGTCAGTTCACATAAACTCCAAAATTTACATGCCACGTCAGATTGGGCACAAACGTTTACACATAACCCCAACTTTACATTTGCTGGGAAACCTATTTGTACACACCCATGGACAAATTCCAATATAAGCAGAGTTGACCAGCTATTTTTAAATAACTAATGTATTAGTTTTGCCTTGCACCAGCATCGCTATCAAATGATTTAATAGAGATCTTTTTTCCTTTTTACAAGTTTTTCACCTGCTGACTAAATATTTCAGGGGACTCTGCAGCGATGTGATTTTGCCTTTTGCCCCCTGAGTAGGTCTTCCCCACCACATTTCAACCTGTATGCAAATATTTATGAGTTATGTCCAGCTAAACCAGATGGGTTGGCCTCATATTAGCAGACTATTTTACCTAGGCTGCAAGGAACCTATGATTTGAAACATATTTTGACAGATTTATATGAATATGTGAAGTTTGATACATATATGTTAATGCAGCTTAGAATTTTACACAATAGGTACTATATGCCTGAACGGTTAGTTAGGATGCAATCAGGCTTTCTCAGCATGTGTTCCACATGTAAAACGGGCCCAGGTATGCTCATTCATATCTTGTAGCATTGTTCCAAACCCCAACCCGTATTGCAATCTGTCAGAGCTAAACTGGATCCCCTTTTAGGCCTGGAAGATGCATTTACACCATCTATGTGTCTTTTGCGGGATTATCAGGGGCACCTGATAGGGATCCAGAAACATCGCATAGCACTTATTGCTGCCTGTGCAAAGAAAGTGTTATTGCTCCATTAGTTGGATATTGATATTCCTTCATATCAGGAATGGCATGCTGAATTGCTATTTGCTTTGAGGGTTGTATAATCCATTGCTAGCTGATGTAACAAGATAGAGAGGTGTGTTAACAGATGGGAGAAACTGTACACGCTTATGATGTTGTATTAAGCCTTGGTTTTAAACTGATGTTTTTAGCTGTTTTTTGACTTCCTAGCCCCCATAATGATTTTGGCTATTTGATGGCCATAGATATTGACTTATTTTCATATGTAATAAGTTTTTTTTTTGTATATTTATATTATATGGGCGTGGTAACTTGCAGTCTGCCTTAAAAGAACCCAAAGTTGTTCAGCAACTATTTCAAAAAGAAGTACAAAAAGGATCCCTCATTGGTCCCTTTCTGCATCCAGCATTTCCCACCTAGTGGATCAGTCCAATTGGTTTGGCCACTAGAAACTTTTCCTGCAAGAAGCGACTAATCATTGACTTATCAGCACCTCGATCAAAATCCATTCCTAGTAACAATTTATTGATTCCTTCTGACAAGTATTTGCTATCCTATGCTCGCATAGATGGTGCTATTAAAATTATTTAATGATCTGGCCCCTGTTCCTTACTCATCTTCACAAAAGAAGATGATGGCTATGGATCCAAAATGCAGAACACAGGCAAACTCATCATAGAAGCAGATGCTGGACCATTTGGCCCTTACAAAATCATGGAGGGATGGACAAAAATTCTGGTCTAACCTGAAAGAAATCACTGGGAAAGATAATAAGCAGCACCCACAATTGCTCAACATCGATGGTGAACCCACACTGGATCCATATATCATAGCAAATACTTTTAACAAAGTCTTTTCAGACCTGAGTGATGTTCTACTCCCTGATTTCTTCCTGCACCCCCAACCAAGGGCTCAGTGCCAGGTCAGAAGACCGTCCACCCACTCACTCACCATTCCACTTTAGAGTTATCACAATGCGTGAAGTTAGGAAATACTTCCTGAAGGTTCTTGGGAAGTCTGGATATAGTGGCAACTCCCTTGACCTTAAATTTGTGGCATTAACCTTGCATGAGATACTAACACCTCTAACTCACATCATCAATACCTCTCTATAACTGTCACAATTCCCACATAAATGGAATCCACATTAGTCACACTGATCTTTAAGAGTGAGAATCATACATCTCAAGGTAATTATAGACCTATCTCAATCCTCCCACTGCTATCAAAAGCACTAGAACGAATAGTTGCTCATCAACTGGTTGATTGCTTAGAAAAGTATCAAATTCAATGCCTGCAGAAACATGGCTTCTGCAAAGGTCATAGCACCACCACTGCATTACTAGAGTTTACTGGTTACATTTACAATGCACTGGACCAGGGTGCCCTTTTTGGTGCTGCTTTCATTGATTTAACAAAAGAGTTTGACATGATTAATCATGTCCTTCTTGTCAAACAACTCACATCCATTGGCCTCTCAAGTGTTACTGTTGCCTGGTTCAGGATTTATCTTTCTAACTGTTCATGGCAAGTGAAGATTGGCAACATCCTATCTGAAAGCAGACCTGTGCACTCTGGTGTCCCCCAAGGCTTAAGTTTGGGTCCTTTATTATTTAGCATATTCCTCAACTGGCTCATATACTCCTGTCAGTGTCAAATTCTGCTTTATGTCAATGATGCAGTCCTGTTCACTAGTGACCCTGACCCTAAGCACCTGGTGTGGAAGCTGCAAGAATTTTTTTCGGATGCAGAATGATGGTTCGGTGATCAAAAACTCATCTTGAACCCCAAGAAAACAAAAACAATGTTGTTCTTTAGCACCCAGAACAGGCACCATACATACCCCCACAGCATCAATAACGTGGCTGGTACCCCACTGGAACTAGTCCATTGCTTTATATATTTAGGGATTACGATGGACAGTACCATGTCTTACTCACAACACATTGATAATACTGCAAAGGCAGTCAACAGGTGCATTGGTATGCTTTATAGACACAAACAAAGTCTTTACCCTGAGGCTCTTAATCTGGCCATCCATAGTTCAGTGATCTCACTTATTGACTATGAACTAGTAATCTATGGTTCAGCAATGACCATGGCCCTCTGCTGTATCATAGTAGCATTAAACAAAGCATGCCGCTCGGCTACCAATTCACCAAGGCTAACACACGCTTAGGATTTGTATGAACAGCCAAATTGGCTCCAGTTCGATGGCAGACTTAGGTACCAAACCTGTCTATTGATCAAAAAGATTAGGCAAGGCCTGGTTCATGCTGGTGTTCAGAAGCTCCTCACCACCTATGAACATAACCACTGTGCCAGAAGCACTGACAGTATGGTTTTCAAAGTTCCTCGCTGTCTCACCTCTCTAGTTCAGAGGGCTTTTGCTCACTGTGCTTCTTACTGGCTGAACTCTCTGCCTCAGGACATCTCCTCTCTAACTTAGGCCCCTTTAAACAAAAGCAGGAAACATCTTGTTTCAAAGGCCTGCTGTGACTGCTCTCTCTAACTCTGAATGGTTCTTAACAGCAGTTATCCTACCTACTCTACCCCCTGGGGCATCCATCTTATGACCCACTACCTAGCAAAATTCTACCTGATTCCCTGTAGGTAATTTGAACTTGCCAGAAACTCTCTTGGAATCCTTCACCTCCTCCAACTTACCCCCTACCTGTTCCTCCACAATCATGCTATTTCTCCCCACCCCCTCTCTCCTCACTTGTCCCCCCCTTACCACACCCTCCTAACTTCCCACCCAACTTGACAATCGCTGTGACAATTTCTCAGATATTCTCACTCCTCTGACCATCTATTGATGAGGCCCCTTGAGTCGAAGTATCTCTTCATTCTGCACATATACCTGTTCACTCCACTGACCCTCTATTGAGGAGGCCCTGCACTGAAGTATCTCCACCCTGCACACATACCCCCTTACGTTTCACCCTATCCATTCCTTGAAATATTGTCATATATTGTACACTGCCTGCATTGTTGTTATTCTTTCTATTGTTCTGTAGTTCTATAATGTATAGAATTGTATGTCTAGTCTTTGAATTACCTGTTTACCTGTAAAACCAACTGTTGTCATTGTTATTGTTTTACCTGTTGTGGAACCTATTGTAATGACCTTGTTCCCAAAGATGTTAATCTGAAATCACAATAAATAAATACATTTACAAGAGAAAGAGTCCTGAAAGAGCTTCTCAAAATGAAGCAAATAAAGCAATGGGCCCAGATAAAATCCACCCTAGAATTCTAAAGGAGCTGACACAGGAAATTGCAGGCCCACTGGCAGAATTATTCACACAGTCTCTAGAGAGTGGGGAAGTACCTCAGGACTGGAGGACCACTGTGGTACCCTTGCACAAAAGTGGAAGCAGGGAGGAGGCAGGAAACTACTTGCCAGTGAGCTTGACCTCAGTACTGGGGAAGCTTATGGAGTCCCTCCTTAAGGAAAGAATAGTGAAGTTCCTTATGGAAATAGGACAACTAGATACTAAACAACATGGATTTACAGCAGGACGGTCATGTCAAACGAATATGATCAAATTCTTTGACTGAGTCTCCAAAATAGTGGACCAGGGAGGGGTGGCAGACATAGTCTATCTAGATTTCAGCAAGGCTTTTGCCTCTGTCCCCCATAGAAGATTGGTCATTAAGCTAGAGCACTCTGGGTTAAGGCATAAAATAGTCATGTGGGTTCAAAACTGGCTCCACAATAGAACGCAGAGGGTCATAGTCAATGGAACACTGTCTAGACAGGGAAGGCTGATCAGTGGTGTGCCTCAGGGATCTGTCCTTGGCCCAGTCCTCTTCAATATATTCATCAGCAACATTGCTGATGGCCTGCAGGGTAAGGTATGCCTGTTTACAGATGACACAAAGCTCTGCAACAGGGTAGAAACAATTGACGTAACGGCAACAGTGGAAGCAGATCTAAAGAGCCTAGAAGCATGGTCTAGGGACTGGCAGTTGAAATTCAATGCCAAAAAGTGCAAGGTCATGTACTTAGGTAGAGGAAACCCCAAGGAAAACATACACACTCGATGGTGAACAATTAATGGAAACAAAACTTGAACGGGACCGTGGAATACTTATTTATGATGATTTAAAGGTGGATAAACAATGTGAAAAGACAGCACAGAAAGCTAGTAGCATCCTCAGATATATTGGCAGGGACATAACAAGTAGGAAGTGGGACGTCATTCTCCCTCTGTACAGGTCCTTGGTGAGGCCACATCTCGAGTACTGCATACAGTTCTTGAGGCAACACCTAAAAAGGACATAGACCACTTGAGGCTGTACAGAGGAGAGCTGCTAAAATGGTACAGGAGCTCCACCAGGATCAATATGAATCTAGACTACAACAACTGCAAATGTACTTCCTTGAACAAAGGAGAAACAGTGGGGGATATGACAGAAACCTTCAAAATACATAAAGGGCATAAATAAGGTACAAGCAGAAAACCTCTTTCACAAAAACAAGACCACACGAACGAGGGTGCAGAGTTTGAGACTAATAGGGGGTAAGTTTAAAACCAATATTCATAAGTTCTACTTCACAGAGAGGGTGGTGGGCTTTGAAACAGCTTACCACCAGAGGTTGTAGAGGCCAAAACAGTCACTGCTTTTAAGCCAGCATGGGACAAGTACTGTGATAATCTCTGAAGAAGAACAGAATATGGGGGTAGGCAATCTTAGCAGACTAGATGGATCATACTGTCCCCTTCTGCCGACATGTTCTTATGTTCTTAAGACATTTCAGATGCATTTAAATTGCTGCTCATCCATCCTTTTGTATGTCACTTACATGGTATTAAATGGGACGATCATTACTACTTCGCCGTTTGTCTAACCTTTGGTTGTAAAAGTAGCTCAAAATTATTTGACATGTTTTCTGAGATAATTTGTTTGATATTGCTCAGTGTTTGTCATCATCCAGACATCATCCATCTTCTAGATGATTTCGTGCTAATCAATCCTCCCAATTCACCTCCAGCTGCTGGCATTTCTGCACTTGTCCATCTCTTCCAAGAGTTAGCGGTGGCTCTATCTGAGGAGAAAACATTAGGAGCATCTACATCTATTGAATTTCTAAGTATCAGACAGGACATGAAATGTATGGAAGTTGGATTACCTCCTGATAAACTGCTCAGGATTCAAGCCCTCATGGAATATTTTTCCATTTGTTCCTTTTGCATTAAATGCAAGCTTCTTTCACTTCTGGGATATCTCAATTTCACAATGTGAATTATTCCACAAGGCTGTTCATTCATGTCCTACCTTCTGACATTGGCCTCTTCAGTCTCGGAACAATCTCACCACATATCCATCACTGCTGCAGCCAGATCTGATTTAGCCATGTGGTCCCACTTTCTAGCCTGCTGGAATGGATGCTCTATAGTTTACAAAGAACCATCTCCCAATTTCCATCCCAGGATGTACACCGATGCATCTACTAATCATTGTTTTGCAGCTATCTTTGAGCATTCCTGGGTCATGGCTCCCTGGCCTCTGGACATATACACTCTTCAAGACTTTTCCAAAACATCTCCACTATTCGAAATTTACACTGTTGTAACTGCTACATTCATATGGTGCCATCTTTGGTCTTTGCAGATCATCTCACTCTTCTCTGATAATCAACCCACTGAGAATACTATTAATAAAGGCAGGTATTTGTCCCATTCCATCATGTTGTTCATGTGGAGGCTGACTTGGCTGTCATTGTACCACAGTTTTACCTTGAAATGTTTTCATATTCCTTGCTACGCCAATGAAACTGCTTATTATCTATCCAGTCTTCAGTTCCAGGAATTCCATCGCATCTATCCTTCAGCAGATTCAATCATGACTTCTTCTCCTCGATTAATCAATCTCATCATGACTTATCATTCTATCATCAACAAGCTGAAGCCATCATGTGGTCAGCCCTAGCACCTACTGTACTACTCAAGCAACTTACACCACTGCTTGGAAGAAAAGTTCCTTATTTGTGCCTTTCAGTCAATTCATCCAAGTTCCTTCTCCATCAGTCATATTTTGGCATTCATAACTAGAGATGTGCAAAGTCAGAAAAATTCACTCCATGAATTAAATCACAAATGTTGCACAATTCATGAAGGAGCCAATTCGTGGAGTGTGGATCAACCAAAAAGTGTGGAATTTTATTAGTTAACTTTTACACTTCACATCACGGCAAACTTCCCTGGTGTCTACTAGTGGGTGGTACCACCCCCCCCCACGCCGATCATTGTCCTATGTTAAATTTAATTGTTAAAGATTTTTATTAGTTGAAGGAACAAGCACCACACATGCACAAAGATACAAAGATACAGACAGGATCCAGGACCGAACCGCAACATTTGGCAAGTCCAGATCTCTAATGCCAAACCTTAACACCAGGTACAGTAACATTATTTGGAAACAGCTGTACTCAGTATAATTGGAATGAATCCATGCCAGAACTATACAATGAAAAAAATAAATTATATCATAGCTGGGTCCCCTTATAAAGGCACACCTATCGGACCATGGCCTGATGGTCTATACCAGTGTTAAAGGAAATGTCCACGTAAAACTTGCAAAAACATATGTTGTGCAGAGTGTTTTGATTTGTATGTTAAGTTGTTGTGTGTCCTTCCCTCTGTCTGCTAAGAAGAGTTTTTCCTAAATTAGCCTGCTAGCTTTAGGGTAGTGTTACGACCCCTGGAGATCTCCATATGAAACAACTTAATTTTATTTCTTTGTCCTACAATGCACCTTGTTTCATGTGACGGTGATGTAGCAGAGACCATAAATCCAGCAGAAAGCATTTCTTTAGAATCAGCTCACATCAGTAGAGATGGCTATATTTTAAAATCTGTAGAATTCAGCTTGGTGACCACCCTCATCGTAAAGGTTTTACTGTCCTGAAAAACTTTGCTACTGGTAATTTTTGTGCAACTTGTAAAGCTTCCAAGATATTTAGTTTGTTTGGCATGTGTATGCTGAATGTTGGGTCTCTCTTACATCACAGTCACATGAGACAAGATGCATTGTGGGAAATGCAATTAAGCTATCAGGGATGAAGATCCCCAGGGGTCGTAAAACTAGTATAAAGCTAGCAGGCTAATTCAGGAAAAACTCCTAATACCAGTCAGAGGAAAGGAAACACTAGAACTTCACATACAAATTAAAACACTCTGCACAACATATATTTTTTCAAGTTTTGGGTGGACTTTTCCTTTAAGTACATAAAGAACAAAAAAACCTGGACCCTGTACATACCCTTTAGGGTTAAAGTGGTGGGTTCTGGTAATGCTATGTTAACTAAGAAGAACTACATACAAAAAGGCAATCAGAACTAAAGGAAGGGGAAAACAGTTAAATATCACATAGAACTCATCTAGGAGGGAACAGAATTAGGAGATACAGAGGCTAGGTTCGAGGAGACATCATGACAGAATTTTTAATTAAGGAAGGGCTGCCAGCATTCTTCAAACTGGGAGATTAAGCCCCTTGCCAAACAGGAGAGTCTCTCTAACATAGCCCCTTGGGCCACAGCCAGAAGGAATTCCTGAAATGTAGGGGTACCAGGGGATCTCCATCTCATCAGGATTAGTCTTTTAGCAATAGCCCCTATACTAGTGACCCACTTGGCCCCAGGGGAGCCTTTAGGTGTGGACAGGTTCCCACACCCCCAAAGAAGAAGAGAGGGGTCAGGGGCAATCAGGGGAAAAATTTGCTGACAACATGTCTGGACTGAGAGCCAGAAGAGCTGAAGCGAGGGACAGGACCAGAGAATGTGGAATAAATTAGCCCCTGGATTGCCACATCTCCAGCAATTATCAACCGGAGTAAGAACCATACGCTTAAGTTTGGCGGGGTCCCTATACTACCTATGAAGGGTCTTATTCATGATGGGGCAGGTACAACCATCTCTACACGCTATGTGGATCCTTATCCAACTGTGTGCTCATTGGCGTTCAGAAATAGAGATCTGTAGGTCCAATTCCCACTGAACCCTAGCGGTCCGAGTAGGGTCCGTTGTGATATCTCTAAGGTCCAAATAAATGTTACTGGCTCTATTTTTATGGAGCTTGCCCCATATACTAATGGGGTGGAGTTCTTGAGGGATCTCCTTTGTGAGCGGAGTAATACCTTGAGCTTCCCAAAATCACCAGTGGGGCACACAATTCCCTATTTGTAAGGCAGGATTATTTCACAAAGGGGTAAATTCCCATGGGGACGGATTCTGGCCTAGGAGGGCAAGAGCTCTCCTTCAGTATGTAACAGATGTCAGTATAGTGGGGGAACCCCAGAAGGAGAATGTTTTTTTGTATAGGGCTACTGCAGGGGATGTAGCATTCAGCAAGAAAGCTTCTAGTGGTAGCCAGGAGGGAGAGGCCTGATCAATTATAGAGAACCATTTAACCGTTTGAGCGGAAACATAGGTCATGTGGTACCTATGTGACCAGGGGAGTCCCCAACCCCCTCTGCTCCAGTGCTGTCTCAATTTTAGTTTGCTAAATCTGGGACGGGTCCCTTCCCACAAAAAATTGCCCATAAGGGCCTCCAATTTCTGAAACCATTTCTGGGGTATGGGCACAGGTAAGTGAGCCAAAATATATAACATTTTCGGGGCAGCCATCATCTTGATTGAATTAATTTTCCCCGCTAATGACAGTCTCAGGGCCTTCCATTTGTCGAAATCCAATCTGAGAGAGTCTATAAGATTAATGAAGTTAACAGAGAGCATTTTGTCTAGGTTCGGATGTAGGATTATATGCCCAGAAATTTAATGCCATTTGGGGACCATTTTAAACCCAAAGCCGTAAAACTGTCCTTAGTGGTATCCGAGTTTAATGGAAGGACCTCAGTTTTGGACTGATTAAGCTTAAGACCTGAGACCTGAGAAAACTCAGCTAATAAAGCAAAAATGTCCTTTAACACTTGAGGAGTGTGCTCTGTAGTAATGAGGCGATCGTCAGCATAAAGAAAAGTTTTGACAATGAAGTCCTCCACCCGTACCCCAGGAATCCGGGGGGACTCCCAAAGGGTGATGGCAAGGGGCTCCCTAGCCAGGACAAATAAAAGTGGAGAAAGGGAGCAACCCTGTCTCGTGCCTTTCTGAAGGTGAAAGGGTACAGACAAGATGCCATTGGTCAAGACAGAGGCCTTGGGGGAGGCATATAGGAGTTTGACCCAGGAGATAAAATTGGGACCCATTCCCATAGCAGAGAAAGTGTGATAAAGAAAGGGCCACTCAATTGAGTCAAACTCCTTTTCAAAGTCAAAGGCCAGGGCAACAGCCAGTGTCCTAGATGATTTAACAGGGTGCATCAGCGAGATCAAAGTCCCGTGGTGATCTGACCCTAGGCGGCCTTTGACAAAGCTAGCCTGTGAAGAATGTATTAAGCCCAGAAGGAGATGTTCAAGCCTAGTTGCCAGAACCTTGGCCAGGACTTTAGCATCAACATTGATGAGTGATATAGGGTGATAGCTACTGGGGAAAAGTGGGTTTTTCCCTTTTTTTGGAAGAACCGTGATAGTAGCTTCTCTTAAGGTAGAAGGAAGTTCACCCACTGAAAGGGAATGGCGGAAAGCACAAACTAGGTACGGGGCCAGAGTAATACCTGGGGTTCTATAAAAATCTATGGGCAACTCATCCCTCCCTGGGTCCTCGTGGAGGTTTGTGGACCTGACCACTCCGGCCACTTCTTCCTCTGTGATCTGGGAGTCCAAAATTTGGGAGTCCATCTCAGGGACTCAAGGAATAGGTAATGTGGTTAGAAAGTCCTGAATTTTCAATAGATCAGGGGGACTGGAAGAGGCATACAACTGTTCATAGAACCGAGTCATAATCTCATTAATCCCTTTTTGAGAGTAGCATATACCCCCTTGCTTATCTGCCAGGGAATGGATCATATTGGAGGCTTGTTGGTGTTTCAAGCAGGAGGCTAGAAGTTTACTAGCCTCCCCCCAGTAAGCATGGCGAATTCTTCGTAAGTTCTGTTCAGCTTGACGAGTAAGGTGGGCATTAAGTGAGATTCTGGTACTAATCAACTGGGCCATCAGGGTCTGGGAAGGAGCTTGAGATTTAAGTGCCTTATATTGAGACTCTAATGTATAAAGCTGTTTCTCAAGGGCTCGCTGGTCTGCCTCCCGGCGTCGCCTTCTGGCGGAAGCAAAGGCGATGATTCTGCCCCGAATTGTGGCCTTAAAGGCCTCCCAGAGGGTCAAGTCAGAGACCTCCACATTGTCATTATGCTCCCAGTACTCTGCCACTTCAGGTCCAAGCCAGCGCTGGAATTCTGCATCCTCTAGGAGGAGATGGTCCAAGCGCCATGTAGAGGTTGGAGGGGAGACCTGCCCCTGTCTGATCATAAGTTCTAAGGGTGCATGGTCTGATATAATGATCAGGTGAATGTATGAGTGGACAACAGATTCATATAACCTAGAGGAGATAAGCCATAGGTCTATTCTGCTAGAGGACCCATGCACCGGAGAAAAATATGTAAAATCATGATCCCTGGGGTGCTGAGCCCGCCATGCATCCAGCATAACATGTTCACTCATGAGCTGTTGAACATCTGTGGGGTTCTGGGGACTTATTGCTTCTATCTTGTGTATGGTCCAGCATCAGATTGAAATCCCCACCCAGTAATACTGGAGCTTGGTGAGGATTAAAGTCAGAGAGAGATTGATTTAAGGCATGTAAGTATTGAGGGGAGTCTTGATTGGGAACATAAATATGAACTAGAATCAGTAGGCCCTCCGGAGTGTCCATCTCAGCCATAATCCATCTGCTTTCTTTATCATGGATAAATCTAGTCAGTTTCCAGCCCAATTTTTATGTATTAATATAGAGACTCCTTTCCTATGGGAACCCGCCACACTGTGTACCTCTTCACCTACCCAACCTCTTTTAAGCTTCTTAGCCTCACCAGAAGAAAGCTTTGTTTCCTGAAGGAATACTATAAGGGGGACCAATTTCTTTGGAAGCAGGAGTACCTTCTTCCTTTTAACTGGGGAGTTAAGCCCCTTAACATTCCAGGAGATTAGTTTAAGTTCCATCTTCCTTGGGGTATACTATGTCTGAAAGTAGGCAAAGGTGTAAACAGAGTGTGACAGGGTGGTATCAGGAGACAGCAGCTAGCCAACCTGTATCCCCCTTACACCAGTATTGAATCATAACCCCTACCTGCAGATTGTCATAACCAGAAAGAACGCTAGGTGGTGCAAACTGATCACCTAGTATCATAAACATTTTAAACATACAAATGAAAACCAACTTTGAATAAACATTTATAAACTTATCTACATAACCCCCCGCCCCATCCCGTGTCCCATGAACATCCCAGTACAAGACCAGCCTCTGCTGAATGTAACGGCTGGTACACAGCCCAGATACCAGCAGCGGTCGCTGGAGGGTGAGAAACTAAAAGCAATAAAGTGTAGGAGTCCCTTGAGCTCCAAGGTTCCCCTGTAACCCCAAATATAGCTAATCGCTAGGGAACCCTCCATAATCTTCCAAATAAACAAGGACTATCTGAATGTATAATTGAATCAGAGTAGGTCAACCCCACAACCCTCCTCAGACTGGGGGCGGGGGTAAAACCTGGTGAAGGAAAATAGATGTCAGCTCCATAAAGCAGGAATTGTCTCAGAGCAGACATGGAAGGATTAAATTAAGGGCCCAACTCAGTACAGGAGGAAAAACCACCCCGTAAAAGGGAATACCCCAGCCCTAAATACAACCCTCCCCACTGCAAGGGCAGCATATACTTACTGCATCTAGACAGGGTTAAATACAGCAGGGAAAGTCAGTTCCAGGCCGGGAAGAGTCACCGAAATACAGATGACCAGTGAAAAACAAGGACAGGCTAACACTGGAAGATTAGACTCCTGCTCAGCCCACAGAGTTTGAGGCATCAAACTGTCCTTCAATTAAAGATTGTCCAGAGAGCACTGAGGCCCCAGAGGGTTGGACACTTGTCGAGTCAGCCCAGGAGTGACCTCTGGTAGACTGAGGCCTACTGTTCCTATGAAATGAATTCTGAGTAGGCTTGGGTACATCCTGCGGAAGGTCGTCCATTGGGAGATCCATCAGAGTGCTGAATTTATTATTATTCAAGTCCAACAGGCTTTGTGATGCATCTGAGTCCGGGATATCACTATGACTTCTAGAGTGGAGTCGGGGTGTCTTATCAACGTGAGCTCCTTCTATCTGTTCCTTATATCTGTTCCTCCATTTGCTGCCTGGGGTCTTCTTGGAGGGTGAGCGGGTGGACGACTGCAGCTGTATGGGGCTTGGAATGACTAAGACAGCCCCCTGTTGCCCAGTTTCCTTCTGGGAAGAAGAAGTGACTTCAGACCCAGGGTGAGCAGTGTCTTTAAACTTGCCCCAGTTCAGCTTGGGGGCCTGTGCTGCCAGGAAATTCTCCGCTGCTATTGGATCATCGAATCGCCTAGGGTACCATTGAATACTACTCTGAAAGAGGCAGGGTGTCTTAAGGAATATTCAAGCCCCAGTTCAGCACAGGCTCTGCTCGCTGGGGTAAAGGCCCAACATCTCATGGTGGCCTCCTGCGAGTAGTCAGCAAATATCTGAACACAGAGACCTTGCCAAGAAAGCTCCTTTTTCCCCTGGGAAATTCTGGTAATATTCTCCTTGTCCTGAAAGAGGAGGAACCGGGCGAGGATAGTGCGTGGGTGGCCCCCGGGAGAGGGCCGAGGGGCCAGCGAGTGATGAGCCTGATCAATTTTGACCAGGGCTCTGGTATGCCAGTCCAAAATGTGGGCTATTACAGTCTGTAAGAACTGGATGGTGTCCGACCCCTCGCAGCCTTCAGGGAACCCGACAAACCGCAGATTGTTCCGTCGGCTGTGGTTTTCAAGGTCCTCTACTCTGGCCCAGAGCTGGTTGATCTTCCTATCCTGGTCACAGAGCCTGGCTCCCATTTTATGCCAACTGTCCTCCACTTCAGCCAGCCTGTGCTCAGTAACCCTGGCTGTCTGAGAAAGATCCACGATATCCAAGGTGTTTTTGTTTGTGGCCAGGTCCAGACTGCCCATCCGCTGCAAGATTTGGGCAAACATCTGCCGAATTTCCAAGAGATTCCCCTCCGGTCCCATTGGTGAAGTTGCAGGCTCCATCTCGCAGCCCATAAGGAAAGCTAAGGCCTCGCAGATAAGAAAGTGATGCACCGCAGAGCAAGGATGGCAATCAGCAGCCCGGGAGAAAAAACAACGGGTCCCTAGACGAGCAATACTTCCCTCTCACTACTGGACTTGCTACAGTCACGCCGACAACTGGAGGGACCCACATTTTTCAGTGTTTGGTGAGGATTTACAGGGAGCTCCGCGCTCAAGTGACCGTTTCATTTGGTTGCTGGCAACGCCCCCCCCGTCCTATGTTAAATGGAATTAATTAAAGAGCTAGTGGAGCCAAAACAGGCAAACAGGAAAATAATACACATTTTAAGAAGTAGTCACTTGCAACTTTTTATTTCTGAAGTATTTTTCTTTTTCCTTTTGCTCATCAGAAAGTCTTCTATGCAATAACATTGTGCTGGATGTGTGGAGCAGTTCTAAGTCTGGCAGCTGACATATCTAGCTCTATGGACCCCACTGCATCATCAGCATTGTGATGTCACTGACAGTGACATCAGAAGTGAATGATCTGGCAGTTACTGAATTGCTGTTTCTGAGTAGCCCTGATTTCACAATCAGTGAGGTCATAATGTTGGCGATGTTGTAGGGGGTGGAAGAGCTAGATATATCAACTGCTAGGCAGAGTGCTGTTCTATACATCACACCTATTAACATCAGGTAAACAATCTTCTAATTAAACAAATGGAAAAGAAAAAATACCTCAGACATATAAGGTAATGGTTGACTGCTTTTAGAATCTAATATTAGTTTTAGGCAGTACACTAGCTCTTTAAAGCAGCAGTACTACGGGAAAAAAAAATGTGCTTTTTTGGCAGTTTATTCCCTGTGCCCTGCTAATCATATACCTGGTACTCTTTCTCGCCGACATTGTACTATCGCCAAGTAATTTGCTGTGTTATTCTGTGCTTCTGTTTACATTTCTGCCGCTAAGCATGATGCACTGTAACCCCCTCTGCTGCCAACTGCACATCTATACGACTTGCAGGGACATCAGGAATGGTCAGCAGAGGGTCCCTCTGCTGTTGTCAAAACACGTGATGCGACCTGATGAAAAAGCGTAGCTGAAATTAGTCAGCCGCCATATTTGTTGTAGCACTACAACACTTCAAATAAATTGCAACTATCTAAAAAACTAAAGAAAAAAACATTTACAGGTATGGAAACTGGAACTTTGGCCGCATGCTTACAGTCAAAAAACAGAATTTTGATAGGTTACTTCATGATTTCATAGTAGTGCTGCTTTAAATCTCTGGTGTCTAGTGGTCCAACCCCCGCCCACACAGATCACTGGCTCAATGTAAAAAATAAACCATTATTATTAATTAAATGGCATTCATCCGAGAGTACTATGAGAATTGGTGGACATACTGGCTGCACCCTGGCGGAGCTCTTCAACAGGTCACTTGAGACAGGGAGGGTACATAGGGATTGGCGAGAGGCACATGTGGTGCCAATCCATAAAGGGGGGTCGAGGGAAGTACCAGGTAACTATAGACCCATCATTTTGACCTCGGTGGTGGGAAAATTAATGGAGGGTATACTGAAGAAACGATTGGGGGTGTACATGGAAGAGGTGGGAGGTCTGGATAGTTGGCAACATGGGTTTGTGCCAGGTAGATCATGTCAAACCAATCTTGTGGAGTTCTACGAATGGGTAACATCAGAACTGGACAGGGGAAAACCTGTGGATGTATTATTCTTGGACTTCAGCAAGGCGTTTGACTCTGTCCCCCACAATGGTCTGGTGGAGAAACTGATGGGGTTGGGAGTAGGCCCTTTGATAGTCAGATGGATTGAAAACTGGCTAGCTGGATGCACCCAGAGAGTAGTGGTCGGTGGGGAGCTCTCGAACCCTAGAGAGGTTGGTAGTGGGGTACTGCAGGGCTCGGTCCTCGGTCCAATCCTGTTTAATGCATGCATATCAGACATCAGGGAGGGTATTGGGCGTGAAATGAGTCTCTTCGCTGATGACTCCAAGATGGGAGCAGTAGTTGAGGGAGAAGAGGGGAGGTTGACCCTGCAAGGGGACCTGGACACCCTGGAAAGCTGGGCTCACACATGGAAATTAAATTTCAATATCACCAAGTGCAAGGTGTTACATCTTGGGCGGGGAAACCCTAAACACAGGTACACCCTGGGAGGGGAGGCGCTGGAGGCCTCAATAGGGGAAAAAGACCTAGGGATCATGGTGGATGCATGTATGAATAACTCTGAGCAGTGCAGGAGAGCAGCTAGCAAGGCAAACAGGATGTTGGGATGCATCGTAAGAGGGATCACCTCTAGGGGCAAGGAAGTGATTCTGCCGCTGTACAATGGACTGGTTAGACCACACCTTGAGTACTGTGTACAGTACTGGAGACCACACTTGGAAAGGGTACAGAGGAGGGCAACTAAGATGATACAAGGACTAGGGGATTTGACGTATGAGGACAGACTTGAGGAGCTCTGCCTGTTTTCATTGGAGGAGAGGAGAGGAGAGACAGGGGGACATGATTGAGGTCTTCAAGTACATCAAAGGAATAAATAGGGTAAACATGGAGGGGATCTTTAGACTAAAGCAGGGAGGTATCACCAGAGGGCATGGTTTGAAGTTGGAAGGTGGTAGGGTGAGGGGGGAAAAGAGGAGGAGGTTTTTTACTGAGAGGGTGGTGGACCCTTGGAATGCACTGCCTGGCGAGCTGGTTCAGAGATCCACAGTGGAGAGCTTCAAGAGAGGGTGGGACAGACACAGAAAGTGGATGTATCAGATGATGGCCTGTCCCAGGGGGGTGGGGATGGATGATAGGGGTTTCTGGAACACAAGGGGGGGAGGGCCTCGGCACCCAACTAGGGATCTGAGGTTTGAGCAGACTCGATAGACCGTAAGGCCTAATCTGCTGGCAATTAGTATGTTAGTATGTTAAATCCCCAGTGTCTAGTGGTCCCCCCATGCCAATCACTGGTCCCAATGTAAAAAAAGTATATTATTAATTAAATCCCAGCTGTCTACTGGTCCACCCCCCACCAATCGCCAGCCACAATGTAAAAAAATATATATTAGTAATTAAATCCCTGGTGTCTAGTGGTCCCCCCATCGATTGGCAGCCCCAATGTAAAAAAAAATATCATCAATTACATCCCTGGTGTTTAGTGGACCCCCACCCCCCTCAGGTAGAGCCCCCTCCCCCCAACCCAACCCCTAGCAGGCAATCAGAACAGCCCTCCACTCTACACCACAACTGGCCGCCTGACTGACCTGGAATGAATGAGTGCATACTTGTACAAGCACACACTCATTCATTCACAGCCAGGCCAGATCCGCTCATTCATTGAGCTCTTTCGAGGGGGGTGCAGACAAGAGCAGAGGGCTGTACAAGTCACCGGCGGGGGGTCAGAATGAGGGGAATGGCATTATGGACCCCTGGGGGATCCACAAAGCCATTCCCCTGATCCCGACCTCCCACCGGGAACCGAAATAGCCCTCCATTCTTGTCTGCACCCCCCCAAAAAGAGCTCAATGAATGAGTGGGATCAGGCAGTGAATGAGCACATGCTTGTTACTGACTTATTCATTCCATGTCAGTTGGGCAGCCAGCCGTGGTAGAGAGTGGAGGGCTGTGCTGGTCACCTGCCCGAGGTCAGAGTGATGGGGCGGTGTGGCGGGGGCACTACCTGACAGGATGGGGGAGTCCAGTAGACACCAAGGATTTAATTGATAATATATTTTTTATATTGGGGCTGGTGAACAGTGGGAGCGGGGCACCACTAGACACCAGGGATTTCATGAATTCAATTTTACATCACGAGGCGATTGGTAGGGGTGCACTAGACACCAGGGATTTGGGGGATTCACCATTTCTAACTTCTCCTTGCTTTATTTTTTATTAAGTGCAATTTGCACTTAAAAAAAAAATAAAAGCAAGGCGAAGGTACAAATGGTGAATTTTTCTGAAACAGGACAACTTTGCAAAGTGATCTGTGGAAGCAAATTTGGCGACTCTGACAAAAATTTTCTGGCGAAGTAAAACTTTGCTGCATCTCTATTCATATCCTTCTGCCACAAAGTCTTGAAATTATCATTTGGGACCATTAAACAATACTTATCCAGAATTAAATTCTTCCTGTATCAGCCAAATCCGTCCATGTCTTCAATCCTATCCAATGCTTCAGTAAAACTCCTCCTACTCAGAATCCATAGAACATCCCCAACAAAAAGGTACAAAACTATTACCTATCAATGGATCTATATTGTGAAAATTGTTAGATTTGCTGCTTACCAGTCCTTTTGACCCTACCACAAACATCATGATCTCATCAGCCATTTGCTAAGCGTTCTATGGCTTTCTGCACCCAAGAGAGTTTACTACATCTTTATCCTCCTCAGCTAAATTCCTCACAGTCACCAGTTTAAGAAAACAAGAAGATCATTATATTCTCTTTCTTTCAACCTCAAAAACTGGCAGACTGCACCAAGGAGTCCAGATCTCACATTACCCCCATTCAGAATAACTGATGTCCAGTAGCTGTCTTGGATCAACTCACTCACTATCATGTTTGCTCCAGTTCCTCACAACATGTCTTATCTGTTGACAACCTTATACCAATATCAGCCAAATGGTTCATGGAGCATGTGACAATCCTATTGCAATGATTCAGACTTAATCCTTTTTCTTTCACAGGTAATTTCTTTCAGATCGGAGCTGCATCTTCTGCATCGAAGAACAACATCAATGCTCATATTATCAAGCTACTCGGAAGATGGACCTCTTCATGCTTCGAAACCTACATCCCCAGTCCTGAAGAAGAACCCAGACAAGCTTTTAAGATGATCTCCTCTTAGTATGCCTAGAGGACGGGCAGTTCAGTGGCCATGGTTCCTCAGAGGTTTCCTTCTTAAGGGCACTTCTTCTCCTCTCCTGTGTGCAACTATTCACACTCTCCATGAGTTGGAGGAGGTATGTGTCAGTCTTTTGGGCCTTCTATTTCTGTAATGCTGACCAGCTCCTCTACTGAGGGTGGGAAGAGAAAAAGGCCAAGTTAAAGTTTGCACAGGCACTTACACTATTGACCAAATATTGACTGGGAGGGCTTTGCCTGAGATTCAATGTGGAGGAATAACTCCTCCCACCATTCACATTTAAGCCAGCTTCTTCCCTTATGCCACACTTAGCATGTCTCGAACATCCTCCATCCTCACCTCCTCCTCCTCCTCCTCCTCCAGCAATCTTCTCACCCTTAGTGCTTATTCTTCTATTTCCATAATGCCACCCAACTCCTCTGCTGTGGGTGGGAATAGAGAAAGGCCAAGGTTAAAGTTTGCTCAAACACTTACACTATTCACCAAACATTGCATTTACGTATTTCATCATTGATCTTTGGAGAATCTCCAAATAATGTTAGAAGTACACCTAGAGGCATTCTCTGTAGTGAGTTACTTTTTGATAATCACACCAAATACTTGAATGGCCCTTGACTTTATGTTGTTTGTCATGGGGAAGGCATAATTACCAGACAGTAATCCACCCCATATCATGTCTAAGAACTTTAGTAAAAATACAGAACAAAATTAAATAAATGGAGTAGGAGAAGGAAAATACTGTGGTTGCAGTTGTTGTATCACACTTACAACCCTGCTCCTGCTCTCATAAGGATCCTGTTGCACTATCCTGCCAGTATCATTCATTTTGTTCCTGGCACCTGCTAGATTCATTGGGCTCCTAGTGTCTTAACATTCCCAACCTCTCAATAGGCTCATGCACTATTACTGCCAGGTGGGATGGATTTCCATGGCCCAGAGAGGTTCTTCCTTGATCCCCACTAAAGCAGAAAGAGATGCCATAGTCCTGAATCCTAGCTGCCCCTGTCAAGGCAGGGGACATGGAGGCACTCTGTAACCCCAGTGGGATCTGTCTTAACTTCCCCACCACATGTCTGGGGTTATAACAGCACACTGTGGCCCAAGTAGCTTTATTTATTTATTTGTGGTTTTTAGCTGAAATGGAGCCAACTAGGAGAGGAATGAGACCAAGAAGAGAAGAAATTGTTTTTTAAGCTTGTACTAAACACTGTAAACTTACTTTAAACAATATTCCCTAAAAATACTACCATCAGATTAATCTGGTTCAATTTCAGCTGGTTTACATCTGTATCCCAGCTCCCCCCCGCCAAAAAAAAAAATCACAGAGCTGAATATAGGCAGTACTGTCCAGACCTCCTCTCCCGGTCAGCAAAAAGTAAAATAAACAAAAATGTATTGCATTTTGTAACAACAGGCAACTGTCCATGAGGAATTGTGCCTGTTGTACATTCTTATGTTTTAGTTGTCAAGTTAACCCACTAAAACTTCACTCTTGCTGTTCACTGGGGAAATAAACACACTTGAACATGCAGCAGAGGTTTCCTCATAGGAACCTTCACATAGCAACTGATACCATCTTTGCGATCAGTGCTGTATGACAGTCTTCTAATATTGCCAATTTTTAAATCAATAATGGGGTAGTAAAGCAGTGAGGGAATGTATTGCCAAACAAAAGCCTATTGTGCATGCCAAGGCTCTTGTGTACTGCATTTTGTTTTTCAACTGTTGTTGGACACTAGAATCATCATCCAAACTTCAGAGAGACTGCCTAAAGCCACAGTCATGAAATATTGGAAACATTCTGAAAAAATGATAATTCTATATTAATTAAGCAAGCTTAAAAGGACTCCTGTTAAAAAGATATACTTTTCTTGCATCTACATAGGAATATTGAATGCCTTTGTTCCTTTGCACTGAGTTATTAATTGGGGATTTGACTTTATCATCACTGAATTCCACTGTTTATACTTTTTCTTTCAGTTACTCAAGTCAGTGCATTCAAGGTCAAAATGTTCTCCTACTCCACCTTTTCTTCAAGTTTAGTGAAAAAATTCCCTTATTAAAATTCTAACTAATTGGCCCTTGTCAAAGATACTTTGAACATTAATTTTTCACTACCATACACTGCACATATAAATGCAAATGATATAATTTAAGAGATCCGTTTACTGTGCTGGTTAAATCTTTCATGACAGCTAGTTATACTGTGTTTTCCAGGTAGCAGTACACTACCAGATCTTACAGCTCTTTTTCTGTCCTCTTTTTAGTAACTTGGAAAATCATTTGCATTTAAAAGCTCAAGGAAGAAAATATTTTATTCTTGTCATTTGAAAAAGAAATTGATCTTGAAATTCTAATGAAAGCATGTAATTTCCACATACAGTCTCATTTATCTGAAAATGTAAGTCAAAAATATCTATCTATCTATCTATCCATCTATCTATCAATCTATGCTATATTTATGACCAACTCCAGAGCTCTCAGCAAAAAGCTTGCAAAAAATGCTGTTGGGTGGCAATATCATCAAGTCTAGATGGAATCTGATTATTTTTTTACTGGATACCATGTGTTCTATGCTGTCTGCTATGGCCTGCCTCTAGTGCATGAGATTCAGGCCCCAAACCAGTTAAGTAAGCAAGCAGACACAACAGGGTGTGGGTAGTTATGCGATAAATTCATGTCCAGTTGCATTGTGAGGCCTAAGGCATTTATGCCAAGTTCCTTCAGCACCTAGAAGTTCAGTTACCACATAACTACCCACAACCATGACATGTCATTGCATTTATTTATTTATTTAAACAGCAGTTTGGAAAACCTTTGAGCCATAGGCTCATTTACAAGGGTACCTTGTCACAGTAAGACAAATGAAAATACACAGTATAACAGTACAACACAGTATAACAGTAACTTAAGACATAGATACAAACAAGCTGGTACAGGTAGGATTGATGCAAACAATACCAGAGTTATGTTGTCCTCAGCAGCTTAGTAGTAAGCTTTGTCATAAGTATTGAGTACAGCTTTGACTAGTGGCAATTACAGCTTCGGGTGTTAATAAGGTGGTTACACAAGGAAGTTTTGAAGCACGATATAGTTGGAGCTTCGGAGATGGAGGGGGGCAGTGTGTTGAACCAGGAGGGGGCCCTAAAGCTGAAGGCTCTTTGGCCGTGAGAGGTCCTAGCTCTAGGGATAACAAGAGAGGTTTTCCCAGAGGTCCAAGTATGAACTAGTGGGACAGAGCGGCATATGGTGGTGGTCAATCCTGGCGGGGATAGCCCAAGAAGGGTCTTTTTTGTAAGAGTACAGGTCAGATATTTGACGCGCTCGTTAAGATCAAGTACCAGTGCTTTAGTGTACAGTAGACAGGTGTGTGTTAGCCTAGGTGCCCCGGTAATTAACCTGCAGGCCTTATTCAGAGTAGTGCGAATTTCATGGAGTGCGGTCTGATCAGCAGCACCATACACCGGCAGTCCATAGTCCACTAGGGACAGGATAGAGGAGGTGACTATGAGTCGAAGAGCCTCCGGGGGGAGGCAGTGTTTATATCGATGTAAGATGCCCAATCGGATATTAGTGACAGTGGCTAGGGCAGCGATGTGTCCATGGAAGGAGAGGGGAGGGGTCAAAATGGATCCCTAGGTATTTATAGGAGCAAACTTGTTCGAGTGGGAAAGAGGACCCAGAGTGAATGAGGAGTTTGAAGTTGCAGGACTTGTTTTGAGGATGAGTGAAGAACATGGTTTTTGTTTTTTTAAGATTTATCACCAATCTATGTTCCTTGAACCAGCCCTCAGCTTCAGCGAAGGACTTCTGCAGCGAGTCCTGGAGGGCAATAGGGTTACGACTTGAGGCAAAGATGACTGCATCATCAGCGTACAATAGAATGTTCCCCGAGCAAGAGCGTGGAAGGGCGTTAAGGTAAGGGGAGAATAGTAAGGGGCCCAGAATGGAGCCCTGGGGAACCCCAGAAAAGATGGGACAGATGTCTGAGTAGGTCCCATTAATTTTTACATGCTGTGAGCAGTCAGACAGATAACTGGTGCACCAGGAGATGAGCCCAGCAGCAAAACCAGAGACTAAGGGCATCAAGAAGGAGGGGTGGGAGACAGTGTCGAAAGCTTTAGAGAGGTCAATGAGGCCGCACCAGCCAGAGAACCAGTGTCTAAGGAGGAGTGGAGAAAGTTGGAGAACTCTAGGAGGGCTGTGTTGGTACTGTGGCCCGCTCGGAAGCCATGCTGCTCAGGACATAGGACATTGTAGGTGGAGAGGTAGTCAGAGATTTGAGAGGTCGCCACTTTTTCCAAGGCCTTGGAGAGAGGAGAGAGAATGGAGAATGGCCGATAGTTTCCAGCCACAGTCCTATCACCACCTTTAAAGATAGAGGTGACAGTGGCGACTTTCCAGGCAGTTGGAACCTTCCCCAGGCAAAGAGAGTGGTTGATGAGGCACGTGATTGGGGTAAGGACTGTGTCTAAGACCAGCCGTAGGATACATGGATCCAGGGTGTCACTGCCTGTACTATTACTCTTGAGGGCAGTGTTAAGGTGCGGCCTAAGTTCTTGGGCAGAAACACGGCGGAGGAGAAAATAAGGGGGAGAAAGATTTACGGCAGGTGCTGGGGGAGGAGGGTCAAAAAAATTTGTAGGGAGGATAGGGCTAAGGTCAGTGAATGAGGTGTTGAGGTGGTTAGCTATGAGGGCTGGGTCTGAGGACATCACGCCATTAGTGTTGATCTGGGTGGGTGGGGGGAGTGTGCACTCCCATTTAACTGTTTAATGTTATCCCAGAAGGTTCTGGGGTTCCTCCATGAGGCAGTGAGTGAGTGAGGACCGATAGTGCTCAGACTTGACTTTTCTGATGGCCCGAGTGCACTTGTTTCGGGCGGCAGCATATAACTACCTGTCACTGGGCCAGCCAGTCTCAATGGCATGGTGCCATAGGTTGTCCCTATGTTTGAGTTGGTGGATCAAAGCTGGGGTTACCCAGGGGGCATTCTGCCTTTTAGAATGGCGGGTCAACATTGGGGCAAAGATATCACAGGCATTATTAAAAGTTCGGGTAAAGAAGGAGAGAGCTGTGTCAATGTCAGGAGTTGCCTGTATAGGAGACCAGTCAATTTGGGACAGAAGTTCCTTAAGTTTTATCAGTCCACCAGGTATTAGACACCGCCGGCATGTGGACTGTGCTATGGGTTTGGGGACTGAGGATGACCAGTGGAATAGAATGGGGGAGTGATCACTGAGAGAGTCTGGGAGGACTTGTACATTGGGGATCTGATTAGGGCGGTTGGTGAGTACCACATCAAGCAGGGTACTGGAGCCTCTCTTGGGGTTAGTCCTGGTAGGGTGGGTAACTAGTTGCGTTAGGTCTATTGCAGAAAAGGAGTCTCGGGTAGAGGGAGGAGGGAGGGGGGCTGAGCCAGTTGACATTTAAGTCACCCACCAGAATTTGATCAGCAGGAAGGAGGTAGTGAGGAAAGGTATTCTGTAAGAGAGGCAATGGCCTAAATTTGGTCCCTGGGGGGCACGTATGCAGTAGTCAGATAAAGGGTCCCTTTAAAAGGTCAGGGGTTAGTTTCAGCGTAAGTACCTGGGCCCTGGAGTCAAGGATGGAGCAGGCAGGGCTATCTAGGGAGAGATTCCTTGACATAAATAGCGCGCCGCCCCGTCTCCCAACACGGTCAGACCGGAAGAGGGTGAAACCAGGAAGGGAGACTAGGGAGTCAGGGGAGGATTTCGACAGCCAAGTCTCAACCAGAATGATGACATCAGGGTTAATTGATGTGACCAGGCATTATAGTGAGTCAAACTTTTTTATGAGGCTACAGATATTCATAGAGACCATGCATAGGCCTGTGGTGCTAGTCGGGGAGCTCCTGGGAACCGGGCCAGGGTTTGGATGAATGTTCTCTGACAGGAGTAGTAGCATGACTAACACCCTGGCTGGGAGATGGTGAGAGGTTTTCCTATGATTGACATGGGGGGGAGGCTAAGGGAGCAGGGGGTGGGCAGGGTGGTACAGGAAGGGAAGGCAAG
Organism: Neoceratodus forsteri; assembly: GCA_016271365.2. Classification (NCBI taxonomy): domain Eukaryota; kingdom Metazoa; phylum Chordata; order Ceratodontiformes; family Ceratodontidae; genus Neoceratodus; species Neoceratodus forsteri. The sequence goes on along the minus strand of CM057453.1, from coordinate 1,316,921,911 downwards.
AATAAGAAGACACCCAGATGTGCCTGAGGTGAGGAGGAAGCTAGGGGGAGGCAGGTAGGACCGAGACACACAGAGGTTCCAAAGGGCAGGAGAGCAGGTTCAGGAGCAAGGGGAGGGAGGGGTGCCAGGGCACAGTGCGGAGTAGCAGATGGGTAAGTGGGCAAGTGCACTGCTAGTGGGGATAGGCACAGGCAGAGCGTGAGGCAGGGCCAATACATTGTGGTGAGCAAGATCCAAGGGAAGTAGTACTGTACAGGTAGGAGTAAGAACTAGTGAGGGAGCATAGGTCCCTCTAGTGGCCAGCAGGTATAACCTGCAAATGGGAAAGTGGGGTTCTGGGCAACAGGACGTGATGTCACCGGATATGATGTCATGGGGTGGATCCTTAAATTGACAGCCACCCCTGGGTGGGTGGGTGGTTGGGGTGGGCGGGGCAGACGGCGCAAAGCACCGTCGGGCTAGCACCCCTCTGCAGGCGTCCAGATGAAGAAAAGAGGCTCTCTTTACCTCGAAAGTTATCAGGCTGGAAATTCGGCTTCCTCAGCTCCTCAGGTGAGCTGCTTGTGTTGCTTGTTTGTTCCGAGTGCCTAGCTTGGGGGGGGCTGCCTATGTAGTGGAGAAAACAAAGCCTCTCATTACTATGCAGCGGGAGAATATGTTGTGACTTTCACAAAGGAGCTTCGCTCTAAGCAAACAGGGCTATTCCAAAATGAGGTTACACTAGAACCCAGCTATCCTAATACCTTCAGTTACAAGCACAATTAGATCCAATACCACAGTATTCAACAAGTCTGCAATATATTAGCTGCTTAGTATATCTGGCTTTAAGGTATAATCAGCAATTAGATCCAATACCACAATATTAAACAAGTCTGCTCTATATTAGCTGCTTAGTATATCTGGCTTTAAGGTATAATCAGCAATTAGATCCAATACCACAATATTAAACAAGTCAGCTCTATATTAGCTGCTTGGTATATCTGGCTTTAAGGTATAATCAGCAAGGCAAGTCTAGGGCACCAAGTGAGTCCCTAGCTTTACACTTCAGCATTAGTAGCACAAAGAGAAGCAAATAACAAGCCCACCCAGTGGTGAACAGGGAACAAAGTTCATAAAATATAAGTGTTCATCAGGTAGCACCACCCTGCAGGCGTCCAGACGAAGAGAAGAGGCTCTCTTTACCTCGAAAATTATCAGGCTGGAAATTCGGCTTCCTCAGCTCCTCAAGTGAGCTGCTTGTGTTGCTTGTGTTGCTTGTTTGTCCCGAGTGCCTAGCTTGGGGGGGCTGCCTCGAAAGTTATCAGGCTGGAAATTCAACTCCTTAGCTCTCAGGTGAGCTGCTTGTGTTGCTTGTTTGTCCTGGTGCCCTAGCTTGGGGGCTGCCTCGAAAGTTATCAGGCTGGAAATTCAGCTTCCTCAGCTCCTCAGGTGAGCTGCTTGTGTTGCTTGTGTTGCTTGTTTGTCCCGAGTGCCTAGCTTGGGGGCTGCCTCGAAAGTTATCAGGCTGGAAATTCGGCTTCCTCAGCTCCTCAGGTGAGCTGCTTGTGTTGCTTGTGTTGCTTGTTTGTCCAGAGTGCCTAGCTTGGGGGCTGCCTCGAAAGTTATCAGGCTGGAAATTCGGCTTCCTCAGCTCCTCAGGTGAGCTGCTTGTGTTGCTTATGTTGCTTGTTTGTCCCGAGTCGTGTTTGTCCCGAGTTGTGAGGCCTAAGGCATTTATGCCTAGTTCCTTCAGCACCTAGAAGTTCAGTTACCACATAACTACCCACAACCATGACATGTCATTGCATTTATAATATGGGGAAACTGAGAAATCTTAAAAAAGGCAATTTGTTATAAAAAAAAACAGTATTTTCTTTAAATGTTACTAGCAAAAAGTAATTCCTCCTCACCTGTCTATCATCTGTCTTTCTACATTCATTAGATGGAATGTTTGTTTATCATGGAATGAAGGAATTTAGACTTCTGCAGAATTCTACTGACTGAATGCTCACCTCTCTTCACACATATACAACACAAATTCTCAGTAAAGCCTGGGATTTAATTTTATATGGGCAATGAATCCTGGCTGCCCCTGATTGCTTGCTGTCTGTACTGTTCAAATACCTGGTGGTCGAGTGGTTCCCTCAACTCTTGATCATAGTTCCATATATTGTTCCGCTGCTGTCTTTTAGTTTGTTTTTGAGGACTTCTTCATTCTTACAAAAAATGAGAACAGTCTTAGGAATTAATTTCAAAATGTCTTTTTTATTTTCTGTATTACCCTGATGTTTAGTTTCTTATTTTGAAGCTTTTTCAAAGGGTCACCATATCTGTAAGTTAATTTAATATAACATATAAATGTTTAGTTTTTAAATGTATTTACTTTTTTAATTATTAATTTGTTAACTTGGATAAATATAAGAAATTACCTTGTAATTGCTGTGCATTTCATAGTTTATTTTCAATTATTTATGTTTCATTACTATCCACCTATAGACCATTTTTAACAAAATACACACGGAAAAAGAAAATTTATAATAACATTAACTCTGTCACCACTTAACTGAATCAATATACTATTTTTGAAAACTGTCATATGGCCTGACAACCTCATAGTTTAGTGCATTGCATATATTTTACTAAAATAAACTTTTTCTCATATAAAAGGTGTAGTTCGTCTCTTTACATATCCTGTATTGTGTTTACTTTGTAGTCACCTAAAAAAACACATATTTTAGGAAAGGATTTTAAACCTTATTACATGTACACAAAACTGTACATTATTTATGACATTATTAATATCCACCTATAGATCATTTTTAACAAAATACACAAGGAAAAAGTAATTCCTAAGATTGTTCTAATTTTTTGTAAGCATGATGGGGTCCTCAAAAACAAACTAAAAGACATCAGAGGAACAATACATTGAACTATGATCAGGAGTTGAGGGAACCACTCATCCACCAGGTATTTGAACAGTACAGAGAGGTAGTGATCAGGGGCTGGGGAACTACTGGACCACCAGGGAATACTTATAATAGAGGAAACAGGTGATAGAGGTGTTGGGGGAACCACTGAACACTAGGGAATACTTACAGTATATAAAACGAGTGATTAGGAGGGACACTGGAACACCAGGGGTCTCGGTTTTACTGTAAAAGGGCACTAATGGGCTACTGTGCCCCATACAAATAAGCTCTTAATGGGCATACAAATGGCCCCTTAGTGCATTGCATTCTCAATGGGGTAATTTGTATGCTTGTGCTGACTTAGGGGACTTGGTGCTACCCCATTTCAGGTAGCACTATTTAAATGCCATATGGAGCAGGGAGTATTCTAATCTGTTCTCAAGTGAGGGCCAGTTGAGTAATTTTAGGACAGTACAATAGTGCTCTTTGTGTGGGGACCCAGTTGCAATGTAACCAGTTCGGTGGCATAGTGCTTTGAGTTTTTGAAATTCAGAGATCCTGACTGTTCTGAGGATGGGAAACATATACCAATGTAGGGAGTACAGTGCCATTAGCAATCACTAGATGAGATTCCCAGGAGAGGAAGTTGTTGAGGTGGTACAGCAATCTGATTTTTTGGAGCAGAGACTGCAAATTATTTCACATGGAGTTTTAGTGTAAGTTCTTGGTTAGGTATTCCCCTAGGTATTTTATAGACTCTACTACTTCAAGTGGGGATCCTTGAAGTGTATTGATTGTTAGCAGGTTCTGGCAGACTGTACCCATGTGTCTGGGGTAGAAAGGAATAGCCTTATAACCTGTGCCTCAGCCACCACCTGGGAGCATAATTTCAGGCTGCACTTTATGAATATGGACAAAGAAGCTGGAGGGTGGTCTGTGCTTAAAAAGGGAAAGAAACTGAAGGACCTCAACTCACATCAGTGAGGTAAACACAGAAATAAATATGGAATGATGTATGACCTGACTGAAGGGGGTCACCATGAAGTAGTGGTTAGGCTTTCGCAAGGCTTTTACAAATCACACCTGACATTTGTTTAATAAATATCCTCACTTAAATCATGATAAGAAAAAAAATGAGTTAGATAATTTAAAAAAAAACAACTAAATCATAGGCCTTTTAGGGTAGTATCTGTGGGCTGGCACACTGGACTTTGTTGATTCATATTATCCATTCACTAGAAGCACCAAAAATGGGACTAAGCTACATAGATACTGTACAAAGTGATGGCAGTAAAATACTTTTGACCCATCCAATCCCACCCTACCTAACTATTCTTTCTTGCCCTGGCAGCAATTACCCCTTTTTTACTGCCCCCCTCCTTTTTCTAACTAATCCTGTCGGTCCCATCCCTGCTTAAAGCTGCTGATTGACTTGGCTTGTACAATTTCTTCTAGTAACTTATAGACAGACAGATAGATATATAGACAGGCAGACAGACAGATGCTTTATTTGTATAGTGCCCCTTCCCAGGGGCTCAGAGTGCTTAATATATAAAAATAATCCATACAAACAAATAACATGCTTCAAAGCATAATTTAAAATCACTAAACAATTCAATCTATCATTCATTAAAACATTCCATAATAAAATATTCCCTAACAAAATAAAATAGCAGTCAGTTCAATTTATCATTCTTGAGCTTAAGGCAAATGCCTGGTTGAATAAAAACACTTGTAAGCCTTTTTTAAAGGTTTCCACTGAGGGTGCCTCTCTTAGATGTCTCGGCAATGTGTTCCACAGGGTCAGTGCGGCAACTGAGAATGCGTGGTCCCCCAAATGCTGCAATCTGGCCCTGTGAACCATAAGGAGACAACTTTCGGAGGAATAGAGAGCCCGAGATGGGCAATGATGAATCAGGAAGCTTTGCAGATAAGCTGGTCCCCTTCTGTGCAGGGCTTTATAGGTCAGTAATCCAACCTTGAAGGCAATCCTCCACCCCACCAGCAACAAGTGCAGTTAATGAAAGACAGGCATGACATGGTTGAATCTCAACACCCCAGTCAATAACCTAGCTACTGCATTCTGCACCAGCTGCAGGTGGCAGAGGTTGCCTCCAGATAGTCCCAGGTACAGGGCATTGCAGTAATCCAGTTTGAATGTGACAAAGGCATGTACCAGAGTGGTCATATCCTCGGTTGGTATTAGCTCTCAGATTTGGGCAATGTTCTTCAGATAGTAAAAAATGTTTTTGATGACGGCCGACACCTGAGCATCCAGTGTCAAGCCATCATTGAGGACCACACCCAGATCCTTAACCTGGACAGAGAGGGTAGGGGAACACCCCCCAGGACCAGCTCAGGAGGATCTCCAAATCCCCCTCCATCAAGGCAACAGCCTGGATCCACTACTAGTATTTCCATCTTGTCTGGGTTGAGTCATAGTCAGTTGTGAGTCATCCAGTCCTGGATCTTGTCCAGGCAGGTGTTAAACACCAAGGCTGCCGTCTGGTTCCCAGGTGCACAGGACAGGTATAGTAGGGTATCATCAGCATAACAATGAAAACCCAACCCATACTGCCTGATAATGTCCCCCAATGGCAGCATATACACCATGAACAGGGGCAACAGGACTGACCTCTGCAGAACACCACAGTATAGAGGTACTGGGTTGGATGAGGCTAACCCCATCATCACCCTCTGTACTCAATCTGTGAGAAGGACCTAAACCAGTTGATTACAGTTGCGGTTAGTCCACACCGGTTCAGCAGACAGTCCAGTAGCACCCTGTGATCCACAGTGTCAAATACTGCTGAGAGATTGAGAAGGACTAACATGGTATGCTCTCCCCTATCTCTCACCATAAGAAGGTCATTTAGCACCTTCACCAGTGTGGTCTTAGTGCTGTGCCCGGATCTAAACCCAGACTGGAAGCACTCATAAGTGGCGGAGGAGATAAGATGTGTCTCGAGCTGGATGACCACCACTTTCTCTATAACCTTCTCTAAAAATGGTTTATAATTGCTGAGACACCCGGGTCCAGTGTGGCTTTCCTTAATAGGGGTCTAAGCAATGCCTCTCTCAATGCCATAGGAAAGGCTCCACTCTCAAGGGAACTCCAGACAATCCCAGCAACCACAGATCCTATCAGGTCCACACATCCAACCAAATATCAGGTTGGATCTGGGTCAAGATCACAATGTGTCGGTCGCAGTCTCAAGACTATGCCAGCCACCTCCTCCACTCCAACTAGGTCAAACATAGCCCATACAAGAGGGATGCCCCAGAACATCTCAGGCTAAACCCCATAAGCCTTTTGGGCAATGGTGGAAGATATCATGGTCCTGATAGAGGACACCTTGTTGGCAAAGAACAGAGCAAACTCTTCGCACCTTGTGCTTGAACCTGCTCCTCCCATCAGAAGACAGGCTGAATGTAATAGTCCGTCCACCATGCGGAAGAGCTGAACTGGTCTGTTCCTTGCTGCAGCAATCTCCCTTGACACAAAAATCTGCCTTCATTTGGGAGATTGTCCCCTGATAGTCACCATAATGTGACCTCAGGGCCAATTTGTACTCTATCAGTCCAGATCTCCTCCAGCATTGCTCCAACTGCCAACCCTTCATCTTTAACTCCCTAAGCTCCCCATTAAACTAGGGGGGTCTTCGGCAAGTAGACAAAAGTCAGACACAGACAGGTGCAATTGATTCAAAGGCTGTACCAATGGCCCTATTATAGGCCACCACTACCTCCTCTGGCCCCATCACACAGTCAGTCCCCACACTCCATAAGTTGAGCACTGCCTGTAGTCCTGCTGGGGACAATTCCAATAAAGGGTGGTACTGGACCATCTCAAGAGAGGATGGACCCTCGGGGGGTGGAGCCCAAACAGAACTCTACAGTGCTATGATCTGACCAAATGACCAGATCAATCTTGAGGAACAGCCTGCCCCAGGAGGTGGTGGAAATGAATACAGTGCAAGGCTTCTAACTGGCATGGGATAGGCACAAGGGAGTAATACAGATGAGTATGAATAAGACCAGTGACAAAGTAGAGCCTTATGGCACATTCATCAGGTAGAAAAAAAAGGGGAGAATGGATGGGCCTGGCAGACCTTATCTGCCATCAATTTCTATGTTTTACGTTTCTGTGTAACCCCAAGACCCAGAGTGAACATCGGGTCCAATGTATGATCATGCGAGTGGGTCATTATTCCACTTACTTACCACTCTTTCCATAACTATGTATTTCTGGGCATCCTTTTTGAATCTCTGCCCCCCCAACCCCCACAACTTTTGTGAATTCCCTCTTGTCTAGAGATGTTGTGAAGTCTTAAAGATCCCATAGAGCATGCACAAGTGAGTGGTGCCAGGAAACTCATCAAGTAGCACTGTAACACAAGGTCTCTTGCACATGCAAACCAATGCTAGGCAGCCCAAAAGTAGCAAAAACATTTAATTAAAACACAACCAACAGTAACCTATGCCTGACATGTTTCAGATAGCACGTCCTTTCTCAAAGGCCTTGGTTGTGTTTTAGTGAAATAGTTTCTTACTTACTGGCATCAGTATTAGTTTATTAATGTGAAACAACAATGTTACAGTAGTGAAGATTTACTGCACTGGTGAAGTTCTGGCAAGGTTGCGAAATTCACCTTCACAAATAACCTTGCAAACTGCCCACTCTGCCACTGCACATTGAGTTTTCTTGGGGAAATAGCTCTTTTTCAAGCGAAGTCAGGCAAAGTTATGGCAAAGTTGCAACCTCACCAGTAAATCTGCATGATCACCTAAAATGCTTCCCATTATGCTTTGCATTATTGGGGTTATGTGCCATTGTGTTTCTCTTTGAAATCTGACTGTATAGCCAATACCCTTTCAGGGTAACCCTTGCCTCAGGGCATTTCCTCTGGGGTTCTTGTCTTCTGTAGTTCTTCTCTTCTCTGCTATGGGCTCCCCATGACTCAAACAAGTAAGAAGAAGAATCAGCATTTATATAACGCTTTTCATACATCCAAAGCACTTTACAAGCAATGCTAGACTGGTGGTGAAGTGACTGAATGTGTAGTGGCGGCCATATCGCACATCATCACCCACACACAGCCTGGATAATTGCATGAACCGGTTTATGGGAAGGGGAATGTTGGCCAGGACACCAGGAATGTTCCCTACTCTTTGCAAAGAGTGCCCTGGGTTCTTTTACTTCCACCTGGACACCCACCAGGGCAACACCAGGATGAGTAGAAGGGACCTCGGTTTTAATGTCTCATCCGAAGGATGGCACACCCCAGCAGTACAGCACCCCCCAATACTGCACTCAGATGCCAGCGATTTTTAGGTGCAAGTCCAATCCCGCTGTGGGACGAGAACCCACGACTTTCTGGTCCAGAGGTGGATGTGCTACCAACTGAGCCACCTTCCTAAGGCTGGTTGACTCCCTTCCTCTGCTCCAAGACAGAGATATGGCACACCGATGAGTCTTAACAAGGATGAAATACATGTCGATGTCTGCTGTTCTCAGTTTTTGCTGGTTGCATTGTGAGGCCTTTCAGCACCATGCAATTCTGCTTAAAGCTGAACCAGTTCAAATTCTTTCACAGGGATATGCATATGCTTCCCATGATGATTTGCATTTAATGGGGTATGTACAATGACACTGGTTTTCCACATCCACAAAAATGCAGAGCAGAAAATGGAATCCTGATTTGCACACAGAATTTTGGTGCCAAAACGTAACTACCATTTGTTCACGCTGTCCCTGGATGTGTGGCCTTTAAGATGCAGTGTAGCATGCAACTCGTATTGCTTGTCCTGCAGCCACATTGCTGCACTGTTACTACTTCTGCCTCCTTGCTCCCCGAATCAGACCTGTTGCAGAAGAAAGACTGCTCACTCTGCTCTTTCTGTCCCGAACTATTTTCAGTAAGTGAAATTTATCAGCCCTCAGTTGCTATGCAGGATCTCATCTAATCTATTTAAACCCAACTGACTGTGTTGGCGGAGTGAAGAGTTGCTGGGTATGAACTGTTTTCTTTGCCACTGAAATATGTTTTATTTTGCTGTTAATTATTTGCATTGTTTGTTACCGTTATTGACATTCCAACCGCTAATAAACTTTGGCAGGATTCCATGTGATAATGGCAATCACATAATAGCGATCATGATTTGGGCAAACCTGCTTCGCGAAAATTAATTTTGCTGATGTAGACTCATGGCACACAGCAAAGAGATTGCTAATTACACTGGATTTTTCTTTTATATGGGCTGTGCCAGCCGCACCTCTACACACACACCCCTATTAAAGATTCTCCGCCCAGGGGAGTGCATGTCGGGGGCAAAAGATGGAAAATAAAATTTCCTGGATTGGAGCAAAAAAAACTAGAGCGCATCAGAACTGAACCTGCCACCCTACCAATCCTAGCCAGCCACCAACCCACCACGCCACATGGCCAGCTCAACAGCCCACAGTCACACTACACCCCACAAATCCTCCCTTCCCTTCCAGCTGTCGCACAGCTTGGCCCCCCCGTGTGTGTGTATCCATATAGCGACATACTGTCGCTATAATCGCCGAATCCCCTATCCTGTTGCCCTCCATGCCTGGTAGCCCTGTGTAAAAGTGCCATGATTGAGTCACCCTTTTTGAAAGCGCTCAACCGCAGTCACTGAATACACGGGCTACCCTCTGGCAGCAAGGGAAGAAAAGAAAAAAAACATGCCTGAGTTCTTGCAGCAGTTGCTGCTTCTGCTGCCTGCTTGCTCCTCAGCTCAGACCTGCCACTGCTCTCCATCCTGAACTATTTTCTAACAAGTGAAATGTATTTTGGTTAGTATTACCATTACCAGCATTCCATCTGAAAACCAGTCCCCAAGTCTTTGCAGTGACAGCGGTTTTCAAATCCGAACAGCCTGCTTAAAATTAAAACTTTGTCACTCAAACCTTGAAGGTCTTGCTTTTTGTAGCACTGTATCTACACCAGAGTCATGTATACACAGTGATTTACCAATTATTCTGCTACTGCAAGTGATAGCGCTATTAGCTGCCAGTATTAATGATAAGGTTCACTGGTTTTGATCCCATTCCAATTCCATTCCTAGGCTCCTGTGCATATCTTTCGTTTCTGATTTTATTGTTGAGAATTTGAGGGTTTTTTCTACTCAGTTTCTCAATGCAATATGAGACTTTATTACGAATGATTTCCTTTGGTTTCCTTCGTATTCTGGACTTAGAATTTCTAGGGTCTGTCTGATAACATTAACTGGATATTAGTCCATATTCTATTTTTCTGATTCTGCAGCTTGAGTTTGCATCATAGAAACATAGAAACATAGACTTTGACGGCAGATAAGGACCGCTTGGCCCATCTAGTCTGCCCATTTCCCTACCTACAGGATAGGCCGCAGATCCTAGTTGACCAACAGCCTATTTCTTCCTGCCCCTCACAAGAATTGCCTTATGTCTGTCCCATGCATTCTTGAATTCTCCCACAGTTTTAGACCCCACAACCTCCTCAGAAAGGCTGTTCCATGCATCCACTACCCTCTCTGTGAAATAATACTTCCTCACATTGCCCTTGAACCGCCCTCCTTCTATCTTTAAATTGTGTCCCCTTGTTCTTGCAAGTCTCTTTGTGAAAGATGCTACTCTCTTGGACTTTGTTGATTCCACTGAGGTAATTTAAAGTTTCTATCATGTCCCCCTCTCCTTCTTTCCTCAAGGGTATACATATTAAGCTCCTTTAGTCTCTCCTCATACGGCTTCTCTTGCAGACCCTGCACCATTTGGTGCCCTCCTCTGGACTGCCTCTATCCTGTCTATGTCCTTCTGAGATGGGGTCTCAGAACTGGACACAGTACTCCAGATGGGGTCTCACCAACTGGCTGTACAGAGGATAACAACTTCCTGTTTTCTGCCTGATGATGCCTCTCCCTATACATCCCAGTATACCCCAGCCCTCCCTACTGCCTTCTGCATTGCTTGCTAACCTTAAGGTCATCTGATATGATTACCCCAGGTCCCTTTCCTTTTTGTTGTTGTTACTACCTCCCCACCCATTGTGTATTCTTCCCCTGGGTTCTTGTTTCCCAGGTGCATTATTTTGCACTTCTTTGCATTGAATCCTAGCTGCCATACTTCTGACCATTCCTCTAAACTTGCCAAGTCCCTTTTCATCCTTTCCACGCCTCCTTGTGTATCAACCCTGTTGCCGTTGTGTATCAGACTGTCTGTTGTCAGGATGTACAGATCAGTCCAACTCCTTATGAATGTGTATGTGCTTATTTGAATGTATAGATTTTACAGCATACTCTAATTTCCTCCTTAACAAAAACAAACAAAAAAACTCCACACTTTGCCATTGTAATAATTCAGCAGATACACTTTGACAACTGTCTGGTACTTAGTAAAAAATCCCTGTCTATTCTCTTACTTTGAGTTACCTGCACCTCACCCTGGTCCAGGATTTAGTGCACTCTAATATAAACAGACATTTGAAAACTGAACAATACGGTAGAGCTCTAGTTCTATCACAGCATACTGTAATTCAACATGATGTATGCCACTTGGCTTCAATACTAAATACGATTGTTTGTTTCTTGCATTCACTAATGTTTGAAGCTTAGTGGATTTGTTGTATGTAGGGAATGGATTTGTGTTTCACACTTGCTACTTTTTAATTGCAGGCTGGCTGTGGGTAACTGTAACAATTATTACTATTGATTAATAAAAAATGTATAAATGCTGTACTTGTTTATCGTTGCTCCACCCCCTTAAGAAGACTTGCTCTGGGTTGAAGTGCTGGGGCTTTTGCAGTACTTTCATGCTAGTATTGCAATAAATTATTGCAGCTCTGTTTATATCTCAGCTGAACATTTGTTTGTTTTTCTCCAGAGTGCGTCTCTTTCCAGCAGCCCCTAAGTGAATTGAGTGGGGAAGACCTTAGCTTCTGCATGTCCCTGAGTTTGTGGCATGGCCTGGGTGTGGTCATTGGTCTACCTTCCACTGTAGGTCAAGGGGGCACTGCAACAACAGCATCCAAGTCTGACTCCACACTCAGGATGACATAGATGCTAAGGCCCAGTATGTGTGTGTGTGTGTGTGTGTCCAGGAGGCAACATATGATCTTGATCTTGGTAGCATCCTCATACAGTCCATGCTATTGCACTGGGTACAGACTTTTGGGGTTGTGGATGGGGAGAGCTGATTGCATGGGTGTTCTGTGATTGCTTGTGTGGGGTGTAGGACGGGAAATGTTGGTGCTGGGACAGTCTGTCATCACTTTGGCTGGAGTGAGGGTCTGGCAGCATTGGTTCCAGGGCCGATTATATTTGCTTGGGTGGGGTGGGGGGATCAGTAGTGTTGGCACAAGGGCCATCATGTTGGCACAGTGGCTGTTTATATTGGGGTGCAGATTGATGGAGGGGCTGCTTGTGTTCAGGGTGCAAGTAGGGGAGTTGGCTGTGTTGATGGGGTGGGTGGACTGGCCCAGTTGATGGGGTGGCTGTGTTGGTCAGATAAAGGGAGTGTCCATGTTTGCTCCAAGGTGTTGTCACAGGGGTTTTCTGTGTTGGTGTCAGAGGGGGAAAAGGGTAGGGGGCTGTGTTGGTGCAGTGGTAAGCTGACTATGTTTGCTTGGGTGTGGTGATGTGTGGCTATGTTGGTATTTCAGGGGAGATGGATGCTTAAATGCATGGGGACTCGGATGTATTCTTTCATTGTGTGTGTGGTTTGTGGAACTGACTGTGAGTGGGTTCGGGGAGTTGGTGGCATGTGTATGTGTGTGTCTTCGAAGGGGTTGCTGGTCGTGGTAGGAGGGGCCAGGAGTATGTATGAGGAACTGGCCATGCTGGCAATGGGAGGGGCTGTTAATACACGTGAGGAGCTGGCCATGTTGGAGGGGGCACAGGCATGCGGCAGGAATTGACCATAGTGTGGGGGGGGTGGCAGGTGTGGGGACATGGCCATGTTTACAATGCAACATTTAGGTAACTATGTTTAGTTATTTTTCTTTTCATGTGGGCAGTAGGTTAAAAGGGTGCAGGATGGCTAGTGTGTCCAAGGGGTAGCGTGTGATCTTGGGGGGGTCCACATTCTGCACTGTATTGTACAGCTTATGGAGGGCATTTTGTGTGTGTGTGTGTGTGTGTGTGTGTGTGTGTGTGTGTGGCATGTGGAAGCTGTTTTGGTGAGTTGGCTACGTGGAATGGGGAGTTGTTTGTGTTTATTGGGGCCATGTTACTATGGTGCTGGCATTGTTGGTGAGGTGGTAAAGTTGACTGGTTATTTGTGGTCATGGTGTGGGGCTGTCCATTTATGTGTGTTTGGGGGACTGGCAGTGGAACAGTTGTGTTGATGTTATGGTTGGGGGAGCTGGCTGTGCTCCCTTTGGGGATCGGCCATACTGGTGATGTGGTTGGACTTGTCATGTAGCTGTAGTGGGAGTGGTGGGGAAACTGGTCATATAGGTGATGGAGCAGGCTGTATTGGTGCAAGAGGTGGTGGAGCTGGCTTGCTGGTGGGTTGGTGGGTTGAATGGCTATGTAGGAGTGAGTGAGCTGGCTATGTTTTTGGAATGGGATGCATGCTGGTAGGGTGTTTGGGACTGGTCATGTTTGTGTGGTGGGAGAGCAATGTGAGTTCATTTTTGGGGGTAGACTGACAGTATTGGTTCTAGGGTTAGATTGTGTTCACTTAGGTGGGGTAGGGAGCTAGCAGGGTTGGTGCAAGGGATGTCCATATTGCTACAGGCAAGGTTGCTGTGTTCATTTTCGAGGAGATGGCCTTGTGGGCTGGGAGCTGGATGCTTGGGTGGAGGGGGACTCCATGGAGAAAGGGGACCTCCTTGTAATGTGTATGCTTGTCTCCTTGTATAGTCACATGTAAGCAAACAGGTCAAAGACAGGGAAGAAAGCAGCTAGACAAGTGGGCAGCAAAGTCCTGTTTCATCAGAGAAATAGACAGCAGTAGTGGCACAATGTGAAGTGCTGCACATCCAGGACAAGGGCAACCTCATTTCCTGGCTCAACAGAAAATGTAGCACTGATGTTTGGGGGGGGGTATGGATGGGTAACAAAAAGGGAGTTGGGGGTGGAAAGGATGATCAGAGACCTGAGAAAACTCAAAGAGCAGTCAAAGACATGGCAGCTGGGTGTCAATGTGAGAAACAGTAAACAATGTACTTAAGGCACAGAAACCCAGAGTATAAAATAGGTGGAGTGATATTAATGACCACCAAGCAGGAAAGAGACCTCGGGGTAATCATATCAGATGCCCACAAGGTGGTCAGGTGGTGCAACGAGACAGTTGGAAAGGCTAGTGGGATGCTGGAGTGCACAGGGAGGGACATCATCAGGAGAAATAGGGGGTAGTGTTGACTCAGAATAGATCACTGGTCAGACCCTACTTAGAGTACTGTATTCAGTTCTGGATACCACATATCAGGAAGGATATAGACAGAGTGGAGTCAGTGCAGAGGAGGACAACTTAAATGATGCAGGTTCAACCAGGAGAGACTAAAGGACCTCAATATGAACAACCTTGAAGAAGATGTGAGAGGGGGAATATGACAGAGACCTTTAAATACCTCACAGAAGTAAATATGGTACAGGAGGGAAGTATTTTTCAGAAAAACAAAAAGGAGCTCTAGAAGAAGATATGCTATGAAGCTGGAGGGGGTAGATGCAGGAGAGATGCAAAGAAGTCCTTCTTCAAAGAAAGGGTGGTGGATTCCTGGAACAACTTCCCATCGGAGCAGGTGGGAGTGAAAAGGGGGGGCAAGACTACATGGGATAGGCATAAGAGAATCTTAGTAGAAAAGAAGGTGGGGATGGAGAAAGAGCTGGACATCAAGTAGGGTCTGCGGCGATACTGTAGGTAGAGAAAAATGGGCAGACTGGGTGGACCAAGCAGTCATTATCTGCTGTCAGATTCTGTGTTTCTATGAGAGGGCTCCAGCTGAGTGGAACGAGAGGAGGACTGCATGAAATAGTTTTATTTGTCCCAATTATTAGAGGTGACACTAAAAGTGGTGCATCTGTCAGTGTTGCATTGTGCATGTCTGAGAACCTGTTGTTCCAAGTAAAGTGTGCTTGTATGTGTTTGTGTTGTGTGGAAGACATTGTAAGAGAACACAATAAAACAGTGCACTTTAATTTAAAAATTCCATTATTAAATAGGACGTGTGTGTGTGTGTGTGTGTGTGTGTGTGTGTGTGTGTGAGAGAAAAACAGACACAAATGAGTTTTTGGTTTTATTTATCACAAATATTTGAATGAAAAAGTATGCAGTTAGCATAAAGATTCCATCTTCTGTACTCATCCAAATTTGGCTTTACTCAGCTCATTTTGAAAATTAGAAATATATGCTCACTCTTGAATCTTTGACTGGCTGCTGTGTGCAAATCGAGTTTTACACATGGGCACACAGCAGCTAAGTGAGCAGAGTAGAGCTGCTACTTTTGCTAGTCATGTGCTCCTAAATGAGTGAGGACTGAACCGAGGGAGACAACTTTGGGATCTGGTGGTTCAGCTTAATCCACATCAGAGCTCTGACAAACTAACTTGGGAAAGTGGGACATGGGTGTCGAGGAATGGGGACTAAAGTGATGCAGTCACAGCAAATTGAATGCAGCTGTAGTGCTGCTGCCATTGCACCTGAGGGATGGGGGAATAGTAATTCTGCTGCCAGTACACCTGGGAGATGGGGGCCATAGCAATGCTGCTGACAGCACACCTGAGGGATTGGGGTGATAGTAATGCTGCTGCCATCACACCTGAGGGATGGGGGCCATAGCAATGCTGCTGCCAGCACACCTGAGGGATGGGGATGATAGTAATGCTGCTGCCATCACACCTGAGGGATGGGGGCCACAGTAATGCTGCTGCCATCACACCTGAGGGATGGGGCCATAGTAATGCTGCTGCCATCACACCTGAGGGATGGGGGCAATAGTAATACTGCTGACAGCACAACTGAGAGATGGGGGCCATAGTAATTCTGCTGCCATAGCTAATAGCTTGGCAGAAGACACCAGGAGAAAGGACTGCTGCGTGACTGGACTCCTCTGCTGGGACTAAAGAAGAAGAACTTTTGTACTTGGACATTTAATTTAGGGTAAAAAAAACTAACAAACAAAACAAAAAAAAAGTGTGTGTTTGTCTGAGTTAACTGAACTGAATGGGTATCTGAACAGTTATCTAGGTGTAAATCTCAGGTGATTGAAAGGACTAAATAGCTGCGAGGTTTAAATTACTTGTAGAAAGATCTAGTAAATAGGGGGAGTGGCTTAGCTAGAAGGAAGCTACATTTAAAGACTGCCTTAGAAAGATTCTGCTAACAGCTTGGCAGAAGACACCAGGAGAAAGGACTGCTGTGTGACTGAACTTCTCTACTGAGACTATATTGCCCTCCTTCCCTCTCCCCCACCCAAAGCTAGTTCTATTTTTATAGGCACGGGATTTGACTGACAACAGGAACTTCCTGTTTGGGAGCAGGAAGTAAGTGATCACAGAACCACCAAGACCCACCATCCTAGAAGGGTAGAGTAGCTCTCCGGCCCCCTCTGCTGGCTGGAGGTCTGCCTCTGAGCAAGTAAGTGGTCTACTGAGAAATATAGGATATTCTTGTCTCAGAACAGGACAATCAGGAGCTTAAAGGGCACACAGGCAGAAAGTAAGAGAGAGAAAAAAAAAATAGAGGAAAAGTAAGGATTACAAACAGTTAAGGGGCCAGAAAAAGACATGATTGGAGTGGTGCAGTGCAGTAGCTGTGGAGCAGCAGTCTTCCGGGAGACGTTCTGGAGGATGCGGTGTTGTCCCATCTTCAGGCACCTCTCTGGGCTGAGGAAGGAGGCATTCGCTCATCTCCAGGCTGAGTTGGCCAGGATTTTGGGACCTCCTCTTCCATCCAGGGACCACCAGTGCCACTGCCGTTGCCTCAGAGGTTGCCAAGAAAGAGGCGGCTGGACCACAGTCGGCTCAGGGAGGGTGAGGTGGTGGAACAGAGCACATCCTCCAGTTGTACCTCTCCACACCCTATGCCATTCTGGCAAAGTGTGGTTCCTCTATGGAGCACCACAGTGGAGACCAAGGAGGATGCTGGAACCTCCACAAAGGAGACCCACAGGAGGGTGGCAGGGGACACTGCAGGGAAAAAACAACTCCTGGTGGGGAACTCCATTGTTAGGAAGGTAGAACTGGGGAAGAAGGGAGAGGGAGGTGGCCTGCCTGGCACCATGGCTTGAGGGACAGGAGGCGAATCCTCAGGATTGCTGGAGCAGCTGCACAGGAGGAGCTGGATGTCATTGTCCACCCAGGCACAAATGACCTGGCTAAGAAAGGATTAGAGAAGTGCAGGAAGAGTTTGTGGAATTGGGAGGGCCTTAGTCAAGTAGCACTGGTAACCTTCTCGGAGGTGCTGCCCATCTATGGCATGGAGGCTAGGGTGTTCCGCACCATAGGGATTCAATCAGCGGCTGAAAAACTGGTGTGGAGCTCAGGGATTTGGCTTCATTGGGGACTGGGGTCCACCTGGGGTGGTCTGCAAGCCTATACTGGCATGATGGGCTGCATCTGTCCCGGAGGGGAACCAGGATCCTAGGTGATAGGTTTAAATGCTTCATTGGCAAGCATTTAAACTAGTCAAGGGGGAAGGCACTGGAAAGGAGCAGGGAAATCCTAGCCCCCCAAATAATCATGGTAGTAAGTGCGGCAAACACCAACATAGAGGTGTCGCTAGGGAGAAGGGCTGGGGTAAATGGAGAAAGTGACAAAGGCAAGAAGGACAGGGATGGGGAAAAAGGGAGTAAGGCCATCAGGAAATGGAGGGTAATGAGAACCAATTCCCGTAGTCTGGGCAACAAGCTCCCTGAGCTGGTGGCCTTAATGGAAGAGGATGCCTGGATATCTGTAGTCACAGAAACATGGTACACAGACAACTACACCGGATGTTAACATACCAGGGTACATAACCAGGAGAGACAGGCAGGAGAAGAGGGGAGGAGCAGCTCTATGTAAAGGAAGGATAAAAGCAACTGAACAAAAAGAGTAAACAGGGAGGAGAGGAGGCACTGTGGGTCACATTGGAGACTGGAAAGGGCACCACAATCCGCACAGGGTTGTGTACAGACCCTCATGTCAGGAGGGAATGGACAAGGATATGATAGAAGGCATTCTTAGAATGGCAGAAAGGGAAATACTGTTGATGGGAGACCTGAATATGCCAGATGTTAACTGGAGCAACATTACTGCAGCCACATCCAAGAGCAGGGCCATTCTTAATGCCCTATAGGTGGCAGGCTCAGACAGCTAGTTTCGAACCCACTCATGAGGGCAATCTTGAGACCTCGTACTCTCAAACGGGGCAGTGAGGATCTCAGATCTAGAAGTGGGTTGCCATCTGGGGACAAGTGAGCATCAAAGAGTGTGGTTCATGTTAAACTCAGCTACAGAGTCGATTCCATACAAAAGTGAGGGTACTGATTTAGGAGGGCTGACTTTGGCAAGATGGGAGAGTTCCTCAGAAAAGCACTAGCAAACAGGCTAGAAGAAGGTGTGGCGCAACAATGGGGAATCATCAAACTGCCATCACAGAGGCAACAAGCCTTTGTGTGAAGCAAATAAACAAATCAAAATGAAAGAAAAGCCACTATGGTTCTCAAAAGAGGTGGCTGTAAAGTCAGGAAGAAAAGACAGCATTCCAGAAGTATAAGGAAACACAGAAGGAGCAGGACAGAGAGCTGTACCAGTTAAGACAGAAGGAAGCAGGAGGGAAGTCAGAATAGCAAAGGCCCAAACTGAGGAAAAGATAGCCAACTCAGTTAAGAAGGGGATAAAACCTTTATAGGTACATCAGCGGTAGAAAGACAAAGGGAGGATAGTGAGGCTGAATAGAATGAACGGTGGGTGGGCAGAGGGACAGTGAAAAGCAGGATACTGAACGAATATTTCTGCTCAGTATTCACAAAAGAGGAGGGGAAGTGCCTAATCCAATTAACAGAAGCACTCTTGATAGGGGGCGATCCCAGTCCTTTCACAGAAGAAAGGGTTCTGCAAGAACTCCTAAAACTGAAGGTGGACAAAGCTATGGGTCCTGATGGAATTCACTCCAGAATTCTAAAGAATTAAGGAGGAACTAGTGAAACCACTGGCTTCTCTTTTAATAACTCTGGGAGGATATGTGGTACCCGAGGACTGGAGGAAGGTGGATGTGATTCCCCTTCACAAAAGTGGGACCAAGACAGAGGCAGAAACTACAGACCTGTCAGTCTGACCTCTTGTAGGAAAGTGATGGAGTCACTTCTGAAGAAAAGAATAGTTGAGTACCTAGAGGCCAGTGGAGCACAGGACCCAAAGCAGCATGGGTTCACAGTGGGAAGGTCATGTCAGACAAATCTAATAGATTTCTTTGACTGGGTGACAAAGTAGTAGACCAGGGAGGGCTGTGGACATGGCCTACCTAGACTTTAGCAAGGCATTTGACACAGTCCCACACAAAAGATTAATAGTCAAATTAACCAGCCTGGGTGTGTCCCAGGGTGGTAGCCTGGGTAAACATTGGCTGCACAACAGGACACAGAAGGTAATTGTAAATGGAGTCCACTCTGAAGAAAGAGGGGTTACTAGTAGGGTACCGCAGGGTTCAGTATTGGGTCCAGTCCTTTTTAATGTCTTCATCAGTGACATTGCAGAGGGACTGGAAGGAAAGTATGCCGTTTTGCAGATGACACAAAGGTCTGCAACAGGGTTGATACACAAGGAGGTGTGGAAAGGATGAAAAGGGACTTGGCAAGTTTAGAGGAATGGTCAAGTATGGCAGCTAGGATTCAATGCAAAGAAGTAAAATAATGCACCTGGGAAATAAGAACCCAGGGAAGAATACACAATGGGTGGGAGGTAGTGACAACAACTAAAAGGAAAGGGACCTGGGGTAATCATATCAGATGACCTTAAGGTTAGCAAGCAATGTGAGAAGGCAGTAGGGAGGGCTGGGGTATACTGGGATGTATAGGAGAGGCAACAGCAGCAGAAAACAGGAAGTTGTTATCCCTCTGTACAGCCAGTTGGTGAGACCCCATCTGGAGTACTGTGTCCAGTTCTGGAGACCCCATCTCCAAAGGACATAGACAGGATAGAGGTAGTCCAGAGGAGCAACTAAATGGTGCAGGGGTCTGCAAGAGAAGCCATATGAGGAGAGACTAAAGGAGCTTAATATGTATACCTTGAGGAAAGAAGGAGAGGGGGACATGATAGAAACTTTAGTACCTCAGTGGAATCAACAAAGTCCAAGAGGGTAGCATCTTTCAGAAAAGAGACGGCAAGAACAAGGGACACAATTTAAAGATAGAAGGAGGGCAGTTCAGGGCAATGTGAGAAATATTATTTCACAGAGAGGTAGTGGATACATGGAACAGACTTCCTGAGGAGGTTGTGGGTCTAAAACTGTGGGAGAATTCAAGAATGCATGGGACAGACATAAGGCAATTCTTGTGAGGGCAGGAAGAAATAGGCTGTTGGTCAACTAGGATCACGGCCTATCCTGTGGAAGTAGGGAAATGGGCAGACTAGATGGGCCAAGCGGTCCTTATCTGCCGTCAAAGTCTATGTTCTATGTTTCAAATGCCATCGCACCTGAGGGATGGGGGCCATAGTAATTCTGCTGCCATCACACCTGAGGGATGGGGCCCATAGTAGTGCTACTGCCATCACACCTGAGGGATAGGGGCCATAGTAATGCTGCTGCCAGCACACCTGAGGGATGGGGGACAAAGTAATGCTGCTGACAGCACACCTGAGGGACTGGAGCCATAGTAATTCTGCTACAATCACATCTGATGGATGGGGCCACAGGGATGCTGCTGCCAGCACACCTGAGGGATGGGGGCCATAGTAATGCTGCTGCCAGCACACCTGTGGGATGGGGGTGATATTAATGCTGCTGACAGCACACATGAGGGATGTGGGCCATAGTAATGATGCTGCCATCACACCTGAGGGATGGGGGCCATAGTAATGATGCTGCCATCACACCTGAGGGATGGGGGCCATAGTAATACTGCTGCCATCACACCTGAGGGATGGGGGCCATAGTGATGCTGCTGCCAGCACACCTGAGGGATTGGGGCCATAGTAATGTTGCTGCCATCACATCTGAGGGATGGGGGTGATAGTAATGCTGCTGCCAGCACACCTGAGGGATGGGGGTGATAGTAATGCTGCTGCCATCACACCTGAGGGATGGGAGTCATAGTAATGCTGCTGCCATCACACCTGAGGGATGGGGTGGCCATAGTTTGTTGTTGTTTGGTTATTATAAGGTTATTACCATAGAGCATAGCTCATTTGCAATGGTGACCTTAGTATTACAAAAGACATACATATAACAGCTTTAACAATATAAATATGGACAATAATACAGTTCTTGAAACATTAGACTTCACAACAAAATAACTTTAAAAACAGTTACAGAGCTTAGGGAGAGCTATCAAATACCTTTTCGAAGTATACACTGAAGGTGCCTTACTATTCTTACATCAAAACTGTTTTTGAAGGTCATTCCAATATTTCAGAACAATTTGGGGGCCATAGTAATGCTGCTGCCAGCACACCTGAGGGATGGGAGTCATAGTAATGCTGACACTGAAAGTGCCTTACTATTCTTACATCAAAACTGTTTTTGGAGGTCATTCCAATATTTCTGGACCTCTGGGTTGTGACATCCTACCAATCCCCGTACTTTATAGCATTCAATCCCGGGGTTCACACATACTCCTTTTCTCCATCCACCTTCTCTACATCCCATTTTTACCAACTTCTCTCTGTGCACCTGCCCTCTCCTAGCCTTTCCCCCTACCTCCTTCCCTTCCCCCTACCGCCTCCACCTGGTGTATATTTTTATTTTATTTTTTTTCCGTTACTTCCTCCTGCAACCTTAGATAACCTGCTTTATCTTCCTATAGACACTTCTATGTATGCAAATACCCTGTAATCTGTACAATATCTGTATAATTCTATGTACATATGAACTTCTTTTTCTTCCTCTCTGTAAACAGTATTATCTGTATTGCCTTGTAAATATCTGTGTTGACCTGTATATACAATTTGTTCATGCTCCACCCGGGTCCATCTTGCAAATGAGCTTCTGCTCAACGATGAACGCCTGGTTAAATAAAGACTTGATTGATTGATTTAGCTAAAAAATGTATCTGAACACTTGGTTTTTGTATTAGGTACAGTCATCTCCTTAGAGTCACAACTTCTCAATGATACATCTACATCATGAAATGTACTCTGTCACTTAGATGCCCAGGGACCAAGCACAGGCCACACTTATAGGAAAATATACTTCAGTGAATTTCTCTCCTCTCAAATAAAGATAACCAGCCTAACTTCTGGTATAGTTCATAGGGATGGACCTGTATTGGACAATTTAATATCAGCTGAGCCAATCTATTGTACAAAATGTCCAGCCTGTGTAATCCATCAGAGGTAGCATTCCCATACAAGATATCTCCTTAGTCAATCGGGAAAAATCGTCATCTGGACAATTTGTTTTATTGAATTTGCCTCCAAACTATACCTATGATGGTAGAGAAAGCCCACCCTCTTATTAACCTGGGAGACTAGAAAATCTAGATGTTTATTCCCTGACCCAGATAGATCAAGCCAATAGCCTGAGTACTTGTACAGTAGGTGTCCACATTCTCCAAAGCATCTCCAGAATCATCCCGAATACGCAATTGTTTAGTAGCTACACCCTGAAAAGATGTTCCAAAAATCATGCATTTTGTTTTAGCTGTGTTCAGTTTTAATTTTGTTTCTGTAAAGTACTTCTGAAACTGCTGTGGAGAGTGATTTGGACTGCTTCAAGAGAGGTGTCTGATATATAAACAGCACTATCATCTGCATAAAGATGGTAGGAAGCATTGCCCACATGTCTCCCCAAATCTTTAAGATATATTAGAAAAAGCAGGGGTCCCAGGACAGAGCCCTGAGGAACCCCTCCTCTGCACCAACAATGGGACATATGTAATTCCATTTACTGATGTGGTCTGGTGTCTATCAGTTAACAAAGAATCAAACCAATCTACCACAGAACCACCAAGTCCCACCTCAGGTAATTGGGAAAGCAACAGCTGATGGTATACTGTGTCAAGGGCCCTGGAGAGATCGATCAGAATGGCCCCAGTAAAACATTTGGATTCCATTGCTGATGATGCTGCCATTGCACCTGAGGGATAGGGGCCATAGTAATGCTGTTGCCATTGCACCTGAGGGATGGGAGCCATAGCAATGCTGCTGCCATCACACCTGAGGGATGGGGGCCATAGTAATGCTGTTGCCATTGCACCTGAGGGATGGGAGCTATAGCAATGCTGCTGCCATCACACCTGAGGGATGGGGGCCATAGTAATGCTACTGCCATTGCACCTGAGAGATGGGAGCCATAGTAATGCTGCTGCCATCACACCTGAGGGATGGGGGCCATAGCAATGCTGCTGCCATCACACCTGAGGGATGGGGCCATAGTAATGCTGCTGACAGCAAACTTAAGGGATGGGGATGATAGTAATGCTGCTGCCATCACACCTGAGGGATGGGGACTGTAGTAATGCTGCTGACAGCACACCTGAGGGATGGGGGCCACAGTCATGCTGCTAACAGCACACCTGAGGGATGGGGGCCATAGTAATACTACTGCCATTGCACCTGTGGGATGGGGGCCATAGTAATGCTTCTGCCATCACACCTGAGGGATGGGGGCCATAGTTATGCTGCTGATAGCACACCTGAGGGATGGGGGCTGTAGTAATGCTGCTGACAGCACACCTGAGGGATGGGGGCCACAGTCATGCTGCTGCTATGACATCTGAGAGATGGGGGCCATAGTGATGCTGCTGCCAGCACACCTGAGGGATGGGGGCCATGGTAATGCTGCTGCCATCACACCTGAGGGATGGGGGCAATAGTAATGCTGCTGCCATCACATCTGAGGGATGGGGACCATAGTAATGCTGCTTCTAGCACACCTGAGGGATTGGGGCCATGGTAATGCTGCTGCCATCACACCTGAGGGATGGGGGCCATGGTAATGCTGCTGCCAGCACACCTGAGGGATGGGGGACATGGTAATGCTGCTGCCATCACACCTGAGGGATGGGGGCAATAGTAATGCTGCTGCCAGCACACCTGAGGGATGGCAGTCATAGTAATGCTGCTGACAGCACACCTGAGGGATGGGGGCCAAAGTAATGCTGTTGACAGCACACCTGAGGGATTGGGCCATAGTAATGCTGCTGCTATGACACCTGAGGGATGGGGGCCAAAGTAATGCTGTTGACAGCACACCTGAGGGATGGGGGCCATAGTGATGCTGCTGACAGCACACCTGAGGGATGGGGGCCATAGTAATGCTGCTGACAGCACACCTGAGGATGGGAGTCATAGTAATGCTGCTGCCATCACACCTGAGGGATGGGGGCAATAGTAATGCTGCTGCCAGCACACCTGAGGGATGGCAGTCATAGTAATACTGCTGACAGCACACCTGAGGGATGGGGGCCAAAGTAATGTTGTTGACAGCACACCTGAGGGATGGGGGCCATAGTAATGCTGCTGCTATGACATCTGAGGGATGGGGGCCATAGTGATGCTGCTGACAGCACCCCTTAGGGATGGGGCCATAGTAATGCTGCTGCCAGCACACCTGAGGGATGGGGGCCATAGTAGTGTTGCTGACAGCACACCTGAGGGATGGGGGCCAAAGTAATGCTGCTGCCATCACATTTGAGGGATGGGGGCCATAGTAATGCTGCTGACAGCAAACTTAAGGGATGGGGATGATAGTAATGCTGCTGCCATCACACCTGAGGGATGGGGCCATAGTAATGCTGCTGACAGCACACTTAAGGGATGGGGATGATAGTAAAGCTGCTGCCATCACACCTGAGGAATGGGGCCATAGTAATGCTGCTGCCATAACACCTGAGGAATGGAGGCCATAGTAATGCTGCTGACAGCACACCTATGTGATGGGGCCATACTAATGCTGCCGCTATCACACCTGAGGGATGGGGATGATAGTAATGCTGCTGCCATCATGCCTGAGGGATGGAGGCCATAGTAATGCTGCTGCCTTCACATCCTGAGGGATGGGGGCGATTGTAATGCTGCTGTCATTGCACCAGATTGATGGGGGCCATTGTAATGCTGCTGACAGCACACCTGAGGAACGGGAACAATAGTAATGCCGCTGCCATCACACCTGAGGCATGGGGGCCTTAGTAATGCTTCTGACAGCACTTCTGAAGGATGGGCGCAATAGTAATGCTGCTGATAGCATACCTGAGGGATAGGGGCCACAGTTATGCTGCTGATAGCACACCTAAGGGATGGGGATGATAGCAATGCTGCTGCCATAACACCTGAGAGCGGCCATAGAATGCTGACGGCACACCTAGGATGGATACTGCTGCCAGCACACCTGACAGATGGAGGCCATAGAAATTCTGCTGCCATCACACCTGAGTAATGGGGGCCATAGTAATGCTGTTGACAGCACACCTGAGGGATGGGGGCCATAGTAATGTAGCTGCCAGCACACCTGAGGGATGGGGGCCAAAGTAATGGTGCTGACAGCACACCTAAGGGATGCGAGTGATAGTAAGGCTGCCACTATCACACCTGAGGGATGGGGATAATAGTAATGCTGCTGCCATCATGCCTGAGGGATGGGGGTGATAGTAATGCTGCTGTCATCACACCTGAGGGATGGGGGCCGTAGTAATGTTGCTGAAAGCACACCTGAGGGATGGGGATGATAGTAATGCTGCTGGCCCATCACACCTGAGGATGGGGATGATAGTAATGCTGCTGCCATCACACCTGAGGGATGGGGCCATAGTAATGCTGCTGCCAGGCACCTGAGGGATGGGGCCATAGTAATGCTGCTGCCATCACACCTGAGGGATGGGGGCGATAGTAATGCTGCTGCCATCACACCTGAGGGATGGGGCTATAGTAATGCTGCTGCAGCACACCTGAGGGATGGGGCCATAGTAATGCTGCTGCCATCACACCTGAGGATGGGGGCCATGGTAATGCTGCTGCCAGCACACCTGAGGGATGGGGGCCATGGTAATGCTGCTGCCATCACACCTGAGGGATGGGGGCATAGTAATGCTGCTGCCATCACACCTGAGGGATGGGGACCATAGAATGCTGCTCCAGCACACCTGAGGGATTGGGCCACAGTAATGCTGCTGCCATCACACCTGAGGGATGGGCCATGGTAAGCTGCTGCCATCACACCTGAGGGATGGGGCAATAGTAATCTGCTGCCAGCACACCTGAGGGATGGCAGTCATAGTAATGCTGCTGACAGCACACCTGAGGGATGGGGCCAAAGTAATGCTGTTGACAGCACACCTGAGGGATTGGAGCCATAGTAATGCTACTGCTATGACACCTGAGGGATGGGGGCAAAATGAATTCTGTTGACAGCACACCTGAGGGATGGGAAGCCATAGTGATGCTGCTGACAGCTTACTAGGGATGGGGCCATGTAAATGCTGCTGACAGCACACCTGAGAGATGGGAGTCATAGTAATGCTGCTGCCATCACACCTGAGGATGGGGGCAATAGTAATGCTGCTGCCAGCACACTGAGGATGGCAGTCATAGTAATGCTGCTGACAGCACACCTGAGGATGGGGGCCAAAGTAATGTTGTTGACAGCACACCTGAGGGATTGGGGCCATAGTAATGCTGCTGCTATGACATCTGAGGGATGGGGGCCATAGTGATGCTGCTGACAGCACCCCTTAGGGATGGGGCCATAGTAATGCTGCTGCCAGCACACCTGAGGGATGGGGGCCATAGTAATGCTGCTGACAACACACCTGAGGGGTTGGGGCCATAGTAATACTGCTGCCAGCACACCTGAGGGATGGGGCCAAAGTAATGCTGCTGACAGCACACCTGAGGGATTGGAGCCATAGTAATGCTGCTGACAGCACCGCTGAGGGATGTGGGCCATAGTAATGCTGCTGCCAGTACACCTGAGGGATAGGGGCCATAGTAATGTTGCTGCCATCACACCTGAGGGATGGGGTCCATAGTAATGCTGCTGCCATCACACCTGAGGGATGGGGGCCATAGTAATACTGCTGACAGCACACCTGGGGGATTGGAGCCATAGTAATGCTGCTACCATCACATCTGATGGATGGGGGCCACAGGGATGCTGCTGCAAGCACACCTGAAGGATGGGGGCCATAGTAGTGCTTCTGCCAGCACACCTGAGGGATGGGGGCCATAGTAATGTTGCTGACAGCACCGCTGAGGGATGGGGCCATAGCAATGCTGCTGACAGCACCCCTGAGGGATTGGGGCCATAGTAATTTTGCTGCCATCACATCTGAGGGATGGGAGCCATAGTAATGCTGCTGCCAGCACACCTGAGGGATTGGGGCCATGGTAATGCTGCTGCCATCACACCTGAAGGATGGGGGCCATGGTAATGCTGCTGTCATCACATCTGAGGGATGGGGGCCATAGTAATGCTGCTGCCATCACACCTGCGGGATGGAGACCATAGTAATGCTGCTGACAGCACCCCTGAGGGATGGGCCATAGTAATGCTGCTGACATCACACCTGAGGAATTGGTGCCATAGTAATGCTGCTGACAGCACACCTGAGGGATGGGGGCCATAGTAATGCTGCTGCCAGCACACCTGAGGGATGGGGCCATAGTAATGTTGCTGACAGCACACCTGAGGGATTGGGGCCATAGTAATGCTGCTGCCATCACATCTGAGGGATGGGGGCCATAGTAATGCTGCTGACAGCACACCTAAGGGACAGGGCCAAAGTAATGCTGCTGCCAGCACACCTGAGGAATGAGTGCCATAGTAATGCTGCTGCTATTACATCTGAGGGATGGGGGCCATAGTGATGCTGCTGACAGCACACCTGATGGATGGGGCCTTAGTAATGCAGCTGCCAGCACACCTGAGGGATGGGGCCATAGAAATGCTGCTGCCAGTACACCTGAGGGGTGGGTGCCATAGTAATGCTGCTGTCATTGTACCTGAGGGATGGTTGCCATAGTAATACTGCTGCCATCACTCCTGAGGGATGGGGTCTGTAGTAATGCTGCTGTTAGCACACCTGAGAGATGAGGCCGTATTAATGGTGTTACCATCTCACCTGAGGGATGGTGGCTGTAGTAATGCTGCTGACAGCACACCTGAGAGATGGGGCTGTAATAATTCTACTACCATCCCACCTGAGGGATGAGGGCTGTATTAATGCCGCTGCCATCACACCTGAGGGATGGGGGCTGTAGTGTTGTCACTGCTGCCATCACAGCTGAGGGATGGAGGCCATAGTGCTGTCACTGCTGCCATCACCCCTGAAGCATAGGGGTCATAGTGCTACTGTTATTTTGTTGCCCTATTTCCCACATTTTTACTGTACTCAAATTTAGGTTTATAAACACTATTTTGTTCAAGCCTGAGATGTTGCTGTTCTTGTCCTTGAAGAAGGGGAGGCAAACAGATAAAGCTGTTTTTGTGAGGTACAGAAAAGGTGCAAGCTGGTAATAACATAAGAGGGAGGGAGTGGGTAAGGAAGGTCTGCAGGGAGAGAACACCACCAGTGTCTTGAGGCAAAAGAAAAGCAGTGTCATAGCCTGTAGAACACTGGAGAGGGAGAAATTATGGTAGAAGGAACAGTGGTGGAGAAAGGAAGAGAGAATTAGAGGTGAAACAATGGGCGTGAAAGGGGTGATTCAGTCTGACTAGGACAGTCTTTAGGTTGACATCATAAACCACATCAGCATAGTCAAACACAAGAGCAAAGCAGTACAGTGAGATTGCCAGACAGATACATAGGGTGGTGGATAATTGGGGAGGCGTATAAAGGAGGGAGGGCCATACTTATAACATGCAAAATAATTGGGGTACAATTTGTTCTTCTCATAGACCTTTTTTTTAATTTTAAGAGTACAAGGATGATATACATAATTGTAACCAACAAAATTGCTAGAATGCATAATAACAGAGAAATAACTAAACAAAATTTAAAAACATAACACTGGCAAAAATGGATTTTGCCTTTCCAGACACCAGTGGCATTACTGGTTTCTCAGTTTTGGAAAACTGAATTTGCTCCTTTTCAATAACAGTAAACCGGGGTCCCTGTATGTGCAAATGTGTTTCTCTTTGAAGTTTGCCTGTATAGCCAATACCCTTCCAGAGCAACCCTTGCCTCAGGGCATTTGCTTTGGGGTTCTTGTCTTTTGTAGTTCTCACCTAAAATTTGCCGCTTCACCTCCAAAAAACTTTGCAAAGTCAGTACTTCGCACTTTGTGAATTTGGCAAAATTTGCTAAATAATTTGCAAAGTGAAGTTTGCCAGCTTTGCTTGTCCACTCTCATCCCTGTGTCTGAACTCAAGAAAAACAATTCCTTGCCATCTACTCTGTTTGTTCCATTTAGGTACTTGTATGTCTCAATCATGTCACCTCTTTCCATCCTTTTCTCTCGGGTGTACATGCATACATGTAAACCAATAGTTCTTAGACTTTGTCACAGTGAGCCTCCCCAAATCCATGGAAAAGATTTTGAGCCTCCCCTAAAAACTGAAATAATCTTGGGCCTCCCCAAAGAAAAATAAAATACTGTACTTTGCGCAGTTCACCATGAATAAATTGAAACGCCTTTGAGTACTTGGCTCACATTCAGTTCTTTCATTCAGTTCTTTGTCTTATCCTGAGGTGGAACCTTTGAAAAAGAGCTCCTTGCTCAACGGTGCTATCTGAATAACAAATAAATAAAATAAACAAATATTATTCAGCTTATAACCCCATCCCACCCCAAGACCAGCCTACTTGCTCCGCTTACTTTCATTCTTGAACAATTGTTACCCTTGTTGCAGTACCTTCGTGGGTCAGACTGCTTTCTCCGCTTCCTCTCTATATGAAATAACCTTCCTACATTCTTTGCCTCTCCCCTCCTTCCCTGCTCCTAAGCAACTTCTCTAGGATTACTTTGCTCTTCCTACTATTGCTCTTAGCACTTCTATACTCAACGCTTGTATTTGGGCTGTTCTGCCACCAGTCTACAAATTGATCATTTACCACCACTCATTATTAGTTTATTGTTCATATTTGTTTGCACTATTGTTCACTGTGTATTTCTTGACTGTTTGTGCAGTTACTTTTTGAAATGTATTCACCTCACCCTTCCTGGTACACCTGAAATGAGCCTTGGCTCATACACCTTCCCTTGTCACTTATTAGTAAATAAATACATAAAATTCACCTACTATTATCCTTTTTCAGTTTGCTTCATCTCTTCACACAAAATATATAAAACTCAAAATTTAAATACAATACTTTTTCAGACTTGATGGAGCCTCCCCTTGAACAGGCTGGGGCCTCCCCAAGGAGGCTGGCCTCACCATTTGAGAACCCCTGATGTAAACTGATTCAACTAGCCAGAGTTGTGCAGGTTACATCTTGACTTTGTAAATGGTCCAGACACACAGGTGTTTGAAAACTTACTTCTTCCCACAGGTGGGCTTTTCCAATAGCCCATTGAACAACTGGAAAAGTTTTCACTGGTTGCCATCAATCTAAGCTCCACTCAGAGTGCTAATTTTTCCTTCTAAGCTGACTGACCTACTTGGTAGGATAATGATTCTAGGCTCTGCACCCAAAGTTTTACTGGAACTAATGTTTCCAACATCCCAGAATGGGACATTTTTTTATGTCATACCTCATTACCAAAAAAGAAACTGGTTTGCACCAGGAACTTTCTAGAGAGAGGCAGCATACAAATGCAGTTTACCACTAAGACTCCATTCAAACTAAAACAGGAAAGCCAACTGTAACTCTCCCTCTCCATGGAGCCTCACTGTCTGCTGCTTGTATTTGTCCTAAAGAACTTTAGTATCCCCTTCTTTCTTGGGGAGCTGCATAATGATTTTCCCCTGTTATGAATTCTGAGAACCATTTCTAGCTGGCATGCAGTGATCAGTGTCACCCAGGCCTGTAGAATGTCAACCTCACTACCTTGCTTTGAATGTGGGTTTAACACACAGAAAATCAAATTGCTAATAACAAAAAAAAAATGTAATTGCATCTGTGGAGGTGAGGGTGTCACAAGTTACCCAGAACAAATCAGTGGCACATGGGACTGCTAATTGAGGACACTAAAGGGTGGTTACATCAAAGTAGAGAGGCACGCTTATTGAGTGAGCTATGGAGATTACTCACCACCAACTCCAAGACAATAATGTTAAAGTAAGGTGTGAGTGATCCACCACAAAAATAAGTTGCCCTCCAGCTTCAACTGTTATTTATTTTCCACATATCACCAAGTTCATCCCTCATGTGCAAACAATAATGTCAATCCCAGGGAGTACAGGCCGCATGGAAAGTCAAATCTTGAAAGATATGGAAAACAAACAGGCATGCATGGCATATGATGGCAGTATACATAGTACAAGACTGGCTATACATAAGTCAGCTGTTATTCATAATGGTGATGATGTGAACATTAGCCTGGTAGTGTAGCAAAAATGGTATGGAGTTGTAGATACAGAATGGACACAACAAGATCAGCCCATCTGTTCACATTGGAAAGGGAAGCCAGCTTGTTGTCACAATGGCCAAAACAGGAAGCAGAGCATTAGCAGAAAAATTCTAGTAATTCTTTTTAGTCAGTGTATGAAACTTAAAATACAGGAATGATGATTATTTTATGTGGACTCCCCTGCAAGCTATTATACTGTACATCTATGACAACTGATAGGTTTAATAGGTTATGTACGAGCTAGTAGGCAATTTGCCCTTAAGTTGCAAGCCTTTTCTCAAATAACATATACTGTATCATGTTATGTTATTACTTATAATGTAGTCATCCAGCCTTGCCTTGAAGTTTACCATGATATTACTAGCCACAATATCTAATGGTAATTTCTAAAATGACACCGCACTCTGTGAAAACCACATTGCCCTCTTTTTTGTATGTGGTAATTCTCACTTTAGCTTGAGTATGTGGGCTTTTGTACTATATTCAGTATTTCTTAATTCCAACCCAACATGGTCCCATAAATCAGGGTTACTACAAGTTCCATAGACAGACAGATCACCCAGTAATCTGCATTACTGCAAGGTAAATAAACAGCCTTTCCAGCCTTTGCATGTAATTTAGGTTTTGCATGCCATTAAGCATTGTGGCTGCTTAGTGCTGGATCCCTCCTAGTGTTTTTATATCACCTTTAGAGTATGGTGATCACAACTGTCCACAGTACTACAGTACTCCAAGTCCAGTCTGACCAAAGATGTGTACAATGGCAACATACAGTAACTCTGGTATCTCTGCTGTTTAAATGTGTCTGATTGTTCCCCACAATACTGTAGCATTGTTTAGCAGTTAGAGAGCAATGTTTCTTAAATCTCAGCTCATTTGTTAAGGTGATTCCCTGGTTCCTTTCCTCAGTCATAACTCTTATTACCTGACCTTTCAAAATGTATTTTTCTCCTGTATTATTCTTGCCTAAATGCATCACCAAGCACTTGCCAGCATTAAAGCCAAACTCATTTTCCTGTGCCCACTTTTCCAGATTGCCAGTTCCCTCCTAAATCTTTCAGTTTCAATCTCACTACTAACTGTTGAGCCCACATTTGTGTTGTCTGCAAATTTTGTGAGCCAGACGTCCTGAGCACTTGTCATAGATGCAACAAAAATATTGACTAAGCAAGGTCCAAGAACCGGTCCCTGTGACACCCCACTAGTCACAGTTGTCCATTCTGAGCTAACACCCCTCAATGTGACTTGTTGTGTTCTGTCTGTAAGCCATGAATCAATCCAGTTTACCAATCAATAATTCAGTCACATGCTATTCAATTGCCTATTAGCTCTGGGTGAGGAACGGTGTGAAACACCTTTCTATAATCCAGGTAGATAATATCCACAGGCCTTGCCTGATCCAGACACTGATAACCCTGTCAAAAAAAAAATATACCAGGTTCATTTGACGTGATATACCCTTTCTAAATCCTTGCTGTGACATTTATTTATTTTTATTTATGTTTTTGGTAACCAGGTAGGTGCACTGATCCAGAGGATCATTTTCAGTCGTGATCCGAGCCACAAACATGGCACATTAAACAATGCAAATGCAGGTAAACACACAATAGTGCAGGCTTCAAACATGAGTGTAGGAATTACAGTACAAGGGGTCTTTAGGTAAAGAAGTTACATAAGATACATGGTGCCATTTATGGCCAGCAGACAGGTAAAATACATAAGTCACATATCATCCAAGTTATTTTCAACAAACAAGTTGTTTATTTCTAGTGTGATTATTCTCTCTAAAATGTTGCACAAAACTGAGGTGAGAATCACAAGCCTATAATTTTTACAGTCAGACGTTCCTCCCTTTTTGTATAGTTGATGATCCCAAAACAGTCATGCTGAAGCTGAAAAGTTGTGATTTCCAGCTACTCCTTCTCCTATTCTCAACTTCCAATTTCTGTCTCAGTAACTGATTTAGGTTCATATAATAATGGCATGGTTTCAGTGATGTAAGATGAAAGTCCCACTGTTACAGATTGGTTCTCTCCCAGAACTCAGTCTTGACTGCAACCAGTTTTCACAGTCCTTCAGATGCCTGAAATGGTTACCTTGGTGTGTTGCCTCCACTTATCATGACTCTCTCTCAGAATATCTCTAGGTCCTAATCCCACTAGAGTCATTGCTCACCCAGCACATTGCTCTGTCCCAAAGGGAAAATGACCCAGCCCTTTTGTCACAGCTGAGAACACTTTGCCTTCAATATGGTAACTTTGTAGCCTGCCTCTTCAGAAATGGATCACAAACTTGCAAATTTCCCCAGGTCACAGAAAGCATGAAGAATATAAAACTAACATTCAGTACTCCACAATATAAAAATAAATTTAATACTCCACAATATTTATATATGTTACAGGATAATATACACTAAAGACTACTGGGAATACAGCATTTCCACAGAAATAAAAATAAACACATTTGAAAAGATAGAGGACACACAAAAATAGCTAACTCAATGCATTATACATTCTAAGCAGAGCAAAAGAAACTTACCCTGTAACTGGGAACTGGTGAGTTATGACAGATTCAAACCTGTCACATTGCTAGTTCCAAATCCCAAACATAAATAACTTCTCATTGTGTGGACTGCTACCATTTTTCACAACCCTCCAGATGGCTGAAAAGGATACCTTGGCATGCTGCCACCACTCATGTGACTCTCACTCGGGATATCTCTAGGTCTGAATTCCCCTAGAGCCACGGCTCACCCAGTATAATGCTCTGTGCCAAAGGGCAAACAACCCGCCCCTTTTTACAGCTGCATGAGTAGAGCTCTGCAGCTGTCTTGCTATCGGAGAAATGCAGCTCACCTCATCGGATCCAACTAAACAGCAACTTTGGAGTTGCAGCATTGTCACTCCTCCAGCTGAATGTAGCATGCCACTGTCTCCACTTCATAGACCAGTTACAGCACTATTTTTTCTCTTGTTGTAGCCACCAGAGTAAGGATCGTGGCTGCAATGCGCATGCGCGCACTTCACAGACATGCACATGGGTACACATCTTATTTTTATTCATTTTGTTAATTTAGTAGCAGCTTTCCATTTGAGTTTAAGATAAGGAGATCAATTTGAGATAGCAACCAGAGAGCTAAAGCGGAGTGGGTTCAGGGGGGAGAGAGTGTGGGTTGGATGAAAAGAAAGAGAGCAAGCATGGAGCAGAGTCAGTGAGAAATGAGTGGGGTTGACTAGCCTGTTCTTTATTTTATTCCTGTTTTGTTAATCAGTAGCAGTCAAAAGTTAAAATTAGGAGAGTGACTAGAGATTATGACTGGAGAGTAAAAGTGGAGTGGGGTCTGGGGGAGAGAGCAATAAGCAGGGTCAGTGGAGTGGGGCGGGGTGGAGAGAGTAATGAGCAGGGTTGGAGAAAATCAAGTGTCAACTGAATTCATGTGGGGAGAACTCAGATTCTGATGAAGATAACTTAGGCCCCGTCCACACTGCACCGCTCAGACCCCGTAATGGATAGAAACTGTTACAACTGGGGACCGGTGAAGTGTGTCCACATTGCCGCGGTGTCTGTTACGGGACTGGCACTGCCGGTCCACACTTCAGGAGCCAGGCGACCGTTACTGTGGCACCCAATCCCACAATGCAGCTTGCGCTGCGCTAGGGGACCGGTGCCACGTGTCCACACTATGCCCGGTAACGGTACCGAGGTGTAACTGGTTTCATAACCGTTGTTGAAACCACCTCATATGTGGTTTCAACAACGGTTGCAAAAATGCCTTCTGTAATGTTACAGATGTAAACGCAAACTGTTATGGTAACGGTTTGGGCACTCTGTAACGTTATAGAGCGGTAGTGTGGACAGGGCCTAAGGGTGCAGGTAAAAGGGACACTGGGATGTGAAAGGGTGGGATGACAGCTGGCAGTCAGAGAAATCATCATTAGTTGTATGACTTCAAATTAAGAACATTTAGCAAGGTTTTTTTTTGCATTGTTAACAGCATTTCATGGTTTCAGTATTGTGTTATTAACCTGTTTACTCATAGCCGAATTGCATTTCAGAAATGGTGAGATTAAAAAACAAAATTGTTACTAAGATGGCATGGTTTAGTACTCTTGATACCACTTATAGCCAGATAATTCCTCCTTCTTCTTACTGGTTTCGGCACCTCTGGCAGAAATGGCATGAATGAGACTTTTTGGCATCTCAGCTGGTAGTAGTTTGTAACTGATCTGGTTGAACTTTTCTCATAGCGTTGAGGTGTTTTTAGCCTATGTTTTCGTATTTACAGGGATATTTTCTTTTACAGATCTCATTGTTCTGAAAGCAGGGTTAAAGTGTGATTCTAGATGTCAGGTTCAGTATAACTGAGTCCTGAGATTTAGACCATGATATAACACCACAGATAGAGGTCTTTGCATCTGTTCACCAGTTTACTGTATTACCTGTAGTTAACACTGTTCTAATTGATATAAGTTTTGCTTACCGGACTTTATGGCATCCCTACAATCTGGCAACTCTTGGCATAAGGGGCAACCAAGTTACTAAGGGATGACATACCCAAAGATAGGGTGCACAATGAAGTTACAAATAGCTCTCATCCTTGTGCATCTTAATGGCCACTACTGATTAATTTGTACTGTTGGATTAATATTAAAAATCGTTTATTGCCTACTGCCACAGACTGGAATTGTACACATTGGTATAGTTCATAAGGTATCCCTCAAGTGATGTACATTTGACAGGAGCACTGTGAATAACTGTCAAAATGTTGGATGTCAATGACTAGTTAAAGTCCTGACTTCTGCATGCCAAAGCGCTTTACAAGCCATGATCGGTTGCAGCATCCATTACCGAAGATGTGAGATCCAAAGAGGTTAAGGAAGACTCAGAATGGTGAAGTACAGAGAAACATAGAAACATGGAAACATAGACATTCATGGCAGATAAGGACCATTTGGCCCACCTAGTCTGCTCATTTCCTTACCTATTGGATAAGCTGCAGATCCTAGTTAACCAACAGCCTACTTCTTCCTACCCTCCCCCACCAGAATTGCCTTATGTCTGTCCCATGCATTATTGAATTCCTCCACTGTTTTTGACCCCGCAACCTCCTCAAGAATGCCATTCCATGCATCCACCACCCTCTCTGTGAAAAAATACTTCCTCACATTGCCCCTGAGGCGTCCCCCCTCTATCTTCAAATTGTGTCCCCTTGTTCTTGCACATCTCTTTTTCTGAAAGATGCTACCCTCTTGGACTTTGTTGATTCCCTTGTGGTACTTGAAAGTTTCTATCATGTCCCCCCTCTCCCTCCTGTTCTCAAGGGTATACATGTTTTAAACTCCTTTAGTCTCTCTTCGTATGGCTTCTGTTGCAGACCCTGCAACATTTTAGCTACCCTCCTCTGGACTGCCTCCATCCTGTCTATGTCCTTGCTGAGATGGGGTCTCCAGAACTGTACACAGTACTACAGATGGGGTCTCACCAACTGTCTGTACAGAGGGATAACAACTTCCTTTTTTCTACTGGTTATGTCTCACCCTATACGTCCCAATATCCCCCCAGCCATTCTTACTGCCTTCTTACACTGCTTGCTTACCTTTAGGTCATCTGATATGACTACCCCCAGGTCCCTTTCCATTTTTGTTGTTGTTAATACCTCCCCCCCACCATTGTGTACTCTTCCTCTGGGTTTTTGTCTCCCAGGTGCATTACTTTGCACTTCTTTGCCTTGGATCTAAGCTGCCATGCTTTTGACCATTCCTCCAACCTTGCAAAGTCCCTTCTCATCCTTTCCACCCCCCGTTGTGTATCAACCCTGTTACAGATCTTTGTGTCATCTGAAAAAAGGTATACCTTTCCTTCCAGTCCCTCTACAATGTCATTTATAAAGACATTAAAAAGGACCAGACACAGTACTGAGCCCTGTGGTACCCCACTAGTAACCCTCTTTTCTTCAAAGCGTGCTCTAGGTTTATTATTACCCTCTGTGTCCTGTTGTTCAGCCGTTTTTTTTACCCAGGCAACCACCCTGGGCCCCACTCCCAAGCTGGCTAATTTATTTATTAATCTTTTGTCTGGGACTGTGTCAGATGCCTTGCTAAAGTCTAGGTAGGCCATGTCCATGGTCTCTCCCTGGTCTACTACGTTGGTTACCCAGTCAAAGAAATCTATTAGATTCATCTGACATGACCTACCTGCTGTGAATCCATGCTGCCTTGGGTCCTGTGCCCTGCTAGCCTCTAGGTAATCAACAATTCTTTCTTTCAGAAGTGATTCCATAATGTTCCCTACCACTGAGGTCAAGCTAACAGGTCTGTAGTTTCCTGCCTCTGCTTTGCTCCCACTTTTGTGAAGGGGAGTCACATCCCCCTCCTCCAGTCCCTAGGTACCACACAATCCTCCCGTGATTTGTTAAAAAGGGTAGTCAGTGGTGTCACTAGTTTTCCCCTTAATTCTTTTAGAATTCTGGGGTGAATCTTGTCAGGCCCCATTGCTCTGTCCACCTTCAGTTTTAGGAGTTTTTTCAGAACTCTTTCTTCTGTGAAAGGACTGGTATCAACTCCCCTATCTAGAGTGCTTCTATTGATTGGATTAGGTACCTACCCCTTCTCTTCTTTTGTGAATACTGAGCAGAAGTATTCATTCAGTATCCCTACTTTTTCACTGCCCTCTCTGCCCTCCACCCTCCCCTTTATTAAGCCTCACTATCCCTCCTTTGGTCTTCCTCCACTCCCTTATGCACTTATAAAATGTTTTATCCCCTTCTTAACTGAGTTGGCTATCTTTTCTTCAGTTTGGGCCTTTGCTATTCTGACTGCCTTCCCAGCTTCCTTCTGCTTTAACTGGTACAGTTCTCTGACCTACTCTTTCTGTGTTTCCTTATACTTCCTGAATGCTATCTTTTTCTCCCTAACCTTCCCTGTGACCTCATTTGAAAACCACAGTGTTTTTTTCCTTCATTTTGATTTGTTTATTTGCTTCACACAAAGGCTTGTTGCCTCTGTGATGGCAGTTTTGATGTTTCCCTATTGTTCCTCCACCACTCCTTCTTGCCAGTTTGCTAGTGCTTTTCTGAGGCACTCTTCCATTTTGCAAAAGTCAGCCCTCCTAAAGTCCAGGGATCTTAAAGATCAATTAGCAATGCTTTGGCATTTTAAATTAAGAAAACAGTTTTTTGGCATCATGTATGTAATAAAGAAAATACTAGTAAAACAAAAAAAATGTGTGTTTTGCGTCTTATTTATCAAGTTGACAAACACTGATGTACTGTCAGCTGATACTGAACTGACCAGTCAATCTTTTTTTTCACAGCTCTGCTCTAACTGTCATTGATGTCATTCAAGGAGTGAGAGCAATGTCAGATGTGCGTGAGGTACAGGTACTTGTTTGCTGTCAAAGTCTGTATTTCTATGTTTCTGTCAGCTCTTCTGATTAGCTGGCTTAAGATTCCATCACTTGATTTCTGGGCAAATTTCCCATTTTCAATGATATACCTGATTCACTAGTTAAAATACAGCTCAAGTCACAAATGGATGTAAAATACAATTATTACTGAGCAGTCTTGTGAGTCTGTTGACCGCCAGTGGTATCATAGGTATCATAGGTGCTACAGAGCTTTTTAAAGACTTTCATCCATTATAGCTCACCATCAAATTTATGAGTAACCCGTAATGTTATTTAAGCTAAGATGTTTATCAAGACGTGTCTTAAATATATCCATACTACTGCTGGCCACTACATCAATTGGAAGTTCATTCCATGTCTTGGTCACTCTTACTGAGAACCATTTCTTTCTTTTTATTGTTCTGCATCATTTGGCCTCCAACTGGAGGGGGTGAGCTCTTGTATTATACACCTGGTCCCTAAATTTAAGGCCCAGTTGCTCCCACAATACCATATCAGTAAGTGCCCTATAGATCATGCACACGTTTCCCCTTAACCTCCGGTATTCCAGGGAATATAATCCTAGCATCTTAAGTCTGTTATGATAGTACATCCCCCTAACCTCCTTTATCTGTTGAGTGGCTCTCCTCTGAACCCTCTCAAAAGCCTTGATAACACCTTTATCTCCAGGTGCCCAGAATTGCGCGCAGTACTCAATGTGGGCCCTCACCAATGAGGTATACAAGGGCCGCATCACTTCCTTATTCCTACACTTGATGTGTTTATTGATACAGTGTAGTACACTGCTAGCCTTTTTGATAACTTGATTACAGTACAAATTAGGGCTCAGATCATTCTTAACTCTGATGCCAAGATCCCTCTCATCCTCTACCACTCTTAATGTCATTCCCCTCAGAAAGTATCTAGCCTGAATATTATTCTTCCCAAAATGCATAACT
Organism: Neoceratodus forsteri; assembly: GCA_016271365.2. Taxonomy (NCBI): domain Eukaryota; kingdom Metazoa; phylum Chordata; order Ceratodontiformes; family Ceratodontidae; genus Neoceratodus; species Neoceratodus forsteri. The sequence continues at coordinate 1,316,882,088 of CM057453.1, read as the reverse complement.
ATGCATTTATCAATGTTAAATGTTAGTTTCTTGATTTTTGCCCAATATTCTAGTTCTCCCAAGGCTATTTGCAAGGTATTTCTGTCTTCTTGATTATTAACTGTGTGCCCTACTCGAGTATCATCTGCAAATTTGCACAGCCATACTCCAGATGTTGTGTTTAAGGTGGAAATAATAGACATTAAAGAGACAGGGGCCAAGCACTGACCCCTGGGGCACACCACTAGTCACCTACTCCCAATTAGAGTATGATCCCTTTATGCATACACGCTGTTTCTTATCTGAGAGCCATGCCTTAATCCATCTAATTGTCTTACCATTAACTCCCTGCTCAATTGAGGCATCCACAAGTTCCCCTTAGAAAAATCCAAAAAGATGACATCAACTAAATCTTGTTTATCAAGGGCCTTGGTAATTTTACCATAAAATTCTAGCAAATTTGTTTGGCATAATCTACTTTTGGTTAATCCATGCTGTGTAGTATCTGTATTAGTAGCAAGTAGTTCAGTGATGTGGTCCTTAATGATACCTTCCAGGACCTTGCCTAAGACTGCTGTCAAGCTGATTGGCCTATAATTTGCAACCTCCTGCCTGGATCCCTTTTTATAAATGGGCACCACTGTGGTCTGTTTCCAAACCTCAGGGATTTGTCCTTCATTTACAGAATTGGAGAAAATCACTGTAACTGGGCCTGCTAATGACTCTGCCAGTTCTTTAAAGATTCATGGGTGCAGGCCGTCTGAGCCCAGAGCCTTATTTGGATCCAGCTTCTGAAGTCTTTGCCGCACTAATGTGATGTCAAATATCAAGTCATTAGCAAAGTTCTGGTCCAAGTGTTTTTTTGTGGCAATAGTTTTTGCATTAAAAACCGAAGAGAAATAATGATTGAATTGCTCTTCCATCTAGTCGTTATTGGTAATCATAGTCCCATCTTGATTTTTTTAGTGGCCCAATAGTATTTCCACCCCCTTTTCTTTTGTTTACATATGTATAAAAGGATTTATAATTATCTTTGACTGTGCTTGCTAGTACATCTGTTTGAAACATTGCTGCTCATTTGCAGATTACCACCCACATTGAACTTTGCGCTGTGCTATTGTCAAGTCACCCTGTGTGCGCTGTGTTTTTTGATTTAATAATAATTCTGTTTAACTTTTTTCATTTTGTTTTTAAATAATATCCAAACCAAGTCACACATTAGCCACTGCAGAAGGGTGCTGATGAGGTGAACAATCTCACTATAGTATGTAACACTAGCAAAGTGCAAAGTACATGCTGACACCTCTTAACTATCGCATCTTCTGACAGCATTTTTATTATGAACTCACTAGTTGATTTCAATGTTTTTACTCAAATGGGATCTCTCCAGTACTGTTGGCATTATATGGTATACACAAAGTGTGTCTTTTGTTCCATAATCCTAAAAAATATAAAGTCATGATTTTATATTACTATGTGCTACACCTGCAGGATTTTCTCAGTAGAATAATACCTAGCATATGTTACAATACTTCAGCAGTGTTTCCAAGATGCCATTTGCCTGAGTGAGCTAAGTAATAAAAAAAAAACTATCCGAAAGCATGAATACTTTAAGGACAAGACTTGACATCTACCTATGTAAAAATTCAGTAAAGGTTATAACTAATTTTTGGTGAGCAATATTAACCCCGGTCTTTTTGAGCTCTGATATCCTATGAAAGTACCATAGTTGACTGGTATCAGCATGCACTCTGTGCTGCATGCATGTACTGGAGAGAGACCATTCAGTTTATCAGCATGGGCTGCAGTGCTATATGTAACTTGGTTTGGGTACTATTTAAAAAAAAAAGTTGAACATAGAATTATTATTAAAACAAAAACCAGAGTCTACAAAGTGACTTGACTAGTAGCACAACACAAAGTTCAATGCAGGCAGTAATCATGAAACGAGCTGCCGAGTCAGATGTGTCTAGTGGCAGTTAACAGACTCACACAGGACTACTGCTTGGTAATATTTATATTTTACAGTCATTTCTGATTTAAGAAGGGTTAAAGTGTAATTCTAGATGCCAGGTTCAGCATAACTGAGTCCTAAGATTTAGATCACAGTATAACACTACAGGTAGAGGTCTTTGCATCTGTTCACCAGTTTACTATAGTATCTGTTGTTAACGCTGTTCTAATGTAAGTTTTGTTTACTAGACATTATGGCATCAATACTATGTGGCAACTCTTGGTGTAAGGAGCAACAGCATTATATTTCATACCTTATGGCAGCGAAGGCAGTCAGGAGTGCAAGGCAAAAAACTGAGGAAAAAATAGCCCAGGCAGTAAAAACAGGGGACAAGACTTTTTATATGTACATTTGTGAAAGGAGAAAGACAAGGGGTTGGATTGTATGGCTTAAGGGGGAAGAAGGGGAGTGTGCAGAAAGGGTCATGGAAAAAGCAACAATCCTGAACAAATATTTTTGTTCAGTATTCACAGAAGAGGGGGAAGGTGAGGCACCACGATTAAGTGACATGAGCAGTAAGGGGAGGGATGTGGACACCAGTCCATTTACGAAGGAGAGAGTTCTAAAGGAACTCACAAAACTGAAAGTGGACAAGACAATGGGACCAGATGAGATGCATCCTAGAATATTAAAGGAACTTAGGGAGGTACTGGCAGCACCAATGGCAACCCTGTTCAGTAAATCGCTGGAAACGGGAGTTGTTCCAGAGGACTGGAGGACAGCAAATTTAGTCACTCTACACAAAAGTAGGAGCAAGGAGGATGCTGGAAACTATAGACCAGTCAGCCTGACCTCGATGGTGAGAAAAATAATGGAATCACTGCTAAAAGCAAGGATTTTGGAACATCTTGAATCCAGCGGAGCACAGGATCTGAGAAAGCATAGATTCACAGCGGGAAGGTTATGTCAAACAAATCTCATCAATTTCTTTGACTGGGTGACCAGAGGAGTGGATCAGGGGGAGCAGTGGATGTGGCCTACTTGGATTTCAGCAAGGCCTTCAACACCATTCCACAAAAGAGGCTTGTAAACAAACTAGGAAGCCTGGGAATGGGTCCTAACATGGTAAACTGGGTTAGAAATTGATTGAGGAATAGAACACAGAGGGTGGTAGCAAATGGAGCTCAATTTGAGGAAAGGATGGGACCAGTGGGGTGCCTCAGAGATCAGTTCTGGAGCCAGTCATGTCTTCATAAGTGACATTGTGAAGGGACTGGAAGGAAAGGTATGCCTCTTTGCAGATGACACTAAGACCTGCAATAGGGTAAACACTCTGGAAGGGGTGCAAAAAATGAGAAGGGACCTACTGTAGGTAAACTAGAGGAATGGTCAAGAGTGTGACAGCTAAGATTCAATGCAAAGAAATGCAAAGTCATGCATTTTGGGCACAGGAACAAAGTGGAGGCTTACATGATGGGGGGGTGATACTGACGGCCACCAAACAGGAAAGGGATCTGGGTGTAATCATATGAGATGACCTAAAGTTGTCCAAAAAATGTGCCAAAGCTGTGGGGAAATCCAGTGAGGTATTGGGGTGCATAGGGAGAGGTATCACCAGCAGAAGAAAGGAGGTGGTGATGCCATTGTACAAATCATTGGTGAGACCCCATATGGAGTACTGTGTCCAGTTCTGGAGACTGCATCTCCATAAGGACATAGACAGGGTAGAGGCAGTTCAGAGAAGGGCACCAAAAGTAGCATGAGGAGAAACTGGAGGGCCTCAATATGTATACCCAGAAGGGAAGGAGAGGAGAGAGAGAGGGGGGATATGACAGGGACCTTCAAGTATCTAAAGGGCATAAACAAGGTCCAGGAGGGTAGCATATTTCAGAAAAAGAACAACGGGTCATGACATGAGGCTGGAAGGGGGTAGATTAAGGGGTAATGTAAGGAAGTATTTCTTCATGGAAAGGGTGGTGGATGTATGGAACTGCATCCCAGCAGAGGTGGTGGAGAATAACTCAGTAGGAGAATTCAAAAATGTATGTGACAGGCATAAGAGAACCCAAGCAAGCAACAAGAAAGAGAATAAAGCCAGAGATCTAGCAGGGTCCAGGTTTTTTTTTTTTTTAATTATTTTACCAGGTGAGACACACTAAGCTGAAAGCTTGTTTGTAGGTGCAACCTGGGAGCATGAGGAAGTTAATTGACTTGCTTAGGGTCACACAGTATGCAAGTGGGGGCTGTTTGCAGCAGGTAGGGAAAATGGGCAGACTGGGTGGGCCTATTGGTCCTTATCTACTGTCAATTTATATGCTCCTATGTTTCTTATTTTTAAGTTACTAAGGGATGACATACCTGAAGATAGGGTGCACAATGAAGTTAAAAATAGTGCTTATCCCTGTGCATCTTAATGGCCACTACTGATTAATTTGTACTGTTGGATTAATATTAAAAATCATTTATTGCCTACTGCCACAAAATGGAATTGAACACATTGGTATAGTTCATAAGGTATCCCTCAAGTGATGCACATTTAACAGCAGCACTGTAAATACCTAACTCAAAATGTTGGATGTCAATGACTAGTAAACATCCTGGCTACTGCATGCCAAAGCAGTCTACAAACCATGACCAGTTGCAGCAACCATTACTGGACACGTGAGAGCCAAAGAGGTTAAGAAAGGCTCAGAATGGTGAAATACAGAGAAAGAAAGAAGGGGGAGCACAGTGAGCTTAAGTGATTAGCTCAAAGAGAAAGAGTGAGTTTCTGTCAGTAGTGGCACTGACACCTCCAGTAGATCCCTAGGTTTATATTTCTGTGCAATGCCGCAGAGACTGAGGAGCTGTGCATGTCTGATCTCTCACTTGGTTCTCCACACTCACTCTTGTAAATCTGCCACAGAGTCTGAGGGACTCCCACACCTAACAGGAGCCACCCTGACAAACACTAAAAACCAAAACCTGTTTCGATTCCTTGCAGTTTTATTTTAAAATTCCAGTAAATACATGTCTGATCTCTCACTCCAGTTCTCCACACTCAAAAATCACATCTCCACTCCTGCCCTCTCTCTCTTTGATCCCAACCAACAGAGTCACTCAATCTGCTTGGCAACCGTGAACTTTGAGTTTTTTTTTTAATAAAGCTGCAATGTGATAAACTTTGAGGTTTTTTATTACTATTATTGTTTAATTCAGCTGCAATGCCATGGAGACGGAGGACAGTACTATACATGTCCGATCTCTCACTCGGTTCTCCCCACTCTAGTAAATCTGCTGCAGAGACTGAGGGACTCACATGCCTAACAGGACCCACCCTAACAAAAAGGAAAAACAAAAGCCCTGTTTACACTGCTGCAGCGCTTCAGAATTTGTTGCACTCCACTCCTGCTGCAATGGCCGCAGTGGCTCAATTTCAGGTTTACACAACTCATGCTACCAGGTTGCTCCAGAGGGGCTGTACATTCTGGGGGCCAGGTTATTCTCCCCTCCTGATATGGCACTGATGAGTGTTGACATGCAGGTGGCGCTGAAGTGCCAGAGGGCTCGTGCCCTGCTTATCACACTCAAAGTTCAGCAAACAGCATTTTTTACAAGCAAAAAGAAAGGTGAACTTGGGAAAGTGCATGAAAATGTAAAATGAGGACTGGAAGTATTACAAATTAGTGTCATAACCTGGGACCACCATACTGGGCATGCACGAATGTGTATGCATATCCCCAGGGAGAGAGAGGATATGCATATGCATTAGTGCATGCCCAGTATCTCTATCCCAGTTTACAACCCTAATTTGTAATACTTCCAGTCCTCTTTTTACGTTTTCATGCACTTTCCTGAGTTCAGCTTTCTTTCTGCTTGTGCAAAATGCTGGTTGCTGTACTCAGGTATGCTACACCATGTCTTTCCGAATATAGGAAGTGCTGGCAGGCAAGCCTCAGAGAGACTTACAGGGCCATTGGATGATGCTAGGAGAGGTGGCATTCATTTGGAACGAGCACTGCAGATTGTCTGCATTGCAAGGTAATGTGCTGTGACCCACTCGTTCCAAAACACATACCCTCTCCTGAGCCACATCTGAAACCCAATGTGCCGCGGTCTTAGAATGCTCCATTAAGTGTCCACACCACTGACTTTGAAGCACATCAGCCCACGCGTGTTGGTTGTGGCGCTTTAAAGTTGGCAGTGTAAACAGAGCTTATAACATGTCTTGCTTCCTCACAGTTTTATTTTAAAATTCCGGTCCACTTCAATTCATGTCTGATCTTGCACTCCAACTGCCCCAATTTGCGGCGCAACCCACTTATTATATTTGCTCTCCTTTGTGCTCTTCTGTGTTGGTCAAACTGCTATTTATTTTTTTAAACAAAAGATAAAAAATTCAATAAGAGTTGTTTTTTTTTCCACGGAGGCGACCGCACGCGCACACACACACACACACACACACACACACACACACACACACACACACTGTACAGCTGGGACCTTCTAACTCACTCGTAACATACATCTCTCTTCATAATTCATATTGCTGACAACTATGCAGTTTATACCTGTTCTTTTATTATTATTTACAATTTTGCATCTAGTTTTGCAATCTTGACTGACACTGATGTGATTTCCATGACATGACAACTTTGACAAACAGCTAATTATTTTCAGAAACAGCTGGTCTGAATATTCCTTTACAAACAATAAATAACTAAAGAGATTTGTTTTATCTTGGATTCGTTAAATTGTTACAAACATGCAGACAGTAAATTTATTGGTTCGCATATGCACAAAAAAAGTACAAATGTATCCTTCACACACACGTAGCAGTAGTAGTAATGCTATTGCTAAACCGTCTTGAGATCATATTTTTTCAATAAAGATGTAACTCGTCTGGATACCATGAACTACTCACAGTCAGAACATAACTAATTTTATGGTAAATGGCAAAACTGAGCAACTGAAATTATGAGTAAATGCATAAAAATAAAGTTATTTATCCCCCCACCGCCACACGGGAGACAACACACTGGAGGGAGACAGGTAACGCCCAAAGCTACAACATGAAACCTGCATGCTTGTAATAATTTAACTTGAGCATGAGCTAAAACAAATCTACTTTATTTATTTTTTAAAGGAAAATTCAGACCTGCAGTTTCTGCAAATGTTCAGCTGTCTGTCAAAGTTGCCATATCATGAAAATCATGTCAGTGTCAGTCGAGATTGTAAAACTAAATGCAAAACTGCAAACAAAACAAACAGATTCTGGTCAGAGCCAACGTGGCTGTGGAGAGCTTTTGGGATGCTTTAATCCATTATTTCCAATTAATTTGTACAGTGCAGATCTGCTGAGAGGCAGTTTCAAGGTGGTCTTCCTTTTACACGTTTTTGCAATGTATTTTCCTAGAATATGCCTGCTGATTGCTATATATTTAGCCTGGATAGTTCACAGAAGAAATGGCATCTTATTTTCAGGTGGCGGAGCACTTGCAGTAGGATGCTAGAATGTGCCATACATAGGCACGAGCTGTGTGCGGGCAATAATGCCCAGTGGCCATACACCTCAGGAGCTCGCATGCAGATCTATTGTCCCAGTGCCATTGCACTGCTCAGTGAGGGTGACAGCCAAAGCTGTACCTACTCACACAGGTCCTGGAACAGACATGTTACAGCTGACCTCCCATTCGTTTGCACGATCAGGGAACCGGAGATGCACTATCCATAGCCTGGAACATACACTGCAAATGGCATTGCAGGATATCACACCCCATGGCACCCAGGATACTTCAGCAGTCTGGAAGGTGACATGTTACACAGGGGAACAGGGGAGAATGTGGGCCTGCAGCAGTGTATGACAGCAGGAAGATACAGCATCGACAAGGCATGCATTGGAGGTATGCCAATTCCCTCTTACGGTTTGCCAGGGACATACACACAGCTGCATACACTGGTGGGTCTGCAGCTTGCATAGTGCCCTAATGCATGGTACAGCCAGTTGGGTCATTCCAGAGTGCAGGTCCCTGGCCCGGGCTCCAGTGCAGTCGGTGGCTGGCCATAGCAAGATATGGAGGGTAGTGCCAGTCTCCATAACAGGTCAGGTATGGGGGGAGCGGGGGTGTCTACTTACCAAGGTGGTGGGTGGGGGTCCTCTATGCTATGGATATGGACCATGGTCTCCTCTGGTGCGATTGGGTCCAGAGGGGCCCTACACTATGGAGCTCCTTGAGGATGGAGTTGGATCATTCGGGGATGGGAGGGGTTCCTCTAGTCCACCAGGACTGCCAGGCTGCTGTGAACCTGGGTTCACTTCTGCAGCCCACCTGTGGGTGGGTGGGTGGGTGGCTGGCCGGGTTAGCCAGTTATTCATGGCCTGATTGTCATCCACACTGCTCTGGACTGTGAGGGGTGCATTCCCACTGAATATGCTGCAGTGCAGCATATGCATAGGAATGCGCCCTCGACTTGCACGACATACTATTTGTGTGCACCCTGGCCCATCCCCTTGCAGCCAGTGCATCCCACACATTTGAATATCATGATGTGGTGCATTGTTGGAGTTGCGCAGCACATCTCACTTTTCCAACAGGATGCGCCATGCATCTCCTTTGAATATGGGGGCCCTTGACTAGGCTACCCTGAAGAAATACTTTATCAAAATGGTAAAAGCATGACCCCACTGAAAACAAGATATTGCATCTAATCTGGGACAGCCTGAGTAAATACAATGCACAAATTTGTAAATGAAGATCCCTATGACAATGAGATGTAGCATCTCCCCTGCTCTATCCAGGACACAAAATATAGGATAATAAATATTTAAAGGAAATCTACTCTAAACTGAACTTCACTGTGTTCACTGATATAAACAAACAGTTTCTTTATTGTTTTATAACATATTAGAATGCAGTATTTATTTTGAATATTTTGGCCATGAGGATGGTGTGTATAAAGAGTGTGTTTGTGTGTGTGTGTGTGTGTTTGTGTGTTTGCTGTAGCTCAATATATTTTTTTTCCCAAAAAGTATGGTAGAAAATGCCTGCTGATTGCTACATATTTAGTCTGGGTAATTCACTGAAGACCTGGCATATGTCTGAGGCAGTGCTTATCAGATAGTGTCTTTAGATGTTAAAAAACTGTAAATTATAGATTTGCTGTGAAAGGGTGACATTTATGAGGTATGAATCTTTCTTGAAAGACAATACATTCCCAAGTGAAACTAGTAGCAAGAAGCTGTTTAAATGCTAAGTATTTAAATGTGCAAGTTGTTGCATTCCGAAGGCGGTAAACAAATCTCCAGTTTAATAGGCAACCAATATTTAACAAGCTGTTTCAGTTTCTTAATGGCATCTGATAAGCAGCTTGGAGTTATGTCTCCAACATTCTTAACAGAAAGAGGGAAGTATTTTATTTCAGTTAGCATGGAAGGATATATTGAAAAGTACAAAACATGCATTCCACGATACTCCATTTTCCAGGTACAGATAGCAAGATGGATGTAGGCTCTGTCCACAGCCATAAAAAGGTATAAACTACCAAATTAGCAGTAAAACTGATTGTGTTTTGACCCACAAGATTTTTGGGTAGTCCCACCAGTTTCACAGCTTTCCTGTGCCCTCTAGTCTCAAAATTAAGTCTCTCCCCACACACAGCACACACAGGTTTATTTGATTGCTATGGTAATGAGAAGTTTTCTCTAAGTTAAAAACAGAATTCTCAGCCATCCCTATGCAACTTTCAGCTTCATCAGTTCCACTATTTATATTTTTAGTGTTACCTTTTGTAGTGTTTGGAGACTTTAAGATCAGAAATATCTGATTGTACAGCTGTAAGCTTTTCGATTGATCACTAAATAGGTCTGCTTAGAAGTATTCACACACACACACACACACACACACACACACACACACACACATAATTTGTCTCAGAATAAAGTGTTTGATGCAGTGCAAAAGATAATCTGTGTAAAGTAGCATGATGTGCAAAACACCTATTGGCAACAAAGTGCTGCAATGATTTCAGTCTCAAAGATAGTTTAGATATGGTAGCAGGGCAAGGAAAGGCAACACACTTTTATTTATATGACACCCCATCCCAGTGGCTCTGGGCGCCTAACAGTAAGTAAGTAAGACAAATAAATAAACAACACTAAATAACAAAACTGTAAGTCATTTAAAATCAGGAATCCAGGCCAAAACATAAAGCAAAAAAGTGTGTTTTTAAAGATCTTTGAAAACAGCCAGTGAAGGAGCACTTCTCACTTCCTGGTGAAGGGCAATCCAAAGGATCGGAGCCACAACACCAAACTCCTTATTGCCTGATTTTAGTTGAGATCTGATGGCAGACAGGAGGTCTGCCTTCACTGACCAAGGGCATGACCAGGAATGTATGGAACCAGGAGGTCTTTCAAGTGGCTTGGACCCAGACCATGGAGGGCCTTGTATGTCAACTAGCACATGTTGAAGCTAATGCGCCACCAAACTGGCAGCCAGTGGAAAGTGCGGAGAACCGGCATGATGTGCTCAAAATGGGAAGTCCCAGCAACTAGCTGTGCTGCCTCATTCTGAACTAGCTGCAGGTGATGCATCAGCCTAATGGATAACCCAGGTAAAGAGCATTACAGTAATCCAACCTAGACATAACTAAGGCATGCACCAGTGTTGCCAGATCAGTCGGTTCAAGATAGGACTTGGTCTAGGTGATGCTGCATAGGTGATAAAAGCCACTGTGGACAACAGCTAACACCTGGAACTCCAGAGTCATCTTGGAGTCCACAGTGACCCTCAGATTCTTTAACCCTGTCAGCAGCACTAAGAGCCACACTGTCCAACAGAGGAAGTGCAGTGCTACCACTTGTTGCCATTGAACCTGACTGATCCTGTTATACCAGTAACACCTCCATCTCCAATGGATTAAGCCTAAGCCAGCAGGCTGCCATTCAATTTTGGATTTCTCTAAGGCACTTGCTCAGTTCCAAGACAGCTGCACTGTCATGAGGGGCACAAGATACATACACCTCAATGTCATCAGCATAGCAATGGAACACCAGGCTGTAGCATCTGATGTTCTCCCCCAACAACAACATGTACACGACAAATAACATGGGGACAGAATCGCCCCATGAGGCACACAACAACAGAGCACAGCACTGCTTGATGTAAGAGAGCCAAGTGCCACCTGCTGTGTTCTGCCAGACATGAAGGACTCAAACCACAGCAACATCGTTCCTGAGAGTCCCATATAGTGCCTTAAGCGATCCAGCAGCACCCCATGATCCACCATGCCAAATTTTGAGGAGAGATCAAGCGGGACAAGACTGGAACTATGTCTGCTATCCCTTGCTAGGAGGAGATCATGGTGCACCCTGACTAAGGCAGTTTCTGTACTACGAGGAGGCCAGTGCCACACTGGAGTAACAGCTACTACTGGCCTTGGCTTCCCCACTCTGTAAAACTTTTTTGTAAAAATGTAAGTACTGCCAAGATGGCCAGATCTGCTCATTTTAATGAGTCACAATGGAGGATATGATGATGAGAAAAGCTAAGAAGCTGTCTGTTATGGAATGCCCAAAGTGAAGTCGTCCATGGTTAGTTTACTAAATCCCTACTGTTCTCTGAGTTCACATTTGGCTGCTTTATCAGAAGCAGCATATCAGGTTCAGCTATCCCTCCATACTCTGTGGTTTGAGGATTTTCTTTTTACAGCTTTTCAGTGAACAGCAGGGATTTAGCAAACTAAGCACCAATGGCTACACTTTGGGCATTCCATAACAGACAGCTTCTTAGCTTTTCTCAGCATCATTTTTTGAAACAACAGTTTGGAGGTATATGTACTTGTTTGCTTGTAACCGCATTTTCCTTGATACACACAAGTAAGATGTGAGGTATGTTCCCTATTTTCAAAAATGCATGCTTTATTGATCTATAATTTATATTAACTTGCACTTTATGACCTTCTGACCTCCATATATTTTAACAGTATGCTCATCGCTTTTAGCTATAGTACATTGCACATAAGCTGGTAACCCAAACATTCTGCAAGTACAGAGATACAGTGCACAGCTCACTACATCTGAATGGTACACTGACAAGTGGGATGGGGCACTTATGATCATGTGCATCCAAATTACTTCAATACTATTGCAGTAGCAGCCATTGTGGCTCTGACTAGAGTTTGTTTTCACAGCTGAGAACCCTTTGCCTAAGATATGGAAACTTTGTAGCCTGCCTCTTCAGAAATGGATCATAGACTTGCCACTTTACCCCATTATCTATACCTGAAATGACTCATTCACAGAAAACATGAAGTAAATAAAAATAACATTTAATACTCCATGGTATCTACATATATTACAGGATAACAATACTATGGAGAATACAGTATTTCTTGTTTGTTTTGTTTGGTAACTAGACCCCTGTGGCTCAGCATTCACTCCACTGGTCCCCCTGCTCATCCCCCGGGACTTACCTCAAGGGGATGATCGTCCTGGGCTTGCCCCCCAGGGTGGGGTAGCTGATCGGGCACTCCCCCGATGATATACTGGATCAGGTTCCTGGTGGAACCCCGTAACCAGTGTGCCTCCCTGGCTTATCCCCCAGGTTGGGGCCATGGGCTTGGGCCAGTCTTGATGGAGCACTTGAACTCGGTCGCCAGCTGAGTGCCACGGATGGGTGGGGCAGGACTGGTGGGGTAGAGTGTCATTATGAGGCCGGCATTTTTTATAATGCTGCAACTCCCCATGAGAGCCATGGTGTGCAATCTCGTAATGGAGCAAGTTGCCAACAGCCGGTGCACCTTCCACTTCAGGCTTCAAACCTTCTCCCCGCCTCTGCCAGAGGTCAGTTGTGTGCTGGGTGCTCGCCCACCCTCCCCCTTGGAGGAGGAAAGCAGTCCTTCGGATGCTCAATCTTCCTCTCCCTGGCTGGCCCTCTGACTCCTCAGGTCTGCTCCCGAATCCAGGGTGTCTGCGTTGCGAGTGGAAGCCCTACTGCTGCACCAGCGGGCCAGCAGAATACAGTATTTCTACAGAGGTAAAATGAACATATTCAAAAAGGTAGAGGACACACAAAAAACCCTAACACAATGCTATCAAAATTCTAAGTAGAGTAGAAGAAGCTTACCTCAGCAGGGAACTGGTTAGTTATGGTAGGCTTAAACACATTGCTAGTTTAAAATCCCAAATATAACTAACTTTTTCTTCTAAATATATAACAGAAATACCTTCAGCTGGCAGGCTCACTATGCCAGCATTATCATCATACAGGCCTCTCTGACATCACATCCAGGACCATTCCTTTGAACTCTTATGATCATCCTTTTCTTGAATGGGCCTAAACTGGTTCTATGGATTAGAGCTTGCTCCTTTTGTTATCCGGGCTGGCTACCCAGTAGAAAACTGTCTCACTTTGCCTTGGCCCAGTTGACATTGAAAGCATGTATTCTGTATGACAGGGAACTTAGCACTGTGAACAAAACGAAAGCCTTTTAGGTCAGACTTCTGCTACCCACACCCTTTATTTGTACTGTAAGTACAAAGAACTGTTTTACACAGCCACTTACAGATGAGTTTCCTGCTGTGTGGATCACAGAAAAATCTAATTTTCAGTTTCCACCAGACCTCCCACCTCAGCTGAAATATTTCATAGAGGCATATATGATAATAAAAAATAAAAAATATGAAGCCAGCCCAGTGGTGTAGAGGGCAGTGGTGCTGTAATGCACCTTACATCTCTCAAGCTGGCTACCTAAGTTCAGGAATGTGCTCGAATCACTGGGGGTCAGCTGGGGGGGAGGGCGAGGAGGAGATTGAGTGACCATCTGGCAGCTCTCCTCTTCCAGATTGAGGAGGCAAGCATTCCCAGCTCTTGGCTACCACTGCTGCTGGATGCCTCTGCTGCTTGGCTTCTGGATGGAGGTCCACTGGCAGCGCTGATGCTTGGGGGGCTGACGTTACGCCGGGTGGGTGGAGCAGGGCTGGCAGTTCCTGTGTGCATGTGTGCCTCCATGTGCATACACAAATTATGTTTGCCATAGCCCCAGGGCATTAAAGGAGAAAACAGAAAATTGGTTGCCATAGGGTATATGAAGCCTTGCCCACTTGCCTCTGTTCCGCACTGCTACCTGGCCACCTGACCAAATCTGGATGAGGGAGATTGGGGGAGGATGGCTCTCCCCTTCCCGGCCCCACCATGGGGGCAATCCTTGGATTAATTATTAAAAAAACACACACATAAACACACAACAAAATATATTACAAGTTGTCACACTCACATATTCACTTTAATGAATGTTAGCCAATCAATATTGATGATACTTAACTGAGTCCACTTGTCTGTTATAATGCTTTCAGTCATATTGAAGAGTCACTTAGAGTACACACTGGAACAAGGGCAGCATAGGTAATAAATGCCAACTACTACCAAGGCTGGCCACATTTCCTGCATTCTGTTACAGAAACACAATGGATCCCATAGAAGGCTATCATACGAATAAACACACATATGAAAATGCCAACAGAAGCAGACCATACAGTCTATTGAGTCTGCTTGAATGTGCAGCTAGCCCCTCAACGTGCAGCTGCCTCACCCTTCTCACTCCTTTTCATCTTAACCCACCTCCTCACCCTGTCCCAACCCCTCTTAAATCCACCCACCATTTTACAGGATACCACCACCTTGGGCAGAGTATTCCACCTGTCCACCACCCTTTCAGTGAAAAAGTATCTCCTGATTTCCCTCCTGAATCTTCCCCCCCTCCAATCTCAGCTGATGCCCTCTCGTAGCCCCCCGTCTTTTAAGCTGGAACATCCCTTCTGTATTAGCCCTATTTATCCCCTTAAGGTATTTAAAGGTTTCAATCATATCCCCCCTGTCCCTCCTCTCCTCTAGGGAGTGCATGTTCAGCTTGCCCAATCTATCCTCGTAGGACTTTTCCCTCCAATCCCTGGATCATCTTTGTTGCCCTACGTTGCACCCCCTTCAACAATTTGATGTCCTTCTTCAGAAATGGGTGACAGTATTGCACGCAGTACTCCAGGTGAGGCCTGACCAGAGACCTGTACAGGGGAAGGATTACCTCCCCATTTCTGGAGGAGATTCCCTGTGCTATACATCCTAGCATCCTGTTGGCTTTTGCTGCCACCTTCCTGCACTGAACTGAGTTGTTCATGCTGCCTGTAATATGCATCCTCAGATCCTTTTCCTCCTCGGTGCTTTCTAGCTCCACCCATCCCAGCTGATAGCTCCTCCCCTGGTTTCTAGCACCAAAGTACAGTCCCTTGCACTTCTTGGTGTTTCACCCCAGCTGCCATGTTTCTGACCACTCCTGTAGTTTGGTCAGGTCCCCCTGCATCCCCTTCCACCCTTCGATGTCATCTACCACAGCTCTCATCTTTGTATCATCAACAAACAGACTGATCGTACTGCAGATCCCATGTGAGATATCAGCTATAAATATCCTAAACAGCACTGGTCCCAGTACCAATCCTGTGGCACCCTGCTCGTCACTTCCTTTGGTGATGAAAGTCCCCCCACCACCACCCTCTTCCACCTTCCATTCAGCCAGTTAATGATCCATCTGACTATCTTTGTTCCCACCCTTATGTATTCCAGCTTCCCCCCAGCCTCCCATACGGCACGGAATCAAAGGCCTTGCTGAAATCCAAATACAGGACATCTACCACATGGCCCCTGTCCAGCTCCCTGGTTACCCAGTCATAATACTCAATTAGATTTGTCTGGCAGGATCTGCCCAAAACAAACCCATGTTGATGACCATCCTGGATACCACTGTCCTCCAAAAAGGTCACCAGCCTCTCTTTTAGGATTGTCTCCATGAGCTTCCCCACAATTGATCTGAGGCTCACTGGTCTGTAGTTGCCTGGTTCATCCCTAGGGCCACTTTTGCGAATGAGCGCCACATGGGCCATCCTCCAGTCTTGTAGTATGCATCCTATGTCCAGGGAGGTTTTGGAAAGGTCAGTCAGTGGTCCTGCCAGGATCTCTGCTAGCTCTCTGAGTATCCTAGGGTGAATGCCATCTGGTCCTGGTGCCTTGTCCACCATTAGTGCCCTCAATCCTTCCAGAACCTTGTCTTCTATAATCCCTATGTCAGCCACCCCCTCCCCCCCACTACCCACTCTACCCCCTTGGTGTATCTGCCCCACCTTCTCCTTCATGAACACAGAACTGAAATATTCATGTAATGCCTCTGCCTGGTCCACCCCCTTCTCCACCTTCTCCTTCTCCTTCCTTTCTAATCCTCACGATCTGGTCTTTGTTCTTCCTTCTTTCCCTAATGTATCTGAAGAAGTCCTTTTCTTCTTCCTTAATACCCCATGCCAGTCTTAGCTCTCTTGAAGCCTTGGCTGCTCTGACTAGCCTGGTAACCTACCTGGACTTCTTCATATACTCATCCCTGTCATCCCCCCGTTCCTGATTTCTTGAGTTTCTGAAATGCCTTCCTATTGGCCTTTACCCCTTCCATCACCTCCCGAGTTAACCAACTGGGTTTCTTTGCCCTTTCCCTCTTACACTGTGCCTTTGTACAAGTTCCCTTGGCCTCCATCAGACCTTTTCTAATATTATCCCATTTTTGACTAGCATCTATGTCTGGTTGAATTCCCGACAGATACTTACTCAAGATTTCACCCATCCTTTTAATGTCCACCCCTCTTTATGTCTCATGTCTGTGAAGTACTCCTGCAGCAAAGTAGTGCACTGGTTTGCACGCTGCTCAACAGTTGAGACATTTGCTTCACTATGCTGGCCATATCCCAGTGTTGAATGTAGCTGAAGACAGATTCCTCCTTCCCTCTTGATTGAAATTGTGTTTTTTTTGTTCTGACAACCTGGTCCATCTTGCAATTCCTCCAGTTCCTGACTATCCTATTCTATTCAACAACAAGTTCCATTTGGTTCTTCAGTGTTCTTCCACTCAGGGACATGATCCAACAGAATATCCTTCTATTTCTTTATGTCTTCATTTCAGACATACAGTGGAGCCAGCCAGAATGCAGTGCAGAAATTTAAAGTAAATGACATGTCACAACATACTCTATGACAAAGGGCTTAATTGCCACTGAATTACACTGTTCTCTACAGCATACTGCAAGGTACTCTACTGACATAGAGCTGCATACTGTATTGCATCGCATCCTGGCTGGTGCCGCTGTAGCATTCAGATTTGGATGATTTGCCAGTGTATCCTATAGGACCTCAGTGAGTTGCACACCATTACTACTGTCCTCCTCTTACCAGAACTTAGTTTCTATGTGTTGTAGAGCAAAGTTCAGAATGTGAATACATGTCAGAAGCTCACTTAAAGATGCCAGTTTGGAGAAGACTTCCCATGTGACCACCTCAGACAATTCCATACTTGTAACCAGATTTTTAATGGCTACCACTTGCGGTCTGAAAGCATGATACCAGTGCCTGCCATTTTATGTATCATCTGATAATTATGGACAGCCACCTGTTATTCCAGGAACTATACTAACATGTAGTAGGCAGAATTCTACTAAGTTATTACATCCTATTTGACATTATGTAGTAAAGATGGGTTCATTGGGGGAAGGAATAGGGAAACAGAATTGCTATGTACAATCCATGACAGCATCAGGTAAGAAATTGTGCATGGGAGTGGTCTATAGACCACCTGGACAGGGGGTTGAGAGTGACAGGGAACTTAGGGCAAAAATAGAGAAGAGGGTCAGGGGGTAGTGGTTTTGGGGAATCTTAACCTTCCAGATGTAGATTGGGACATTCCAGCAGCTAACAGCACCAGGAATCAGGCCCTGCCTGATACATTGCAGGGTTGTCTGCTGGCACAGCTAGTCAGGGAACCCAGAAGACAGATTGCCAATCTCAATGTGATGCTTACCAACTCAGAATTGGTAGGAGAAGTGTGGTTTGGGAAACAACTGGGGTCCAGTGACCATACCACCGTATGCCTCAAACTGGACCTACATACCAGTATACCCTTGTCAAAGGTGAAGGTTCTGGATTTCAGAAGAATAGACTTTGATCAGATGAGGGTATTAGTCCAGGATAAGTTGGTTGGAGCAGACAAAATTAAGGGGAAGGCAGAAAGGTGGTGAGTAATCAAGGGGGACATTCCCTAGGCAACTAAGTCATGCCTGAGAATGGTTACCAAGACAAAAAGGCACAAGAGAGCAATCTGTTCTTTAAGAAGGTCAGGGAGGTAGTGAGGACCAAAACAAGATAGAGAGAGAAGCAGGGGGATGTGGTTTGGAGTAAATAACAAGTAAAGATGAGGGAGGCCAAGAAGGTAGTCTGGGATGCAAAAGCAGACACAGAACTGCATATTGTGGAGGGATCAAGTGGGGAAGCAGTTTTTCAGATAAATTAGAAAGACAAGTGGGGGAACAGTAAGGCTGACAGAGGGGTGGCAAAGTAATAGAAGATGATGAGCAGAAGGCAGCCACTCTTAAGAACTACTTCTGCTCAGTATTCACAGTGGAGGATAGTGGGCCCTTTGCAAGAATGTGGCATACATGCTGCTACAAAAGGAATCCCACAAATGGGGTAGGTGGTATATATTGGAGAAAGGGTCAGAAAGGGGCTTACAGCCCTGAAAATAGATAAGGCTCCAGAGCCAGATGGGATGCACCTGAGGGTGCGCAAAGAAATGGCATCTGAATTAGCTGAACCCCAGCAGGGCTAGTTAGTAGCTCAATACAGTCAGGGTGGCTCTGAAAGATTGTAGGGTAACAGACATAGTTCTACTCCACAAGGGAGGGTACAAGGAGCAATCAGGTACCTATAGCCCACATTCATACGTCCATTATGTGTAAACTGATGGAGACGCTAGTAAAGGAGGACCTAGTAGACTACCTGGAAGGAATTATGTTCCAGAATAGTAAACAGCATGGGTTCATGGCAGGGAGGTCTTGTCAGACTAACCAGATAGTATTCTTTGACTGGGTAACTAAGGCAGTGGGTAAGGGACAAGTAACACATTTACTTTACTTTGACTTCAGCAAGACATTAGACTTGGTGACACATAGAAGGTTGCTGAAGATGTTAGAGGATCTTGGTGCAGCAAAGGACCTAGTTGGATGCGTGGCTAGTTGGGTGGTGAGGAGATAGCAGAGGGTGGTGGTAAATGGAACTAAGTTGAGGAAGAGAGATCACAAGCAGGGTACCATAGGGGTATTATCCATTCTCTTGTACCCTTTTTATTTCTCCCTACTAATTAGCCCTGCCGGGATTCAACTAATTCAGATGTCATTTCTTTGCGCACCTTCAGGTGCATCTGATCTGGCTCTGTGTAATTTATTGCTCCACTTTTTCCTCCACTATGCTGTTACCTTCTTTGTTGTTCCTTGCCCTCCTCTCCTCTTTCATCTCCCTTCCACATTCTACTTCATTCTTCTCCCCCCTATTTTAGTAGCTTTCCCTCCCTGTCCTCTACTCTCCCCTCTTCCTCTTCTACCTCTCCTCCATTTCCCCTGGTGTCCTTGGTGTCAAATTCTTCCCACTCCTTGACTTCACCATGAAGCTCTCTGGCGCTTCCTATCCCTTCTGTCCCCTGGTTTTCCCTCCTTTTCTTCTCTCCCGTCTCCCTCTTCCAGGCAGCACGCTGGCTCTTTAAAGCTCCTTGCTACCTTGCCTCATTTTGTTAGCAGGTGACATTCATCTTAATCCTGGTCCCTTCACTATACCATCCTTGCAACTTCCTAAAGGTCTGAGAGTAGCCCATTCAAATATCTGTAGCCTTCTTCCTAAGATTGACCTGCTGGAACCTACTATCTTTAACCTTTGGTTGGATGTCCTAATTTTACCAGAATCTTGACTCTCTCCTAAGGTACTGAATTCTGCTACAACTATCCCTGGCTACACTGTTTAGGCAAGATCACACTAAGAGGGGTGGTGGTGTTGCTGTCTATATTTCCACCAGTATCCAATTTGTTACAGTTCTTGTTGTCACTTCCCCATCTTCCTATGAGATACTTTTTCCCAAACTCTCTCTCTCTCTCTCTCTCTTCTTCTTTTTCTGTCCTCCTCTTTATTGCTGGTATTTATTGCTGCCCTGGTATTTCTTCTGCTTCACTTACTGAGCTCTTTTCAACTATCTACTCTAACTCTTCCAAAGGTGAACTTTACATTCTCGGTGACTTTAATATAAATTGTCTCGCTCCCAGCACTAACAAAATTATTCAAAATGTTAAGTCACTACATTTGACTCGTTGATCTCTGAACCCACTCACCTAAACTCTAAATCCTTAAATCATTCATTGTTAGACTGGGTCCTCTCTTCTCACCCCCATTGTATTGTTGCTGGAATGGAATCCTTCCTGAGGCCCTCAGTGACCACCATATGGTTTACTGTGTGTGCAAAATATATCATCCTAAAGCCCTCTGCCTAAATTTATTTACCTCATATCCTTTAGGCCACTAGACTCGCACTCTCTCCTTGCTGACGTAGGGGCAACTGATTGATCCCCACTCTCTTCAGCCAATAATATAAATCTGGCTCTGGATTACTTTCAATCCAAATTCATAGCTGTTTGGGATTGTTATGCTCCCCTAAGAAAAAAACAGAGCCTGGGGCTGTCACCTGCCCTGGATTACAGCAGAGG
Organism: Neoceratodus forsteri; assembly: GCA_016271365.2. Lineage (NCBI taxonomy): Eukaryota > Metazoa > Chordata > Ceratodontiformes > Ceratodontidae > Neoceratodus > Neoceratodus forsteri. The sequence continues at coordinate 1,316,861,569 of CM057453.1, read as the reverse complement.
TTAAGGCATGCCTATGTACTAGAGTTCTTGCTTGATGTTCCTTTAAAGAGCTACTGATGCCTCAAAGAAAACTTCAAAAAACATAATAGTTAGGTACAACTCTGCCTTCATTCCATTTATATTTTATATATTTTTCTTCCCCATTGTTTATTACTAAGAAAATTTGCATGAATATGTGATCTTTATCCCACAGAGTTCCTTTAGCGTCAATCTGTCTCTATAACTTACTCCCTACTGTAACTCATAATCCTCTGCTTTGACATCACAGTCTGTTGCCATGGAAGTAACTGTGATACCACAAGCAGTGCTCTATGATTTCGGGTAGGGAGTATGCATCAGGAACAGAAAAACTCTTCAGGAGTAAAGATTCTGTTTTCATACAAATTACCTCAGTAATAAATAGTGGGGAGGAGGAATACAGCACTAATGGGATATACAAGCAGGATTGTATCTAAATATTAGGTTTTGTTGAAGTTCTCCTGAACATGTCACCAGCTCTTTAAGATTACAAGATCTCTGGCTGCTTTAACAAGCTAGCACCGACTTTGTAATGCCTGCACCAAAGTCATAGTATTTTGCACCCACACTCTAGAACAGTATTAATCATCCCTCTAAGTTTCTGAAGGTTATCCACTCATTTTTCTCCTCTCTGAATGAGTCTTCCTCTCCTGTTCTCAAGATTGATGATTCCCTCATCTCTGACCCCTCTATTGTTGCCTCTTCCTTTAACTCCTATTTTACTACTTGAGCCGTCTCTCTTATCACTTCTTTCTCTCCTACCACTACTGTGGCTACTCTTAAAATATTGCTTGCTCTTAATCCTCACAAATGTGGTAGCCCAGCTGGCCTTGATCCCAAGCTTCTACTTCTCTCTAGCCTCTGCCATTGCACTGCCTATTACCCTACTTTTCAACCTTTCTTTCTTCTCTGCAACTGTTTCAGATGCATGGAAACAGATGATACAGTCATTCCTATCCCTAAAGGTGGTGAACCATTCTCTTCAGGTAGCTATCGTCCCAGCTCTGTACTTCCTACCCTTGCTAAATTACAGGAGCACCTTGTACTATCACAAGGTTATACCTTCCTTGACTCCTTCTCCTATTTCATTCCCTTTCAGTCTGGTTTTAGAAAATCCCACTCCACCTCCACTTCCCTACTACGGCTTACCGACTCCATCCTTACTGGTATGGATCAAGGACTGATCAGGTTTGCCATTTTTATTGATCTTGCTAAAGCTTTTGACACAGTGTCATATCCCCTCCTTCTTGGTAAGCTAAAGGTGGCAGGTCTTTCTGACTTTGCAGTCAAATGGTTTAGCTCTTACCTGGGGTTAGACCACAATCTGTCTGGGTAGGCTGCTGCACTTCATCACCACTCTCTATCTGCTCAGAAGTCCCTCAAGGATCTGTCCTGCATCCTATTCCTTTTCCCATATTCTTGAATGACCTCTCCTCTGTTTGTTTCTATGCATCCATTCATATGAACCCTGATGATACAGTTATTTTTGCATCTGACTCTTCTCATGATCTTACTTCTCAGCTTCAGCTGGACTTTGACAATGTTCAGCATTAGTTTAAGTCTAACCTACTATCCCTCAATGCCAAAAAAAACCCATCTCCATGACTTTTGGTACCCATCAGAGGCTTTCTAGACTTGCCTTTGTCCCATCTTTTCATACCCTTGATGATGCTATTATTGAGGATGTTTCCTCTTTTAAGTACCTTGGTGTCTGGCTTGACCATCACCCTGATTTCTCTGTTCATATCAATGCCATTCACATAAGGCTTTACCCCAAGCTTGGTGCACATTACAGGAACAAAGCGAGTATCCCACTGCCTATACGCTGAGAGATTGTTTTAAAAATGATTCTCCCTAATTTTGATTATGTTGATATAATCTACAGTGGACTCCCAGATCCACCCTTGCCAGACTGGACCCTCTTTTCAATTACTTTTATAGTTTTGCTTTAGATTGTTGCCCACATACTCACCACTGTTCACTGTACTCTGGTCTTTCACTCCCCTCCCTTGATGTCAGGTGCCTTTCCCACTGTGCCTCCTTTATATATAAATTCTGGTTTGGTTCCCTTTCTTCCTAAATTACTTTCCTCTTATCTTCTCCCTCAGCTTCCTGCTATCCTTTATGTAATATTGCTTCTCATTTCCTCACTATTCCTTCTAGGAAATCTACAGCTGGTCAGCCTGCCTTCTCTTACAGCTTTTCTAAACTTTGGTCCTCCATTCTCTTGTCTATTCCCTCTGCCTCTTTGACTTTCTCCTTAAAGTCTCTCCTTCATGACTTTTTTTTCTCCCTCTTACAACTGTCCTTAACCCTCTTCCTTTGCCCTCGCACAAGCTTTGCCCTGGCTATCTGTTTTCTCCTTACCTATGAATATGTTATTCTGATTTATATTTAAAGTTTTATTAGTTCTTCATTTAAATCATATTACTGTTTTATATATATATATGTGTATGTATATATATCTATGTATACAAGTAATAGATAAACCACTCTGAGGTGTGTGGTCATGCTCTGATGTACGTACGCCTTGGTGTGCATTGTTACGCATGAGTCCGCAGGCAAAGTGCGTCAGCCACCCAAGGTGTACGTATATCAGAACATGACCGCACACCTCAGAGTGGTTTATCTATCTTATAAAATGTCAAAATTGTTTTGGAGGGGTAAAAGTGAAGGTGTGTGTGCGCTCTGATATAGTAGTCATGTGATGTGTTCCAACAAATCAGCAGACATAATTTTTCTACCATTTTAGAAATATATATATATATATATATATATATATATATATATATAGATAGATTGATAGATAGATATAAAATGCTTTCTATGATGTTCCCCATCCCTTTTCCCCAGGATGCATGTAGAAATGAGCTGTTACCAGCTCCGTATGACTTTCCTGGTGAAACTTTTGAAATAAATAAAGTCCTGGGCCCAGTCCTTTTCAATATTTTTATCAGTGACAGGATAAGGAATACAGGGCAAGATGTGTCTCTTCACAGATAACTCCAAGTTCTGTGGCATGCTGGAGAGTGAGGAGGGGGTAAGGGAGTTGTAGAGGTGGTCCATGGTTTGGCAGTTAAAATTCAATGCTAAAAAAGCAAAATGATGCACATAGGGAACAAGAACCCCAAGATGGAATATTGGATGGAAAGGTTTAAGCTAGGCAATACGTACAAGGAAATGGACCAGGGAGGCATCATCACCAACTTCCTAAAACAATCTAGCCAATGTAACAAGCCCTACAGCAAAGCAGCCAGAATGTTGGGGTAGGGGTTTTTGATAGGAGGATGAAGGAGTTAATATTGCTTCTTTATAGATTTGTATGGAATCTGGAATGCTGTGCCCAGTTCTGGAGTACCCCCCAAGGACATAAAAAGACAGCCTGGAGACAGTGCAGAGTAGGGTAACCACAATGATTCAGGACCAACAGGGTAGATCCTATGAGGACTGGCTTAGGGTGCTGAACATGTACTCATTGGAGGCCAGAAGAGAGAGGGAAGATAATTCAATTCAATTCAATTTTTTATTTTACCAGGAAAGACACCACTGAGATACTCATTTACGAGGTGGTCCTGGGTGGACTTAAACAAAGAGGGTAGAGGATAACAAAAGACAATACAAGTATAGAACATACAGCAATGCACTATACAATGCTAACACAAGCTCTTAACATCCAGTATATTTTACAAATACATCTACTGACAATTACAATAATAGATGAGTTATTGCACATGAATCAGAGGAGGTAAGGAGTTGGAGCATAGGGTAGGTGCAGGAAGATCTTAATGAGAAGAGAAGCAGGTAAGAATGAAAGGGGAATAGGCAAGAAGGATGGAAGAAACATTAAAGAAGGAGGAAGATTGGGCAATTGCTAAAAGAAGGTAACTGATGCATGATTTTCCCATGATATCCCATGATAAGAGACCTTCAAGTTCCTTAAAGGAATGAACATAGTAAATTGTGAGGAGCCATTCATCAGGAATAGCTAGTGAAAATCACGGGGACATGAGGAAAAGCTGACAGGGGTAGATTCAGGAGGGAAATGAGAAAGTTTATTTTACAGAGGGAGCGGCTGAGCGATAGAGCAGCCTACCAGCAGAGGTAATGTGCACAAAAGCCATAAATGATTTCAATCACAGCTGGTACAGTGTTAAGGGCTTAACAGTTACTTGGAGAGAGTAGCAGTGAAGCGAGCGCAAGGAGGAGGAAAGGGCAAAAACTCAGTTTAGACAACAAGTCTCTGGGCAGGATAGGGTATAACCAGACAAACTGGATGGAGAAATTGTCTTTTTTTGCTGATATTGTCTATGTTTCCATGTTTCTATGACAGTTCTTTTTCCTGCTAGATGACTTTCATTGTGCCAATAATGGTTTTGACCTGGCAGTTTCTGGACGGGAAATCTCTAACCAACAAGTTAATATAGTAAGCATGGCATGCTGCATGGGTTCAACTGCTCTCAGACACACATTTGATTGATATTACACCAATTTTCAATTACCAGAATCCCTGATGTTAGACTGATGGGTGAAAACCAGCTGTTGAACTGCTCCTGCAATCCATTCAGTATGTATTTGTGTGTGTATGATCTTGTCTAAAGTCACTCATAAATATTGTTGCCTACTTCTTGTAAACTGACAGAATTGTTTTGGGATCTGCTTGCAGGAGAGTGCGGAATCCTTGCATTCTTTATTTTTAACTATTTATTAGTGGCCCCTTTATAAAGGTCTGCCCCATTCTACCTGAAACCCTTGCCCCATCACCCACCTTCTGTGGAACTTACCTCATCTTCTTCTGCCACTGTGTCTTATCTCCCATGGGGATGATCTGTAATCAGGGCTGGATCAGGCCCCTTAACTCTCTTCTAGTCAGTTTCCAAGGACAGGAACCACAGTCTAACACTGTGGGGCCTGGGAGGGAGCCTGCATCATCAAACTGCAGCCCCTTTTGTGTCTCCCAACACCTAGAAATTGGGATGCCTGGAGCAGAAATGCACACAATGGCATGCCATCCTGTAGTCAGGCCAACGTTCACCCTCCTTCTCGGTCTCTGCTGCACTATTACCTATGATCACCCAGAGAAGCATGCTGCAGAGGCAGTGATCCTCCATCTCTAAAGGAGAAGACCATCCTGCTGGATGTTTAACCCTCCTGTCCTCGCCAGCCCTCTGACAGCCCAGGCCATTTCCAAACCCAGGTCTGTGGAATTGTGAGTGGGATCACTGCCACTATATGAATGGGCCAGTACTGGAATCCTTGGATTCTTGAATGATTTGTATTGCCCCTTACTGCCAAATATTCCAAGACTGGGCCACTGCTCCTTAAAAATAAATACAACTGAAATGCAGCATAGTTCAGGAGACACACACACACACACACACACACACACACACACACACACACTTTCATAGAATTGTGGCATAGCAACACAGCTGAACAAGTGTCTGGTAAAGTGTACTGCAATTTCACAGTGGTCACGTAGTGACTAAATCCCTTACTGAACATGAAGGAGTAGGGGAGCAGATGTAATCTATAAAAACTACTTTAACATGGTTAGTATCATGGTTTGACTTATGATTCATAGTAAAATGGATGCACAATATGGTTTCCTCCACAGTCAACTGCCAACTTCCTTCAACCTTTCCCTTTGATTTGCTGGCATCTAATGGTTTATGTTGCCTACCACCTACAGTTGATGACTGTGGGTATAAACATAAGAACAAAAACAGCAAAATACTTCAGTAGACCTTTTACACCCACTACACAGTAGTGACATTAAAATTGATAGGTAGGCTATCCAAGAACAGGGTACTCAAAAGGCTTCAAAATCTAGAGGCTAAAAAAAATCCCGAGGCCGCATGTGATGCACCCTTTTTTGCTCAGAGAGACAGGACTGGTACAAGCAGTACCCTAACAACCATCTCCAGTGAATCCCAGGCAACTGGGGCGGTGCTGAGGAACTAGAGGTTGCAAATGTAATATCTCTGCACTAAAGTGGAGACCAAGAGAATCCTGTGAACTAAAGACTAGTGTGCCTTTTGTCCATTGTGAGCAAGATTCCAGAGACAATAATTAAGGGATATATTGAATTTCTGGAGGACAAGAGGCTTGTGAAGAAACACCAGCATGGGTTCATGAGGTACAAATTATGTCAGACGAACTTAATAGATTTTCTAAGTTGGTGACACAATCTGTTGAAAGGGAGCAGGCAGCTGATATCCTATATCTGGGAATTCAGTAAAGTCTCCAGCTCAATGTGACATGGAGGACTAGTAAAATACATTGGTGACCTGAGTCATGGGGAGGAACTTGCTGGATGGAATGGAATCTGGTTGTTGGGAAGGGCACAGAGGGTGGTCCTCAATGACAAATTCTGAGGGAAAAAGGAAGTGACCTGTGAGGTAACCCAGGAGATTTTCTTGGAGCCAGTCTTTTCAATTTACACATTAGTGATGTTGGTGTAGGATGCCACAGGCAAGTGAGTTTATTTGCAGATGATACCAAACCTGATGCGAGAGTGGATAGTGTAGAATAGAGTAACAATATAAAGAGAGACATTGAGAGATTGGAAAAGTGGTCTGGCATTTGGCAACCAAAGTTGAATGCCAAAAAAATGCAAAGATAAGCAGGTATCATTATATTATCCCAAACTCGCTTGTCAGACACCCCATAGCCCGATATATGGAATCCCAAAACCCAAAATCCCGACAGTGGGATTTTGCCCCACCCAATTTAGTAATCCTAATAAAGGGAGGTGCAGGGCAAAGCCCCCCCAAAACAAGGGAAATGGGCAAAATCCCATTGTTGGGATTTTTCATTTCGGGATTTTGGCATCGGGCTACATGGTGTTGAGCAAGCCAGTGTCGGGATATCATAGTATATCCGATAAGCACATTAGGTGCAGCAGTCCACAAAGTCCTGGATCCATGGGGCAAAGGTAGAACACTTCAAAGCTGAAATGGGACTGTGGTAATAATAACTGGCAGTCTAAAATCCTCCTTTTGAGGTAACAAAGAATATGGGATGGCAAGTAGTATGCTGGGTTGTATCAGGTGAGGGTTCACTAGTGGTAGGAGGGAGGTGATTTTGCCACTGTTCGTGTCACTGGTTAGACCAATCCTGAAGTACAGTGTGTAGATCTGGAGCCCACATTTAAATAAAGACTGGGACAGACAAGCCAGAGAAGGGCAGCAAAAATAATCCAAGGTCACAAGGACTTAACCTAGAAAGAGAGAGAGAGATTGGGAATCTCAGCAGACACCCACTTGAACCCAGGAGGGAAAGAGGAATATGATAGAGACATATATGCACAAACACATGCATGGGTAAAACAGGGTAGAATACACTGAACTGGTCAAAATTAAGAATAGTGTAACCACTGGGAATCACACTCTCAAGATGGTAAGGGAAATTTAAGAAGGACATCAAGAAACATTTTTTTCATACAGAGTGTGGCGGACAAATGGAACAGTTGTTAATGCAAAGAACATAAATGGTTTCAGATCACAGTGGGACAGCTTCATAATGATCATCCGAAGAAGAGTGTAAACACTGAGGAAATGCACTTGGGGGAAATAAGGGTAGGGCTGATAATTAGTGTGCGGTAGGGCCTCAGGCAGACATTATTTAATGTCTCCATCTGGCCCTAATTTCTATGTTGCTATGATATGGTCACACATGGTGCAGATATTCCAAGTTTAAAAACATAAAAAAACTAATCTACAGACATACATAGTCAGCAAACTACCTTGTCAGCCATCTTGAGTGAGAGGTTCAAATAAGAATGATAGGAATTTGGAAGAAGCTGACTAACGAGGCAAAAGAAGCAGAAACAGCAGAGAGAATCAAACCAAAATTAAAACATAGCGCATCTATAGTAGGAAGAAAAAGGCATAACTGGATGTAACAGTTTCAACAGGGGTGGACAATCCTGTTGGATGATGCCTTTTTCTGTCTTAGTATTAATGTTAGTGTGTTGACTTTCAGGCCAATCTAGACATGCTGCATACAAATGTAAGATGTATCAATAGCTAAAGGAGACTATTCAAGGTATGCTCAAAGGTTTAAGAAGAGCTTGTGTAGCATATCTGTAAGACTAAGACAGTACTGAGCCAAATATTATTCTCATTCCTGCCATGGCATCAGAAAAAAACTAAATTGTAGAGCAACTAACCCTAAGAGAAGCTTTGTAAATATGCAAATTAGAAGAGTTCATTTAGTCAGCTAGGTCATCTTTGATAAAAAGCAAATTTGTTCATATTCATGTCAGAGAGAAATCATTTACATGTATGGAATGTGAGAGGAGTTTTAGTCAGATGAGCAAATCAGAGGATTCATAAAGGAAAGAAATCCCCTCATCGAAATCTAGGTGGAATATTCTTAAGGCGATTCCTTGTCACCACTTCTGTTCTGCCTTGACCTCAATCCACTAAGCAGCCTCAGAAACAACGTGGGTTATGGGTTAGTTTGAACTCCAAAGACACGTGCCATCCAAAAACAACATCTCATCTTTTATTTGAGGATGACTTGAAGTTCTACAGCTCATGCGATGAACACATGAAAGTGCAGTTACAGACTATTAAAGTCTTCCTCAGTGACATAAGCATGGCATTTGGATTAGGACAAATAAGCCATTTCAAGGCAACATTTTTAAACAAAAGCTGACCCAGACTGTAAACATGCACTTGAGTGAGGACTGCCGTGAAGAAAAACATAAGAATGTGGGACTACACATTTTCTTTGGAGGGATGATGAAGCAATGATACAACATGAAAGAATGGGAATGATAACTCAGTAAGGAATAATTCATATGGTTGAATGGTCTGATCCACAAAGGAGTTTGAATGTCCTTCACATGCAGAGAACCTGCAGCAACTACAGAGAGTTTTGTGCTGCCCCTCATGTCTTTTTTTGTAAACTTAGTTTTATTGTTAGTTATTTAGGACATCACATTGATTGATCAATATATAACTGTATACATTGTTTTTCCACATACATTGTGTTACAGTTCTTGTTCTCCCCCGTTTTATCTTTTCTGTTACAATATTTGATTATGTTTATCTGTTTTGTTTCTTATACACAATTCATACTTAACCTCTTATTTTTAGGCTCTCGTTAATTACATTACTTAGCAATGGGGTTCATTTCGTAAATTAAGAACTTATCTTTCAACCTTTCATCCATTTATATAATCAACTGTGTTTTGTCCTTCTAAATATAACTGTTCAGCTAACAGCTTCTAGGATTCTTTCCTTTTGCTATAGTTTCTAGGTTTCGACCTGGATGACCTAGCTGGGGTCGAAAACAACTTCCACTTAGGGAAACCAATTGAAATCAAACTTAAACTTAAATTTCAACTTAAACTTAAACTTAAAGGTGGGCACTAGGTTACATCCTTTTTCCACCATCTCAATAGTTATTTTCCCATTTCTGAGACCTAAATCTTTCTAATACTGTCTAAACACCTGCTTTGTGCAAGACGTATTTCCTTCTTCACCCATGTTGATACCATGGGGACCAAAGCTGAGTAAATCCTTCACTTTGCAGTCTTTGTGTTGCTGTTATTCATTCCATCATTTCTACCTGAGACATTCTGGACCGCCACTCTTGCACTGAAGGGGGAAGCAGAGATAACCACCTGGCTGTAATACACTTAAGTGCAACCAGTCTCATGATTTGTGCTAATTTCGTAGATTGTCTAGGTCCACTAATTAGTGTAGGGAGTCCCAGCACTAGTTCCTCCCCTGCAAGGGTAACTGCAGGCCCGTGAAACCTGGTTATTGAGGTATGCACTCCCTCCAAAACAAACAAATCTAGAGCAATTCAAAAAAATGTGAGTTTGCGTTCCAGTCTCTCCATAACCCCTCCAGCACATTACAGACCCCGACTGACCAAAATGCCTCAATTTAGTAGGGGTTAAGAAATATCACCATATCACTTTCCAGTAAAATTCCCACCATGTGGGGGAACTTGTAACCTGCCAGCCCCAACTAAATCTTCTGGTCCAGACATTCTCTGCTATGTTAACTTTCAACTCTCTTTCCCATTTATCTTTACAATCATCTAGTCCTAATGGGAGGGTGTGTAGCAATATCTTGTATAATTGTGATAATGGATGTGTATTTCCCTTGATCATTATAGTCCCATAAAAATCTTCCAGCTCTGTCCTCTCCCTAGTTATTTTTTGTATTCTGTTTGCTGTAGATATGTAGTGGCGTACCTGTAAAAATCTAACATGAAATTTTTCACTTAATTTTGCAAAGGATAGGGGTGAGTTGTTTCTTATAAACTGGGTGAAGGTGGTTAATCTTTTAGTAGCCCAGACCTTATATCCTACGTCTGACCTTGGAGGCACAAAGGTAGTCTCAAACCATATCAGGGATAGAGGTCCCAATCCCTCGGGTGTGTATGTGAGTTTCCTAAGCTTGTAATACCTTCAACGAGTGGGCAACCTATGGGTTTGAATCAAGACCTTGTGATATGTTGGAAATGTGTTAGTGGGTAGGGCCCAAAGTGCCACCTTTTTAGTGATCCTCCTCCAGGAGGTACCACCTAGTCTATTCTACACTTTGCCCAAGTACATAGTTGGGACCCTCTAGCTGCCAAAAAGTAAAAATCAAAGTGAGGGTAGGCAAGGCCTCCCTGCTCCCTCGGTGCTTGCAATGTAGTCAATGCTATTCTTGGGCATTTACCGTTCCATATAAACCGTTGTATAACTTTCTGCAAGTTGGTCCAAAAGTCCCTAGGTATCCCCAGGGGCAAGGTCTGAAAAAGGAAGAGGATCCTAGGTAGAACATTCATTTTTATAGTTTGGACCCTTCTATATAGAGTTGATGGCAACATTTGCCAATGGGCCAGATCTACTTGAATCTGTTGAAATAGATGGTTATAGTTGTACTTGTATAGTAAGGACAAATCTACTGATCCCCTGATGCCCGGGTATTTTATCACATTTTTTTGTGCCCAGGCAAATGGAAAGGAGGCCTTAAATTCTCGGGAAGGCATGCCACTTAAAATAAGTGTCTCTGACTTGGAGTGATTGCTTTTATAACCTGCTAATTTCCCATAGTTTGCTAACTCTTCCATTAGGGCTGGTAGAGATTTTTCAGGTTCCAAAATGAAAAATAAGGAGTCGTCTGCATAGAGGGCAACTTTATTAATCTGGCCCCCAACCTCGACACCCTCTGTGAGGGGGTTAGACCTAATGGCCACTGCTAAAGGCTCCAGAGATAACGCAAAGAGCAGCGGAGGGGGGGGCAGCCCTGCCTCACCCCAATGGGAAGCTATTTGTAAGATAACCATTTACTTTGATTCTCACCCTTGGTGCCTGATATAAAGCTCCAATCAGAGCTACCAATTTATCCCCAAAGCCAAATTTTCTAAGTGTTTCCTTTAGAAATACCCAATCTACTCTATTGAATGCCTTTTCGGCTTCCATACTGATAGCTATTTGGAATTGTTTCTTATATTTTTGGGATGAGATTATGTTTAACAATCTACGTATATTGTCCTGCAGATACCGCCCCGATATGAAACCAGTCTGGTCTCGATGAACTAAGGTCTGTATCTGTTTCTGTTAATGGGCTGCTATTATTCCAGTGAAAATTTTAGAATCTACTGGGAGCAGGGATATGGGACAGTATGAACCACAAGTCTCTGGGTCTTTATCGGGTTTATGGATCACCGAAATCTGTGCCTCACTCCAGGATCTGGGGGGTGCCCCCTCTCCCCGCAATAGCTCATTAAAGGCCTCCTTCATGGGAGGGATCAATATTTCTTGAAAATTCTTTATAGAATTCCGCCATGTAACCATCTGATCCAGGGGCTTTACCATTCTTTAAGTGTTTGACTCTTTGTACTATTTCCTCTGTGGTAATAGGTGATTCTAATTCCAATCAGTGTGAATCGGACAGTTTAGGGAGTACTATTCCTTCCAGATAGTTTAGTGTGTTATCTAGGTGACCCGATTCTCTCTCCTCCTGGTACAGGGTCTTGTAAAATTTTTGAAATTGGGCCGCTATTAGGTCTGGGGCTGTAAACAGCTTTTTAGTTTGCGGTGATCTTAACTTAGGGACTGCTCTAGATGCTCTCCCCTTCTGAATTTGCCAGGCAAGTACTCTGCCCACCCTATTCCCTTGTTCATAGTATCTTTGTCTACAATACCTTAGTTGGCCCTCCACCTGTGCGTCTAATATCGCTTTTAGTTTTTGTTTTGTTTCCTCAAGATCTTTTTTAGTCTCTGGGTCGAGAGTCTACTGATGGTTCTGTTCTAACTGATGAATTTTTCTTTCTAATTCTACTCTCTCTTGAATTTTAGATCTCTTATACCTAGAGGCATATTTGATAATATGTCCTCTTAAATAGCATTTTAACACATCCCATCTAACCCCCGCTTCCGTATCCTCTGGTGGATTATGTTCCAAAAATTCTGTAGTGGCTTTCTGGATTAGTCCTTTGAAGTTGCTATGCGTTAGAAGACTTACATTTAAGCGCCACGTTGTTCCTCTAGGTTTGGGGAACATTTCTAAACTTAAGAAGGTCGGGGCGTGGTCTGACAATATGATGTTACCAATGTCTGTCCTATGTAGGTACTGTATACAGTTATAAGATACCAAAAAGAAGTCAATTCTGGAATACATTTTGTATTTCGGGGAGAAGTATGTGTGTCTTTTACCCTAGGTTGAAAATCTCCAAATGTCCACTGATGACAATTCTGTGCATAGTCTGGTCAACACCTTACTTGATCTGGCTGAGCCCTCCGCCTTACAGCCTACCCTATCCTGCCCCAAATCCATGACTGTGTTGTAATCTCCCCCCAGTATTATCAAGCTCTGTGGATCTGTGACTGATTCCAAAAGACATTTGTTTAAAAATAATATCCTTTCTTGTTCATTGTTTGGGGCATATAAATTAACTAAGATACATCTCTGGACCCTATATTCCCCCTTCAGTCTCACGTATCTCCTGTCTGGATCAGTTTCTACCTGTGTTACTTGTAGCAGGGTATCCCTCTTTACTAATATTGCCACTCCCCTTTTATTAGGCTGTTGTAGATATGCCGATGCGTGTACCTCTCCCACCCATCTCCTATGGAGCTTTTTATATTCTTCACTATCCAAATGCATTTCTTGTAGAAAAGCAATAGTGGCTTGTTGCCTCTGTAGCTCTTGTAGTATTCTAGCTCATTTCACTGGACTATTGATCCCCCTAACATTCCATGAAACTATCCTTAGGGCTCCCATTTTGTAGAAATCTCAGTCTTTTGAATCATCTGATGATGCACTTGTGCCCGTCATAAAAACTGTAACATGAATATAAAACTTCTTGACATTGCCCTTTTAACCAAACTATATACATGAAGCCATAAACATGGCAGATTGAACATTTTTAGTACTTCAAGGTGTCACTATACCCTCTTTGTCCCTCCTGGAGAAAAGAAAAGCTCCCTAGGGAAGGAGGTAGGAGGCCAACTACATAGCTTCCCAGCAGGAAATCGCCTCCTTCAATGTGGCATGTTCCAGCAGGGTTGTCTGTGGTCACCCAGAATAACAATAGCCCAGAACCCAAACCCTTATATAAAATCGGGCCTTTCTCTACAGAAGGGGGTCAGGTGAGCTCTAAAATAGTATTGATACCCTTCCGGGGTTATCTAGTTCCTTATGCCATCACGGGGGTCACATCTCCCGTAGGGGATGACCCATACCAGGGTGGCGGGAACAGCCCCAGCCCATCTCCAACTATATGTTGGGTTGAGGGTGATCCCCTTCCCACTACCTCCCCAGGAAGGATCCCTGGGGAAGCCGCTGGGAAGAACAGTGGAGGGTCCAATTTCTTCCTTTCTCCATCCAAAGAAAAAAAATTTACACTCCCTTCTCTTAAGCATTACTGACCCCCCTCCCCGGCCCCTCTGGAGGCCCCCCCCAAGCCACATCTGAGTACCCATATCTGGATGCAATCAAATCCAGGCCTCTCCCACCAAAATCCCAAACCTCTATCAAACGCTCCTTTCCCCTTCTTAACTCGACTACGTGACTGAGGACAAACCTTGCTGAGCTACATTTGGGGCCGAGTCGGTAACCCACCCTGCTGCCTCTGTTTTGAGTTATGTCTCCTCTGCTCAACATTATGATGTTTTTTATAATGGTATGGAGCGTTGAATATTTACTTGATTAGCTTCTAAGTTGGTAGTTTAGCTTCAATCTTGTGGCTCAGGAGGAGCCCCGCCCCCGCGAGCCAGGCGAGCAGCCAGCTGGAATCCCCCAGGGCCCACCACAGTTCTGGCCCCTTCAGCCTCTCGGGACTTGCTTATCAAAGTAAGAAAGCAGTCAATCTGCTACCAGGGCCCCCCCCCACCAAGCCATCCACCCCCCGTAGGCTCCCCGGAACCAACCCCCCCTTGCATGTATCCTTCCCACCCAGCTTTTGCTGTTACTGTGAACACTGCATGTTCGTCCTCCATCCTCCCAGCTGACAGATCCACCTTTACCCAGCCTGGACCTTCATCCTGCCTCCCCCCCACTACTGCTACTATTCCACCATCATAATTAAATAAAGGAAGTCAAGAGAGGGAGAGAACTCCCCCTCGGTAAAAAATACCGACAAAGGAAAGTTTACAGTAATAGGGCTGAAAGGCCTAGGCCTATTCAGCCAAAGTCACTGGCATATTCAGTTCTCAAAAGTCTATTCGTCTTCCTGTGTTCTGGGATGATGCGTGGGATGAGGCCCAAGTGTGGCATATTTCTTCTTATTAAACCTCCAAACAAAGCCTCCGATGCATTTTAAAATTGGTATATTCATCTAGTTAGGTAGCTTCTCCTTCCCATCTCGGAGCTCCGCGTTGGTTCGAGGGGTTTCCATCCTGCTGGGGAAGAGTCTTTGAACACACCTTGTCCCATAACAATTGTGTCTCCTCCGAGCGTGCTGCTGCTACTTTTTTACGCCCTTTTGTCTGCCAGGTCCTTCTCCCTTCCAAGCCATACACAGGCCCCCAGTTCTCCTCCAGTACAGAAACGCCATGCTTTTCAGCCCACTTTACCACTTCAGAGAGTTCTGGAAAGCGCTGCCATCCTTCCGGGGTGTTTATTTTGACTTTTGCTGGGTACTCTAAGTGGGCTTGGTATCCTGCCTGTTTCAAAGCTTTTACCACCCCATATGCCTTCTGTCTGCGAGCTAGAGTTTGAGGGGCATAGTCCTGGTCGTAAAATAGTCGAATGTCACCAGATAACACCTGTTTTTTGCTCCATGCTAGGAGAAGGATTTCCTCCTTTATTCTAAAGTCTATGAAAGCCATGATTATTGAGTGAGGTCTGGCCTTAGGATCTCTAGGTTTCACTATTAATGAACAATGGGCCCGGATGATACCCAGATCTCTGTCACTGTCTAAATCGAGGATGTTTTTTAAAAAACTACTCATGAACTGAGACATTTGCCCCGATTCCGTCCCTTCAGGAAGGCCATGCAGACGGAGATTATTACGTCTGTTCCGATTCTCCAAGTTCTCTATTTGTTGTTGAAGGGCTAATTCTCTTTGGTGGAGATCCTATAGTGCAGAATTATGTACATTGGTTATGGTTGTTTACTCTGAAACCGTCTCTTCTAGTTGCGCTGTTTTTTTCTGAAAGCTCAGTTATTTGCTACCTGTCCTCAGAAGCCCTTTGCTCCAATCTGGTTAATGTGTCATTTATTTGCTGTAAGGTGGTACAAAGCGTTTTAGATGTAATGGTAAAATTCTCTTCCATTTCCTCTCCGGTTGTAGGTGTCTGTGCGATTAGGTCGGCTATCTCGGCGTGGATCTTGGCCTGCTGCTGTGACCCAGAGTTATTAAAATTAAACTTTGCATGCAGCGCACCCGCTCCATCTTTATGTTTTATTTTCGGGGACATTAGATACTCCTCTATGCTGTGTTTTCTCGACAGTTTCTTTACTTTTTTTCAGCTGGATTGTGAAGGATTGTTCGGGTTTGGAATTTGTGGTTTAGGATCAAGCTACCATTGCTGAGACGACCGGAACCGGAAGTCCCTTCCCCTCATGTCTGATCCCACTCTGTCTATGTATCTACAGAGGGGTTGTGGGCAGGGTCTCAATCCCTGTGACCCACAGACATTTCTCCATGCTGTAAAGGTTGTGCAGAGAGCACTGATAGTATGCAAGGGGTACCCTGTAGTGGCATTTGGTTACCTCACAGCTGGACTCTAGGGGTTGTTGTGGTGCCCAAATAGCCTTTATCTTTTGCTCCCAGTGTCTTAGATGGCATGGAGGGCTGAAAAACATGTTAAGCCCTTTTTGTATATAATTTATGCAACCTATGTGGGAATATGGCAGTCATATCCCACAATCCACTGCTCCACAAAGAGCAGGGGGGTCCACTATGGTGCCAACACAGGCATTCAACTGGATACCTTGTGTCTGACCTCACTCCATCCTCCAGAACTTTCTGGAACCCTGTGTAGACCTCTGCACCCAGATATCAGGGAATCCAGGGACTGAATTTGGCTATATGAAACGGAGCCTGTGAGTATGTTGCTTCATGTTTGGATACACATCTTTTACGTGAACAGTATCTGGAACACTTTTGTGGAGCAGGCCTGAGGTTTGCACTGAAACCTACCTTGACAACATGCAATGAAATGCAAGCCTTCAACCAAATTCCCCTGCATTTGTTTATTTATATTTATTTATTGGATTTTGTTAACAGGGTAGGTTCACTGACTCATGGATCCTTTTTTCTGGAGCAACCCAGATTAATTACATATAGAACAAAGAATAAACGTAACAGCAAGATTCAATTATCAATAACAGACATCACTGAAAATAAGACGATCAGTAATAACAAATGAGAGCATCTTGTGCAAACAAGGGAGAGCAGTAATAAGGGTGGTAATCTCAGATACACATGCTCTAAGGCCGAGAAACAGAGGTACAACATAAATAATGTTTTTACATAACACGGGTCAGCAGACAGGAATTAGAGAAAGTTCATAAACTGATTAGAGTGCGCTTTAAGGAATTTGAAGTGCATGGAGGATCAGCAGAGGCAAGTACAGTTATTGTTGGGGGGATGATGTCCATTGAGCTGTTTTTAGAAGGATAAGAGTGATGTGTTGTTCTGCAGAGGGAGGGGGAGCTCATTCCAGAGCTGGTAGACTTTGTGGGAGAAGGTGCATTGACCTACTATGGTCAGGACCCTGGGGACATGCAATAGTTGAAGGAAGGATGCATAGAGGTGTCTCCTTTGAGGCTTACAGACCAGAACATCTCCGAAACTGGGGAACTAGCCATTTAGTTTCTTGTAGCCCAGGCATTGGGTTGGATTGTTAAGCCTGTCTTCTGGGGGGATCCAATTAAGGGAAGAGAGGACATTACAGTGATGTTCTGTCTCTGTTGCAGGCACCAAGTGCAAACTACTAATTCTATAGTACAGCAGCTTCAATTTGTTGACTTTGGTGCCTTTCAGGGAGCAGAGTATAAGGGCCCCATAAAGGAGTGTAGGGAGCAAAACAGTGGCTGCTATGGGCAGCCGGGCTTCTGTAGTGAGGTAGGCCTTAAGTCTGTAGAGTACAACCAGCTTCTGTGTGAGGAACTTGGTTACTCATTTTGTTTGCATTGAGGAAAAGATGACTGTGTGAGACGAACCACACTACCAGTTCCCTAAA
Organism: Neoceratodus forsteri; assembly: GCA_016271365.2. Taxonomy (NCBI): domain Eukaryota; kingdom Metazoa; phylum Chordata; order Ceratodontiformes; family Ceratodontidae; genus Neoceratodus; species Neoceratodus forsteri. The sequence goes on along the minus strand of CM057453.1, from coordinate 1,316,843,903 downwards.
GTCCCTATTTTGTTCAGAGTTAATGACATTGGGGTCCGGGCCTGTTCTGTAAAGCACTGAGTTGTTTGCATAGAGAAGCACTTTGGCTCCACCACAGTTGGAGGGGGAGTTCACTGATAAATACTGAAAAATATATCAGTCCCAAGATTGAGCCCTGAGGTACTCCATTTGTAAAGCTGTGCTGGGAGGAGAGACAGGTTCCCCACTTTACAGAAGAAGAAGAAGAAGAATCAGCATTTATATAGCGCTTTTTCATACACAATGTATCCCAATGCACTTTACAAGCAATGCTAGACTGGTAGTGACATGACTAAATGTGGGTATACTGTGAACAAGGCATCCGCAATTGAGCATCTACAGAAATGGTGACTCAGTTATGGTGCCTGTGTTCAGGGCTACCTGGCAGGGTAGTGCCTGGATACCATGGTGGGTGAGGTAAAGCGATGGGAAGCTACCCGCGTATGTGCATGCACACACGTGGGGGGGAGAGGAAGGGAAGGGAAGGTATGTGGGAGAGTGTGTGGCTGGCAGCTGCCAAGCTGGTCCACTAGCGTGGTGGGGAGGGTGGTCGGTTGGGAGGTGCAGGGTGCAGGGTTCGGGTCCGGTGCGGCATTTTTTTTGTTTTGCCGACAGCCAGCTTTTTATTTTTTCAAGTATTTCATCCCCCCCAACATACACCCCCCTGGAGTTGAGAATCCATTAGTAGGGGGGGTGCGAGGGGCACAGACCCCTGCATTAAGCAAAAATGCCCCTAGATCTCAGGCACCCTCTTGGTATTTGCCATGAGTGTGCATCGCTGAGATAAATTTTTGGCGATGTACTATCACCCTAATGGTGATCGCTATTCTGCAATCGCCATTATGACATAGAACCATGAATGTGTAGAGGCAGCCTTATCGCACATCAACACCCACACACAGCCTGGACAATTGCATGAACCAGTTTTATGGGAAGGGGAATATTGACCAAGACACCGGGAATGTCCCCTACTCTTTGTGAAGAATGCCTTGGGTTCTTTTACTTCCACCTGGACACCCTCCAGGACCACACCAGGATGGGTAGAAGGGACCTTGGTTTAATGTCTCATCTGAAGGATGGCACACCCTAGCAGTACAGCACCCCCATAATACTGCACTTGGGTGCCAGCGTTTAGGTATGAATCCAATCCTGGTGTGGGATGAGAACCCATGACCTTCTGATCCAGAGGCGGATGTGCTACCCACTGACCACAACTGACTAGGTGCAGCCAGAGAGGTAGCTTTTAAACCAGCTGCAGGGGAGGTGGTGAAGGCTGTTTTTCACAGACTTGACCAGGGGGAGTCCATGATCTGCTAGGTCAAAGGCCTTGGTTAGCTCTATGAATACTGTCCCTATAGGTTTTCCAACGTCAGTGGCCCATTGGATGTCAAGGGTGAGGTGCACCAGTGCAGTATCAGTGCCATGGTATTTATGAAATCTGCATTGGGCATCTGTGTGAAGAGAGTGCAATTCAGTGTAGGCTAGGAACTGATTATACACTGATCTCTCTTGTACATTCACCAGGGTACTAGGAATGGAGATTGGGCAGTAATTGTCTGTGGTTTCCAGGGTTCCTCCTTTGTAAATAGGAACCACGTGTGCTGCCTTCCATTTTTGGAGCACTACCCCTTGAAGCATTGACAGGTTGAATAGCTTGGTCAGGGGGCATGCCAGGATGGGAGCAATTTTTAAAAGCCGTGGTTCAAGACTGTCATGTCCAGCAGTCTTGTCTGTTTTGATGTTCAGTAATTATTTAAGGACCTCCTTTTTCGTAATTAGCCAGAAGTGAAAGTTAGGGGGAGAGGTTGGGGGGGCAGGGATGGGAGCAGGGTAGCCCTGCTTGACTACTGCAACTCCCTTTACTTAGGGCTTCCTGGGATTGATATCCACTGCTTGCAGCTAGTGTAGAATGCTGCTGCTCAATTGCGGACAGGGGTGTCTAGGAGGGCCGCATATCACCCCTGTGTTGAGCAATCTGTACTGCCTGCCGATTCAATGGTGGATGACCTTTAAGGTAGGTTTATTGACCTATAAAGCCCCACATGCTCTTAGCCCCAACTACTTGAAAGAGCTTCTGATTCCCTACACCCCTGCGCAACAGCTCCGTTCGGCTGACAAGGAGTTGCAGGACATTCTAAGGGTTACTTTGAAATCTTTTGGGGCCCATGCTTTTATGTTTGTGGCCCCTACCCTCTGGAATTCTTTGCCCCATCAGCTCCGGGAATGCACAACCACAGGGATCTTTAAACAAGCGCTTAAGACTTTCTTGTGGAGTCAGACCTTTCATGAATTGTCATGATTTAATTGATGGTCTATCTTTTAACTGTAATATTTCTATGGAATTTCTTTTAACATTGTAAAGCGCCTTGGCATTTGAAAGGTGCTCAACAAATAAAGTGTATTATTATTATTATTTTTATTAATAAGCATCTGGGTCTGTGAAGAATTTACTGAATGCTTCTGTAATCTGCAGGGGGGGGGTCACTAGTGTAGTATCATTATTTAGGATTTCCTGGTTAGGCACTCCATTCCACCCTTTGAGGAGGCCATTAACCGGAGTACAGAAGCACATTTCAGGCTCTGCAGCTTGTCAGACTGTAGGCCCTTCAGGTAATTTATTTTGGCCTTTTTAGTTTGGTTTTGCACAAGTTTCTGAGCCATGTGTACTCAAGCCAGATCTGCAGATGGCTTGAGAACTTGTGGAGCCCCCACGAATGGTCTCTTGCTTTCATTAAGGTATGCAGTACTAAGGTTAGCCATGTGGAACAAGCTCCCTTGACCCTACTGTGTACTGGGGGTGGGGTGGGGCATGCATTTTCACCACATTTGTGAAATTATTAATAAGGAAGTCTAATGCAAGGTTAACATCTTGAAAACACCCAATGTCCACACAGCTCACCTTGGCAAGATCTTTGAGTAAGGCAGTGTCGTCCATTTTGGAGTAATCCATAATGTGCATAGTCTGAGGTGGGATCTTGGGGAAAGCATTGCTCCAGGTGCAATGCACAGGGGGGTGCTCACTCTGTGCATCAGAGAAAGTGCATTCAGTACATATTCGTCTCTAGTCTATTAACCAGTACCCAGTCGATTAAGGAGTATGTCCTGGATTTGGTATTAAGGCAGGTTCCCCAATGACCTGGTGCAGGTTAATGTCCCTGAGTGCATTTTTAAAGGTGCATGGGCTTTTGTCGAACCAGCTGAGGTTAAATTCTTCCAGTAGGATGAGCTCACAAAGGGGAAGTTCTCCTGTGCAGGCCAGAAGTTCAGCCAATGCCAGTCTGGCTACTGTGGGAGGGCTGTAGTTGCATCTTACAAATAGGGGTTTGTTATCCCCTAAGATTACTTTAATTACAACACATTCATAAGATGGGTTGGAGAGGGACAGAGAGACCTCAGCAGTACAGAGGGTGTTCCTGACATAGAGAATGACTCCATCTCCTTTTTTAGCAGTTTGTTCTTTCCTATAGGAAATATGCCATGGATATCTATTTTATTTTTTATTTTTTCCTGTTGTTTAACCAGGAGTGGCACACTAAGCTAAAAGCTTGTTTACAGGTGCGACCTGGGAGCACAGGGAAGTTAAGTGACTTGCTCAGGGTCACACAGTATGCAAGTGGGGGCTGTGGAATTCAAACCCAGGTCTCCAGATTTGCAGCTCAGAGCCTTAAACCACTGTACTATATTGCCTCCCTGATCCCTGATTATTGATCTACAGCTTTGGAAAAACACCTGAAACAACTGTATATTTTAGTATTTATAAGGGCTATGGCATGAACCTAGTGAAAATAGGCCTCACATATTTTACAAGGGGTCCACAACCCCATTACATCAGGAGCAGTGAAGCCACCAATAATGTTAGAGTGTTCATGAATCACAAGTAAATTATCAGGCATATTTTTATTAGACCCATGCCATATGTGATTTTATACAATGGCACAGTTTCCTGTAGTAAAATGGCTGAATGTGCGGCTGTCTCAAGGAAGTTACAATTAAAGTTCTGCAAGTAGAACTTTCTGGGAACAGTCAATCCCCAGACTGAAATGCTGTGAAGCTTCTATTCTGTAGTACCTACACTGAGCATATTTGCATAGTCATCTCCCTAGAGTGAGAATATCATAATGTTCTCACTTTAGGTGCCTGACAGCAAACATAACCTTAACATTTATGATTTTTGTGTGCACTGCCTTTACATAAATACAGATATTTAGTAACTAGGTAGGTCCATAAATCATCAGGTGCCCATTTTTAAGGGTATCATAGGACAGGCGTGCAGGTACAAAAAATACAATAAAAATGATATCTAACAATTAAAACACATTTTACATGCACATTTGTAACTATCAAGTAAGCATTCCTTCAGCGTGTATTTAACCTTCAGTAGAACACACTGTTGAGTCGCTATGAAAGATGTTCCAAAATCTAGACATCAAAAAAGCAAAAGACCTATGGCTCTGAATTATTCTGCTATAGAGTAACAAATGTGTTACTGCTCAGCTAGTCTGGTACATTAAGAACTGTTTAATTTCATGAAAATGTTTTACAAACCTACAGGGGCCTGTCCCACTAATATATTGCTACCTATTAATCTATGACAGTACAATTGTCTTGAGTCATATTTAAGCAAACCCAGTTGTGTAGACAGATTATAATGATGGGTTAATTTGGGAACAGACAGATTATAACAAGTGGTTAACTGAGGAACATTCAAAGCAAATCGACAAGTCCTGTTGAAAGGACTTCAAGTTGCAACAGTGAGTAGCCCAGTGTACCTAAATAAACAATTATTCCATAATCTATTAAAGGTATGATCAAATTCTGTAAGCCAATTTTTTAATTTCTTGAGTAAAGTTGTTCCCATTTCTAAATAACAGGCCCAGTGTACACTAGCAGTTTTTATCAAATGGTCGACACGTGTGGCAAAGGCCCACATAATTAATAAGTAGGCATTGATATTTATGTTCACAACATATTGTCTGTACAAAATCAATATGTAATTTTAATTTATCATCTAATTTCCTATTAGATGATAAAGAAAAATTACATATTGTGTCCCTACATGGTGTACAGATCATCAGCACAAGAAAACCCCTTTATATGTATCAATCAAGTTACAAAAGGCAGTGCCTGCTAAGTTTGTATATTGCAAGGTATGAAGCAGGCATGGGCTTCCTCAAGCGTGAATACACATACAGGCCAACAATTGTAGGTTTTCAGGCCTACTGCACTGACATCCCAGGACCCAAGTATAGTTACAGCCCTGCATCATAAAATTAACAAGCCCTTCATCTCCATCACAAAACTAGGGAAAGCCTTCAGCAGGATAGCACACATTGACACCAATCCACCATAAGACATGACCCAACTAACAGTACATGTTACAAAGCAGTAGAAGAAAATCTTCAAAGAAAAAGAGCAGTAGAGAAGAAAAGACAAGGGGAGAGTCCACAAATCCAGTGAAAAATAAGAGATCTGCTGCAACAACCACATGCTGACAAATTACTTCAAATGGTTGTGTGTGTATATATATATATATATATATATAATATATATAATATATATATATATATATATATATATATATATATATATATATATATGAATTCAAGCCATAAGGCTAGAGTTTATATTGGCAGCCCAGCACAGCAGACTATATGTAGCCAATGTTCATGTTCTTTGCAGTAAATATGCTTCGAATTATTTCACAGACAAAGGAAATATCGGAAAAACTTAAACAACTAAAGAAGTATCATTTATTTTAATGTCATATTTATTTTAAATTCAATCAACATTTTGTAACCAGTAGGTTGCCTATTCAGGTTTTAGGCTTTTAATAGAATCAAATAATCTATCTGTTTTTTTTATCTTATGTAAAAAGAAAAGGTACTGAGCTGGTGGCAGCCTACAAATTTCTCCTCTGACTGTGTCTAACTGGTTTTTGGGCTCAGTAGTTTTGAAATTAAATTAAACATCATACAAATTGCCTTTACTTTGGATGCCATATACCCTGAAGAAGTTATCCACTGGTTACCAAACAATGGTTGAATTTAAAATGTACGTGGCTTAACAATAAATTTTATGTTTTTGAGTGAGCAAGTTATTCCAGCATTTCCTTTTTTGACGAAATAACTCAAAACACATTTTAAGAGCATAAAGACTGGTTACATATAGCCTGCTGTACTGGGCTCCCAATACCAGCTCTCAGCTCAGGTCTTAAATTCATCTCTTTTTATCATTTATCTGTGGCAGCTCCAGGAATTTACAGAAAGGGGGTGCTGTTGACCTGAAAAACTAAACCTGTCTTGGGGGCTCTGGGGGCATGCTCCTCCAGGAAATTTTGAAAATGTAATGTGTAAAATGGTATATTTTATGCCTAGTTTCAGGAGCAAAGAGTTGATTACCCCCCCCACCCCATTTCCTAGTTCTCTTTCCATCACAGAGTTGCTGCAACTAGTAATGGCTGCTTCACAGGGATCAATCAATCAAGTTTATTTTTAAAAAGGCACCTTTACATAGCTCAAGGCGCCTGTACATACAATAAATATCACATCAATCATTAATTTCCATACAAGTATAACAATATATTAAACCATAAATATAAGCCAGCAATAAGACACAATGAGGTGTGGGTTATGGCCTGATAAGAGCACACCCCAGGTGCGTTATGAGGCATGAGGCGCTTGCACCAAGTGCCTTTAGCACCTGGGAAGTGCTCTTATCAGACCATAACTCACACCTCAGAGTGTCTTATTGTGCATATAAAATGGGCCCCCTTCCCAGTAAACATAAAAAAAAAAGAAAGGAAATGTCCAGCATTAAAAAAAAGGATCTTTTTAATAGTGATGAAAGGAAAAAAAGTCCCCCTATTACTGCACTGCCGTGTTTTCCTCATTGGCTAGCTGGACAGCAGAGGGCTCCCCCCTTCAAAAAAAAAGACATAGTGGTCAGGTTAGCTCAGAAATGTACACAGTATTTATTTATTTTTTCATATGGCTGTCATGCTGTTACAGGGATTGAGGCTTTTGTGAAGTACCAGTCCCCCCCCCTTGCACACACACACACACACACACACACACACACACACACACACACACACACACAGTAGTGCTCAGGTTAGTTCTGTTCAGAGAAGCAGATATTATTTACATTTGAATGTAATTTTTTCCCTGTTTGTGTGGTTGTCATGTTGATAGAAGAGACGGATACTGTTGTGGCGGGTCCCTTTGCATATACATAGCTCAGGCGGCTTTCTGTTCATATCTGTGTACCACAATGATCGAGTTTTTAAAAAACAGAAACTCCAGCGCTTGTGAGTGGATGCCGGTGATGAGGACAGCATTTCTAGTTATACAGGGTGGGGGGTCTACAGTACGGGGTAGTGAGATGGGGGACTGAGGAAGAGCGCTAGGATCAGAGACTACTCAATGATGCAACAGACAGCACTACTGGGCATGCTATGGGGCTGCAGGAAACAGGATTAGCAGGACAGCCGTGGATGACCTCCAGAGAACGACCTGTTGCCAGAGAAACTAAAGGTCAGATTTTCATTTTAAAACTCTACTTTTGCTGATAAATCAGCACATGGTTGGGCAGAGTGAGTGACATTTTACTTTTTTACATGGCCGAAGTTAGCTGGAGAATTCTCTCCCGCACTGCAGTTATACCATGGGTTGCTGGTCAGAGGAGGATGGTACAAAGCCGCCAGTGGCATGGATTGATTTCTCTTTGTGCTGCATTCAGGTTGGCACAAGTAGTGCCAGTTGAATGGACATTTCCTGATAAGGACATGGCTGAGAAAGGCTTCCAGCCAATTAAAAGTCTAGATTTTCCTGCCCATTTTATAAAACAGTACAACCAACAGGTTACTAAAAAGAGTGACACCTGACATTATTCTTCATCAGAAAAAGCCAGGTCAAAGAGGTATGTCTTCAATTCAGTTTTAAAACTTTGGATGGTCAGACATTCTCTTATCCAATGAGGTAGAGAATTCCATGGGGTAGGGGCCACAAATGCAAATGAATGGGCCCCAGATGTTTGTAAGTGCAACCTGGGAATCTCTAGCTATCCCTCGTCAGTGGATTTGAGTGACCGGGAGTTGCTGTTGGGAGAAAGGAGATCTTGCAAGTAGCGGGGTCCCTGGTCATGTAGGGCTTTGTAGGTCAGCAAACCAACCTTGAACATGATACACCACTGCACTGGCAGCCAGTGCAGTCCATGCAGCACAGGCGTAATATGACTGGTCTTAGAGGTACCAATCAAAAACCTGGCAACCACATTCTGCATCAGCTGCAGGTGGCGGATATCAACCCCTGGTAACCCTAGATACAGGGCATTGCAGTAGTCAAGGAGAGTTGTCATGAAGGCATGGACCAGTGTCAGAAGATCCCCAGGAGGGAACAGATGTTTCACCTGGGCGATATTCCTCAAACGGAAAAAAAGAGGTCTTGACAATGGCTATCACCTGAGATTTCAGGGTCAGACCACTGTCAAAAATAACACCCATGTTCCGCACTCGATCTGAGGTGGTAAGCTGGACACCCTGAGCAAAAGACCCGAGGGTTGTCCCACTGACACATACCACCCCCAACAATCTGGGTCCACCACCAACACCTCGGTTTTACCTGGGTTCAACCTCAGCCAACTAGCACTCATTCAATTTTGCATCTCAGATAAGCAGTTGTTAAACACTGAGAGAATATCTCCCTGTTTGGGTACAAAGGACATGTACAGTTGAGTATCATCTGCATAGCAGTGAAAACTCAAACTGTACCACCTAATAATGTCTCTTAACGGCAGCATATACACAGCGAACAACATGGGCACCAGAATGGAGCCCTGCGGTATCCCGCAGGATAGGGGGAGAGGGTCAGAGGAATAAATTCCTGAGCCCACTCTCTGCATCCTACCCTCAAGGAATGATTTAAACTATCTGGAGACAGTATCAGACTGTCCATAGATAAACTGCAGGCTCTCCAATAGCACACTTTGTTCCACAGTGTCAAATGCCGCCGAGAGATCAAGAAGGATCAAGATGGAATGAGTCCTCCAATCTCTCGCTATTAGGAGATCATTAAGCAACCGAACAAGGGCCATCTCGGTGCTGTGCATCTTCTTAAATCCGGACTGGAGAGAGTCATAGACATTGCGGGTGGATAAATGATCATCCAGCTGCAGTGCAATCACCTTCTCAATAACCTTACCAACAAAGGGCAGGTTAGAGACAGGTCTGTAGTTGGCAAGACAGTCTTGATCAAGGGAGGGTTTTTTCAGGAGTGGTTGTACAACTGCCTCCTTCAAAGGGTCTGGAAACCCTCCCCTCTCCAGTGACCTCCAGACTATCTCAGCCAGGACCGGGCTGATTTTCTCAGTGTACCACATAAGGAGATGCGTGGGCCTGGGTCCAAACTACAGTGCGTTGTTCACAAGGTTTGGATGATCCTCACGATGTCCATGGTATCTGGCCGGCCAAAGACAGACCAGACAAACCGGGTGCTCACAACCTCCCACTGACCTCTGCAATCCCCCATGGAGGGGGCTGGGTTAATACCAGACCTGATGGTGACAACCTTATCTGCAAAGAATCTAGCAAACACGTCACATCTTTCTTGTGACAAGGCTCCACCAGACTGTAGACAGATTGGATTGCACAATCTGTTGACAGTCCAGAAGAACAGAGCAGGTCGATTCTGTGTGGTGGCAGTCTTCCGGGACAGGAATTATGCCTTCTTATGAGTGATTGTAGAGTGATAGACAGTATAATGGTCCATCAATCTAAGCTTGTCAACCTCCAAGCCAGACTTCCACCAAGCCCTCTCTAACCTTCGACCCACTCTCTTGAGCTCCTTCAAGGTCCCATCAAACCATGGGGACCTTGGGTGAACAGTAAGTGGTCGAACACGAACAGGAGCAATGGAATCCAGGGCATCTGACACCGCCTTATTATTGGCATGTACACGATCCCCTGGACCCATGCTTTCACTCAACACACCCGATAGGTCTAGCACCACTGTTAGGCACTCTGGGGTTACGCCCCTCAAAGGTACCCAACCATCTCCATAGGACCAGGACCATTAGGGGGAGCTGCAAAACTGAACCCTATGGTATGTTGGTCAGACCAACTGACAGATTCTGCTACCAAATCAATGATCTCCATCTCCAGGAGGAACACTAGATCCAATAAGTGACCACCAATATGAGTTGCAGAGGAAATAACCTGTGTGAGACCCAGTGAAGACACAAGCTGGGGGAGAGCTTGACTAAAATATGAGAGTCCATCATCAATCCAGGCATTGAAATCCCCCAGAATTAACCATCTGGGTGATCCCAATACCATGTCGACAATGAAGTCTGTGATGTCCTGCAGGAATTCTTTCCCATCACTGGGTGGAAGGTAGATGAGCAGAATCCTGCAACCCACGCCTGTGCCCACGATACACTCAAAGGACCTGGTGGACCCCACTGGCACATCCACAAGGCCCAGTTCCACTTTAAAACAAATGGCTACACCTCACCCCTACGATCTGTCCTCAGGCGATGCATCACCAAGTACCTGGCCGGAACTGCAGATGCCAATATTGGGCCCACGTTCTCATCCAGCCAAGTCTCAGTGATGCACGGCAGGTCAGATGAACCAACAAGATTTGCAATTATAGCAGTCTTGTTTTTAACAGACCTGGCATTACACAACACTGCCCGAGTAGGATGAACAGACATGGAAGATTGCACCACCTGTCTGCATTAAACAGAGCCCCTGGGAATGGGAACCAGGCAGAGATAACCCCTATCCCAGTCTCATGTCACCCCAGGGCATCTCCTTGTTCCCACCACCTCTATCCAGTCACCCGTTTCCATTCCTCCACCAGGTTTGGAACCCCCCCCCACGCCTCCTAACTATTCCCAAAGCGTGACAGCTAAAATGTATCGCAGATGGTAAAAGAGGACAGTCAAAATGATGAAGGTCCCAAAGCCTGGAAAGGTAATATCACCTGACCATCTTTTTACCCTCCCAACACACCACAACACATAACAGCAGTCAGTCCACCAACAAACCAAACACAATAACCACTCACACAGATAACCACACTCACACCCTGCAATTTGTCCTCACAACAAACAACCTAGTCCCAAGACACACTCCCCTAACCCCAACTAATAAAATAAACTAATACATAAAATTCCTATGGCAGGATAGGAGGGTAATTACTGCAAAGAGAGAACTCACATATATTACTCTCAGAGATGGGTATTTGATAACTTCGAAGAGCTCCCACCTCTCCGGGAAAGAAAAGCTGTCTCCTGGTATTATCTCCCACATAGGCCAGGACACAGTAAACAGTTTATTTAAAGCAGCACAGTTTCAGCAGGACACTCTCACTGCCCACCAAATCCATGTGGTATAAAAAAGGAAAGAGAGAGTCTGACCATCCACAAAAAATAATCAGGATCCAGAAATAAATCCTTCTCTGATACAATGAAGATTTTCCATCAGGGAGTGACCGCACCTCAGTCAATCCAGGGAAAACTTCCAAAATTAGTAAACTTAGGGTGATTCAGCTGTTCACTGAGAAGGCCGCTGCCCTAAGCCCTCAAGCTGTTGCTTTTGGTCTCGGCAGAGAACAGGACCTCCAGACCCCCCAAGGATCCAAAGAGCTCCTAGCACTACAGTGCCCACTCTCCAGCTGCACTGGGTCAGGGCTCCTGCACAGCCATTAACCTTGATGATTCCTCACCCCATTTCAGGATGAGATCCCCACTCCAGTCCCATCAGGGAATTTTAAAAGGAGAACAGTGGGCCCCAAATCTGGGAAGCCCACAGACTCCTACATCCTTCAGATGAATTAGACCAGTGAGGCAATTCCGATCTTGGTCCCACAAACTTAGTGCCACCGCCACAGACAGAACCTCCACTCTACAGTTCCAGCAGGGATCCTTGGGCACCTCGAAGACTCTGGGCTGGACTCCTCTGATGTCTAGGATCAGCACCTCGCTCTTCATAGACTCTTCAATGGTCAAATCGACTCTCCCTTCCTTCTTCCAAACTGGACCAGAAGACAGCCAGCCAGGTAAGGGAACATGTATAACAGCGTGTTCATAACTATGATAGAAGCCAAGATGAGAAAAATTCCCAGCAATAAACCACAGACTACTGGGAAGAAAGAAATAAAATATTTGTGCAACTGTGTGACTATATAGAACCATGTAAAACCTCAGCTCCTGACATGCTCCTCAAGCTTACTAAATCACTTCTTCACCTCTATCTAACGTGACCAGAAATAAGACAAAACATGTAACACACAAATAACAAAAAATATAACTAAAATAAATAAACTAAGGAATTAACTAACAAAATCCTGCTCTACTGCTGCTGCATCTCGTGGCTAGCCCAGCATGGCTGCCATCTTCTAACTATAGGGGCACGACTGTGCCCCTAATATATAGATATATATATACATGGCACCATGCAATTCTGCTTAAAGTTGGACCAGCATAACATTCTGTGGTGATTTGCATATGCAGCCCATGATGCTTTGCATTGTGGGGCATGTGTGATTTTGTATTTTTTATATATCTATATATATATATATATATATATATACACATATATATTTTTGTACAATTTGTACCACTGTATACAGGATTTTACTGTTGTGTTCTATTGTCTCTCACGTACTATACTCCCTCCCTGGATGCACCAGGAATGAACAGCTCACAGTTCAGTATCAGGATACAACAGTTGCAGAGGAAGATGTCTGGTTATTCTGCAAGAACAACCAGGATCAGTGTTCTCCCGCTACTCTGCCTGCCCAGTTCATTGAATCCTTTCTGTGGCATAATTATTTTCAAAAATGAAGATCCCATCCAGTGCAGAGCAGTGATCCTCATCTTCTCTGTAAGCACTGGGCTAAGTGCTATCACTCTCCCATGATCAAGCAATGCACCACTGGAGTGAGCCAGCTGGTGGTGATAGAGGAAAAGGCCTCAGTGTTGGATGGTAAATAACTTTAAAAAAAATTAAATGGGATAATGTATTCAAAAAGCTGAGTGGGGAGGATGTTTAGGCTCAGATGGATGTTTTTTTTTACTTTCTTTAGGTGGTGCAAATGAAGTCCAGAACACTCAGTGTAAAGGACATGTGTCCCCAAGAGTTGCTATCTCCTCAACCTAGCAGCCAGTGAATGTTGTAGACTTCTAAAAAAATACCACAAGCAGGAGCAATGGGAACTGGATTGCTGTAGCACCCCCCCCCCAGGAAGTGTTGGAAATATTTCCCTAAAATACCATGATCCTGCAGGCAGGAATGGAGGGAGCTGGATCAAAGTAGGAGCCAGGCCCTTACATCATCCCATCTCTTTACTCCCCCAAACTCCTAGAGGTTGCATTCACCCTGAAACTCCAACAATTTATCCAGTTTGCAAATAGAAATTGCCACTCAGTACCAAGGTACTGTTACACAAATTATTCAAGGCATGAAATAGTAGCTCAGGGGTCGTTCAACAAGTTTACATTCATTTTAAAAGATTTATGAGAAAAGGGAAAAAACATTCTGTGAGCTTTATTTTTTAAACATGTGCACACTTTGACAAACTACACACACACACACACACACACATACACACGCACTCTTCTTTCACACAGTTCCTGAAAAATAAACACGTACACTTCTGTTTCACACAGTTCCTCAAAAAATGAAGTGGATTGCATACTGTTGCCTGATGGCCTCTCTGCAGGCCATTTTTCTATTTTCTGATATAACCTGGGAGAGCATATAAGGATACAATATTATAATGCAAGAAGAATACATGATACAGATAGCAGCCAGGGTTACTGTACCTAGCAAATGATCAAACAGCATAACCCTTTCTGAAAACAAAACTTAAAAAGTGTATATTTAGTATTTTCTTGTTCCATGATTTCATTGCTTATCATTTGTTAGCTGACCCAGGCTGCTGCCTGCATCAAGTATTCCTCTTGTGTTATTGTACCCTGATGTACTCTCCTGGGTTGTACCTAAAAATAGGCATTTACTTGTCTAGTGTGTGTACCTTACCTGGTAAACAAAAATGAACTAAATAAATAAATATATACATATATTTTGCTGGCATGTTTTAAATTCTATTCTACTCTTATTATATGAGTATACCGCCTAGTGGTTTCAATGAGTTTGTACTTCTCAGTATACTGTGAAAAACATAATATTTTAGACACAAAATCAGTTTATTATGTTAAATGTTAAAGTTTTCTTTATTTCTATTCCTTTTATTCCTTATTGCTCAGTTCATTTACATGGGAACAGGATCTTTGTCCTCTCCAGTGGATCTGTTTCTGCTGTTTCATCCTTGGCTCAAGTCACAGTCCTCTGTCAATGACATCATAATCATTTCCCCAGTAACAAGCTGTTATAATGTAAACAGGATTATGAGCTCAACAAAGGATTAAGCAGATGAATCTGATAAACTCCAGAGGGTAAAAATCTTCTTTCCATGTAAATTCACCTAGAAATGATCAACAAAGGAAAGATAAATGCAGACCTATATACAGTATTCATTGTAAAAAAAAAAACCTTTTTAATGCACCAGTTAAGTGTTAAAGTGACAAAAGTAGAGAAATGTGGTGATCCTAACACCCCAGCCCCACCCTGTAGGCAGCAACAGGAAAAAACATTATGGTTTGACCTCTTCTGCATCTTCACAAATGTGGTGTGGAGTGTGCCTTGGGGTCATCAACCCTAACACTCACCCCATTCCATCAGTAAATAAGCTGAGATGTGTAGAGCATATGAGGAGGGGATGAGCGTTAGGGTTGAGAACCACAAGGTGCACCCCATGCCTCATTTGCAAAGATGAAGGAGAGGTCAAACAGTAATGTTTTTTCCTGTTGCTGCCTGCAGGGTGGGGTGTTAGATCTGGGAACACTAACACCACATGTTCCTACCTTTGTCACTTTAACCCTAACTGGTGCATTAACAATGTTTTTTTGCAATTAATTTCTTTACTTTTGAGACAGTATAACTGTGCCCTCATTTGCTGTGGGAACACAGGGCCCTCTGTGCCCTTCCATCCCTCCATAGATGCATACATCTATGTTGGTGTGAAAGGGCAGGGCCCTCCATTGCCGCCAAAACCGTGATTTGTTTCTTTGTTGTATGGTTTGTTAAAGTTCTAATATTATCCCATGGTAATTTTGACATTTTTTCATTTTTATGTTTTTTCTTTATATATGGCCCCTGATTTTATTTGTGGAGTTTATGTGTTATTCTTGTAGTACTCATTAGGGTCTTTGTTTTGATATATAGATTGTCCCTTAAGTTCAAATATTGATGGAGTTATGACTTATTGAAGTTACAATGTGTGACAAAAAACTGTCCAAAATCTTTTTTCGTATGAAGGGATCCTTTTTTGTATCAAATGAAAGACCCATACAAAAAATGATTCCTTGATATAAACAAAGAAACAGGAAAAAAAAACTAAGACCAAAATCTTTTTTTGTATAAAGGCATCCTTTTTTGTATGAATGAAAAACCCATTCAAAAAAGGATTCTATCATCTGAAAAATGAATCAGAAAAAAACTAAGTCCAAAATCTTTTTTTGTAGGAGGGCATCCTTTTTTTGTATGAATGAAAAAAGCATACAAAAATTATCTCTTCATACAGAAGAAGAGTCAGAAAAATTAGGACAGAGAAAGAAGCTAGAATCCAAGATGTCGATACATTTGAGCTGCAAAGAGTAGCTCTTACATGGCTTCCCATCTGACGTAGTTTACACTCACCAGTTCCTGGCTTGATAAAAAATGCTGAATGTTCGCTCAAGATACAATGACTTCCTGGTAAGAGGAAACTGACAATACCATAAAGAGAGACATTAAACTATATAAGAACGTTGGACATGGCATAACACCAAAAAAACCTCAGCCAGGGGTTAAACCAACTCCTGTTACAGAATCGATGGCTAAATCCATAAAATTGCTTAAAATGCAAACAAGGATGAAAGTGGCCAAGACTAAACTAGGGCATAAAGAGCAGCAAGTAATACCTTCTCCCAAAGTTGGGAGTGCTGGAGGAGTGAGCCCTCCTTGAGCGGATGAGAACAAATGACCTTGTAAAACCACGGCATCAATTTTCCTGAAGAAAAATCTATTGGTGCAGGCTTCATCTCAAAAGATGGTAGCAAACATTTGCCCTGAGTTAACAAGAGACTTGAATGGGAGCAGTATGAATACAACACCATTTTTACAGGGCAACGATCCAGGCATTGAAACTGAGAATGCCAGAAGAACAGTAACCGGAGAACAGCCTCAACAGCAAGTAATGACTTTCTACGCACCTTCAACCTCAGGTACTGTTTTTGCATTTGACCCATTACAGGTTAGTCCTGAGTCAAACAATAATAATAATTCAGAAAGCATGTATATAGGAGGTGTTTCAGAAAACCTTGAGCTGACCTTAGAAGAGATGATAACTAACAAGTCACCTCAAAAGGTTGAAAAAGTTAATGAGGGTCAAGCTAGAGTAAGAGACTCTTGACTAAAAAATGGGTCAGGATCAAAGCATTCAAATTATCAGAGCCAAAAAACTAGTAACTTCCCAGGCAATAAAAAAACATACTAAATGACAACAAGACATGGCTGATATGGAATGCCGGAATAGGCACAACTAATTTTAAACAGGCTGGATAATACGGAAAAGAAATTGCAAAAAATTGAGCGCATAGAAACCAAAATAGATTCTTTTCAAAAAATCATTTAACAAGTCATAGAAGATAATAACAAATTAAAAAATACAACTATTGCAAGCACAGCAAAGAGTTTTTGATCTAGAAGATAAAATACTTCCTTATGAAAGACAAATGAAAGATTTTGAGAAAGCCAATAAAGAATAGAAGGAGAAACTAACAGATTTTGAAGCTCATGCCCGACATACAAATATTAGAATTGTGGGCATTCCAGAACAGTGGGATACACAAAGACCATTTAAAAGAAACCTTTGCACAACTGGCATCTGCATACCTTGATACAGATGACGTTAATATCAAATTGAATATTGACAGAAACAAGGACGCCCACGTCCTATTATTGCTAAATTCTTCCATTCAGAGGACCAAGAAGCACTCATGGCAGCAGTATACAAAAAAAAAGGATAAACCTACTGGGGGCAAGTATCTCAGTTTATAACAATTTACCAGCTGAGATTATGCAGGAGAGGAGAACATATGATTTTCTAAAAAAGAAACTTTGGGACAATAACTATAGAGCATTGGTCATTTACCCAGCAAATTTATGAGTCACGATTGATGGAGTCTACCAAATATACAACTCACCAGAAGAAGCGAACAGAGAACTGCAGAAGAAACTACCTAAAATCTTTTAAATGTTTTCAAAAGTCACCTATTTCTTATCTTTTGTTATCTAACTATGAGTATAAATATTGCAGGGCTAGGAACTGTGGAGGGTGGGGGGTTCATTTCATGTACATGTGGTTTAACGATAGCCCAGATGGGCATCAGTTATTCTGTATACCCAATACTTCTCAAAGGAATGAACTTATAGAAAAGCTTATAGATATGCATCTAGGGCACAGAAAGGAGAAAGGGATAAGGATATTTCTTTGCAGAGTTTTTTGTTGGGAAAATGTTTGGTGGGGAGGAGATGGGCTTCTTCTTGTGTGTTCTGATGGTGGTGGTCATTTGGGGGGGGTGCCATAACTCAGAAACCAAAGGAGACAGCACTCTGCTAAACAATATAAATGGCACACACACTGCAAATGAATTCCAAAGCTTTAATGCTTAAGTAATAATAGTGCTGTGCCTTAGTGTGGCCACAGCCACCACCACTCACCCCGACACTTCAGGAACAAGATCTTCATCAGGGGCCATGGCAGACAAGAAGAATACTGACTTACTTGGGGGGACACTTGGGGGGTCAGGGTGTGCTCTGACTTGTTGTTTTTATTGATGTAAACCATATACAGTAGCAACCCTCATTTAGAATCCCATTTATAGTTCGTGAATGAGCAAGGGTGAGCAGTTAACATTGGATAAAGTTTGTAAATGGAGAAGTATGGCTTTCTCATTTAGCTAGCTCCCCCACAAGTTACCTGCACATTGGCTGGGGACCACACCTTAATTAATCCAATTTTAGGCTGAAGCAGCCTATAAAGGTAAGCCATTTGAGGCAGATGCAGTTTGGAGTAGGGACCCAGCTGATGGGTGGTTTACCACAATGTTAGTAGCTGGGTGACATCACAGTAGGACCCTGAGGTGAATACCAAGAGACCCCCACTCCTTTTGAAATCAAAATAGTAATTTGCCAATCCAGGCTGAAAAAAATATGTTTATTGTTACATTTATCCCACAGGTGGGGAGGAGGTCAGGGTATGCTCTGACTTGTTGTTTTTGTTGGTATCAAATAAAGAGGAAAAAAGATAGAGGGTCCTAAAACATAGAAGAAAAAAAAGAAAAGAGTAAACAATTAATGCAATCTCTAACTAATATTCATAAAAAGCAGATCATGTAATTTTTAAATACAGCTTATTTTGTTTCTATTGCGCGTGTCTATATGTATAAAAAACAATGGTTACACAAAAAAATAATTTCTACTCTAGAAAATTATAGAAAATAGAAAAATTCATTTATTTTACAGAAGGTATAACCACTGGTTTTCATAAATATAGACATGTATAATAGAAACAAAATATGCTCTATTTAAAAATTACAGGACATTCTATCTTTTTTCCTTGGAGTTGGAGCAGTAGGCTGATCACTGCTATAGCAGACTGCATTGTCATCTTCCTTCTTTCCCTCTTGCCCTCTTTCCCCAGCTTGGAGCCTTGGATCTTGGAGAAAATGGCATTTCTGTATTACCAATCTACCCATTTTGGGAGTTTATTTGAAAGAATAAAATAGGCTGTTTGAAAAAAGTCAAGAAATGAAGTAATAAATGTACTGCTCTAACCCAAGACTGGCTTAGGTACAGTTCAACATTTTTTTGCATAAGTTCTTTGAGTACTTGTAAAACACTTTTGTGACACTTTAAAATGTATTCACCTTAATTGAAAAGCACCTGTTTTGTATCAAGGAATGTAACTGATGTATGTATTTAAGTGTCAGTATTCTCCTTGTCCGCCATGCCCCCTGACAAAGGGCTTATTCCTGAAGCGCTGGGGCAAGAGGTGATTGTGGCTGTGCAAAGGCACAGCACTATTATTCCTTAAGCATTAAAGCTTTGAAATTCATTTGCAGTGTACTGTATGTGCCATTTATATTGTTTAGTGGAGTACAGTCTCCTTTGGTTTCTTGCTTGTATCTGGGTTGGCTGCCCTTTTTGACTGCGCCCACCATGAGTAGTGGTTGCGAAGAATAGCAGAATTCACTTTGGAACAGTATTTCAATTCAGGAGGGAAGCAGTGAGAAAGCCTTTGAGGTTATTTTGTCTTTTGTAAAATGGATGTTTATCCAACATTAGGAGCTTAGAAATGGGGGCGTTAGCATATCTAATAAAGAGGAAGCAGAAGGGACGCCACTGTTGTTTTGTTTCCTTATATAAAGGGGTTGTTTATCCAACCTCAAGAGCAATAAAGGGAGTATATTTTTTCGATTGTATGAAAAGAATTTAAAAAAAGACTGGGATAAAGAAAGAAAATTAAATATGGTATGGTGGCAACTAAAAAAAGGTGTGAGTTTCAATTGAAGAAGGAGGGCTCTAGTCCTACATCCATTGTTATTCTTAGGTCTATTGTTATTCCTACATCCATTTCTAGTCTCAGGTCTGTTGTTATGTTTATTTGTATTTTCAACTTTTTTTGTAGTTTTTTATTTTGGTTTTATTTTGAGGTTCATTTTAATTGCCATATTGACTTTCTCACGAAGGGTTTATGTATGGGAAATGGATAGAACACCAAAAAAGGAGAAAACTGCTGAATCTCTTATACAGGGCAACATAATGAAATTCAAAGAAAGAGTAATATTCAATTTTCAATTTTTTGTAGTCTCTTATTGTACCTACTTATGTCTTATGGACAATATGAGTAATCCCTCAATGATTAAGTTCACCTCAATCAATGTAAATTGCCTGAATATGCCCATTAAAAGATAAAGAATTTTAATCAAGCTCAAAGTCCAAATAATTGCCTTATAGGAAGCTCATCTTAATATGCTTGAATTCAAGAAACTGGTGAGAAACTAGGTTTCCCTCTCTTATTTTTCTCCAGGTAATAAAAAGTCTAGTGGGGCTGTGATACTTTTAAGGAAAATTTTCACTTTTCAGTTAGAACAACAATGAAGTGACAAGGATGGCCGAATTATATTAGCTAATGGAGAAACTATCAATAAACTTAAAATTATAATAGGATCTGTATATGGACTGTCTATAGATTATAGTAAATGTTTAGCAATTATTACAGATGGACTAAATGAAATACAAGCAATGAATATAATCCTTATGGGGATTTTAATTCTTTGTTAAATCCTTACTTGGATAAAAGAGCCAATGTAACTAAAACTAATATTAAAATATCACAAGATCTCAATGTTTTCTTAGAAGAACATAATTTAATAGACCCATAGAGGTTATTTAATCCCAGTGTAAAGGAATATACACATGTAGATCAAAAAATAAGAACCCATCTCAAACTGATTACATCTTTCCTACAAAACAACTCATGTCAATGATACATACAGTCTCGATAAGATCAATTATATGTTCTGACCATGTAGCAATAGAAGTGAATATTACTCCTCATAAGGCTTATAATTCTTCCAATAAGAGAAGGATCTTTAATAATGAATTACTTATATATCCAGACTTTCAAAAGAAAATACAGGAGGTAGTACAAGAATTTTGGCCTTACAATTTTAATGGGCAACAAACAGTTTATTCACTATGGGACGCCTTTAAATCAGTAATAAGACGAGTGATAATTTCATTTCAGGCATGGCTCAACAAACAACAAAAATTTCAGCAATGAACTTTTGAACAAAAAATTAAACTACTGGATCAGTTAATAATTCAAGACTATGGTAAGTACATTCGGGATTGGTATAATTGTAAGTTACAATTACAAAATCAGTTAAAAGAAGCAACTAATAATATAAAAAAAGTAAAAAGAGCACAATGTCTTCATGGAGATAAAGCCAGTAAGTTGCTTGCTAACCTTTTGAAAAAGGGAAAGAACAAAATATTATTGGGACCTTAATAATTCAAGGAGGAATCCCAGTTAACAATAGAGAGGGATTAGAAGAAATAGTATTCCAGAATTATAAATCTATATATGAAAAAGAAGAGAATATAGAATCATTCAAAATACAAACTTTTGTAAACGATCTTAAATTTTAACATCTAGAAATGAATAATAATCCAATATCACTAGAAGAAATCAAAAACACTATCCAGTCATGCCCTAAAAATAAAAGTCCAAGTACAGATGGTTATAATAATGAGTTTTATCTATGCTTTTGTGAAACTATAGCCTTTTGGTTTCATAGAATAATACAAGAAGCAATGGATGAGGAAGGAGACTTCTCCCAGACAATGATGGATGCAATAGTAGTCCTAATTTCTAAAGACAATAAATCTGGAGATCAAATTGGCAGCTATAAACCTATTGCCTTGCTGAACACAGATAATAAAATTATAGTCAAAACCATAGCAGCGAGACTCCTGGGGGGACTTCCTTCCTCTATCCACACAGATCACTCAGGCTTCATTACGAAACGGACCACAGCTACTGCAATTAAGAAGATTCAATTATTAGTCCATCTTGTACAAAGACTGCCAGACACCTATTATGTTTTAGCACTTGACACTACCAAAGCATTTGATTTGATTCAATGTCAATTCATGCTTGAAATATTGAAGAAATGGAATATACCCAATAATTTTTTTGAAAATAATAAAACTACTCTATTGGAATCCAAGAATCAAATTTTTACCTAATGGTATATCAACAAGAGAGATAGAGATGAACAATGGGGTTCAACAGGGTTTTCCCCAATCACTAATTTTATTTATACTAATTATTGAGCCCCTATCATTGAGAATAAACGCAAATCAGAATATTAAAGGTATTACGGTGGGAGAAGTAGATTATAAATTAAGTGCCTTCACTGATGACACTTTGATTATATTTAGGGAACTGAATTCAGGAATTTTCAAATTTTTTTTTTAAATCAAGTAAACCTTATTAATTTTCAACCAACATAACAACAACATAATATAACAACAACATTCTAATGACAGTAAAGTGGACAATTATAGTGACAACAATAATAAAGCAAGTCTAACCAAACATCCCTAACCTATACTACAACCCCTTCCCCTTTCCCTCCTAAAGACCCAGTGCCTTTTACCAGAACCCAGAATCCCTTTAAGTGAGCCATAGCTAGTCAGTAATTAAATAAAAAAACAAAGATCACATAGTTAAACATCTGACACTAAGTAAATTAAAATGGGATACAGTCTTGGGGGAAAGAGATATCAGTGTATACAAAGGTTCCCATCTAGTACAGTAATGATGTTGGCAACGCCTTATAGAAGCAATGTGTGTTTCAACCATAAGTGCTAACAGTATTTCTTGATGCCATTCCTTGTAATGCAGTGCCACAGTATCTGTCCAATGACCAAGCATAATAAGTCTGGCCACAATAGTGATCAGTGCCATATGAACTTTGCGTACGTTGGGGAGGCCAGATGAGTAGATTCCCAACTAAACAGACCTCCAGAGTGAATAAATCTTCCAGACTTAAGAGGGAGTCAAGAGAGTTTTTAATAGCAGTCCAGAACTGGACTATTATTGAACAGTCCCACAACATGTGTTTTAATGTCCCGTTCTCTTTTCCACCTCTATGGCATAAAGCCGAAGCCAACCTACCCATTTTAAACAATTTGATCATAGTAATGTACATATTATGAAGTATACAAAACTGTGTTATGCAAAACCTGTCCTGCTTAAGAAATTTGTATAGCTGATGTCAAACTTCGTGCCAAAGGGACACCTCATATTGAATGTCCAGAACCTGTTTCCAGTAGAGACTTATTCCTGTTAAACTATTTGGATCCAAAGATTGGAGTAATTGGTAAAGCTTAGACACTACATGTGGTTGGGAAGCTAGTGAAATAAAGGAATTGGGTATGGTTGAGTGCCACACAATCCAAGGCTTGGGACCTAGAAAGGAAAGTACGGAGTGAACCATCTGGAATTATTTAAAACACATTGTATGGGGTAGTTGAAAATGCTACCGAGCGAGTGCAAACATAAGCGGTTTATCTCCCTCTAGTAGGGACTGCACTGATAGTCCAGCTAGCTTGGGGCAAAAGGAACTTTGAAGAGGGCGACCCACGATTAAGATATTGAGGTTACCTAATAATGATTGAATAGTCACTCTATCCCATTTCCATCCCATGTATGTGGTCAATTGATGAAATACCTTTAGGAACCAATACAAAGGTGTATTCTGAAGAGGGCCAGGAAGACTAGAGGGCCTAATATAGGGTAGACTATTGATGCAAATACCCTGTCAGTTACAAAGGGAACGTTCCTTCTCCACCCACATGGGGGTATAAACAGAAGTGCGGTCTCCCTCTTTAACAATCCTTTGTAATAATTTACTACTATGCAGGGCTGAATGATGCAAGAAAAAGTTAGGAAGCTGTAAACCAACCCTTCGCCTTAGACATTGTGTGCTTAAAATAGGAACATCTAACTGGCTCACCCCACCAAAGAAAATTATTAATCAGGGTCTGCAGGCAGTTAAACCATATTCTGGGAAGAAAAACATTCAACATACCCAGGGGGTATAAAATATGTGGAAGTACATTCATCTTGATGACATTGATATGCTCCCATAAGGAGAGAGGGAGAGAAGGCCACCTGATAAAATCACATTGTATAGAATCTAATAAAGGACAGAGATTGTCTTTAATTAACCGTGAGACAAATCGGCCAACACAGATTCCTAAATATAAAAGACTACTTGACTGCCAGGCTAGGCCCAATTGAAGGATGTCCTGTTTACACGCAAATCATTGAGAGGCAATACTTTAGTCTTCTGTACATTTAATTTATATCCCGATAAATCAGAGAACTTCTTAATTTCTTGCAAAGTCGCTGGTATAGATTGCAGAGGATCCTCAAGATGGAGTAATAAATCATCAGCATATGCTGATAGGACATATCTCGTTGTTCCTACTTGGATTCCATTAATCTTCGGATTATGTTGAAGAAGGTAGATTAGGGGTTCTAAATATAAATTGAAGACACAGTGAAGGGGATATCCCTGTCTAGTGCCCCATTGAAGGAAGAAAGGATCTGAGAGAACACCATTACATCAAATACGTGCCATAGGATGAGTATGTAATAACTTGATCCATTTAATGAAGTCCAGAAGAAAACCAAATTTACTTAAAGTAGCAAATAAAAAAGGCCACACGACCCAATCAAATGCTTTTTCATCATCTAGGGAGACCAGAATTGCAGGGGTTCTGCTCTTCCCAGACACCAAAATCAATTATGCAATTTCCTAAGATGATCAGCGGACAATCACCCTGACATAAAGCCAACCTGGGTGAGAACAATCCCATACCCGCATCATTATATTGGCTAACACTTTCGCCAATATCTTAATGTCCGTACCTAATAATGAGATTGGGCAATAGTTATCTGGAATAATATCATCCGTGCCTGGTTTACTAAGTACAGTAATAAGAGCTTCAGTGAAGGTATAGTTAGAAAAGCCCGATTCATACCACAAATTATAAACATTCAGCAAGAGTGGAACTAAGTCATCATTAAATGCAACATAAAAATTATTAGTAAGGCCGTCTGGTCCCAGGGCCTTATCTAGGGCCAGCTGCCTAATAGCCTGATGAATTTCCATGGTGGTTAATGGGGCTTTAAGTAAATCTTGCTGAGCCAGATCAAGAACAGGAAGGGGAATGTCTCTTAAATAATCTGTTATATCGGCCAAAGAGGGAGAATTAGCAGAGCCAAAAGCATATAGATTGGTGTAGTAAGAATGGAAAACTTCTGCTATTTCTCTAGAATGAGCAGTAAGAGTGCCTTGGCCGGACTGATATAAGTGAGGGATATAGTTATTGGACTCCATAGTACGGAGCTGGAGGGCTAACAATTTGTTAGCCTTCTCTACGGCTTCCAGATATTTTGTTTCAGTTCTCCAAAGTGCTAGATCTGCCTTTTGATCTCAAAGATCAGAGTACTGGGCCCTAAGATCGTGTAGCTTAGACTAGGTTGTAGAATAGGAACGAGAAGAAATGGTACATTCAATCTGTCTGATATTACTAAGAAACTCTGAAAGGCGGGCCTGATATTGGTGAGACATTTGGAGGCAAAACATATATATTCACCTCTAAAAGAACATTTAAGGGCCCCCCAGAGCACATCGACCACGGAAACTGACTCTAGATTTGCAGACAAAAAGTTTCCCAACCATTCTTGCAGGATCCAAAATGTATCTGAGTCTTGAAGCAATTGAGTGTTAAGGCTCTATATAAAATCTCAGCTGGCCAAATTACTAATATTATGAATTAAACTGACTGGGGCATGATCTGAAACAACAGACACAAGAATTTAAGAAGAAATAACACCAGTCAAAGCTTCCTGAGAAATTAAGAAATAGTCCAGTTTAGAGTATGTACTATGAGAGAGAGAATGGAAGGTATAAAGCCTATCAGTAGGGTGGATCAATCACCATGGCTCAACCAAGCTTAAGTCATCCATCAGAGTGCATAAGCCTTGCTGGCCTGGTGAAAGACCCTCCATGCTGAGCCAGATCTATCGATGTCGGACTGATATATCATGTTCCAATCTCCCCTGATCAAAAGTGTCGAGCAACATATCAAGGCCAAGATAGGACTTCGCTCCATAAAGAATCTTGGAGAATCCACATTAGGTCAGTAAACTGAAGCTAATACTACCATTGTAGATCCCAGCCTTCCATACAGAAATAAATAATGCACTTTAGGATCTCAAGATTCCTTTTCCAGAGTAAAAGGGACACCCTGAGCTATCAGTATAGCCACCCCACTTCTTTGTGTGCTACAACCAACACCATAAGTCTGTCCCACCCGTTGCCGTCTAAAAATAAGTGAGTCTTCCCTAGTAATGTGTGTTTGTTGAAGATAGGCAATATGGGTGTTAAACTTTTTTTAGTGATGGAGTATCACATGGCATTTGCGCTTATTTCACCCCACCCTTTAATGTTCCATGTAACAAATGTGTAGCTGGCCATAATCAACTAGGAAAAAAGGAATACTTAAAGCTCATGAAAGTACAAATCACAATTTGAACAAGAGATGGGTGCAAGGGAAAGACAAGTCTCCCACCACCAAAACCCTCCCAACCTGTTGTCAACTAGTAACCAAAACATTGACCTTGTCATAAACCTCCCCTTCCCCACAGGAGTTTTCTAATATTTCGGGGTATCAACTCAATCAGCAAAAAATCTAACTAAATCAAAGTCCAATAAATACAGATTATTTAAATCTAGGTCAGTTTACCAAAGAAAAACAGATTAAATATCTTGGTATCCTGCTTACTAATAAGACTGATCAAACAATACAAATTAATTACAACATTGCAAAATGAAAGATCCAACAAAAACATAATTTATGGCAAAATGTTTTGATTTCATTGTGGGGTCGTATTTAAGTAATTAAGATGATGGTGTTATCATATTATATATATATATATATATATATTTGTTCCACAAGCTCTTTATGGTACACCCAGTAGTAAATGGTTTCAAGACATCAATCATATTTTTACTAAATTTTTGTAGAGAGGGAGGAACCCTGTATAGCTTGGCAAAATTTAACAAGGCCAGTAAATGAGGGAGGTCTCGGCTGTCCAGACCTTTTGGTATATACTCAAGCTCAAGCTATAGCCAATATTTGGGACTGATCTTTTAATACCAATCAGGAAACAACTATTTTACAAAAAAATTCTTGACGAGGAAAATATTAATATAAATCTCCATCAGGTTTGCCGGCCCAGTGGCACAGAAGGCTGAGGGACTGGATGCCTTATCTCAAACCACGCCAGCGACCCAGGTTCAGGAGCGGACTAGGGTCATCTGGGGTCAGTGGGGAAGGAAAGGATTGAGCATGCAGAGGTAGAGCTGGGCGAAGTGGCTCGAAATCGCTCCACAGTGAAAGCAGAAGTGAAAGCAAATTTGTGAAGTGCTCCATATGGCAAGCGAGTACTTTACATTATAATGGGTAACCACAGAAGTCCATTGAAGCAATGACTTGCGTTACTCTGCCTCCCAAACCACTACCTAATTAATTCTAAGGTGAAGTACATTGAAAACAATGTACTTCGACTCACTTCGCCTTGTTTTTAAGCTCCAAAGGCCAATTTTGCAGTGATTCATGGGATTTCAGGTCACATGGGCTCTAGATTGTTCTGCACAGCCTCAGTTCGGGATAGTGTGTGTAGGAAGCTGTAGGAGACAGTCTGCTCTGAGAGCTCTCTGCAATTCAAACCTTCTAAAAGCTGTTAAAAAAGCCTTTTTGAGTCATTTTCTTTGCTGAAACTTTAGTTCATCGATTGTAGGAAACCCTCCTGTGCTCACATCATCGAGCGTTTATTGTTTGTGTGTGGATTTTGAATGTTAATGTACAACATTCAGTCTGTGTACTGAGAGGCAGTGGAAGCATGACTTGGGGGAGGGGTGTATCTGTGGTGTAGGTAGATTAACTTGGAGAAAAAGTCAGTTCTTTCTGTTTTGATGATATTTTTCTTGTATAACTGTGTTAATGTACACACAGTAATATTTTCAATAATTCTTGCCATTTTTTGCTGATTGTTGTGGTGCAGCAGTGCATAATTTTAGTTTGTTTAAAATATGTGGTTATATTACTGAAGTTTTTGATTTGCTATGCATTACTTAATGTGTGTGAGTATGTGTGTTGTGTCATCAAATCAGACACCTTTTATTGTGCCACATAGTAATTTCAGCAATGTGAACCTGCTATCCACTGCAGCTGTGTGAGTTTTGTACTTCTTTGTGGCATCTTTACTGGTACTAGTACTAGTGACTGTTACTGCAGCAGTACAGTACACTGCCCCCCAGCCTGCGCCAACCGGCAAAAGTATTCTTTTCCAGATTTGAATTTCTGATAGTGAGCACTGGTTAGGTGTTGTGTCTTTGCATCTGCATCTCTTCAGTGCGCAGTGCAAACTTAATCTGTCTGTACATTTGCATCTCTTTAGGGCCCAATCTCTATCTGTAACATAAGTCCCAGTTGTTTCTTTGGCTTCCCTTCAGAGTACTGGACTGGTGTAGTGCATAATTCTGCATGAACATTGTACTCATTAATATGCATTTTTAAGTCAGGACCATCATCATGAATCACTCGTGATACAAATCACGTTCTTCATCATCACGGTCACAAATCCAGTCACAAATCACAATTCACGATCACGTCATGAATCACAACTTTAATTTTATTACTAGTTACTTGGATGTATTGTAAGCCTCTTTTGTAGTATCTCTCCAGGCTTCACCACCCCACCATTATACTCATTAATACGTGTTTTTAAGTCAGAGAGTTTTGTGCTACAGCTCATCGGGGAAGTACAGCCTAATACAGTTCCATATTTGTTATCGCACACCGTCGACACCATATCACGTTCTTCATCATCACAGTCACAAATGCAGTCACAAATCACGATTCACGATCACGTCACAAATCACAACATTAATTTTTTACTAGTTACTTGGATGTATTGTAAGCCTGTTTTGTAGTATCTCTCCAGGCTTCACCACCCCACCACTGTACTCATTAATAAGAGTTTTTAAATTGGGGAGTTTTATGATACAGGCTCAGCTCATCAAGGAAGTACAGCCATAGGCATTCATGTTCCTTCATGTACAGCATGTGAGTTACAGTACTATAAGTAGTGGTGGGTGAAGTGGCCCCAATTCAATCTGCGAAGTGATTCACGGAGTAACACAGAATCTGCAGAGTACTCCACAATGTGAAGCGGAGTACTTCACTTCAAAATGTGGAACGTGAAGTCCATTGAAACCGAAGACTTTACGCTATTCTGCCTTCCCCAAATTACTTCTTCATCAATTTTAAGGCGAAGTATATTGAAATCAATGTAATTCACTTCACTTCGCCTTGTAAATGAGCTCCAAATGAAATTCTGCAGTGATTCATGGGATTGCAGGTCACATGGGCACTAGATTGTTCTGCACAGTCTCAGTTCTGGCCTGGGTACTGTGTGTGTAGTGGTAGCTGGAGACAGTTTGCTCTCAGAGCTCTGCAATTCAAAACCTCTAAAAGCTGTTTAAAATGCCTTTTGGAGTCTTTTTTTTTTTGCTCAAAATTTAGTACATCGATTGTAGGAAACCCTTCTGTGCTCATGTCATCGAGTGTTTATTGTTGTGTGTGAATTTTGAATGTTAATTTAGAACAGTCAGTCTGTGTACTGTGAAGTGTGCTTTGAGAGAGGGGCGTATTTGTGGTGTAGGTACATTAACTGGGAAAAAAAGGCAGTCTTTCTGTTTTGGTTATATTTTTCTTGTATAACTGTGTTAATGTACACACAGTAATATTTTCAATAATTCTTGACTTTTTTTGCTGATTGTTATGGTGCAGCAGTGCATAATTTGTCTGTTTAAAACATTTGGTTATATTACTAAAGGTTCTCAATTTGCTACACATTACTTGTAGTTTGTGTGTGAGTGTGTATGCAATGCGTGCCATTAAATCAGACACCTTTTAACCTGCTATCTACTGCACCTGCATGCATTTTTTTATACTGCTTGTGGTATAGAAACATGGAAGTTGACGGTAGATAAGGACCGCAAGGCCCATCCAGTCTGCCCATTTCTTTTTCTACCTTATGAATGTGCCATCAGCCTTTGCTCTGTCAATGGCCTATCTAGTTATACTCATCTGTATTGCTCCCTTATGCCTATCCCATGCCTGTTTGAAGCCCTGCACTGTATTCATATCCACCACTTCCTGAGGTAGGTCATTTCATGCATCCACCACCCTTTCTGTGAAAAAGAACTTCCCCACATTACCCCTTAATTGGCCTCCCTCTAATCTCATGTTGTGTCCTCTTGTCCTGCTATTTTCCTCATATTGAAACATGTTAGACTCTTTCACCTTGTTAATGCCCTTAAAGTGTTTGAATGTTTCAATCACAGCACCTCTCTCCCTCCTTTCCTGTAGGGTATACATACTGAGCTCAGTTAATCTGTCCTCATATGTTTTCTGATGCAGTCCCTGCACCATTTTGGTTGTCCTTCTCTGGACTGCCTCAATTTGATTAATGTCCTTGTGAAGGTGTGGCCTCCAGAACTGCCCGCAGTACTCCAGATGGGGCCTAACCAATGTCTTGTTAAGAGGGATTATTACCTCCATCTTCTGACTTGTGATACCCCTACTAATAGACCCCAACATCCCTCTAGCCTTACCTACTGCTTTAGTGGTCTGCTTGGATGATTTCAGGTCATCAGTCTCTTTCTTCCCTTGTGACTGCCAGCAACTCCCCTCCCAGCCTATAAGTGGTCTCAGGGTTTCTCTTCCCTATGTGCATGATCTTGCACTTCTTTGTGTTAAACCCCAGTTGCCACTCTTCCGACCATTTTATTAGTTTATCCAGATCGCTTCTCATTCTGCTCATCCCATCTGGATGATCTACTCTGTTGCAGATCTTGGTGTCATCTGCAAACAGACAAACCTTACCCTCCAGTCCATCTGCAATGTCACTGATGAAGATATTGAAAAGGACTGGCCCCAGGACTGATCCCTGAGGTACCCCACTTGTGACTTGCATCTCTTCTGACTGTATACCATTTACCACCACTCTCTGTTTTCTGCCCATCAACCAGTTTGCCACCCAGTTGACCAATGTCTGACCCACCCAAGCCTACCCAGCTTATTAATCAATCTTCTATGTGGAACAGTATCGAAGCTTTGCTGAAGTCAAGGTAGGCAATATCAACTGCTCCCCCTTGGTCCACCACTCTGATTACCCAGTCAAAGAAATCTATGAGATTAGTTTGACAGAACCTTCCTGTTGTAAACCCATGCTGTCTTGGATCCTGTGCTCCTACGGATTCCAGGTGTTGCACTATCTTTTCCTTAAGGAGTGTCTCTATAATCTTGCCCACTACTGAGGTAAGACTGACTGGTCTGTAGTTCCCTGCCTCCTCCCCCCTGCTACCAACCTTGTGGAGTGGGATCACATGAGCCCTTCTCCAGTCTTTTGGGACCTCTCCTGTGCTCAGAGACTCACTAAACAGTTCTGATAATGGCTCTGCTAGTTCCACCTTTAGCTCCTTTAGTATCCTGGGATGTATGCCATCAGGTCACATTGCCTTCTCCACCCTGAGCTTATCGAGCTCTTGTAGGACCCTTTCCTTTGTGAAGGGACCAGTGCACACCCCCACCGTGTCCATGGTGCTGAGCTGTGGGTTCCTGCCCACCTTCTGTTCAGTAAATACTGAGCAGAAGTATCTATTTAGGATAGATGCTTTTACATGGTCCTCCTCCTCACACACGCACTTATCCCCTTTGATTTTAGCAATACCCCCTCTGGACTTTCTTCTTTCACTAGTGTATCTATAGAATGTCTTGTCACCTTCTTTTACTGTCCGTGCTAGTGTTTCCTTGTTTGGGCCTTTGCCTGCCTTACTGCCTTCCCTGCTTCCCTTAGGGAAGTTTGGTATGCCTCCCTATCTTCATCCTGCTACATTCCCTTATATTTCCTGAAGGCCAGCCATTTGGCTCTGACCTTTTCTGCTACTGTTTTTGAGAACCAAAGTGGTTTCCTTCTTCTTTTGCACTTCCTTTTCTCACTAACAGAATCGGATGTTGCTTCAAGTATTGCATCTTTAATGTTTGCCCACTTTGCCTGTACTCCCTCACATGTATTTCTTTTTGCCAGGGCTAGCTTAAGTCTGTTGACCATCTTATCAAAGTCAGCTCCTTTGAAGTCCCATATTTTTGCCTTGGAATGGGATGATTTAGTTCTAGTGGCCAAATTGAACCATACAATGTGATGGTCACTGGCCCCCAGGTGACCTTCTACCTGGAGATCTGTGATCCTTTCCCTGTTAGTCAGTACTAGATCTAGGATAGCCCTGTCTCTTGTGGGTTGTTGTACTAGTTGTCTGAAGCCCTCCCCCTGCAGGGAATCTACCATGTGTCTAGTTCTGGCAGATGTCCCTGCTGGTATTGACCAGTCTGTATCTGGCATGTTGAAGTCTCCCATTATCAGAACCTCCCCTTTAGCTGTCATATTTTGTATATCTTCTAACAGTAATGTGTCTATGTCCTCCCCCTGGTCTAGAGGCCTGTACACAACCCCAGCATGGGTGAAGGCAGGCATACTCCAAGCACTCCATGGTGTGCAATTTTATTTAAGGGGGTAGCAAATAGGATCTGAACTGCTTTCTTTTTCCATGAAAACTAGCAAAGAAAATACTGAACCTTTCTGTAATTTTATTCATAGGAGTCAAAACTAGAAGGACTGGTCACTAATACTCTCTTTGCATCCCAAGGAAAATACAACTTTACAGGCTCTGGGCTGGTATGTGGGTGTCTTAGGGAACAATGCATGGCATTTGTATTTACCCATGCATGGGAACAACCACTGTCATGAGATACAAAAGTTGTATTTATTGTGCCAAATGAGGCAACAAACACGGTCCTGGTGTACATTTGTATATTGTCAGGCTACACCCCCGGGGGGGGGGTAGCTCACCCTAACAAAGGGGGGGTAGCAGTGAGTTCTCCTGGTGTGCAGATCTGAAATCCCTGGCTACACCTCTGAACCCCAGTTCATATGGCTGTC
Source organism: Neoceratodus forsteri (assembly GCA_016271365.2). Taxonomy (NCBI): domain Eukaryota; kingdom Metazoa; phylum Chordata; order Ceratodontiformes; family Ceratodontidae; genus Neoceratodus; species Neoceratodus forsteri. The sequence goes on along the minus strand of CM057453.1, from coordinate 1,316,811,063 downwards.
CCATTTCCTGTTTCCAGGGTGACTCACAGTTCTTCTGGCTCCTTATGTGTATTCTGAATTTCTGTAGGTTTGATATTTTCATTGACATAAAAGGTCACTCCACCCCCCCCCCCTTTTTGCACCTCGGTCTTCTGAACAGTACATAGCCAGGTACTGAAGTTTCCCAAGTGTGGTTACTGGTAAACCTTGTCTCAAGAACGGCCAATATGTCCAATTGTGCCTCTGTCATTATTGCCTGCAGGTCTGGGATCTTGTTCTCAGATCAAGAGCATTTGTGTACATGACTTTCCATTGGCCAGATTGCATGTTAGGTTGTTGGGCGAGGTCTGGCATTTCCCCTGTGTGTCATATGGGGAGCTGGACCTTTTTCCTTACCTGGTGATGCAAATGCACTACAAACATGCTGAACTCCTGTTTGACCACTAGCTGAGGGGGGATGGGTATTCTTCCCATTCGGTGTATGGGGTGCTGCACCCCTCTCCCCATTTACTAGTTTAAATATTCTGCAAAGGCATCAAACTTCTGCCCCAATGCACTGACTCCCTCCTTAGTCCTCTTTACTGGTAGTGGATTGTTACTGCCATGCACTAATCCCCCAACTGGCAAAATGTATTCCTTTCCAGATTTGGATTTGTGACTTGTGAGCACTGGTTAGGTGTTGTTGTGCTTTTTCACATGCATCCCTTGAGTGCGCAGTGCAATCTTAATCTGTCTCTGCATCTGCAGTGTCCATTAATTCGGGGAGACTGCATTTCACTTCATCAGCACTGGGGAATTTTCTGGACACAAGACAGTAACATTTTGTCAGCACTGGGGAATTGTCTGGACACAAGACAGTAGCATTTTGGGGATACACATTTATTCTGGTGACTTTGTGTGTGACCACTGTGTGCATGACTGAATGCACCATTAATTCTGGGAGACTTTGCATTTCTTGTTATGCTCTCATTTCACTTCATCAGTACTGGGGAGTTTTCTGGACACCACACAGTAGCACTTTGGCATGCACATTAATTCTGAAGACTGTGTGGGTGAGGTGCTGCCGATATTGTTGTCACTCCACCTTACTTCGCGTTTAAGGCGGAATGACAATGTGAAGTAATAATAACAAGGCGAAGTGAGGCTTTCCTATGGGGCACTCCGCGTAGCAAAGTGCCAACACGAAGTGGCCACTTCTCGTTCACTTCGTAGGTGGATTTTAAATTCGCTGCATCTCTATCTGGAGGACAGCTCTCCTTTCTTGGGAGAGAGGGGGTAGTATATCCCACTTTCTGGCATCCCCCAGTGGAGACTGAGGGTGCTGCAGCAGTCAGGATCTCCAGTAAGGGTATTGGCTGTGGTGGCACTCCTGTGAACATGTGCAGGATCATGCACATCTTGCACTGGTATGCATTGCACAGCTGAGCCAATGGGAGGACAGAAAAGTGGAAAAACCCCAGTTGCCTGGTAGGCAAAGATGGGTCCAGTGGGATGGCTCCCACGCACAGTTTCAGGTCCTGCCAACTGATGATTGGCTCTCCCCCTGCTCCCTGGTTGCTCTACTAGATTCTAGATAGAGTGCCAGTAGGAGTTGGTGGTCCCGCTTCAGGGGGCTCAGAGCTGGGGGGTTGGGTGGCCAGCAGAGATGAACAGGAGATGGGCCCAAACCAGGAGTTGGTTGGAGGGCTTCAGGAGTGTGGGAGAAGGCCGTACCTGAGAGACCACACCAGAGAGAAGCCAGGAGGCTAGTGAGTAGGGGCATAAAGAGAGTTGAAAAAAAATTTCCATCAAGTTTTATTTCTTTCAAAGATGGGTAAAATTAACAAATCAGAATTGTTTTATTCAATTATCACTCATACTCACCAGGCCAAAAATAAATTTGGAGTTAATTTGATTCCACATTTATGTGCTCCAATAATCCTTGGAAATAATCCAACAAATAATTTACATAGAATTTTTCATCTCCTTTATGAAAACTCTATTACATCATGGAAACAGTTATTATACTTAAATCAAATCCCTACATATCAACAATTTTTAGAGCTGAATAAGATTTATAAAATCCATAATTTAATTTCATTTGAAATTATTTATAGTAAACTACAGGATTATTGCAAGACATACAGTATAAGATATATGGCCCAGATTTTCCAATTCAGATTGAAAAAGAAAAAAATACTTATACATAATTACCTAAAAAAGAAACTTTCAAAATTCTACACAGCTATAATTAATTTTTCTTTTAACCAGGAGAGACACACTAAGCTGAAACTTTTTTTACAGGTGGAACCTGGGAGCACAAGGAAGTTAAGTAACTTGCTCAGGGTCACAGAATATACAACAGGGGGCTCTGGGATTCAAACCCAGGTTTCCAAGTTTGCAGCTCAGAGCCTTAAACCACAGCACTACACTGCCTCCTCATCACAGTTTCAAAAATCAAAACAACAAAAATCTTGGGAAAAAGAAACCGGTGATTGTTTTACTCAAGAACAATGGAAATTAATCTTGATAGGAGCTAACCGTTACAGAAATAATTATATTAAATGTTTTCATGCTGCACACATAAAACAACCCATGTGATTTGCATGCTGCAAGTATGATTTAAATGTTAAATTGGAACCATTTGCATGCTTGTGACATGCGTGCAGCAAGCAAGTATGAAAAGCATACTCTTTATGTTAAATTGGAACAGACTGCAAGCATGCAAAAAGTAAGTGGTCACAAATAACTGCACACATAAAAGTTAAGTGACTTGCTCAGGACCATACCATATACAAGTGGGGGTTGTTGAGATTCAAACACAGGTCTTCAGATCATTTCCAAGTCTCCTGGCTTGCAGTTCAGTGCCTTTAACCACTAAGCTATATTGCCTGCACACATATTGTTAACTTGTACTTCAATACAAATCTGCATACATCTGCATGCATGTGACATACTTATAGCCACTGATATTCTTTAGTTTTATTGTCCCCCCCCGCTCATCTCAGCTGCATGGCTGAACTGTAGCACACATACCAATGGAAACACATGTGGTTCTTCCCACCCCAATACACACACTTACCCAAACAACAGCATAATTACTTCTGTCTTGCCTGTATGCCTACTATTTTCTCTCCATAGTTTTGAATGCTTCTACACAGACAAGCTTTAAGGGGCAAACACAAACGTAGCAATAACTCAACACCCACCCACGTGGCCAGTACCCCCTATGCACACACACTGTAGTGGGTGCAGCCATGCTGCTACAAACAACCCACCAAGGATGACAGGCAGCATGGCTTCATGAAGGGGAAGTCATGCCAGACAAACTTGTTTGAGTTCTTTGATGGGGTGATGCAGGTGGTCGATCAGGGAGGGGCAGTGAACGTAGCCTATCTGGACTTCAGTAAGGCCTTTGACACCATCCCTCACAGATGTTTGGTGAGCAAGCTGGAAAGTGTAGAGGTTGGTGAGAAAATAACCAGGTGGGTGGAGAACTGGTTGGCGGAAAGAAAGAAAGAAGCCAAAGAGTGGTGGTGAATAGGGTGTACTCCAGGATGGGGAGGGAGATGAGTGGGGTGCCCCAGGGGTAAGTAGTGGGACTCCTCCTTTGTAATATTTACATCAGCAATATAGCAGAGGGGCTAAAATGAAGGGTGTGCCTATTTACTGATGATATGAAAGTCTGCAATAGGGTGGACACCCCAGGGGGGTGGAGGACATGAGGCAGGATCTGAAGACTCCTGAGGGATGATCAGAGACCTGGCAACTGAAATTCAATGCCAAAAAGTGAGCTGTGATGCACTTGGGGCATAGAAACCCGCAAGCAAGATACACAATAGGAGTGGAGGACATCAGAATAATGGAGCAGGAGAGGGATCTGGAGATCATAATATCAAGCAACCTTAAGGTAGGTAATCAATGTAGCAGGGAAGTGGGGAAGGTGAATGGAATGTTGGCATGCATTGGCAGGGGCATTATGACCAGAAGAAAGAAGATGCTGATGTCCCTCTACAAAGCCATGGTGAGGCTGCATCTGGAGTACAGAGTCCAATTCTGGAGACCACACCTATGCAAGGACATGGACAGGATACAGAGAGTTCAGAGTAGGCAACCAGGATGGTGCAGGGCATGCAAAGGAAGACAAACAAGCAGAGGTATAAGGAATTGGATCTGTACACGTTGGAGACTAGGAGGGAGGGAGGGGACATGGTTGAAACTTTTAAGTATGTGAAGGAGATCAACAAAGTAAAAAAAGGGTGTTTACTTAAAAGCAAGGAGGGGGCTATAACTAGAAGGAATAGCCTAAGACTGCAGGGAGGAAGATACAGAGGCAATGTGAGGGGGTGATTTTTCATGGAGAGGGTGGTGAAGGCCTGGAACAGACTACCAGAGGTGGTGGTGGGAGCTGAAACTGTGGAAGGATTCAAGGTGGCATGGGACAGACATATGGAGCTGAGTAGTGGGGGGGAAGGGGGCCCGCAGGAGGAGGGATGAGTTGGGGGGGTACTGGGCAGACTAGATGGGCCAGTGGGGTTCTTTTCTGCTGACAAGCTTCTATGATTCTATGATTCTATAGATACAAGTCGAGAGTCTCTTACCTGAGGAGTACTAAGGAGCAAGAGGCAGGAGTCTTTAAGAGATGATGTCCATGGGTCAGAGTGCTTGAGCGTACCCCCTTGAAATGCATGGAGTTATTTTTTTTTTACTATTTTATACATTATGATGGCGAGTTGGGAATAATGAAGTCCACTGTTCTACTAATAAGGTCCTTGTTAGTCACCTTTATTAATCTACAACTCTCCATCAATAATGTATAAAACAGTAATAAAAAAATATACCCGGGAAGGGTGCTAATGAGCAGCTAAGAAAGCAGACATCTCTTCTTGAGCTCCATCTCGATAGGACATTATATTATGGATAAAAGGTTTTTTGTGAATGCAAAGTGTCTAAAAAGATCTCTGGGGAGAGAGAGAGATAAGCAGGGTGGAGTAATATCTGGTGCCAAATAGTGGAAAAGAGACCCACAATGCCACTAAATTGATGAAAAAAGTAGCGGTCGTGATGGCACCAGACAGCCCAAGCATTGACACACTTTCAGCATGAGAAAGGGAGACACTGGGCCAAACTCTAATGGAGCAAGTCCTCGTGCCTTTAAGCCCTAAGCTGGATGAGCGAAACTCCATGATGCAGGAAATGAAGAAGGAATTGTTAGGCCAGGCATCCAGGATTGTGGGCACAGAGGAAAGGATCTTGACACTTGCAGACAATTTGAGTCTGGTCCCGGAGGAGCTGTGCCAAGTGAAAGGGGAGCCGATGGAACTGTGGGAGCAGATCAATTATCAAGAAAATTATCAGAGACACAATAATCTCCGTATTCAGGGGTTGCTGGAGGGGAAGGAGGGCAACTCGGCTGAGAACTTTTGTGGCAAGATACTTCCCGGGCTCCTGGGGCTGCATCTAAAAGGGGGTAACTACAAGACTGAGCAGGCACACAGAGTGCTGGCACACTGGCCAGCAGTTGGGGAGCTCCCCAGGCAGATGATTTTCCGACTGCATAACTTTGGCATTCATCAGACCCTGTGGTATGCCTTCAAACAGAAACGGGAAGTAATGTATGAGGGGGCCAGATCGTTCATGCAACAAGATTTCTTGCAACGCTTGCAGTGCCGATGTAGATTGTTTAATGCAGTGCTAGATAAATTACAGGCCCAGAAATATGATTTTCAATTCCTTTACCCAGCCATGGGGCCACAATTACCTTTGACGATGTGGACTGGGTAAGAAAATTTTTGAATGAGATGGGAGGGGCACGCAGGCATGAGGCAGCAGCAGCCGAAAAGTGAAAGTGCAGCTATGGCCCAGGACTTAGGGGGGAGCAGCACACAAGATGATACTACTAGGCTGCTTGCCACTGCAGATTAGAGGACCGTAAATGTGTTGAGAAATTAATAAATAAAGGATCAGAGGAGGAGGGATGGGGGGCTCAAAAACTGTGACTTGCACCAGGCAGATGGAATGATTGGGACCCAGAGGGGCTGAGGATAAAAGATGGTGGGAGGTCCTCTTGTTTCCCACTCTACAGATGTTATGAGGGCCTGCTGGGGGGAAGGGTTGGGACCTAGGACAGTTGCTAATGGGGGGTCCCGCCTTCCCTGACAGAGAGAGCCAGGGAGAAGGGTTAATTTCCGATCCATGGAAGAACGCTGGGAATCGGCCCACACAGCAAACAGGAAGGGAGGTGAGCCAGAGGATGTGAGGGCATAGGCAGAGCCCAAGTATTGCAGGGTACGATGGCCGGTGGAGGTAGGCAGCAAGTCAACAGGCTCGAGTGGATGTGCGGCCAACACGTGGACCTGCTTGGGTGGGGGGGGGGAGGCGCGGGCTGGGAACTGTGGACTGTGGAAGGATTCCAGCCCCGTCATCCCTAGGTGAGCAGGCCACAGCACAAAATGAAGGATTTGGTAAGATTTGTGAGGGGTCCCACCATGGACAGCCTGTAGGAAGTAGCTGGGAAGAGGCAAGTGAAGGATGGCTTGGCGAACTTTGTGGATGATAGGAGACAAACTGCCCCAGCCTTACTTGGATCGGAGGGGGCTTTTGAAGCGGGCTCCTTCGTGGCCGGACAATATCAACAGGGGAGGAGGGTCAGGAAAATGGCCCGAGCCAGCTGGGAGAGAATTGCATGGATTGTGACCTGTGTGGATGTGGGGCTGCTCACTGCCTGGATACTGAACCTGTCAGGTGATACTGCCTGGGCAGGTCAGTGTCGGGACAGTGAGCCTCAACAGAACATAAGGGTACCATATGGGATGAGCAGGGATAGGGCCATAGGAGATGGATCCCCAGTAGGACCCTTAGAAGTTGCTTTAATGAGGGCGGGTGACCCACCCACAGGACTGGTGGCAGGATTGGTCTGACAGGATAGAGACTTGTTTCCAGACTGCACTGGTAAGGTCAAGTTGTTGTGGGAGAGGGATTTGGGGACCCTTATCACTAACGCACAGTGGGCAATGATACTGCAGATACATATGGGGCTTCTAGTATGTAACAAACACAAGGAGTCATAGTTTAAATTTTTTGCACAGTTTATACTGCCGTCCAGCCATGGTACATAAATTCAACCCATCAGTGGCACCCACGTGTGACAGATGTAACATTGCTCTGGGGGCATACTTCCACTATTTCTGGGAACGTAGGGAGCTATGGTCATTCTGGTCAATGGTAGCACAGGAAATAACTGCAATTATGGGACTACAGGTGGCAGATACGACACCCTCACTATTGTTTGGAATGGAAGACTGGGGAGAGGAGGGAGGGGAAGGATATCCTTGAGTGATACAAATACTGTTAACATTGGCTAGGCAGTGTATTCAAAAGACCTGGGTATCACATGTCTGCCCCATGGCAGAACAATGGAAGACATTGGTAATACAGAATCTAGCACTGGAGAGACTGGCATTCAAGCTTCTGGGGAAGGAAGAGTTGCTTCTGTCTTGCTGGGGCAAGTACATATATTCGCTGCCAATACCAGAAGCAATGATGTTATGATTGGGGGTAATGTGACTGTATAATTGCTACTTTTGCAGGTACCTGGTCAGGAGCACCTGGAAAGAAAGTTTGACATGGGAGCCTGCCTGCAGGCAGTAACGCGATGTTCAGAGGGGAAGGGTATGGAATGGAACGGAGACAGGTGTAGCAAGCTTCTAAAGTGGTGAGGTCTATGCCTATTGGGCAGACATAAACAGCAAGGGAGGACTCGCAGCAGAGTAAGTAAGAACAACTAGAACTGTTTAAAATCAAACATGGAAAACAGAGCATTACTAATGCCGGTTGTATGGTGGGAAGGGGGGTGTTTTGTTACATGTATCTAAGGTCTTTTTATGGAAATGACTAAAACATGAATGGCTGCAATAAGGTTTATGTGTGGGTGAAAGTAATGTTTTACACAATAGTGATAAATGTAACCAATGCCGCAAGTCTTTGCTCTGTACCTTGGCCATCTAATGGATGTATGTTTTGTGATTACTTGTATAAAACCAATTAAAAGATCTATACAAAAAAAAATACCCCCATTCATTTCAACGGTGCACGCCCCTGCAGTCTCCCTTGCCCTATGTCATAATATGCCTGAGCATGGGGATGTGGATGTCATCTTCACTGGGAAGGGGGGGATAAGCCTGACTATAGTGGGGCTCCAATAGGCTGTGCATACCATATCACTCAGCTATACCTGAATGCAAAGGCCAGCCCTGATTTTACCCCTGAAAACTGCTCTGATTCTCATCCATCCCTCATGGAAAACATGCTGCTCACACAGAGGATGTCCTGTAAATTTATACATTATGGCAGGGGCGCCACTTCAGATTTCAGCAGGGGGCAGCCAACAACCAGCGGAGGTCAGGTGCTAGTTAGTCCCTAGGTGGCAAGCTCTAGAATATCTGGAACGTCTCTAAAAGGTAAAAACTTATTTGTTGTGACTGAAAATTATATGAACATTGGGAGAAATTCAAATGTGTAAAATTCATCTGTATATATCCCAGAGCAGTGCATCAGATTTGGGCTTAAACCCACCTAGTTACTAATCATTTTTTTTCTTGGCTGAAGTTCTGACCCCCCCCCCCCAAAAAAAAACATTGTCCCAATTTCTCTCCCCAATGCCATTCCATTCAATACCCATCCCATACAGATTGTGAAGCTGCCCTAAAGCACATAAACATGAAAAACACATCAATATTTCAGTCCTTCCTCCTTCCCCAATCGCCCTGTAAAAAAAATATTTACTTTTACTTACCTGGCCATCCTGCCAGAGCCTGCAGCCTGGCCCAGTGTGCCACCAGTCAGGTTTTCAGTGAGCTCCTTCTTCATCCTTCTGCCAGAAGCTTGATGCTAGAACCGACCATCCCAGGTCCCCAACATGGTCTATGATGGAGTCACCTCACCAACTGAACCCACCCAGCCTGTGTTGTTTGCTTCTTGCTTAGCTGCTGCCATGGCGGCTGCCACACTGCACTGATCAAGGCCTATAAAGACCACCCACACTGCTGTCACTGATGCTGCTAGGCCTAGCTTGCAACCGCGGGGGAGTATGTGCTGTTTTTTTTGCGAGGTGAGCCTAGTAGAGTAAGTAGGTAGTCTAGTCTCCAGTTGGCTTCTAGATCACCCTCTGCCCCTTCAGCCACCAGGGGAGATGGTGACTCACTAAGAGTAGATCAACAAAAATAGGCCACCACAACACTGCTATTGAGAGTTCAGTGCTCACTGACTCCTACAAGCTGTAGTGTGCAGCCTGTCTACTCTGTGGTGGGAAAGACAGTGTCGCACTCGCATGACTCATGTACTCTTGCTTGGCTGGAGCTCCTCCATGTCACATGTGATGGTGCCACCACTAATAGGTAGAAATAGTGGACAACGCAATACAGACAGTTGAGTCAGGAGTGCACCTGCAGCGTGAGCGCACACAGGCCAGGAGGGCACTTATTGAGCAAAAGATTAAATTCAAGTTTAATGCCATTATTGCCACACCATAAGAACAACCTAGTCACAAATTGGGGGGGCAACTGCTCCCCTTTGCCCTACCTAAATGGCACCCCTGATTTATGGTAGAAATGTATTCTCGGGTGCTAATATTGGTGCAAGTAAATACAATGGTTTCCACTGTCTTCTGAGATACTTTATCTCCATGTTTCAGCATGTGTCCTGATCATTGTGAGGGTTAGTGTTCCTCATTGTCTGTCATTTTGAGTGTCCATATCCCTCATTTCAGTGGCAAAATGTGAGGTATTGTGCATGCTTCCAAGACTCCAAGAGGAGGCAGTATAGCGCAGTGGTCTAAGGCTCTGAGCTGCAAATCTGGTGACATCCAGCAGACCAGACCTGGGTTTGAATCCCACAGCTTCCACTTGCATACTGTGTGACCCTGAGCAAGTCACTTAACCTCCTTGTGCTCCCAGGTTGCTCCTGTAAAAAAGCTTCCAGCTTAGTGTGCTATACCTGGTTAAACAACTAAATAAATACTCTACTCAGCACAAAAAGTGCTGAGCATGGCCATAGTGTATATGCTCCATACAGTATGACAAAGGGACAGTGAGTGAGCAGAAACAGTCAAGGAGAAACACATTTGTAGCACTAAGTTTGCATAATAGGATCTGCATAGCCCCAAACAAAAAGGTCAGGCTTCACAACACAGAGACCCCTCTTTGCAAATATGGGATGTTGGCCGACTATATTCTATGCATTTAATGCAGTAAGCAAACAATACTTTACAAATTAATGGGGATTTAATGACAAAAATCAAAAGCCATTAAACAACTTGCAAAAGGATCAGAATTATTTGAGTTTACCTAATTGTAATGGGAAATCAATAAAAAGGGTATCTTAATGGCTCTAATTGCTAGCAATAGTATGAGAAATAGTAACTGATGTGCTTTTTAGATGAGATTTGCACCAGCTTAGTTGCTGCACACATGGCAAGCGTGCAGCATGTGAACCTGATGTGATTTTTAAATGGTGTTCACAACAGCTTAACTGCTGCTCTCAAGTCAAGCATGCAACACATGAACCTGATGTGATTTTTAGATGTTTACACCAGCTTACCTGCTGCACACATGTTATGCTTGCAGCATGCAAACCTGATTTGCTTTTTAGACCTGGTTTGCTTATGTTCACTTTGTGTATGTGACCCGCATGCAAGCATAGCACAATTAAGCATGTGGCATGCATTCTGTATTTACACAGCACACTTATATTTCTGTAAGGGAATAAAAATATCAAGACTGCAAAAAATGAAACTATACAGTATAAAATCATTAACAGGGCCTATTTGACACCTTCATCTATAGCAAAGAGCAGTCCCACATATAACCAAGAGTTTGGGCATGGTTGTGGGCTAAAGGAAACTATGCTACATTGCTTTTGGGATTACCCATATATTAGAAAATGGTAGGAAAGTGTAGTAAAAAATATTTCTAAAATAACTGAGTATCAAATACCATGTACACCACAAGTATTGTTATTAAATAATTTAAACTCCTTAAGGTGTACACCAACACAAATGAATATAATATACATAGGGTTCATAGCTATCAAAAGACTAATTCTCAAGTTTTGGAACAGCCAAGACATACTTCGAAATATAGACAAGGAGTGGGGCTTTATTTTCTATGAATCCTTACTGTTTGAAAAACTTACATGCGTTATTGAAGATAGAGACTATGAACATAATCAAGACTGGAGAGAACATATGTCACTATTCCCTCCACTAATGAGACTCTAGATTCTGTGTGGGGGAACCCCTGACTAAATACTACTATAAGTAACTGTTGTAATTAATATGAAAGTTATCGATCAACTGTATATACATGATGTATTATCTGTATGAAATTTTTATTATTGGAAATAAATTGAAATAATAAAAATATATTAAAAAAGGGAAGAAGAATTGGAAAAAAAACTAAGTCCAAAAACCTTTTTCATATGAAGGCATCCTTTTTCATATGAATGAGAAAACCATACGATAATGATCCCTTCATATGAAAACAGAATTTAGACTTAGTTTTTCTTCTTGATTCTTTCTTTGTATGAAAGCATCCTTTTTCATCATTCATACAAAAACGGATGCCTTCATACAAAAAAAGAACCGGAAAAAAAAGTCCAAATCCTTTTTTCATATGAAAGGATTCTTTTTCATATGGGCCAATTTCTTTGTTGGATAGGCATACCAAAAAAGAAAATCAGCTCACGAAAAATGATTTTTAAATGTATAAAAAATACATTACTGGGTCATTTTTCCACAAACTAAGTGCAGAAGCCACCTAACAGGGTCCCAGTTAACAAGATATATGTGTGTGCAGGTTGTAAGTTTTTTTTATATTTATAATTTTTTATTCTTTTTTCAGAAAAAGTACATACATATAGGAACAGAAAACATGGAGGAGAACATCTCCTGGTTAGGTTGCATACATTTTATGTTACATGTTATTTGTATCATAATACAGTCACATTATACTGTCATTGTAGATTACATTACCTAGCGTTATAGGGACTCAGATTTCATTTCTGAAGGGAAGGGACTTTACCCTCCATCCTCCCCAGAGTGTTTGAACAGTCTATTACTTCCTGGTTAAAGTTCATGACTTTCTCTACAGGTTGTGTTTGGCCCCTTTTAATTTACCATGTTCATTTTTTTACATTTCTACTCTTCTGAGGTGTTTTTTCCCTGCTGATAGCTTTACTTTGTGTTAGGCTAGTCTACTGCCTCCTTTCATTCCCCCTCTTCCTCCCCCTTCCCTGGTTCCCTTCTGGTTTAACCGCCACCTGGATCTGTCCGGTAGGATTTTTCAGGTGGTACTGTCTTATCAGATAGGTAGCTGTAAGGTTTTACTGTCCAAGTACACCTATGGATTACCTTAACTTGTAAACTGTCCTTTCTGTTCCTAGAATTTTTAGAGAGAGTGTAAGTGACATACCTTGTGGGTCCTGGCAGCTGCTGTCCAATGGCAATAGTGCTGTACTTATATATTTGGGGATCCAGGTGGGTCTAATTCATCTGTATGCTTATTTATATTTAGAAGGAAGGTGAGGGTGTTAGGTCCAGGCAGCAGATCTATGAGAAAGAGCAAGCTTATCAATATTTAGTAGGTTATTTCCTCAGTTACTTTTTCCACTCTGGGCTAAGTAGTTCAGAGTTTTCCCTTGTGTTCATAACTCTATATCCATTTTACCCTTAACAATAGTGGTTGTAACAGTCTTCAGTGGTAAATCACCTGTAGTAACATGCCTTGAAGTAGATATACATAACTAGGTAAGTAAAAAGGAAACTAAAACTATGTACTTATATGAAGTCTCTGACTCCACAGGTGTGGTGTATCTGTTTTATCTAAGTTGTGTGTGTGTGGGGGATGTGGCTTAAGGGAAGGGGACTCAGATCAGAGGACAAAGTCAGGGTAGTTGTCTAGTTGATATAGGACCCACTTTCTCCATCGCATCTTAAGTGAGGGTGCCCTGTCCTGAACTTTTGCTGTGAGCCTCTCCATTGAGTATATATCCAGAGTGATCATCCACCAGCTCTCTTTAGTGGGTGATCTCTCTGTATGCCATAGCCGTTTGATGGCTTTTTTTGCTGCCAGGATGAGGAGCAAGATCAGTTTGTATTGTTGGGTGTTCAATGTTCTTCCCTCTGGGAGGATAGCCATCAAGACCAGTGCTGGTGTAATGACCTCTGGGCAGTTGAAAATGGCCTCAATCTCCTGGGATACCTCCCACCAGTATTGCTGAATGGCAGGGCATTTCCACAAAATATGTGAGGAGTCTGCCAGGGGATGTTCACACTGTCTCCAGCACTTCCCTGTTGCTGGAGAGGAGTATTTGGCTATTACAGCCAGAGTACGGAAAAATCTCATCCTACATTTCCAAGTGTATTCTCTCCAATACATGGCTGATGCTACCTTATATGAGGCTGGCATGTATTTGTACCAGGTGTCAATATTGATATTAGTGTCTAGTTCAATGTTCCATTTGTTTAAGACTGTTTGAGTGGAGTCGTTGGGAATGTCCTGGAGAGCTTTATATAAGTGGCTTATAAGGTGGGGTAGGGTGTGTCGTTGTATAAATGTTAGCAGTATGGTTATCAGTTGAGAGGGTTGTTCTTTTGTTTGGGTTAATGCATCTTCTCTTGGCTGTAGGTACAAGTGGAATTTGAGACATTTATAGAATTGGCTTTGTGGTATTTTGTATGATGCTTGCAGAGAAACCAAAGAAAGATTCCTGTATTACTCAAGAACTGGTAGGTGTAACGGATCTCAAACCTTTGCCACCCCCTCAAAGCTCCACCTGTTTTATTTGGTAAAAAAGTTGTGTCTGATACAAGATCCTGCATGAAGAGCTGTTCTGCTGGGGTGAGATATCTGTTCCAGACATGTATCCACTGATGGAAGGTTTCAGCCGTGTACTGTGAGAATTTGTTACGGGGGTACAGTGTGGGGGTTGCCAAATAAGTATAGGCTAATATACTATGTGTTGTTTAATGACTAATAATTACAGGTGTTGTGTGCTGGATAACGTCAGCCTGGGGTGATTAGGCACGAGGCACGCAGGCCGAGTGCGACTAATCGCCCAGAAGTGACGTTATCCCAGCACAACACACACCTCTGAAGTGCATTATTGCTATTATACAATGGCTCATGTGTAAAACTAACAAAAAATAAAGATGAAGAAGTAAATTTAAAGTTTTATTTTTGACATTTTTTTATGTGGGTAGGAATACTTTATAAAAAAATAGTGCTGATTGTTTCAGCCAGTAGGTGGAGCTGCTGGGTTTTTTATGGGGGTCTTCTCTGTTGATGCTAGGAATGTTTTTCAGTGCTTCTTCTACTGTTTTCTAATGTTTTTTATTTTCTTTTTTGCCTGTCTTTGTGTTTCCTGGCGGTGTTTATCTGCCATTGGAGATTGAGGCTGTACTCCGTTTACAAGCGCATTGCCCTCTGCCATGGGGATGGAGGTGGGAAGGCGATAAGGATGGTTTAATTGTTTTGACACTGTGGTGGTGTTTAATTAAAAAAAAAGAACAAGAAATTTAATTGAAGACGACCGAACGAGCAGTATGACAAGAGCTGTGCAGTGAAAGACGCTCTTGCTCAGTCTGGTCGTTCAGTCACTAGGTCGGGTCATTCACTCACTGAGATGTCAACTCTGAAGTGAGAGGAGTCACTGTGTTTTGCTCGGTCTGGTCGTTCACTCGCTGACACGTCAAGTGTGAAGTGAGAGGAGTCACTGTGTTTTGCAATAGAATAGAAATAGAGAGAAAACCTGCTTGAGGACTGAGAAAACCTGCTTGAGGACTGAGCGACCCGTTATGAAATGGGCATGCAGTGAGTGTTTAAAATAGGCGCTCACTCGCTGTGGTCCCGAAAAGAGAGGATCAGCGAGGCAGTGTTTTTTTTTCTTTCACATAACTTAGCAGTAGCATTTCTGTCAGCCTTCACTGAAAGACCGTGTTGTCAGTGTGACGGTGTTTTTTTATGTGATTTCTTTAGGGGCAGACCAGGAAGTGAAGGTAATCGTGGTGTTAGCGAGGAGGGTAGTGGAGTAGTCAATCGCTGTCGTGGAATGATTCAGGATTTTTTTTTTTTTTACATTTGATGCAGTCTCTTGTGTGCTGGGACTAGACCCGTGATGTTGTACTGGGATAACATCACTGGTCCATTACCAGTCTGACCAATCAGAGTCAGTCTTTCTTTCTTGCCATTGTATAATGTTTGTTCAATACATTTCCAGTACGGTTGGTGGGGGGGAGCTAACCATTGGCAAATAGTACGAAGATGAGATGCTAGGGCATATTGTCTGAGGTTCAGGAGATTGACTCCTCCTTTATCTCATGGGAGCTGCATAACCGAGTATCTAATTATGGGTGGCTTACCCTGCCAGATAACTCGAGAAATCAGTCTATCCCATGCTTGAAAGTAAATTTTGCTAGGTACTATTGATAATGTTTGGAGGAATTATAGGATACGAGGCAGTATGTTTTGTTGGACTGCCTCAGTTCTGTTGAACAGGCCCAATGTAAGCTGGGTCCAGCTTGTTCTGTCTTCTGTCAGCTGCTGTGTTAGTGGCTCAAAGTTTAACAGCTCCAGGACTGTAAGATTTTTTGTGAGTTTTATTCCTAAGTATTTAATGCCCATACGGTTCCCTCTGAACTTGAAATTAGTTTTAAGTTGTGGGGATAGAGAATAATTATATAGAAGGACCTCTGGCTTTTGATTCTTTAGCCTGTAACCTGAGATCTTTCTGAACTGAGCAAGGAGTTTTCATAGTTCGGGGATGGATTGCTCTGGGGATAATAGGGTTAAGAACTACAAAAGAACCCTAGAGTAAATGCCCTGAGGAATGGGTTATCCCAGAGGATATTGACCTTACAGCCAAATTTTAAAGAAAACACAATTGCACATACCCCAATAATGCAAAGCATCATGAGAAACATGCAAATCCCCATGACAGAATTTGGACTCGGTCAACTTTAAGCAGAATTGCATTGGTGCTGGAAGGCCTCACAGTGCAATCAGCCAAGGCTTAGAACAGCAGACACATACACGTGTTTCTTCCTCATTTGGACTCATCAGTGTGCCATAGCTGTGTCTTAGCCTAGGGAGAGAGAGAGAGAGCCAGCCACCCCTTAAGGGGGATGTTATTTGTTTGGACCATGAAGACCACAAAATGGAGAAGGAAAAGAACTACAAAAGAACCCCAGAGCAAATGCCCTGAGGCATGGGTTATCCCTGAGGATATTGGCCTTACAGCCAATTTTAAAGAAAACACAATTGCACATACCCCAATAATGCAAAGCATCATGGGAAACATATGCAAATCCCCATGAGAGAATTTGGACTGGTTCAACTTTAAGCAGAATTTCATGGTGCCGGAAAGCCTCACAGTGCAATCAGCAAAGGCTAAGAACAGCAGACACATACATGTGTTAGGGTTAAGAGTATGTCATCTGCAAACAGAGAGATTTTGTTGTGTCTACCTCCAATTGGGAGCCCTTCTATTCCTTGATTCTTTCTGATGGCAGCTGCTAGTGGGTCTAGGTAGAGCGTAAAAAGCAAGGGAGACAGCAGGCATCGCTGCCTCATGCCCCCAGACAGAAAAATGTCCCTGACAGAGAGCTGTCTAATCTCAAATAGGCCCTAGAGGGAGGATATATTGTTTGAAGAGTTTGCATGAACTCCTCTGGGATTCCAAATTGTGCTAGCGTATCCCAGAAGTAGGGCCAAGCCACTCTATTAAAGGCTTTCTCAGCGTTGAGGCTTAGGAGTGCCAGAGGGATTTGCCTTTGGGACACATATTGTATTAAGGTTAGGGTACATCTAATACTATCCTGAGCTTGTCTCTGATGCACAAATTCAACTTGGTCCAGGTCTATTAACTGTTGGAGTAGATTCTATAATCTTCTTCACATGATGGACATAAATAGTTTGAAGTCACAGTTGAGTATCGAAATGGGTCTATAAGAGGTTGACAGTTTAGGGTCTTTCTGGGGCTTGAGAACTGCTGATATAATTGTGTATTTCCATGAGGGTGGGGACGGTTCTCCCTCCTGGACCTCATGGAGTGCTTGCGTCAAGTGGGGGAGCAAACATTTGGTGAACGTTTTGTAGAATTCAACTGGATATCCATCAGGAACTGGGGCTTTCTGAGTTTTCGAGGCCTCAAGGGCTATCTCAAACTCCATTTGGGATACTGGGAGTAGTATACTTTGGGCTTGGTTCTGTGTGAGTTTAGGGAGAGCTAGGTTGCTAAGGAATGTCCGTACTGATTCTGGGGGGGGGGTCTGCAGTTTTTAGCTGGTGATAGTACTCCGCTAGCACTTCCCTAATCTCAGCTGGCTTATGTAGGAGTCATCCCGAGGCAGGGTCCCGCAGTTGAGTCACACATGCTTGGGTTCTTGAAATCCTCAACTTTCGGGCTAAGTTTCTTACTCCCTTTGGGTCTCCTTCAAATCAGGTGAATTTCAGATATGCTGTTCAATGTTTTGGTCCTGGAGCTTCTTTAATTTTTGATTAATTTGGTTGAGTTGGGGCATTACACTAGTATCTCCCCGGTGGACAAAAGCCTGTAAGGTATGTAAGGTTTCCTGCAGCTCCCTAGTGGTTTTTTTCTCTATCTCTTTTCCTTTTTGCCGAATAAGTGATTATATTTCCCCTTAAAACCATTTTAATTGTATCCCATAGTATGGAGGCCGAAATAGTAGGGTCTCGATTCTCTGTCTCAATCCGTGGAATGGCCTCTGTTATTATTTGTTTGAGCTTGGGGTCTCAGAGATGCGTTAGATTTAATCTCCACTTAGTGCTGTGTTTTGGTTTGCCCAAGTGAAATTTTGCGTATATGGCTGAGTGGCCCGAGAGAAGGGATGTGTTATGTTGTATGTTTACTGCTACATCTAAATGTTCTACCATTGTGAAGAAATAGTCCAGTCTGGAAGCTGTACCAGTAGGGTATACTCCCTCCCTGTTGGGAATAAGTGCCTCCACATAATGTATCTATGATTTCAAGGTGTGCTAGTGTTTGCCTGAGATATTTTTGTAGAGAGGCAGCCCAGTGTCATGTCGGTCCTGTGGTATCCAGTGCTGGTGACTGTGTGGCATTAAGATCTCCTCCCATGATTAGATGGCCTTTCATCATTGGGAGTAGCTGGTTTAGATAATTTTGTGCTGTTCCTTTTTTTGACACTGGGGGTAGGTAGAGGGAAGATAGAGTTACCTGAGAATTATATAACAGGCCAGTGGCAATTATATAGTTACCCTCTGGATCAACTATTCTTTCCTGTAGGGTGAAGGGGATTCCCCTAGGGATTAGGATTGCTACTCACCGTCTTTTGCCTGAACTATAGGATACTGAGATGACTGTTTGATATCTCATAGATGTGAATTTGAGATGTTCCTCTTCCGGTTGTGTGTTTCCTGGAGGAATACCACCTCCATCCTGTCCCTTTTCAGCATTTGAAGCAAGCATTTTCTCTTGATGGGGTTGTTGAGTCCATTTACATTGAGTGAGATAACTAAAGATGTTATATCCATTGTCTCTGTATATGGGGTTCTTTAATATAATGTGAGTCGAGGTTCTCCTTCGTGACAGGTGGATGTGTGCATGTGTGTGGGTAGTTTGGGGAGAGAGAGAGAACAGCATAGGCATGTTCCGTGAAGCTATAACATTTAACTATATACAGTTCAAGTAACAGAAAACAGAGTACCCAGAAAGTGAACAGCATGAACTTTGCTTCTTTGTAAGTTTGGCCAAACTGGCCTCTGAAATTCCTTTTTAATATCCCTCAGTAGAGATCCTTCCTGCCTCCACTGGGCGGGATCCCTGTTCCCAGGGTAGAGTCTAGTGCCCCTTGTACTTCCAAGGTAGGGGGAGGTACTCCACCTCCCCTATGAAGGAGCGGATGTTGACTCCTTGCGGGGGATAGTCATGTGACCGTGGGCCCTCATAGCAACGCATTTTTGCTAAGAGACGAGGTCCTGGGTATTAGACCAGGGCTTATTCTCAATATAGGCACCCTCTATGGGATATGCAGCAACTCTATGAGGGTCTGATCAGTCTCCCTTGACTTCCCCTATCCACTTTATTTATGGGAGTTTGGTGCTGGGGCGGTGTTAACATTTCTTTCTGCAATGGGAATGGAGGGGGGGTGGGCTCGGAGCCCTGGCTTCTCTAACACAAGTCTGGTGCGGGTGAGGGGCTCTCATCTCTAGAGTCTGGGAGGCAGGGGAGAGGGGCACAGGCAGGCCTACTCCTCCACCCGGAGTGACACTGCCAGGGTCCTCTGTTTTCTTTGGGCTTGCACATGTCATTAATTGTGGTTCGTATTTCTTTCCCCCTCTTCCTGGGGTTCACTTTCTCACATTTGCTCCCCCACCAATCATCGTATATAGCCTCCAGTATGTCTCTGCCCCAGTCAAATATGCGATGACACAGGAGCACAGGCAGGCATCTCAGCTTCACATATGGCCCTGGGTAGTTCTCAGCTTTTCCCAAGACCCTGAGTACACTTCTCAGTTATGTGTGGGAAGCATCTCCCCTGGTTTCATTGCTATTGCCCCCCCCAGTGTCCCTGGTGAATCCCAGTACCAAATGGATCTCCGCAGGTGGGGATGGGGGTGAAACACCGAACCCCACCTTTTCAATGGTCCATTAGGGTGTGTAAGTCCCACCCCTGCCCAGCGTCAGGGCCCTCAGCAAGGGATTCCCATCGGGCCCAATCAGAGCCACTGAGGAGCACACGGGGGGGGGCGTGTCAGAGATGATCACCCACCCAACCCAACTAAGGGGGATCGATGGACGGCACCAGCCCCATACCACTGAACCCCCAACCCCCAGGGGCCTCCACTGTAACCTCCCAGAACTACAGGACCCCCCTCTGCTAGCGAGCCGCTCACCCAGCAACCAACCTCCACACAAACATGGGTTCACATAGCAGTCAGGTGTCCATGCTAAAATAGTGGTCCGCCACCCGGTGCCAGGCCCAACACCCAAGGGAGAAACCCCACAGCCCCCAGACATGCCGCAGGTGAGTCCCCAAGCAACAGGGGATCAGCCAGACAGGTCCCAAAGCCACAGATCTCTCCTCCTTTCCAGCTTGGGCTTCGTGGGAGATGGCTCCCGACATCATCCTCCACAGCTCCATCCCCCCCGGGGCCCAAGGCTGCATTGCAGCATTGGAAACTCCGGTGGAGGGACCCCAGGAAATACAAATCGGAGGCCAAAGTGGCCCCCATGTTCTTTACTTCCCCCTCCCACCGGTTCACGGTTGGTTCTGTGGACCAGCAACTTTGAACTTTTAATTTCTTCAGCCCCCTGGTGTAACATATGGCCCGCTTTACTGTTAGTGGTGCTGTTCAAAAAACACAACCACAATAACAAACCCACACCCAGTCCCCCTGAAGCAGACCCTCAATCCACTGCTGTAATCTGCGACAGGCAAAGCCACCCATACCCAATCTGAATGCTTCTTGCAAGCAGCTTAAATCCAAATTTAAATTTAGACAGCTCTGCCCATCTCCCATCCCAGCAACAAAATGCAGGCCCACCCCAATAGACTGGGCAGAAGTCCATCCCCGCTGTCATGAAAGCTCCTCTCGAACTGTGTACCTTGCTTTGGGCTGGTCACCCATTTAGCAGCACATTACACCCAACCAGCAGCACAGGTTGCACCTTTTGGACTTTACCGATAATGACTAAGCCGTTTCTCTGATGTGAGTCCAGGAGTTCTCCATCCCCCCCCAGTTAAACTTGGCCTCCCTCCACCCCACAATAATTTCAGTATTCCTCCCCCCTTACCTCGTGTCAATTCTCGGACTATGGCCAAGAATGCATTGTAACATGGGAGAATTGGGGGCACCCCAGAAAACACAAAGCGGAGGTCATGGCAGATGGTTCCCATATTCGTTCTCTACCCCCCCCCCGGTCTCCGGTCTGTTCTGCAACCCAGCAACTTTGATCTTTAATTTTCTTCTCTTAGGCCCTGTGGTGTGACATACTGATAATGACTAGGCCACCATCCCGACGTGAGCCTGGGAGTTCTCTGATCCCTCCACCATACTGTCAAACTTTGCCTTCTGCCATTTCATATTAATTTCAATTTCAACATCCCCCCTCTTACATCCTTATAATTCATATACTTTGGCATTTTTAATGTGTGCTAGTCCAATTGGGTGAGTCGGTGGTGGGGATCACTAGTTGGAGGTCATCCAAGGAGGGAAAAGAAAGGAGAAAGTTCCACACAGCCCGCCATGTTCATTTTAGGCCTCTTAAGATATCCCATGAGTCTAAGGTTATGTTCCCTCTGTTCCTTGCGGGTTCTCCAATAGTTCCTTGTTGCTTTCCTAAATGTCTCTGCAGCCACCTCCAATTTATTTGGGTGTGAATTTCATAAGCAGGTCGGCATTATTCAGCGGTGGATCTGGAGAATTGACGGAGGAGCTCTTTCACGTCCTGGATGGTGGATACTGCCTGTTGCCATCTGTTACTTCTGTCCATCACCATGTTTCAGGCCATTTCTCAGATCTCCTGTTCTGGTGGGGCTTCAGTCAGCATTTGTCTTCTCGGGAGGGGTACAGAGATACCCTTCAAATGCAGGAACTGAATCATCTTCTCTGAGGTCTCAAAGTATTTTGGGCCCTCCAGCATCATGATGGCAAGTCATACTGGGTACAGTGTTTAAAATTTAAGCCTGTGCTCCTTCAGGGTTCATAAAATAGGGGCATATGCTTGCCTTTTAGCTGCTACTGCCACTGAATAGCTGTTGTTAAAGAATAATCTGTTACTTTTGTATAGCACAATTTTTTGTTTCTGGGTCATCATTAGTACTTGCTGTTTGGTAGTGTAGGTCAGGAATTTGATAGGAATGGCCCGCGGCCTCTGGTCTTTGCTCTGTGGCTTGGGTGCGAGTGTTCTATGGGACCTTTCAATGTCCAAGGGATACTTGTGTCTAGGTGGAGTATTTCCTGGAGCATCCCATCAAGGAAGGCTGTCGTGTCTCGGCCTTCCTCATCCTCCAGTACACCAGATATTCTTAGGTTGCTCCTTCTGGAGTGGTTTTCTAGATCATCACATTTATCTGTGAGGTCCTTTGTTCTGTCAAAAGGTGCACAATTACTCTTTCCAGTCAGTCTGTTCTTGTATTTAGACGTGAGTGATTGAACTCCAATTCAGTTAGTTATGCATTTATTTTGGCATTTTCAGTCATACAAAAAAATATTTTTTCCATCCAAAAAAGGATTACCCCCATACAAAAAAGGATCAATTTTCATATGGACCAAATTATTTTTTGTTCCAAGCAGTTATCCAAAACACTGCACTGAGCATGGGCAGAACTGAAATTTCAAAATGTATTAACTTTGGAAAGGATTAATAATTGTTTCACCAAACCAGTGAAAGGCACAGCTGGTGGACCAAGCTCTTTCCACCCTGAAAATTTCAGAGTAAAACTCCAAACCATCTGGGTGCTAGTCACTTGTTTTCACTATCCAGATCTCGGAATCACCACATCTGCCTGAAATTAAACTTGGCATGTTAAGAGAATTACCCTCTGACACTGTGCATGCAAAATTTCATTCAAATCTGTTGAATGGTTGTGAAGTTACTAAAGTGCAAAGTGTAAGGTTTAGCATGGAAACCCCTGCTCAACCTTAACTATAGTGGCACTACTGTGCCACTATAATGAACTAGATTGTGGCCTTAATATGGTTTTCTACGGATTCTCAAAGGGTGATAAATTCTCTTTAAGAGATCACTACCTTTCAAAGTTCTTTTGATTGTGGATCTATAACCAAACTGTACACATATAAATGTTCTCAGGCTTGGTCCCAGATGCGTAATAAGAGCAAACTGTGAATGTCTGGCCGATAAATAACCGACTATGTGTTAGTGTACAGTACGTAAAGGGTTTTTTGGGAGAGCTGGAACAAATTTCCATTTAAAACAATGTTTCTCTTACCAGACCACAGTTGTAACCTGCTAATGAGAATTCAGTCACAAGAACTTTGCCGAGTTCCTACACAACTGATCTCAATATGAATTTACTCCCGATACACTACTGAAGGTTACACTTCGTGGATAGGAATTCATAGTAACCAGTTTGACAAAACAGCTAACCTGTTTATAACTTGGTTGAAGAGAATGCAATTTGGGTAACAATTCCTAAGGTGAATAACTCAGTGCATAGGCATTCTCTGGACCTTGCCCCCCAAAAAAATCCCACCAAACTGTACTGCTCACAGAACACTTTTCTTGTCAGTATTGAATACTACAAGCTCTCATTACATTTTAGGCATGCAGTATTCAATATTCTTGAGAAAGACCCAGGTGCTCTCATGCCATTTTAGGCATGTAGTGTTCAATACTCTTGAGAAAGACCCAGGTTCAAATCCTACCAAAGCCACTTGCTATATGACTTTGAGCAAGTCATGCTACCGCCCCGTGCTTCAGTTCCCCCAGCTGTAACACTGGATAACATTAGGACCCCACTGTAAATGAGATGTAACATCTCAGTAAGGCTACACTGGGCAAACAAATGGAAAGGAAATAGGGTAAAGGAGTAGGGAGTGTTTCCTAGGAAAACTGGTTTTAGGAGGGAATTCTCTCAGTACTTGTTAATAGTTTGATACCTTTTATTGGACCAACATAGATGTTACAAAAAGAAAACAACGTCTAAGCTTTTGGACCAACCAAGTCCTATCTCGGAGACTTATGACAGTTGTTCAGATGTCACATTCTATTAACACCCAGATCATATATAAAGAATATATAAAAAAAAAAAAAACAAAGAAAAATTCTCATTGGTTTACAGTACTTAGTTTGAAAAATCACAGATTTAAATGGAATGAACAGAGGGGGCATGGCCAAGCTGGCAACCAGGATGGAAGCTTGATCCTGGAGCTCTGCATGGGATCCATCTAATATTGCATACATCCTACTCTCCGGAGCTCAGTACAGCCAGAAATATATGAAAACCAATTGAGATATCAACAACAAGGCATAATATGTCGAAGAAACAGGCACATATCAACTTTAAACATGCTATGAATGGCCAGAAGGCATCTGGGATGGAGGCCCCGCTAACACGAGCAACCCACAGGTCGAGCCTGTAAGAGCAAAGGCCTACCAGCTCACCAGAAGATCAATCTGTGAGCACCCCATTACTGACTCTGGAAAAATTATTTAATGATTTGAAATATGACTTAACTTCAAAAATGAACTCTGGGTTTGAAAATATGTCGGCTCAGCTGGTGCATTTACAGACACATATCCATGCACTGGGAGAGACGGTGGAGCAACATTCATCCTGATTCGCCAAGGTGGAAGCCAGAGTGAGCACTCAAGAAGATGCCAATCACCAAGTTAAGCTGGTTCTACAAAGGCATTAGCAGAAATTGAGAAATTAAGAGTAAACTTAGACGACCATGAGAAACGTGAACACAGGAACAACGTTCGCATGGTCGGTCTACCAGAAGGAGCGGAGGGCACAAATTGCAAGCCATTCTTCCAGTGATGGTTCAAGGAACAATTAAAATTACCTGAGGCCTGTTCCCTGTAAATACAATGGGTGCATCGGTCTCTGGGCAGCAAACGTCCACCTGAGGAGCAACCACGCCATGTTATTATCAAATTCTTGAGGTACCAGGACCGTCAAGTGGTCTTGGAAGCTGCACAGAAGGTGGGATCACTGCAGATAAGTGCCCAAAATATAAGTGTCTTTCTGGACTACTCCAGATCTCAACAGTCAGAGAGGCAAGCCTTTCAACCAATTAATTAAAGGCTCCATGAGCTACAATGGCCGAGTTCCTACACAACTGATCTCAATATGAATTTACTCCCGATACACTACTGAAGGTTACACTTCGTGGATAGGAATTCATAGTAACCAGTTTGACAAAACAGCTAACCTGTTTATAACTTGGTTGAAGTCTTAATGTATCTGGCTCGACTGATTATTAAAAAACAAGGAATGAGTCACAGAACTTTCACCAACCTGTAGGCAGCCAAACAATTCATTGAGCAGGAGGCCCAGATTCAGGCTAAGGGATCAAAGTGAAATTTTGCAGTGCTGTAGACTTAACATCAAATCCCAAGTACTGTAACTACCTTTTCATCTTGGAGTAAGGTGCGAAAGGGGGCGGGATGGGAGACCCTACGTGGTTTGCATGGCCCACAACTCTTCAAGGCCTACTAAGGCTGGGCTGTGCAATTTCATCCTCTTGTGCTCCATGGGTGCACCCAGAGATGCTTACCTAGGGGACTGATTAAATGATGCCCTGGTCTGCAACTGAATCAACGGGGGCTACGGGCCTCTCCAGGATACATCGGGCTATGTTATCCAACATAATAATGGCTTTGAGGGTAATTGTTTTGCAAGCAACTAAATATTGTGCCCAATAGTCTGTGAATGTGATTAAAGACTGTGCAGTGGCCAAGCTGACTAATCTGAAAAGCACAAGTTGGGACTAATTATTATCTACAGTTTAAACCTGTCACTATGAGATATTTTGTTCAGCATATTTTTCAATTGGCTTTCATTCTATTCGTAGTAGGTAATAAGATTGGTTGTGGGAGCGTTGGGGAGTAGGATACAGTTTTAATTTCAATTCAGATTTAAAGGTTGCCATCTGTTGATCGCTGGGGGGTGGGGGGATTATGCGTTTGAGATGTTGGGGAGCGGGTGTGAGGCTTGCATGTATGATGATACTCCTGTGTGATAAATGGAAGGTAGCCTCCAGAACTTGGGTGAATGAGCAATAATGTATAATCTGACCGTATCACATTTGGGGAGGGTTTCAGGATGATTAGTTTTGTCTCAGAGGGACCTCTCCTTCGTCCTGGACACACCCCGGAGCTACCTTTTTGCACAAAGGGGTTTGATTTGATGAGCATAAAATGACAGCCAGATGCCGGACAACACTCAATCTGCAGTGCTCTATCTTAGCCACTAGAGTGGGCCCTCGCTACCTCCGGCTGGTCACAACACAGAGTTTAATGATTTTAATGTATGAGGTTTCTGTGGCTGGACCCAGTGGGCAGCTCTTCCACAAAAAGAAGGGGGGGCTAGTAGTTTCCTAACCACTGGGAAACTAGGGGAAGAGGTTTTCTTAAAAGGTAGAGTAATTTTAGGGGTGGCTAGTAGTTTCCTAACCACAAGGAAACTAGGGGAAGAGGCTTTCTTAAAAGGTAGAGTAAGTTTAGGGGTTTTATAAAGCACCTGTTGCGATTTAGATTTGGGGATATGGGTTTACCACCATTCTAGAATGGGGGAAGTAGGTGGAGGGGGGAGAAAGTTCAACGGATATATAAGAACAGGGGAGGGAGGTGGGAGTGGAGAAGAACATTTGTGTGGGATATTCAAAAAAGTTATAAGTCAGCAGGCTGTACACTGAAGTGCATCCAGAAAATACTTAAGTTCCATTGGGAATAAGGAGCTTCTATATTTTCACCACCACCCAAATGGGGAACCTTAAAATTATAACTTAGAATGTCAACAGCCTCAAGACTGTGGTCAAAAGAAAGCATGTGTGGATGTACAGTATATTAAAAAATCCAAGGCAAATGTGAGTTTTTAGCAGGAACTGCATATGATTGCTGATGAAGTGGAGAAGCTTTGCTCCTTTTGGGGAGGGACACTGATAACTTCACCCTTCACTTCAAAGGCAAGAGAAGTGGGCATCTGGATCAGACACTCAGCAAGGGTAGAGGTATACTCGTCCAGGGTCAATGGCATGGGCAGATATGTGATAGTCAATGCCACGGTGGAGGAGGAGAGATATACTCTGGTGGCACTATATGGTCCAACCACGGATAACCCAGAGTTCTTCCACCACCTGGCAACAACTCTGGCATCATATCCAGATAATTTAATTATAGGAGGGGACTTCAATACGTACTGGGACATGCATCATGATCACTCCAAACCCCCAGCCTGCATGCCACCTAGGAGCTCTGTGGCACTTAGACATATAGCAAATGAGCAGATCTTGCAGGAGGTGTGGAGATACAGGAACCCCAATGGGGTGAATTTTCCTTCTTCTCTCATGCACACAAAATCTACACCAGACTTGACTATTTCTTGCTTTCCCCAGATTGGTTGAGAGGTGTGGTTGACACCCGTCATGGGCCTATCCTAATCTCAGATCATGCCCCTCTACAGTTGGAAATAGAGAGTCAGGGGAAGGGGATGAGTGCCCGCCAGTGGAGGCTGGACCCCACTTTATGTCATGATAGAGACTATGCTAATCACATTTCCTCTAAAAATACAAGAATTCTTAGAAGTAAACAAGGTAGAAGATATGTCAGCTATAATAACTTGGGAAACCCTCAAAGCCTATGTTAGAGGGGACTCAATATCTTATGCGGCATATAGAAATAAAAAGAATCAAAAAAGGAGGGTGAATTAGAGAAAAGAATTAAGGAGTTGGAATAGAAAGCCATGGGGGAGAAGTGGGAGTAGACCTGTCTGCTTTGAAATGCCTGAAGGGGGAGTACAATCAAAAAGTGTCTAGACGAATTGAGAGAAGTTCTTTAGCAGCCAGGGCAGGTCAGTACCTTGAAAGCGATAAATCAGGCAAATCTAGCCTGGCAAGTGAAAAAACAGCCGTCCGAATGCTCCATATTGGTGATAGAAACAACACAGGGGGGAACTTCAATGGATAAATTAATAATAAACACCACATTCATAGAGTTCTACCAATCTCTATATACCTTCCAAGCCCCAAGAGATGTCAGCCCTGCAGAGTTCCTAGATACTGTCCAGCTACTTATCATGGACACTCTGGACAATGACCAGCTAGGCCAACCTATAGAAGCACCAGAGATTAGGCAAACAATATGGTCTTCAAAACCTGGCAAATCACCAGGACCGGATGGAATTCCAGTAGATTTTTATAAGTTTTTTGGGGCAGACGTAGGTCCTTTGATGACACTGATGATACAAGAAGTACTAACAGGGGGCTCTTTGATAGCCTCCCAGTGTCTGGCCATGATAACAGTGCTCCCCAAGCCTGAAAAGATCCACAGAAATGTGGATCATACCATCCGATTTCACTTCTCATTGTTGATTATAAAATAATAGCCGAAGTCCTTTCAAAAAGATTAGAATGGGTCCTCATGGGCTTGATACACCCAGATCAGGGAGGTTTCATATGAGGTAGACAGGCAAAACATAACCTGTGCCACACCTAAAATATAATATACTATGGATCAAGAGGGGGCGGGGGGAAGGGATGGGGCTTTTTGACCCTAAATGCAGAGAAAGTATTCAACCGAGTCGAATGGACATTTATGTTCTTGGTCCGAAAAAAGTTTAATCTTAATGCTACTTTCTGTTCCTGGATATCCCGTTTGTAAAAATCCCCAAAAGCCCAAATACTAACTAATGACAACTTATCCCAGCCCTTTGATCTATCTAGAGTCACGTGCCAGGGGTGCCCCCCATCCCCCCTTTTGTATGTGTTAATTATAGAGGCCCTAACAATGACTAAGATCCCACCTAGAAATAGAGCGGATTAAAGTGGGGAATGTTGAACACGTTATCTCACTTTTTGTGGATGATGTCTTGCTATTTTTGGCACATCCAGAGAGGGCATTACTAGCCCTTACAGGACTCTTTGAAAGATATGACCCCTATCAGGGCATAAAATAAACTGAGGAAAATGTGAGTGGATGCCACTGGGGGGTGGAACTCCCCAAATACAAATGGTGGAGGTAACCCTGACTCCCACTAGAGAACTGAAATATCTGAGGGTGTTACTCCCACAAAAAATATCAAGAGTGGGGGAGATCAACTTTAAGCCACTAGAAATAAAGTTTAAAGAAAAATGGAACAGGTGGAAGTAACTCCCCTTGACCCTGCTGGGTCATGTAAAGCTGGTTAAAATGAAAATATTGCCACAATGTCTGTCCATATTTTAGGCTGTCCTAATGCAAATCCCAACTAGTTTGCTCAAAGCACTAGAGGGATCCATTACATCTCTGCTGTGGAGGTCAAAGGCAGAGAATAAAGAAAGAGATATTTTGGGGTTCTATGTGATAATAGCGACTGCACAAAGGTGATCACTATTATCGTGACCTGCATTATCACCAAAAACATTTTCAGTGATATGCAGAAGAAGGCTACCGGCAACTGTGCATGCTGTGGGGCGATTCTCAACCCCAGGGGGGTGCATGTTGGGGAGGGAGGCACATCCCGGTTCAAAAAAAAATCTAAGTCCTGCAGCTGCGTGAAGTGCAAAAGGAGCACCTGCCCCCAGTCCCGAACGCAGGACCTGCTCCATCAGAGCTAACCACCCTACCCACTACACCAGGGATTCTCAAATGGTGAGGCCAGCCTCCCTGGGGAGGCCCCAACCTGTTCCAGAGGAGGCTCAAGCAAGTCTGAAAAAATACTGCATTTAAATTTTGAGTTTTATATATTTTGTGTGAAGAGATAAAGCAAACTGAAAGAGGACAGTAGTAGGTGAATTTTATATATTTATTTACTAATGGGTGACAACGGAAGGCTCATTTCAGGTGTACCCAGGGAAGGGTAGGGAGTGAATACATTTCAAAAGGTAACTGCAAAACTATCAAGAAATACATAACGAACAATAGTATAAACAAATATGAACAATAAACTAATAATGAGTGGTGGTAATTTGTAGACTGATGGTAGAACAGAACAAATATAAGGGTTGTGCATAGAAATGTTAAGAGCAACGGCAGGAAGAAGCAAAGTAATCCTGGAGAAGTTGCTTAGGAGCAGCCAAGGAGGGGGGAGAGAAAAAGTATGTAGGTAGGTTATTTCATATAGAGAGGAAATAGAGAAAGTACTCTGACCCATGAAGGCACTGCAACAAGGGGTAACAATAGTTCAAGAATGAAAATAGCAGAGTAAGTAGGCTGACCTATTGAATGGGGGGGTTTACAATAAGCTGAATAATAATATGTATTTCATTTATTTGTTATTCAGATAACACCTTTGAGCACATGAGCTCGTCTTCAAAGGTTCCATGTCAGTACAAGACAAAGAACTGAATTTGAGCCAAGTACTCAAAGGGGTTTGAATATATTCATGGTGTACTGCGCAAAGTACAGTATGTTATTTTAATTTGGAGGCCCAAGATTATTTCAGTTTTTGGGGGAGGCTCAAAATCTTTTCCATGGATTTAGGGAGGCTCACTGTGTCAAAGTCTGAGAACTATTGCACTACACCACTACACCACTACACCACATGCTTGACTCAACAGAAGCAGGCTCACCACAGGTCACATCCCTGTTCCCATCCCTCCACAACCTGTCGCCTAATCTCCCTCCCTTCCTGTCGCCCACCCCAACCTCGTGGTCACAACGTTTGCCGTCACCCTACAGTAGCCCACGATGGCAGCGCCATCATAAGGGTCACCATTATGACAGTCGCTCATATGCAGTCTCTATCATCACGGTATATCTCTTTTGGCAGCCAGTGACAAAGGGTGGTTTGGGACTTCCAAACCTCAAGTTATATAGCCTGGCTGCTCAAACGGCACATGTGCAGGACACAATAAGGGGGGACTTCCCTGGAAAGGCATGGGTCCAGATAGAGGGTAGTAAACAGAGACTCCCCTTTTATATCCAACAATTCTCTCCATTGAGTGCAGGTGGGAAGCATGTCTTGCCTAATAATCCCTTCATGAGAACAACCATGAAAGCTTGGCTTTCAGCACTTAAACTGACATGTCAGTTCCCTTCCCTGTCTGCTTCTATTTTACACACACTCTGGGACAAAAGGGACCCACCTGCCCCAGTGTGTGCAGCACTGGGAGTATGGAGGAGGAATGGGGGTACTTGATTTCACATCTTTATGAGAATGATCACTTCATGCCCTTTCCAGCAATAGTAAACAAGTATGACATAAGCCCCACTTATTTTTTATCCATTTACAACTTCGTGCCAGGCTGGTAGCTTGGGGGGGGGAGGTTAAACATGTTTAAACACTGACCAATACATTCAGCACTGGAGGAGATCTTTCATAGAGGTGCTTTACAGACTTCCAGGAAATCTTTATGAGCCTGCTCTCGGTTAATGTTGGGGGCTCTTCTGAACCCCTTTCAATAGCTGAAAAATAGGTGGGAGCATGACCTGAAAGGAGATACCATGATGGGAGGGGACTGGAATCAAATTCTAAAAAGGGGTCTGGCATGTTCAGTGAATAACAGGCTGCAGGCACTACATTATAACTTTGCTAACAGAACTTATTTTACACCAGTTTTAGCTCATAAAATTGATCCCCAGATATCAAACACGTGCCTTAAATGCAGAGTTCATGAAGGTACCTTTTACCACATGGTTTGGGAGTGCCCTAAGACAAGTCTCTCCTGGGGAACTATCAATAATATACTAAATAATGTACTGGACAATGATTCCCCGTGGACCCAGTGGACATCCTCTTGGACCTACCGAGAGGAGGATATGGATGCACAAATGCAGACCACCCCCTGAGAAGGCTGGCATTGGAGGTAGGCAAACAAGTACTAGCACAGTCAGAGATGTCATAATTCCCCCCCTTAAAAAAAGCAATGTGGCCACAAACTCTCCTTCACAGTATGAAACTTGAGCATATGCAATATCAGGCCACACACCAAATAGACAAATATAACAAAATCTGGGCCCCACTAGAGCGGGCGCTAACTGAAAACTGGTTTCCAGACTTTTAAATCATGTGCTCAGTGGGGACCCGAGAAAGCAAGGGAGTGCTGACATTCCATTAAAACTCTAAAATCCTTCAATATTTGCTTTATGAATCAATGCAAAATTCTGAAACAGGAAAAGACATGGAGTTATAAACTAGAAGCTCGAAGTGTATAATTCATGACTAAGATTGGAAGTTAAACATGGTCATGCTTGCTTACACGATGTAATTGTTTTTGTAAACCATTCTGTGTAAGAAATGTTGTAGTAACAAATCAGATGTACCAAGAACAATGTTCTTTCTATTTTATATCATTAAACCTCTGTGATAACAGTTTGGCTGACTTTAAATAAAGTTACATAGAAACATAAAAGTTGATGGCAGATAAGGCCCATCCAGTCTGCCCATTTCTTTTTTCTGCCTTATAAATGTGCCATCAGCCTTTGCTCTGTCAATGGCCTATCTAATCATACTCATCTGTATTGCTCCCTTATGCCTGTCCCATGTCTGTTTGAAGCCCTGCACTGTATTCATATCCACCACTTCCTGAGGTAGGCCGTTCCATGCATCCACCACCCTTTCTGTGAAAAAGAACTTCCTCACATTACCCCTTAATCGGCCTCCCCTCTAATCTCATGCTGTGTCCTCTTGTCCTGCTATTTTTCTTATATTGAAACATGTTAGACTCTTTCACCTTGTTAATGCCCTCAAGGTGTTTGAATGTTTTGATCGTATCACCTCTCTCCCTCCTTTGTTCTAAGGTATACATATTGAGCTCCGTTAATCTGTCCTCATATGTTTTCTGATGCAGTCCCTGCACCATTTTGGTTGCCCTTCTCTGGACTGCCTCAATTTGTTTAATGTCCTTGTGAAGGTGTGGCCTCCAGTACTGCATGCAGTACTCCAGATGGGGCCTAACCAGTGTCTTGAAAAGAGGGATTATTACCTCCCTCTTCCAACTTGTGATACCCCTACTAATACACCCCAACATCCCTCTAGCCTTACCTACTGCTTTAGTGGTCTGCTTGGATGATTTCAGGTCATCGGTGATGATGATGCCCAAGTCTCTTTCTTCCCTTGTGACTGCCAGCAACTCCCCTCCCAGCCTATAGGTGGCTTCAGGGTTTCTCTTCCCTATGTGCATGATCTTGGACTTCTTTGCATCAAACCCCAGTTGCCACTTTTCAGACCATTTTGTTAGTTTATCCAGATCTCTTCTTATTCTTCCCACCCCATCTGGATCATCTACTCTGTTGCAGATCTTGGTGTCATCTACAAACAGACAAACCTTACTCTCCAGTCCATCTGCAATGTCACTGATGAAAATATTGAAGAGGACTGGCCCAAGGACTGATCCCTGAGGTACCCCCACTTGTGACTTGCATCTCTTCTGACTGTATACTGTTTACCACCACTCTGTTTTCTGCCCATCAACCAGTTTGCCACCCAGTTGACCAACTTCTGACCCACCCCGAGCCTACCCAGCTTATTAATCAATCTTCTATAACAGTATCAAAAGCTTTGCTGAAGTCAAGGTAGGCGACATCAGATTCTCCCCCTTGGTCCACCACTCTGGTTACCCAGTCAAAGAAATCTATGAGATTAGTTTGACAGGACCTTCCTGTTGTAAACCCATGCAGTCTTGGATCCTATGCTCCTATGGATTCCAGGTGTTGCACTATCCATAATCTTGCCCACTACTGAGGCAAGACTGACTTGTCTGTAGTTTCCTGCCTCCTCCCTGCTACCACTCTTGTGCAGCAGGATCACATGAGCACTTCTCCAGTCTTCTGGGACCTCTCCTGTGCTCAGAGACTCACTAAACAGGTCTGATAATGGCTCTGCTAGTTCCACCCTTAGCTCTTTTAGTACCCTGGGATGTATGCCATCAGGTCCCATTGCCTTGTCCACCCTGAGCTTATCGAGCTCTTGTAGGACCCTTTCCTTTGTGAAGGGACTAGTGCTCACCCCCCGTGTACATTGTGCTGAGCTGTGGGCCCTGCCCTACCTAAGTTTACAAAAAAAAAAAAAATGGAATGAACAGCAGTCCATTAACTTGCTACTACTGAGAATCTTTTCAAGGTCAAGTAACATCCACAGCACATAAGCTGAACACCCCAGTAGACAAAACCTCTGACTGAAATTATTAATGAATAAGTTTGTTATCAGAATACATTCCAAATTAAAAGCAAGTCCCTTAGATTTAATACCACAAATGTCCAACTTAAAACTTGATGGTGTAACCGCCCTACAAATGGGGGTTCCCAAAAGTCTTCCTTGAGTGTGCCTAAATGCCCACTGCCAGGCTGGTGTCCTGTGTCTTAACCGTTTAAAAGCTATTGCATGTGAGTGCCTTTGTAGCCTCTGCTTCCTGTCTCTTTAAGAGCTGCCTATATCACAGCATATAATTAATCTGGGTGGGGGATAAGTGTTTCTAAGCTTGAGTCCCACCTAGGCTGTCAGATAATTGCTCCATACTTCCATTGCTAATTGCACAGAGAGAGCTCTGTTAGAAGCTGTACTTATTTGCTGATTATCTATTATAATAGTAATGATATCGTAGTTTGTCTAACCTGCCTTCTTTGCAGCATGGACATTTCTGTAAATCACCATCATCTTGGTTCTGGACTGCTTATTTGGACCAATCTGTACCTTTGGGGACCCTAAAATGGAGTCTGTCCCCAGGGGTCTTCTGGGAATGAATTTCTGTAGGAATTGTAGTTTTTCCACTTTGGCATCTAAATGGACCTGGAGGGGGAGCCCTTGCTGTGACAGACAGCTGAATCAATGAATAAAACCTTTTGGATCTTTGGAAAAGTCCCAAGCTGCCTGCAATAGAGAGTCAGTCTGAGTTTGGTGTTGAGAGAGTGAACAGCTCGAGATATTCGAGCAGCTGCTCCTGCGTAGTCGCACGGGAAACTGGTGGAGAGGCTGTTTGGCCTGCCTGCCTACTTGTCCCTCATGAGGGAATCCTTTGCCTGAAGTTAAACCGGACTAAATCGGAACCGATTTTGACCAGAGTTACCGAATTGTGACTGCTGTATGCGATCAGCCTATCAAGACGTCTGAAATCACCACAGAGATCACAGTTTTGCTCAGAAAAGCTGAAATTGCAACCGGACTGTCATTCAAACTGTGGTATTAACCCTGCTTTTACTATAAGTAAGTTGAATGCTGCTAGTGGGTCCGATTTGGTTCCCCACTGCCTAATTGTGTCACGCTTACTGGAAGCTGCATCCAGCACCTACCAGGCTGAATCCATTCATCTCCATCTGGTCTGGGCCCTGCCAACCTGGCCCAGCCAGCCACTCACGCGCCGCAGAGAAAGCCATCGACAAGAGACCAGCTTGGGGATCAGCCCCTGCTCAACACCTAGAAAACAGGAATTACACTTGGTGATCTGTGGGCCCTGCTTCTCCTGGCAAACCAGCAAGTCATCCTAAAGTCTCCATTTCATCCATCCTATGTCCTGTCCTGGGTAGGGTGAGTAAACACCAGGGTAGCTCCCTGCAACAACAGCTCAATCACAGTGTGTCATCTGATTTAATTGTTTTGTCTAATCATCACGAACTGAGCCTCCTGGCTCCGGATTACAAATTGTGGGTTATTGTGCATTACTTGTCTTTCCCTCATAGGGCCCTGACCAGCTGCAACACTGGCCTACCCCAGGCAATGTGTCAGGCTAGCCTACCTCGCCACTGGGTACCCAGAGTGTGTGTGACTGTGTTGAGGGACTCTAAAGTGCATGCCTTGTAGCCTGATTAAATCAGTATCTAAACCAATCAACCTGATTACACCCCTTCCTCGTTCATCTACTCCGAATAAATCAGATCTGAATCTTTTTGCACTTAACCTGCCTGTGGTGCACTTCTTTACAACTAGCACTGTGGTACTATTGTTTGCTGTGTTTAACCTTACTTTACAGGGGGTCTCCAGGGCAGAACAGGTGGAACCAGCCCTGGTGGTAAGTGCAATCAGAGTGGGGCTATATCTGTTGTTTGGGGGCTATTGTACCTGTGTATTCTGTTCATTGTTTAGGCCACTAGAGGGGGAAAGAGGGAGTCACAGTGTCCCAGAGGACTGTACCCAGGTCTGCTACGTTACCACCAACCCTGTCCTCTGGGTGGAGGCACCCGCTAGTACCCAGGCCCTTAACCTGTGACTAGTCATGCAGGCAGGGATAGTAGCCCTTGGGATTGTGCCACCTAGGGGTTACAATAGTACTGTGTGGATAAAAACTGTGCAACAGAAATTTATGTATGGAAATAAGGGAATAAAATAAAAAAATGTACCTTGTATGAACAACTGTTTAAAACATTCATACAGAATTAAACCTGTCTGGAGATACTTTCTGAACTATACTCTCAACCAGTTAACTCACTCCATAAACATTAAAACTTACAGAGTTGTAAAAATATTTTTTCACAAGATAATATCCATTTTCAGTATTATTGCCAAATAAAAGGAATAAATGTCTCAGGGACCACCTAGAAAATAAGTTCATGCATCAAAATATTTAAAGTTCAATAATGAGTCCATATATAATCAATAACTATATGAACAGAAACAGTCTTAAGATTCTGAATAAAACTCCAATGGCATTAAACTCCCCCCAAAAAAAAAGATAACTAGAAAAGAAGTGTATATTCACTATGTATATGAGCCAAGAGTCCTAATACCCTGTAGCACAATTATTACATGTACCTGAATATGTTAGCAAAACCCCAACCCCTGCCCCCCACACACAGCCCTTCCCCACAAAAAAAAATATCATCCTACAGCCCCTCCAAACACACACAAAGTTACCCCGACATACACACACAAACTCCCCCATACACACTCACCCAAGACAGCCCAACCTCCCCCAACCCCCACACACACATGTATATTTGGTGAGAAACCAACATGTTGATAACCAGTTAAAAGGACTCTATGAAAATAACAACAACAACACACTGATGTCCTGTTAAATGTCCATCCTATGAAGTAAAAGTCTATGTAAGTTTAAGTGGGGTAATGTGTCACAAATCCAAATCAGTATTCATGCCATCTGCTTCCATACTGAGAAGTAAAATAAGCTTAATGTCAAAAGTCCATCTCTGTTGCGTATTTTTTAAATGTCCTTTTAAGACCATTACTGACATAAATGAGATAGAGTGGTCATTCTGAGAGAAGTGTTGCCCCACTGGTTTGTCAGTCATCTTCATATTAATGGTATGTCTGTGTGCATTCATTCTAGTGCAGAGAGGTTGGCTTGTCTTGTATGACTTTTTTTTTTAAACGTATTTTTAATGTATGATGTGGGTGTTAATAGAATGTGACACTCTGAACAATTGTCATAAGCCTCTGAGAAAGGACTTGATTGGTCCAAAAGCTTAGACATTGTTTTCTTTTTGAAACATCTATGTTGGTCCAATTAAAGATATCAAACCATTTGCTTCTGGATCTGTTCTTACAAGGACCAATATGGCAACTAATCTATTTCTGTATGTCAGTACTTGTTAAACATTTGTGAGTGAACAGGATTTCTTTAAGTTGAAATAATTTAGTAAATGCCCCCACCACCCCCAAAAGCACAGAATTACACAATTTAAATCCCTACCCTGTTTGCTGAGGCCCCCAGCAAAATTGTGTTACTGTTCCATCTGATGATGACCAAACAATCCATGCCAGAGGTGGGCCAGAACAACCAAAGTTGGTGTGGGTAGCATATGGGCAGCTGGTGGAAGCTGGAGTCATACCGACAGTGGACCAGAGAAAGATTCAGCGTGATGGGAAGAGCAGCAGCCTGGTATTTCTTGGGAGTCTGCATTGTGGTGGTAGGTATGGGGGGTCAGATATTGGTGGGTCTCCCTCAGCAGCTGGAAACACTGGTAGTGAGTGGACAACTTTTGGCTGTCGACTTCTGCATGGGTGGCAAGGAACATGTTAGGCAGGATTAAGAAGACCAAAAGGGATATGGCCTATACTAGAGGGCCTTCTTACCACCCTCAAAGTGACAAAGCTGACAGGAAAACACAAGTCAGCAGCACGTTTGAAAATCGGATTAGTCCAGTATATTCACGCTGCAAACATGTGAAGTTCACATGGACAGTAGGGTGCTGTACCCATCAGTGCAGAAACTATTTTTGTTGCTGCTTTCCAGACTTGTCAGGATTCCCACTGGTACCAACTCACTGCTGTGAAACAGCACAGAACATGGGAAAGCAGAAATGTCACACCCTCGCGGGGGGGGGTGCTGCTGAGAAATCACATTTCACAACACAAAACTTGGAGCACTCACCACTGGAGAACAGTAGATGAGGATGCACTGGCTAGTGCATGATTATTTCAACAGTGTCTCAGGTACAAAAGTTAAAGAGCAGACTTCAATCAAAGTGAACTGAATTGTCATGAACCTGACAGATGACAGGCTAATGAGCTGCTACATGTTCTATGCTGTGCTTAGCAACACTCAGTGATGAGTGCTCCAACCTTTGAGCAAATTTGAGCACCGGAGAACAGTAGATAAGTGTTGCTAAGCACAGCATTGAACATGTAGCAGCCCATTAGCCTTTTGTCTGCCAGGTCCGTGACAATTATCTTCCTATTGTTTGCGTCAGTGACTTCACTTTGAGTGAAGTCTGCTCTTTTAACTTTTGTGCCTGAGACACTGTTAAAGTGTCTGTTGAAATAAAGAATCGTGCACTAGCCAGTGTGTCCTCATCTACTGTTCTCTGGTAAAAAATCAAGCACTGACCAGTTCGTCCTCATCTACTGTTCTCTTAAACTAAACCACAGTGTTAAAAGGGGTGCCATGTGCCTGCTCCACCAGGGTTTAATCCGTCAGTGCTTATGGGTAAGTCTTGGTCAACATATGGTTTCTAATCATGTCGTGCCTTTCTGGAGCATTGACTTATCTCCCCAGTTTTTTTTAATACTTTCTCCAGAACCATGGAGCTTGCAGCTTCTTTCTCTTTTTTTCATTTATTTCACTAAAAGTTCTGTTCCCCACATTTTTGTAATATCCCTTGACATAGCCTTATTTGTGTTGAAATGTTGGTTCATCAGTGAGTTAATGTTTAAGAAAACAGTGTGGAGGGTTGGGCTCCATGTCTGAGTTGCTTTCTGTCTCTCTCAGTTGTCTGAGAAGCCACTGTGGACAATCTCCTTTTAATCTCGCTCTAGTTTTTCTAATACTAATTAATTTTAACTGTTGTTGACACTTCAATAAGAAGTTAATAAAATGTATTTAATGGTCTAGAGACATGGAGCCCGATTTTACAAACTGGATGCAACGGGGAGGTCACAGATGCACCAAAGCCCTCAGACGCAGAGTGGTCCGATTTTCAAAGGGGAGGCACATTTGTGACTTTTCTCCCACTTTACAGCACCTTGCGCCAAAGGGTTGGCACATAGTGCCACAATCCAGGACGCAGGGTAGACCAGGATATGGTGCATCCTGGGTTCTGGACTTGCAGCGGGGTTTGCAGCACAAATATTAGAAAATCCCACTTGCTTAATGTGACACACTTGTAACTTGCTTCCACACACACTGCTGCAAGTCTGGTGTGCCACCGTATGTCATTCTAAAATTGGGCCCTTTATATCAGTTTGAACATATTATATAAAAGGGTTTTATTTGACTGTTAATTTTAAGTACTTGGTGCTGTGGAATGCTATTTCTTCCTTTCTGGATCAAGGAAAAGTTGCTGTTAGAAAAGAAGTATTGACTGTAACAGTAAAAGTAAAATTGCATATATTAATTTATTTATTATTTATTTCAAAATTTTACCAGGAAAGACATATGGAGCTGATAACAGCTCATTTCCAGATGCATCCTGGGGGCACATATTACATATTCATTGAAGGCAGAGTGTACTGGAATAGACTGGAACATTATTGGAAGCCTCTTGTTTGTTTATACCAGTTATTTTCTTAATCCTTTTTTTTTTATCTTTAAACATCTGCAGAAAAGGTCTCTGTCAAATAAATGATGATCTGTGTTTGCAATGGGGACTGCAGATGAGGCACAAATGTTCGATTCATCAGCCAAACTACAGTATTCTCTGTAATGGGTTAACAATTTTATTTGTATTTATTTGGTAACAGTGCATATCATGTTGTAAATTCACTATACAATCAGAATGTGAATTTCACTTTGTTGTCAAGATGTACCTGTTGGGGTGTCGCTTGGCCTGGATAGCTAGTATGGTTAAATGCACATTAGCTCAACTCCCCACATGCACCACCTAAAACAGCAATCCTAATGCAAATTCCACAGCTTTTACTTGCCTTTTTCAATATGAACCATCCTTTTTCTAATGGCAGTGCAGAAAATTGGCAAGAAACAAAGCTGTTTTTCGAAGTAGTGATGCTGACGGCACAAGTTTCGACACCTTCAGAAGGCCACACTAGATCCCAAACAATGGAAGCTCAAGTGGGAGCAGGTCAAGAAGTGGCCAATAAAGTGATGGCTTTTCTGCCTGCCTTGATGCAAAACCTGCAGCAAGAAGTTGAAGATGGGCTTTGAAAATATGACAGCTTAAATTTCCCACCTTTAAAATATTGTGATTGGCACAGCAGAAACTCTGGTGGCCCACACCTTCTGTTTGGATAGGGCTGAAAAACACATCAGTTATCTGGAAGACACTGTACATGACTTGGCCCAGTAACATAATGAGTTAAAGGGCATGGTGTCTATGCTGAGCAAGGGGTCCAAGGACCAGGAAAACTGAATCAGGCATTCAAATCTGCATGTGGTGGGGGCTGCGAGACGGCCTGTAATGTAAGACACCAGAACACACTGTGTAGGTATGGCTGTCTGAAAAACTGAACCTAATCTTGGAGGGAGCCACCTGGGAGAGAGGTCACAGCATTTTTATTTTTTTTGTGTGTTATCTATTTATCTCCCCTGCGACCCTCACCTATTTCTCCTTCACGCCAATTGCCACAAAGGCGCTCACCTCAAGCTCGTCTCCACCCCCAATCCCGACTCCACATCGCAGCCACCTCAGGGTAACCAGACGTAACCCTTGCATCGGGTGGGTCCTCCTCTTCCGAGGAGAAATGGCCTATCGGCCCAGGCATTGGCCCTGGGTGCTGCTGTGGCCAGGTCTGCTGTCATGCACTGGTCTGGGGGGCCATTATCCAGTAAGAGGAGATGCCATTTTTAGTTTTTCCTCCTGATTTCCCCTAGTTGCGCTGCATCTGAGCTTCCCTTGGTCTCCACCTGGGTCTGCTACAGAGCGACGCTAATCCCCAACCCACTCCAGGAGAGGAGAGCAGTCCTCTGGATGCTCAATCCTACTCCTTCTCCTGCCGACCCTCCTGCACCCAAGTCCATTCCCAAACCCAGGTCACTGGTGTGGTGTGAGGTAAGGTGCCAGCGCCTCAACCCTCTGCGTCACCAGGCCGGCACACAACATTTTTTAATCAAATAGTTGCAGTTTTCTGATAAGGAGGAAGTCCTGAGTGTAGCTAAGGCTCATGGGTCTAGAGAAGTGGAGGATGGCCAGGTAATGGTGTTCCAGGACTTCAGCTGCAAACTACAGTTACAGCACCAGATGTTTTCAGATTTGAAAGCAAAGCTTCACAAACGAGGATGGGATTTTGTGCACCTCTGTCCCTCTAAACTGTGAGTTACATGGCCGAGGGAACCCCCACACTTTTTCTCTTATGTGCATGATGCTGAGGATTTCATTAATGTGGAGGATACCACACCTGTGGGCCACCAGCAACATCATACCATGTCACTGGCTCCCTGAGGGCTCTTTTGACTGTGGCTTCTTCTAGTGAGTACTGTATTTGTTTTAGTCTCACTGATATAGGGTTCTCTACTGATGCTCAGCATATATTATATCTGGCCCACAGGGTGCTCTCCTGATGCTTGGCATATAGAGAATAATGTACGGGCAACCATACACAAGAAGGCTGTGTTTCCATCGAGGGGTTGAGATGACAGCATATGAACCTCGAGAGTGAAGCTCCAGAAGTCCATGCTGTCATCTCAACCCCGAGATGGAAACACATGCCGAGTTGCGTGTGGTTGACCATATTTTATTTTTTATAGTATATGGTTTTTACACTAGCATGACAGACCCCCACTGAAGTAAAAACAAAAAATCTTGCCAATTCTTTGTTCTACTCACATAGCAAAATCAAATTTCCAGAATTTTGAAAGGTAAAAGGTATGACTTTGGGCACTGGGTAGTTGGTAAGCAGCTAGGTGTAGAAAAAATGAGAAATTTAAAATTGTATGACCTTTGAACTGTGAATTACAGCAGTTTGGAATGCAGATAACAACACTTTAGAATGCACATAACGGTTTAGAATGTGCTTAACAAAGATTTTGAGAAGGCTGATTTTATACATAACAAAGGGTAACCATATACTATATATTATATCTTGCCCTTTCATTCTGCCACTGTCAGGGTAATACAGGAGCCATCCCTTGAATGAAATGTAAGATGAATGTTATGCAGACTGTGGCCACATGCTCCTGTGCTGTCTGACTTTGTAAATTGCCCAATAATGCTGGGGCTAGCAAGGCATAGAGGTGGGGAATGCCTGCTTACTTTGCACTGGAGTTTTATGTCCTGGATGGGAGGGACCATCTCCCTCTGTGGCTGCATCTATACACACCATGGCCTAGTGCCACAATAGTTTTTACAGGCATGGTGAGATAGCCATATGAAGGGTCTGCTGCTGACTCCAAATCATAGCTGATCTGCAGGAGCTTGAACTCTGCAAGTTGGGGGGCTGTGGCCTCTCCTACACTTGAACTTTGCCCAGTGCTGCAGGTCCAAAATGGTGGCAGACTTATGTGCAGGACTGTCTGGACTGATAGATAATCACATAATGAAGGTTGCTTTGATGACTCTGCTGGAAAATGAAGCTGGATGGCTTTGTTACACTGCCTGATTTTCAAATGGGAATGCAGGTACCTGCAGAGGGGAGGAACCTAGATTTTTGCCATAAAGCTTTTTCTCCCACAGATTGACGCAGGTGAGTTACTCAGCCCTGTCCCCACCTCCTCCATGCAGCATCTGCCTCCTTTGGACTCACCTTGTCAGTTTTGTCCCCCACAGATGGCCAACTGTAGTGGAGAAAGAAAAGGGAAGGCTACCCCCCCACCCAGTGTCCCCAATCCAGAACCAGGATCAATGGTCTAGGTGGCAATGGGGAGATGGGGGTAGGCAGACAGGGTTTTATTAAGCCACCACCATCCCTTTTCTGTTTTCTCCCTGTATTTCCCAGCTGCTCTGGCATGTAAGTGTGCATGTATGGAGGCACACAGGCCATCTTCTTTCAGCACCGCTTGTATTTCCAGCGCTACCACCCAGCCTCCCCTAGGTGGCAGCCAAGGACCTAGACAGCATGCCTCCCCAGCCTGGGACAGGAAAGTTGTCCAGCGGACACTTGATCCTCCCTCCCCCTCCACTGACTGATCCCTGGCAATCTGTGCTCATTCCTAAACTCAGGTTGCTAGTGTAGCAGGATGTAAGGCCCACTGCGCTTCAGCCCTCCACACCACTGGGCCCATGGGGAGGAACCACAAGATAAGAACTTTGATAACAACTTCTAACTTTATAGGACACATCAGGGACCAACCAGAGTGACCGTCCTTTTCATGTTCTATTGCCCTTTGTTTTGGGGCCTACAATTACAGACTGTTCAATGTGATATCAGCATGTGTATTTGTTTGCCTGTGCTATTGCTTTATGACATGTTCACAAGTTAATTATTCCACAAATGTTCCTAAGATAGGTAAAATCTTAAGGATAAAAGATCCAGGTCATTACTTGGGGACCCCTAATGAGGGGTGCCCAAGGCTTGCATGGCAGGGGTTTGCATGCTTCTAAATATGTTTGTACAAGTAGACTGGCAAGTCTGGTAATTAAAGGTGCCTTTCATAGTGCATACCACTGAAATGGATAGAGGGAATATGCTCTAATTTTGTATACTTAGGTGTGGAGGGAGGGAAGAGTGGAAGGGGGACAGGGAGAACTCAACTGAGGTCTTTTTGCTGTTCTTGTTGTAGATTGCAAGGGATGTGTAAAGGAAACTTGTGAGGGTATAGGAATGGTTGTGGGTGGGAAGCAGGTGTGAGGTGGGTGTGGGACAGGTTGTTTGCATTTGATAAAATTGAAACTTCATGGAACAAGGCACTTTTAGGAGGCGGGCATGTGGCATAGGGATACAGTGCACTGTTAACCAGTATATTCCAAGATGACAGATGAACTTAAAATTAGGTCCTGGGATATAAATGGCTCAAAAACACCAGTTAAGTGGAAAAGAATTCTAGGAAAATCCACATACAGACCAATATCCTCCATTCTCAGGAGATGCATGTGACAGAAAAGGAGGGTATGCACATGAGTGGAACCATGGTGAGGAGTGGCATGGGGCTTAC
This sequence comes from Neoceratodus forsteri, assembly GCA_016271365.2. Taxonomy (NCBI): domain Eukaryota; kingdom Metazoa; phylum Chordata; order Ceratodontiformes; family Ceratodontidae; genus Neoceratodus; species Neoceratodus forsteri. The sequence goes on along the minus strand of CM057453.1, from coordinate 1,316,767,027 downwards.
TTTACATTCAAGGCCAGAGGAGTGACTTTGTGGTTGTGATCTAGGTTCCCATGGGTGGTCCTTAACTCCACAGTAGACAGTGCGGGCAGATATGTGCTACTGCAGCTCCGAATGATTAAGTAACTGTAGGGTCAGTATATGGACCAAACACTGATGGGCTGAATGTTTCATCACATATCCTTAGCTATGGTGAGTTTTGAGGACCCTGGATCTTGGGGTGATTTTAATTGTGTAAGGGATAAAGTTTTAGATCCTTCAGGAATGTAGCACCCATATCATGTGGTGCTTGGGCTCTACAGTCTTTGATGGAGGAGCATGCCCTGTAAAATGCATGGAGACACCTGAATCCTGTAGGTCTACAGTATACATTTACTTCTATGCCTGTTCTTCCTGTGCAAGACTAGATGTTATAATGGTGTTGCATGCCCTTCTCCCAGGGCTTAGCTCTGCTAGTCAGGGAACAATAAATGTGACAAACCATGCTCTGGTCCTGGTTAGCCTGGTGAACTGCGGTATACTAGTAGGGTTTGGAAATTGCTGACTTTTGTAAGAATGTGCAACAGTAAATTAAGTTGTATTTGCAGGCTAAAAGACATGGGGAGACATCGGCATCCAGCAGATGGGAGGTGTTAGAGCAGTATTAGATAGATAAATAAAAATCTTTATTTCTATGTTTGAGTGCACGTGCATGTGCAGCAAATGTTTTGCTACAAAGGGCTACATTACAGAGGTATGTCTCTGTTAGGTCCAGTGCAATTCAATCTGCAGTGGGCTTGATAGATCATGACACTAGTTATTGCTTGCAGGGCGAATCTTTTGTAGTTAAAAGGACTGAAGCAGTCCTCTGACAGAGAGCTTCAGTGCTTCATCTGCACAAAGTTGCTCAGAAAGCAGCTGAATGGCCTCATGATCAGTTTTGAGCTCCCCGCCACAGACAGAGATGCACAGAACAACTCCTCTCATTGCCAACATTTCCCACCCACCTCCGATTCTTTCCATGCATCATCCATAAAAATAAATTCTCCCTCTACCAAGTATCCTACTCACTTCCCAATTGTCCCCAGGTGCCCGTCCATGAAACGTAACTTCTTCCCACTGCCAATTATCCTGCCCACCTCCCAATTGCTTCTGGTACCCAGTCCATGAAAAGCAACCCCATTTCACTGCCAAGTATCCTGCTCACCTACCCGCTACTTCCCATGATCCTTTCTAATCACCTGCAATAAAGAAAAGCTGTCCCACAGAGTATTTTTTGTTGTTTAGTTTCACCTTGTGAAAAGAAGAGTCCACAGATGTCTGTTGCTGCCACTGCCCCACTGCCATTTCAAACCCTAATGCCCACCCTCCCTGAGCAAACAACATCACACAGTATCTCTTTTCTTCATGCGTACCACAGGGCCCTGTGTGAAGAAAGCTACAACAAATTGTGTTGCAAACATGTGGCAAGATATGCTTTTCACCTTTAATGAGTGTATCACTTTGAGGCAGTGGTTTGGAGCTGTACTTTGTGCTTCAGACTGGAGGCTGTGGGCTGAGGGGGAGTGGTGAGCACTAGGGTTGACAACCTCAAACAAGACCCCACCTTATTTTTGTCAAGACTCCGTAAACCCAAAATCCTGAGGTTTTTTCCTTTTGTTGTTTGGGTGGTGGTGGTGGGTAGTTAGGGTTGGAAACCCTCATGCCACATTTCCCTACTTCTGTAGCATTAAGTTACCCAAACTGGTGCATTAACAAAGTTTTTGCAAAGAGTACCCTTTTATTTTGAGATAGTGGAATCATAATCTCGTTTAAGACCTGCGTGAACAAATGCAGATGCACAGGGCCCTTTGGGCCATGTGGCATGGGATGTGTGCCTTCAGGAGTGCAGTGCCTTGCACTTCTGTGCAGCAAGGGATATCAAAATTTCATGGGGCTGTCTGGTGGGCTGCAGAAGTGTAAGGTCCTCTGATCCCTGTGTTTCCATGTGGATGAAGATAAAATGTGCAGGACAAAGAATCCATCTGACAGCCAATACATGGCCCTGTGCCACCCATGGGTGCAGAGGTGCAGGGCCTAATGCCAAGAGGACATTTGTCTTCACTATGGTATCTGGACCCATGTGGACAACCCTGCAGTTTTATTCCCTGGCTGGGGGATGTTGTATAACAGCACCATCCCCCACCCTCCCCCATATGGCTGGATCACTGAGCTCACCCCAAACTCAGCTGACTGGCATGGGAACATGAAGCATACCTGCTGGGGTCAAGACTGGTACTACACCCAAAGTTTCTTAACAATTATATATTCTTTTTAATATTGACTCCACATTTTCAAGACAGTCATTTTATGACTCCCTTATGACATTTAACATTTAATATTTTAGCTGAAATGTCATTTTGCATCAGAAGTGCAAAAACACATCTCAGGCAGCATTTAAAAAATAACACCTGTCACATTTTGAGCGTTGCTAGAAAAATGGCTATGTTGAAAGTTTGAGTCAAAATATTGAAAATTAGCAAAGTTATGAGTGAACATTGAAATACTACAAAGTTCACTCATAAACTGGGCATTTTACCATATGTGTACACCAAATTTTCAGCAAAACTTCCTTACTACCCCACCTTAGAAAGCCAGTGGATGAAAAGTTTCAGATCCCAACCGAAACCTCATTCCATGCCACCAAAACATTGTTACACACCACAGATATGAAAACACATTTTGGCCAGGATTTGAAAAATGACAGCCGTCACCTTTATGAAGAGGTGTGAAAAAATGGCTATGTTGAAAATGTAGGTCAAAATATTTAAAATTACAAAAACTACAAACAAACGTGGAAAATTTTCAACATACACTCATAACTTTGACATTTTTACATATTTTGACCCAGATTTTCAACATAACCTCTATTAACCCCCACCTCATGAACAATGATGATGAATATTTTCAAATCCGCCTGAAGATGATTTCACAAAGTGAATGTGAAATCACCTCTCAGACAGATTTGCATAATTCCACCGCCATTGGTCATGAGGTGGGGTCCGAAAAGCCACATTGAAAATTTGGGGTCAAATATGCAAAATGACAGTTATTTATCAAAGTTCAAAACTCCCTTGAAATACATTGACCCACACTTACAGCAACTGGTTTCTCATATCACAGTCATAGGTTTCAGCAGCAAGATATGTCTTCAGTCAGAAAGTGGATCTATGCTGTGGGACATGTTCAGGTGAGTGAGGATGTGTGTAGGGATGTGTAGAGTGGTGGGTGCTGAGTAGGAGGTCAGGGTGGGATGGTGGTGAATGAGTGTGGAGGTGAGCATGGCAAGGGACTGTTTTCTTTATTTAGCACTCCAGTATTGGGCTATATTTTAAGGAAAGGGAGCTGGTGACCTGAAGGGATGGGGTCAAGAGAAGCTGTCTGCTTATATTAGCAAAAACAAAAATACTTAAATACTGGAAAAGGTGGGCGTGTAACCTGGAGGGGGGGGAGAAGAAGCAGTACCAGGTGGGCACCCTAGGCTGCTTAAGAAATGATTAAGTAGATACATAGGTAGGTAGGTAGATAGATAGAGAGATAGATAGATAGAGAGAGAGAGATAGACAGACAGACAGACAGATAGGAGACAGAGGCAGACAGAGAGAACAGGGATCACTGACTCACTACTCTCCTGTAGCCCACATCAGGAATCCAGCTGTGGCTGCAGAACTCAAGAAGGTCCTGCTGGTTTCATACAGAGAATGCAGGTGAATGGCTCCTCTTGCTAAGCTAGGCACCCTGGATTTTGGCATGCCCAGAAAAAGTATTTCTGGCAAGTTTTGTTACAAAAGAAACAGCAGAATCTAACTAAATGGATCCTGTTTAGCTAGGTTCAGGTGTTTGATGTTTAGAAAGAGATCATTTTTATGTATTTTTAATGTCTGTTAGTTTAAGAAGTAAAAGAAAAGTGGCAGCTGTAACGACTGGAATTTTTTTTCAGCATGAGAGGTAAATCATGAAAATAAGCACACACAATCTTTTTTTTTACCATTCTCGTTTCTTGGTTAACTAAACAAACATTTGTCAATGTCAAATGTTTGCTTGCTGGCATTGGCATTGGTAGTATAGGAGTTAGAGAAATGCATAATAGGAATGGCAGTGAAGTATTGAACTGAAGCCAACCCCGCCACCACCCTGCAGAGACTGACAGGCATTGGGGTGTGCCTTTGGGTCATCAGGCATAACAGCCATGCCATTTCACCACACCCTGCCCTGCAGACACCGACAAGTGTCACGGCGTGCCTTGGGGTCTTTGGCCCTTGTGCTCACCTCATTCCATCAGGAAATATGGTGAGATGGGTGCTGTATAGGAGAATGGGGTGAACTTTGGGGCTGAAGAGTACAAGGCACACCTCAATGCCTCTCACTGGCTGCAGGGTATGGAATGGTATGAGCATTACAGGCGAGAATCCCAAGTCACATCCCTGATGCCTGCCAATCTCTACAGGGTGGGGCGTTATGATCAGAAACCCTAACGTCTCAGGCATTCGTTGGCATTTTCACTCCAAATTTTCAACATGGGTTTTTTGTGACCCCCACCTTATGAACAGTGGCAATATCAGTTTGTTAGCCAAAAGCTGATTTTGCACAGTGACTATGCCATTTAGCACCACAAGTGCGAAAACACATTTCAAACAGGATGTGAAAAATGACAGCTGTACCATTCATGGGGAGGTGTAAAAAATGGCAATGTTGAAAATCTACAGTGAAAATATTAAAAACTGGTGAAGTCACGAGCGTGTGTAGAAACTGCACAACGCACACCCATAATGCAATTAGTTTGGGGACATTTTACAGCAGATTGTCAACACAGGCATTTTGGAACCTCCGCTCATGAACAGTGTCACTGTGATTTTCTTAATCTGTCCCGAACAGTGATTTCCTACAGCGACCACGCATTTCTGCGCTGGAAGTGTGAAAACACATTTCGCCATGGTGTGAAAAATGACAGCTGTACTGTTCATAAGGAAGTGTGGAAAAATGCCAGTGGTGAAAATCTGGACTGAAATATTAGAAATCCATGAACTTACGAGGTGCATGGAAACACAGTCATTTATGGACTTTTTTCACCAAATTTTAACATAGCCATTTTAATACCTCTGCTCATGAACAGTGTCACTGTGATTTTCTTAATCTGTCCCGAACACTGATTTCGCACACTGACTGGCGCCATTGTGCGCTACTCATGCAGAAACACATTTTTGGGCAAAATGTGAAAAATGACAGCTATACTGCTCCTAAGGAGGTGTGGTAAAATGTCAATGTTAAAAATCTGGAGTGAAAATATTGAAAATTCGCGAACTTACGAGCGTGCGTAGGAACAGCAAAATGCATGCTCATAAAACAGTCATTTTGGGGAATTTGTTCACCAAATTTTCAACATAGGGTTTTGGGGGGCCTACCTCATGAACTGTGACACTGTCATTTCTTACATCGGTCCAAAAAGGTGGTTCTGTGCAGTGACCACGAAATCACCTTTCAGGGCCGATTAACAAAATGACAGTGACAGAATTCATGAGGTGGGGTCCTAAAAACCCCATGTTGAAAATGTGGTGAAAAAATTCACAAAAATGCCTGAGATATGCATCAAAGTTGAAAAAAAAACTATTGCATTACACAGCTTACCGACATTTCCTCAGTTCGTGGTTGGCTTTGAAGAGTGCAGATATGTTCCTGGTCCACTGAAGATCATCGCACCGGGCTCCAGAGGTAAGTATAGGGGTGAGGGGTGTGGGAGGCAGGGTGCACAGAGGGTGGGCACAGGTAGGGGGAGCGGGGGTCAGGACAGTCAGTGAGGGAAGGTTTTCTCTTTCAGGTTTCTTTTTTTTTTCTTGGATGATGGGACTTGTGCCATGCTGGGGTGGGCTCCCAGCATGGCAGCTCTAAGGCTGTTTGGGGTGGAGGAGCAGTGGAGCCGATGGGGGATTGATCACCCCCGTTGGCCATATGGACTGTTGCCATGCTGGGGTGGCCTCCTGGCATGGCACCCAGTTGTCTGTTGGGGGGACACTGGAGCTAACAGGGGATTGGGCACCCCCATCAGTCATACAGACTGTTGCCATGCTGGGGTGAGCTCCCAGTGTGGCACCCAGTTGTGTGTTTGGGGGGGACATTGGAGCCAACGGGGGATTGGGCACCCCCGTCGGCCATACAGTGGTGGGGAGTGCATTAGCATGCAACATGCATGTGTGTGTGTGGGGAGCGATGCACAGGCAGTAGCTTCTCACTGCTCACTGAAGTGGAGCTCTGCCTTTCAACTGTACGGCACTGCATTTTCAACTGCTGTCATAGACAGCTGCAGCATTCATTGGTGAACTGTGGCGTGCCTGCAAACACACTGACTGTATTGGAAGGCAGGTGCCACACCTATGAAAACTCGGATGATGACACTATGTTTTTGCACATGCGTAAAGCAAATATAAAATGATTATAACTCTGGAACCGTATAATAATTTTTCATAAAACCTTCCAAAGCCACACCCTTGACATAGGTCCCGTCAACTCTGAAAATGTCTTGAAAAAATTCCACACCCTCTAGGCTGCAGGTGAGAGCAAAAATATCCAATGTTAAGTATAAGGAAACCAAATGTGTTTTTCTGTTTGTTTTTTTGGAGCTTCATATCTCAAAAACCAAACAAGTTGCCACCATGAAACTTTTCACTTCTTGAGATGCTGACAGCCTGACTGCATGCCAAATTTTGTACTGTTTCATCAATCAATGCCAAAGTCATTAAGGTGCAAAGATTGGGGTTTAACATTAAACAGCCTACTCAACCCTAACTCTAGGGGCACTACCGTACCCCTATAATATATACAGTATTGCAGTTGGGCCTTTCCAGTTGTCAAAGAGAGGTGAGTAGTGGTTCCGTTTGAAAGAAGAACAGCAGAAAAAGGTAAGTATGTAGTAAGTTTCTAGTTTTTAAAGTGCATGGTAAGAAAAGTTACTTATTAGAAAGGTTTGAGTTTGTTAAAATTATTTATCATAATTGGAAGAATAAAATACCCCAGGAACAGAAGCTGCAGCAGCAGGGATGTGTCATGTCAGTGTATGGCACCACTGCTGCCACTGGGTGGAGGTCACCCACAGCTGTGTGTTGTTAAGGATAGGGCTTTGAAACCATAAGGAGTACCACTATGGCAACCTTTACTACTTCCAAAGTCACTAAATATACAACTGCACCATGTATGCAAGAGGGTTCCTCATTTGCATTGGTGTATAGCTGTGTTTAATATGATCATGCTAACCACTAAGCTCCATGCTCTGGGGTCCTGTAAATAAGGCTCCAGCTCATCAGGCATGCTATGCCTGCCACTAGTCATGTTAGCACTGCATTAGCCTTCTGAATATTGGAGCCATAGTCTATTTGACTTTGCTTGATGAAACCACAGTTTATCAGACAGCACAATAAACAGGTTAATACTTTTTGTTTGAACATAAAGTAGTATCCATCTCTGAGTGTTTCTAATACAATGCAAACCTGCAGGATAAGTAACAGGGGTGAGATGCATTGTACAAAGTACAATACAATGTTGGAAGAAGTTGTACACCCTCCAGGTATACAAAATACCATGAGACAACGAAAGTAATGCAAATAATGAAGCAGTTTGACATTGGAAATATCCAGTGAATTCCTTCACCAAGTGTCTAAAACCCAGTTCAAAGGCAGGTCTTAGTGTATGCCTACAGTTCGTGGGACAGTGTGCACCACATGACACACCTCCTCTGAGCACTAGTTACATCAAATGCCCCAAGCATTTTGCAGTCCCTTGTTTTTCTTGCTGCAGCCGTGCAGCTGCTGGCTCTCCTGCCCACCATCCCTCTCCTTCCTTTACCTTATTGCCACTAGGTTGTGGCTCCCGGTTACTTCACTTCTCTGATGTACTGTTTGTAGTAGTGGTAGTAATTTTATTTATAAGACACCCTTCCCTAGAGGCTCAGAGTGCTGTACAAGAATAGACAGACTGATTACAACTACAATAAATAAACAAAATAAAAACAGCATAAAACTATATAATATACAAAAACCAGATCATGTTCCATAGATGGTAAAACCCTTTCTTGACTAGAGCAGACACTTGAGCCTCCATTGTCAGGTGATCATCAGAAATGTCTCCCAGACTTTTCACCTTAGCAGAACCCAACAGCCTAGACACTCCAAGCCACAGATCCTTCTATCCCATGACTACTTCTTCCCTCATCAGCATGGCTCAGTCAGCAGTACCTCAGTCTTGTCTAGGTTAAGTCTCAGCCAACTAGATTCCATCACTTCAGAATCACAAACAGGCACATATTCAGTACCTTGACCACATCAGGGATCCCAGCTGCAAAAGACAAATGCAACTGGGTACTGCCCACATAGCAGTGGAAACCCAGATTGTATTGTTGAGTTATTCTCCTCAGGATCAGCATATACTGTACACTGCAAACAACACAGAGGAGAGGACTGAACCTTGGGGCATGCCAGAGATGGGGCACTGGAGATGATAACAAAGTTCTCATCACTACCTTCTGCATCCTATCCCTGAGGTTAGGACCTGAACCAGTGAATGACAGTGCCAGTGAGTCCTCAGTACACCCTCAACTAATCAACAACCCATGGTCCACAGTGTCAAATGTTGAGAAGAGATAGAGCTGAATGACAATTGACCATTTTCCCCTATCTCTAGCCATGACGAGTTCAATATGCACCCTGACTAATACCCTCTCAGTGCTATGCCTAGATCTAAAACTAGACTGGAAGGGCTGCTAAGAGATGCACCTCAAGCTGTTGCACCACAACCTTCTTAATAACCTTACCTAAATAAGGTAGGTTAGACACAAGATGGTAATTCGCTAGAACATCCAGGGCCAAAGAGTGTTTCTTCAGAAGGGGCCGAACCAATGCATTTTTAAATGCTACTGGGAAGACTCCTTCCAAAAGGGAGCACCAAACTATTCCAATGAACACCAACTCCAAAAACCCCATGCAGCTCACTAGTAGATGGATAAAGCCTGGATATAGTTCACAAAAGTTGGTCAGCAGCTCCAAGATTCACCTCACAGACATCTTCTATCATTGACAGCTGAAACTCTGACCAAGACAGCTGAGTGCATCCATGAAGTGCAGGCTCAACTCTGCTGGGTTATGACAGCCCATTTGGAGACATCCCGATGCAAACAGAGGACACTTTGTCAAAGAAGAATCAAGAACTCTTTATATGTAGGTGCTGAAATGTTATTATCAGCTGAAAACAGGATGGAGATAACAACCTGTCCACAGTATGGAAGAGCTGAGCTGGTCAACTCCTCCCAGTCGCAATCTCCCTGGACAGAAATGTTGCCTTGTTGCAGACATTACTCTTTGATATTCCTCACTGTGAGCCATCAAAGCCAGTTTGTCCTCCTGGGTCTTGGATCTCCTTCAACAGTATTCCAGCCTCTGACCCTGGTCTTCAATTCCCTAAGCTCTCCTTCAAACCATGGAAAGCCCATGCATGAAACATGGTGTTATACACAGGAAGATGCTACAAAGTCAAAGGCCTCAGCAGTCACCCTATTATAGGTCAATACCACCTTCTCTGATCCCATCTCATAAGCTGCCACCATCTTTGAGATGTACAGCACTGTCAGCAGTCCTTCTGGCCTAATCCCTCTTTTTTTTTTTCACTTTATCTTTTTATTGAAATTTGACTATATAAGAAAGCACACGTCTTATACAATAGAAGAATACCCTCCACATAAGGTATAAAATATCACTTAAACACAGTATTTAGGGTAAACATATTGGAGAAGCCTTATATACACGTATTGATAATAAAACACAAACTTAGACAGGTTACAAGTGGAAAGCAGAAGGGTTACAATCAATAGAGTACTACAGATTCATAAATGGCAACTATGTACAAAATAAATGCAAAGGGCACGCTATGGCAAGGCATTCAGTAAATTACAAAAAGTGATAAATGTGGTACTATAAACAGTGTTCAGTAATGGAGAAGTAAAGATAAGAGAAAAGTGGACAAGGAAAGAAAGAAGAGAAAAAGCAAGGAAGAAGGGAAGTAGAGAGGAAGGAAATAGAGAAGGAGGGAAAAAGGAGGAGATATCTGTGCACAAAAGTTTTGGGAAAACCTAATCTGAGAGCAAAATAAGAAGAGGGCTAAATATCCCTAAGAATTAGGGTCTAGAAGAACTAGGTTTAATGTACTTGAAGTAATCCTGCCACATCTGTCATATACAGTGAGTCAGTTATGAGTAACATGAGATAATCGATCTAGGGAGGTGTACTGAGAAAGGCTTTGAAGAACATCTGAAAGAGAAGGCACCAGAGTTGATTTCCATTTCATAAGAGTCAGACATTTGACCAGTAGAGAAAGTATGTTTAGCCATCTAAAATGTGCATATGAGAGGAGAGAGAGCTATTGGGGATAAGGATGCCTAGAAGGAATAGCTTGGGGTCAAAAGGTAGTTTTTGCCCTGTTACTCTGGAGGCAAGTAAATAGACTTTATGCCAGAGTTTATTAATGGGAGCAAACGACCACAAGATATGCAGTAGATCCGCATTGACCAAATTACAGCGCCAGCAGTTATTCTTATTATTTAATAGGCCCATTTGTTGAAGCACAGAGGGGGTTCCATACCAAAGATTTAGGATTTTAGTTTGTATTAAAGAACTATGGGCATCTATAAAGGTATTATCTGCAAGACACCAACAATTACTCCACTGTGCATCTGAAATATTGTAGTTAAGAAGAGTACTCCATTTGTTTTGGGCTTGTATAGAGTGATCATGTAGATTATCAATAATGTCTTTGCAAATGGAGCTATTCAATTTTACTGATAAATTAGTTCAGTGCAAAATGTATGGGTTTAGAAGAGTATGCTTATACACTAAACTAGAGCAAGAGAGAGAGTTAAAAGCTACCCGAATTTGTAAAAACTTCCAGAAGTCCTGTTTAGGAAGTTTCCATGTAGCCTGCAAGTCCAAGAACAATCTAAGAGTCAATGAATTCTGGCCCAAGATATCTCCGAGAAAGAAAATGCCTTTGTTCTGCCATGTACAACAGAAAATTGGGTGATTTTCTAGAGTGAGCAGTGGATTGCCCCATAAGGGGGCATAAAACCAGGGTGTTGAATTGGATTTCAGGAATGTGTGAGTTAGTTTCCAATAAAGAACAGAGGATGATATAGTCAGGTGAGATTTTAGTTTAGAGGAAATTGGATTAAAACTAGAGGAAGTAGAAACTCCTCCCGCGCACAATGCGGATTCCATTGCAACCCATTTTGGTGAGTGAGGGGAGGATTTCTGAAACCATTTAGTGGTCTGGGCCATTTGAAAAGCCCAGAAGTAGCTTTTGAACCAGGGGAGTCCAAATCCCTTTTTCCAATGTGGTCCAAGTTTGTTGTGGTTAAACTCGGTGGTTTCATCCCAGATAAAGTAGCCTATTAATTTATCAATTTTAGAAAAAAAGGAGGATGGTAAGACTAAAGGAATACTGGCAAAGAGCTAAAGAATCTTGGGAGATATGGACATCTTGATGGCTGCAATTTTGCCCATGAAGGACAGAATAAGAAGCTTCCATCTGTCCAGAATTGCTTTGATGTTATATAGTATGGGGTTAAAGTTAATGTCCCATATCTTCCCTAAGTTACTAGTAATTTTGATTCCTAGATATGTTATACCCTGTGGTGACCAACGGAATCCAAGAGGTATGTTCATAAAGGCTTTACAGTGATCGTTAAGGAGCAGAGTTTGAGATCTACCATAATTCAAAGCAAGGCCAGAAATATTAGTAAAATTATTAAGCAAATCAACCAACAGGGGCCCAGCCTCATTCAGGTTTTCAAGTAAGATTAAGAGGTCATCTGCGTAGGGAGAGAGAGAGAGAGAGAGAGAGAGAGAGAGAGAGAGAGATATCTTGAATTGTCCATAGCATGCCCATAATGCCAGAAGATTGATGTAAACAAGCAGTCAGGGGCTCCATGGCTAAAATAAACAGGGAAGGTGATAGGGGACAGCCTTGTCTAGTTCCCCTTGCTAGATGAAAGTAAGAGGAAAGGGTGGAATTAGTAAGTACTTTAGCAACAGGGGAATTATATAATAGCTTGATCCAGGAGCAAAAGGTATGAGAAAGACCAAAATGAGATAAAACTTGATGAAGGTAGTCCTAGTTTAAGGAATCAAAGGCCTACTTGAAATCAATAGCTATGGCTGAAGCTGGTGTCTTGAGGGATTTGGCTTTGTGAGTTAGATTAAATAGGGAACGTAGGTGATCAGAACCAGATCTATGTTTAATAAAACCAGCTTGTGAATGATGAGTTAGCTTGGGAATCAAGGATCCAAGTCAAGAAGTTAGTAGTTCAGAGCAAATATCTTCCCATCTGTGTTTAATAAAGAGATGGGCCTGTAACTTGCGGGGTGAGTGGGGTCTTTTTCTTTCTTAGGAATTAGGGTTATGATTGCTTCAGTGCAAGATGGGGAAGTTTGCCAGTATTGGAAGCTTCCTGATAAACATTAAGAAGAAGGGGACATAAGGTGTAGGAAAACATTTTATAGAAAATTGACAGGAAATCCGTCACCTCCAGGGGATTTGCTGGATTTCAAGGAAGACAAAGCTTTTTGGATTTCCTGAAGCGAGAAGGGATCATCTAAAGAATTTGTTTCAAGAGTAGAAAGATGAGGAAGATGTAATGATTTAAGGAACTGTTGAATTTGTAAAGTAGATGGAGTGTTTGCATTAGAGTATAGTCTTTGATAAAAGGTTTTCATGATATGGTTTATAGAGGGGGTTGTCAGAGTGAATTGTACCCTGTTCATCTTTTAGGCTTAGAATATGTTGTTCCATTTGTTGTGCTTTGAGCTGGTAAGAGAGGAGTTTCCTGTTTTTATTGCCGTGTTCCCAAAACTTATATTTAAGTTTAAACAAGGCTAGTTCAGTTTTACGAGAAATTAATTCATTTATTTTGACTCTAAGTTGAAGAATGTCAAGATGAAGTTGAGAGTCAGGACAGTGCTTCTTAGAGGAAAAGTATGAATTCTCTTTAGCCTTAAGAGATTTTTCCAAATCAGCCAGTTGTTGTTCCCTTACTCTTTTCCTATGTGCAGCATAACTGATAATTTTCCCTCGAATCATAGCTTTAAGAGCTTCCCATATAGAGGACATAGAAGATTCGGTTGGGGTATTGTGAAAGAGTAAGTCCTGAATTTGTGCTTTGATCATGGGTAAGAAATTGGGATCCTTGAGAAGGAGAGGATCCAGCCGCCAGTAAGAAGATTTAGGTGCTAATGGGTCCCACAAAAATTGCAGTTTGACAGGGGAATGGTCCGAGATTATGATGGGAGAGATGGATGAATCAATATTTTTTTCCATTGTAACAGGAGAGGCTAACCAGTAGTCGATTCTACTGTATGTCTTATGTAGAGAGGAGTAAAAAGTAAATTCTCGATCACGGGGGTGAAGGAGGCGCCATACATCAGCTAATCCAACATCTTGCATTAGTAATGAGAGGGCTTTAGTACTTCTAGGGTGGGCATCTGTAGTTGGGTTACTTCTGTCAATGCTGGCTTCTAAAGCTAAATTAAGATCCCCTCCGAGAATAACTGGTGTATTATCAGTGTTAAAGGATAGAATCTGTTGAGCTAAATTATGAAAAAACTCTGGGGAATCAGAGTTGGGTGCATAGACATTAACAAGCAGAAGAGGACCAGAGTTAGTATTCAATTTAACCATCACCCATCTGCCATCAGTGTCAGAAAGAGAGTTTACAAGGGACCATTTCAGACTCTTATGAATCAGAATAACAACTCCTCTGTTTTTTGAAGTATAGGATGATTCATAGATCTGACCCACCCAATCTTTCTTAAGTCTATGAACATCCTCTACTAACAATTTTGTTTCTTGAAGGAAAGCAATTTGTGTTTTATGTTTTTGAGATGTGAAAGAATTTGCTTTTGCTTACAAGGAGAATTAAGTCCCTTCACATTCCATGTATATAAAACTATGTCATTCATATTGTCAGTGCTAAAGAAAGGGAATAATCGCTGGAGTGTGAAGGGACAAATAAATGAGGCAGAGGATGATCAGAATACAATATAGAGAGCTTACATGTATGCAGAGAGTGGCAGGAACATTCTAGCCAAAAAAAGTGAAATGTATGATATATGAGTGGCACAGATATAATATTAAAGTTAGAACAGAGAAGGGGAAGGAGGAAAGTCATTAATGACAACAACAATACTAGTAAGCTAAATTACAAAGAAAACATTTTATGGGTGTGAGGATATATGAGTCCATAACTGGCTAGAGACTCTCTCACCACACTCTGGGGCATCGATGTAGGGAGGAGACTAGGGAGGAACGATTATAAATATCAGCCCAAACCTAAGTCTGATCCCAGTAATATAATAAAGTAAGTATTCCTGATAAGCTAAACTGAAAGTGAATAATACCAAGAAAGGCAGGGGACTGTAATAACCTCAGTTTAATTCTAAACTAACAGGACAAGGTATAAGGATAAAGCTAACACCGGAACTTATTTATAAACATTAGTAGTAATAGTACAAGATATACCAACTCGAAATAACAGTAAATTAAAGAACCATGTATGAGATGCCAATACAGCCTAGACATATAACAAGGAATCCAGGGAGCCAGGTGTACTGCAAATGAACAAATATAAAAGGAAAAGTAGATCATTACCACATTAGAGTAACTCTGAGTATACTTAGAGTGCAACAGAATAAGTACATAATAAATACAATATTATAGGGAAAGGGAGGCCAATTTAAGTCCTTATGCCCTGAGCCAGATGCAAATCGGATTATATGGGGAGGTATAGGCTTCGTGATAACTGTGGACAGAGGAGTTATTCATATTAAAGGTCTGCTCCGATTACTAAAAATTGCCTAAATAGATGTTATATGGGGTGACTAGGTCAAAAAACTAGGCCCAGTGAGCCCCAAAACAGGAGGGACCACACAACAGTGGATCTCTATGATATCTGTAGACTTCAAGTAAAATAAGGAGCACAAGGAAGTTGTAGATTGACAATCCTTTGCAACAGTACACCAAACATAGCCCACCTCTTTGAGTGTTAATGATAGTTCCATATTCTATACAGGAGGTAGTAAGAATAATGGAGCGTAGGGAAGGAGATAGCTTAAATATAGGTGCCAATATCACTTAAGAACCTGTCATCAGGAGAGGGAAGGGGTAAATTGCCTTGTAATATATGATAATTCACATATAAAAAAAGAAAAGGCAATAATCAGGAAACATACTGATTGAGGATATGCAGCTGAACAGCCCAAAGACTATAAACCTGATGCACTACTAAATTGGAGAGTAAAATGCTAGATATAGAAAGCATGTCTAATGAGGTAATGTATAAGATCTAACACTAAAATGATGACCTAGAAAAGTGTTGCTGAATACCAAAGTTCCCTTGAAGACCTTTAAGTTGCTCATTTAAACATCACAACAAAAAGTAAATTGATTGTGTTATGACAGATAGAAGCTTTTGCTTTTCTGCACCCGCTGGGAGCGAAAGCAACCAGGTAGCATAGAGTGTAGAGCGGGCAGCTAGGCAGAAAACATGTACTGGCACTCCCTTTAAGTATTCTGGAAGCAAAACCTACCAAGATATAGTAACTGTGACCATATTACTGATCATATAGGCTCATGGCACCTTAGTTTTATTAGTGGGATTGTGACTATTGATGTTTTTGCTTTTTGGCCTTTGCCTTACGCTTCTTTTGGGTGGCTCTAAAGGTTTGAGGGGAACTTGCAACAGTTTCCTCCATGAACTATTGGCAGAAATACATCCCTGAGGCACCGGGCCCTAGTTAAAGGGATGTTCATCTGAAATTTGCTGGGAAAGATCCTCCTGCAGGAGTGCATGTCATCCTCCAAGAGAGCAACTTTTTGCTCAAGGGAACAGAGGGATCAATTTGAAGGTGAGAGGCTGCAGCTTGGGGTGATTGGCTGAGACCTCACTAGAACAGCATGAAGGTCTTGAAGAATAATGCCCCGACAGAAGCTTCTCTTGCAGCCGTGTTGATTGCCTTGGGGTTAAATCAGTTGTGGCATTGCTGCTTGGGGCTGCAAGTTCTGCAGCACCTTCCCCACGTTCCCAAACCTCGTTGTCCTCCCTCCATGTGGATACCAGAGCTGTGTTCAGGCTGCTCATTGCTGCTGAACCTCCCAGGGTAAGATTACAAGGAGAAACCTCCAGATAGTTGACTAAAGTGTCAGGGGTTTCAAAATCCTTGAAGGAAGAGCCTGAGAAAAGGTGTAGTGTTGCGGGGTAACATAGAGCATATTTAATGTTTCTTTGGTGGAGGATTTGTTTAAGTGGATTGTAGACCATCCTTCTAATGGTTAAATCTTTTGAAAAGTCTCTGTAGATAGAAATATTAAACTCTTGCCACTAAAGTTTCCCCATTTCTCTGGTTTGTTTCAATATTAATTCTGTATGGGAATAGTTCAAGAAGCAAGCAATGATAGGCCTCGGTCGCTGGTCTGATGCTGGCCTGGGAACCAGAGTGCAGTGGGACCGCTCAATGATTAACGTTAGGTCGGGATGCAGTTTAAGCACTGCAGGTAGCACATGTAATAAAAGTGCAGTAGTGTTTCCTAATTCTACACCTTCAGGGACGCAAAAAAATCGTAAATTGTTGCAATGATTACAATTTTCAATATCGTCAATTTTGGCATGTAGGGATTTAAAGTTCAATCTTGATTACAGACAGTAGCCTGGAGGTCATGAATAGTAGTGGTATTACAGGCCATTGAGTTATCATTAAATGCAATTTTTTGGCCAAAAGTTTCAAGAATGGTTGAATTCTGTTGGGTGGAGGTTTTCAGATCATTAATCTCAGCCATCAGTTTAGAAAACATTACTTCAACTCTAACGAGTGAGCTTTGCTGTGCTTGGAGATCTGAAATAATGCTGAAGGACGAGGCCTAGTATGCTGCAGTACTGTGTAGAATAATTGAATATAAGTAGATGCTGGATCAAAAATGACTTACAGACCGTGTCAGGCAGTAAGATTTATTTACTTATTTATTTCAAGAAATCGGATTTACAAACCTTTGAGTCAAAGACACATTTACAAAGGTACCTCATCACAGGGAGGGGAGACAACATATTTGTGAAGCAAGACAGTGGAGAACAAATACAGGTGAGATACAGAAGAGTATACAAAGCAAGACAAGTTACATACGAGCATAAAAATTAAGCTATTTAGTGTCCCAGTGGAGCATTCAGGTTACAGTGCATGTTGTACAGGCTACAACAAGCTATTTTAAGTGGACTGGTGCAAACGTCATGCTATGGGAGGCAGACTGGTTCAGAACGGTGCATTCGGAAAGTCTTACAATGGGCATTTACAGCTTCGAGTGTCGGTGAGGTGTTTGCACAGGGCAACTTTGAAGGGGCCGATTTTGGGAATGTTTGAAATGTGCAATGGGAGGGAATTAAACCTGGAAGGTGCTCTGTAGTGAAATGTTCTTTGGGCGAGTGAGGTCCTGGCTCTAGGCACCTGGAAGGTGGCTTTGGCAGTATTGCGGTGTTGACCGACGGGGTTGAAGGGATACAGTGACTCCTGGGGCAGAGCTCAGTAGAGCCTTTTCGCCAGTATACAGGTGGTATTGCAGTCGTTCATCAAAAGTCAGTAAGTTCAAGGTGGAGTAGAGCTGGCATGTGTGAGTTCTGCTGGAGGCACCTGTGAGGAGCCTGCAGGCTTGTTAATAGAAGTCTGACTTTGGTGAGGGCAGTGGAGTCAGCAGCTGCATAGATAGGGAGTCCATAATCCACCAATGACAGGATGGAGGAAGTGATAGCCATCATAGGGCAAACTCAAGGAGGCAGTCTTTGTGGTGGTAGAGAGTCCAATCTGGGCATTCATGGCAGAGGACAAGGAAGTAAGATGGGCATGGAAGGAGACAACCGAGTCAAAGGTGATGCCCAGGTATTTGTATGTTGATACCTGCTCAAGGGGGTGGAGTGTACTGGGGAAGATGTGAAGGGGAGCATTTCTGAAGTTATTTTGGCAGTATGCAAAAATCATAGATTTCGTCTCTTAAGGTTCAGAACCAGATGATGGTCAAGGAACCATTTTTCAGCTTGGGTGAAGGTGAGTTGCAAGGCGCTCTGGAGTGTGAGTGGGTCGTGGTGGGAGGCGATGAGGACTGCGTTGTCATCATATAGAAGCATTTTGCCTGTGCAGGAGCTGGGGAGGGTGTTTAAAAAGAGAGTGAACAATGTGGGGCCCAGGATGGAGCCTTGAGGGACCCCGGAGCGCACAGGAAGGGCTGTTGATAGAATATCATTTAATTTGATGAGTTGGGATCTATCCCTGAGGTAACTGGAGAACCAGGCCAGTGGGCCAGATGAGAAACCCAGCTGATGTAGGGATTCAAGAATTAGTGGGTGACACATAGTGTCAAAGGCCTTGGATAGGTCAATGAACACTGCCCCGGTGATCTCCCCAGTATCAAGTGCAGATTGTATTTGGTGGGAGAACTCCAATAGGGCTGTAGTGGTGCTGTGACCAGGGTGGAAGCCATGCTGCTCTGAGCACAGTATGTTGTATTTAGATAGATAATCCATGAGTTGGGTGGACACTATTTTCCAGGGCTTTGGGGATGAGATAGGTCTGTAATTGTTTGGTGATGCTGCCTCCATTTTATGGGTAGGTAATTTCAGCCAATTTCCATGCACTAGGGGAATTGGCCGAGGCATAGGGATCGGTTAACAAGGTCAGTGAGGGGGGCTAACATGACATGAAGTGTTAGTCGGAGTATCCTGGAGTCAAGGGGGTCATAGCTTGGACTGTGGGAGGAGAGGGCTTTTGTGAGGAGTGGCTTGGTGTCATGGGGGGAGATAGTCCTGAAGAGAAATGGAGACGGGAAATAGGTGGGTGGTTGGCTGCAGGGATGGGGTCAAAGAAGTGGGCAGGAAGGACTGCACTTAGGTCAGAAAATGTTGTGTTGAGGCAGTCAGCAACATGTGGTAGCTCAGTATTAATTGTGCCATTGATACCCATCTGGGAAGGGGGGGAGCGGGTCTTCCCATTAAGCTCCTTTATGTTATCCCAGAAGGCTCGGGCAGAGCCCCAGGATGAGGTCAAGGTGGTTTGATAGTGACAGGCCTTGGCTTGTCTTATGGCCCATGTGCATTGGTTGCAAGCGGCATTATAGGCTTGCCTGTCAGCTGTCCTGCCAGACTCAACAGCAATGTGCCACAGGTTATCCCGCTGCTTCAGTTGCTGGATCAGCGTGGGGGAAATCCAGGCAGCATTAAGTCTTTTGGAGTGGGCATTGGACCCGGGCAAAGATGTCACAGGCCTTGCAGAAGGCACTGGTGAGGAAGGCTAGGGCAGTATCTATATCCGTAGCGAGGGAGATCGGGGACCAATCGAGCTGAGCAAGGTACTGCTTTAGTTTATTAAGGCCCCCGGGGTTGAAACGGTGACAGGGGTAGCTTTGTACACAGGCTTGGGCGTGGGGAGGACCAGAAGCAGAGAATTGGTGAGTGGTCACTAAGGTAGTTGGCTAAGATGTTAACAGACTTGATTTTGTGTGGGCGGTTTGTGAGTACTATATCTAGGGGGAGCTGGTCCCACTTGATTGGTTAAATCTGGTGGGACAAGTGACTAGTTGAGATAGATCAAGGGCTGTGAAGTTGTCCTTAATGTGTGTTGTAGTGAGTCAAGCCAATTTATGTTGAGGTCTCCTAGGACGAGTTGTTCAACCTTGTGTGGCAGGGTAGAGAGATAGTCAGTGAGAGATTACAGGATGGTCACAGGAGTTGATACTGAAGAAAGGTCTGGTGAAGGCTGGATGAGGTTAGATTGCAGTCATTCCTGCAGAGATTCTGAATTATGCTGCCATCTTCTACCTGGTCAGCCATGCCCCCCGCCTAATCCCTCTTAAAAGGCGGTATTGAGTCATCTCCACAGTGGAGGACTACGCTAAATAAGAAGGTCTTCACCAGCAATGATCCAGCCAACCAGCTGGGTCAATCTTGAGGTTACTCACGCGAGCCCCAGGGAGAAAACCAAGTCCAAAGTGTCTCCATGTTGGTGAGTAACAGAAGCAATAACTGGTGCAAGGCCCAGTGATTCCATCAACTGGTGGAAATCCTTCCAAACTACAAAATTCATCATCAACCCAGGCGAGAAATCAACCAGGATAATCCATCAGAATGACTCCAAGACCCTGTCAGTGATGAAGTCCACAATTTCCTGCAGAAAATCACCCTTATGTCCTGGATGTCAGTACACTAGAAGGATCCTGCAACCTGTACCTAGACCTCAACACAAACACACAACCAAATGACGAGGTTTTCTCCACTGGTTTCACAGTGAAGTTCAGCTCAGATCTAAAACAGATAGCCATCCTCCCCCCACAGTCCCTCTGCGGGCAGCGTCCTATGCAGTATCCAGCTGGGACTGCTACCTCCAAGACTGGACCAACATTGTCACTCAGCCCGGTCTCTGTAATGTAACCCAGATCAACTGAGGAGTCCAACATTAAATCTGCCATAATGGCAGTCTTGTTCTTTATTAATATCACATTGCAAAGCACCACCCAAAGGGGACAAAGTGAGGCAGCTGGCCCTATGGCTACCTTCCCACTCAGTCTATTGGGATCCCTGGGTATGGGACCCAAACACATGTAACCTCTCTCTAGGTCCCATTTAACCCCAGGGAAACTCCTGCTCCTAGCCATCCTAATAACGCCACACTTATTAGCACCCTCCCAACATACCCAGCTGCTGATGACCACATCATCTCCTCTCGATCTCCACTACCCTGAACCTATGATAGGCAACTCTGTGACCTTTGCATTGCTAGCAAAATATAATTCAATGCAAATGTCAGAGCGTGCTAGTTTTGGAATTTGTTTAGAGTTTTGGGAGTTGTGGGTCTCCTTTTAGCATGCTCCCTTTGATCACCTGTGAAATTTCCTGGTGGAAGCACTTTACTATAAAGGAGTCAATTAAGCAATGCACTCTGTTTAAGAGTAGCCACTGCACTCATTTCAGAGTTGGGGAAGTAGGGACCAAACCATGGGATCCCAACTTGACGATTGGTGGTTTGGCTTGCTCACATTGGAATTCCAATTTGGTAGCTAACAGGACCCCTTTTTCATGGAGTTTAAAGTAAGAAAAGCCAATTCAGGTAGTTTATATGTTTAATTTCTCAGATTTGCCATGTTGGGGGGAGGTGCACTGGATCCTGTTTGTTTGATAGGCAACTCTGGACAGAGGGGATCCTGAAAGGTCACAGATCATGCAGCTGGGCTGAGGACTTGCTAAACCTAGGGAGTTCAAGGTCATATCCAACACACATGGCTACAACTAGTGACCAAACCAAACCCACAAAAATACTTCACAAACCTACCACCACCCTTCAATAAAGGGCTGCCCTCCCTCACCACCTGCAATACCCAACTTTACTCACATTCAATACACTTTAACTCTCAAATCAAATGCCAGTCACACGTCTAGCCCTATCCAAACACACCAAAGCACATAATCCCTAATACAATAAGTAAGTAATAAGCTATGACATGGTGCGCATTGTAGGATGCTAATGCACACCCCAGGAGTGTAGTAAGGAACAAGGCTGAAGGTCGAATGTCCTTACACCCCTGGGAAGTGCTGTAAAATCCTATGATGCACACCCTGGAGTGGCTTATTACACTTATAAAATGGCTCTAAGTAGATTTTCTGGGGAGGAAAATGAGGTTCAGCACCTGACCATGCATTTATAAAGATTTAATGCACAGTCAGGTGATACCTCTCAGTCAATGAAATGTTTAGATTTGTTCTTGCTATTTGGTAAATACCTATAAACAAACCCATGGTTACATGGGCCCTGTCAGCTGCTGCCTCCTGTGCTTCAGTGTATCGTTAGTTGCTGCTTGTCTGGCATGGCTACTGATGTTTTGTTTGCTGGCTTCCTTCAATGCAATGTGGGGCATTCTTCTGCCTCCTTCATTTGCCTGTGCTTGATTCTGATCCATTGTGACTGCTGCCTGCTCCGCACTAGCTCCACTTCTGTTGGTCCTCACCTCTCACTGGCAACCCTGCTGTAAGCTGGTGCTTCCATTACTGGAGTATACAGTTCCCCTTGCCCCTGTTGCTTTGGTTCCATGCCTGCTCTGTTGTTGCTGCCCCTGGCCACTCTCCAACTCCCTCTGCTCCTGCTACCTTGGGGCTTGATGCAGGGGCCATTTTATTGTTTCTGCCACTTGGCTTCCTCCTGCTCACTGGCCCCCTCCTGTTTTGTTAGGAACAGCTGCTTACTAGGGGTGGTTCTCTCTGGCCTGCCTGTTTCAGGTTTCTCCCAGCCATGGCTCTGGCTGGGTTCTGCTTTTTGCATTTTTGGCCATTTGCAACCCTTTGACTCAGGCATATGCCCTGGCTCTGTCCCTGAGGGGCTCACTACACTATGGCTTCATACTACACCTAACCCTTTTTTTCCAAGCCCTCTGTGCAAGGGCTCAGTATGCTTTCACCTCAGCTTCAGTCTTCTTCTCATCACCACAATGCCACCATTGCCGAGCTTGCTTCAGTTGTTTTGTGGGCCTGCGCTACGATGTTTCTCATTTCCACCAGCCTGCCCAGCTAATTGAGCAAACTCTCCTTGTTACTCATCTTTAACCCTTCAACTCTTACCATGCATACTTTTCTTTCTCTGCTCACTACTTTTAGGTAAATGCCTTAGCAATAAATGGGCACATGCCTCAAAGTCATATGGGCATATACTCCACCATCTTTAATCATACATGCCTCCATCAACCTGGTATATGCCCAGTCTCTGTCGTTCAAGTGCTTTGTCTGGTTTCACCCTCTATGGCTTTATGCTACAACAGTATGCTTTCACCCTCTCTGGCTTCAAACTTCAACTAACCAGCCCCATCAAGGGATCGGATCCTATATCCATGAGCATTGTCAGAGAAGAGTATTAGAGTTCCATTCCTGAAGTAGCTGTTCCAGTCTTCTCCTTTTGATTGGGACTACACTGTCATTTACTACTTCTAAATTGCTGATGTATAATGCACTTGCTCTTTAAATCCCCCTTTGTCATATTTCTGTACCATTTGTACCTGTTGAAATTGTATTTCCTAACTGTGTAACTGTGAAATTGTATTTCCTAACTGTGTAACTAGTAATCTATGTGCCATCTCTTTGACCCGGTCATGCCTGAAAACGGTCCATTGGATCAGCGCACTTACCCAGTAAACAAATACATAAATTAACAAAAAAAATAAATTGTGGTGTGTCCAACCCCAACCTTCCATACACAGTAGCCATGTTCCCAGAAGACAGCCTCAGCTCCTCTGCAGCTGGACAGCTGTCTGGTTGGATGGAGAAGCTCACACACTGAGTAGCAGCAGTACCTAGTCGATCAGACAGATGCTTGGATTATAGTATCATGTTATGCCTGTGGAATGGTGGCCTGAAGCCTTGGATCCCTAGAAGTTTCTCTATGAGAGAGGGGAACTCTCCTTCTGCTGATGGTTATAAACTTAGGTAGTTGTCTGAGTTTGTTTATCCACTGGATGAATGAGACTCGAATGATGGCTACTTCTTCATCGCTGGTCATTCAGCACCATGGCCTCCCTTACTCCTTAGCAGAAGTCTGTGTTTTGACAGTTCTGTCCACACATTTGGCTTTGACTTTTGTGCGTCTTCTCTAAGGTAATGTAGCTAAAGGACTTGCTATTATGTGGCACCCCTATGGGTGGTACAGAGAATAAAAGGCCACAGAGGCTTCAAATCTAATCATGTTACCAACAGTACTGAGCTACCATCAGGTCTTAGCAATTTATTCCTACAGTTGCACAAACACCACGTTACATTGCACAGAATACATCACAACAAGTCAAGCAATCAATTTCACTAACCAGCCATACTAGCTGCTCACTGAGTCAGTGAATTCTAAGGCAAGCCTAAGGGTATGTCTGGGGCTTGGTGGGGGTAGCAAGTGACACATGCCATGCCTCTCCAAGTGCTAGTGAAAGCACATGCCCCAAGAATGATGTGGATGCTTGTTTTTCTTGCCCCTCACCATCCTTCCCTCCTCCTCCAGTGGCTCACCTCACTCCTTCTAGGATTCTTCCATAAGCTACATTTAACAAAAAATGACTTGCTATCCTGTTTCATCACTAGGGGTGGACCTTCTCAATAGGGTTCATGTGCCTTTGGTACCTCAAAGGATGGTAGTTCCTTGGGAACAAATAGCATGAAAGGCCACAGAAATGTCAAATCTAATAATGCTACTAACAGTATTGAGTTACCATCAGCCCTCAACAATTCATTCCTACAGTTACATAAGCACCCCATCACATTGCACAAACCTGTATCACAACGAGCTAAGTGGCAAAATGCACTAACAGACCATGCTAGTTACCTGCACAGGCAGTGAATTCTAAGGCAGGCCTAAGAGTATGCCTGGGGATGAGTGGGGCAACAGGTGACACATGCCATGCCTCATTCCAAGCACTATTTGTAATACATGCCACAAGTATTCTGCTGAGGCTTGTTTTGCCCTGCCATCCTCCCCTCCCTGCTGTCTGGGCAAATGGGGAGCCAAAGGAAGTTCAGGAAGAGTTTAGGAAACTGGGAGGGTCTCAAGCAAGTAGCTACTTCTGTCACTTCTCAGAAGTACTACCTGTGAGAGGCAAGGGAGAGCATAGGAGTGCATGCACCAGGAACTTTAACTCATGGTTGAAGAACTGGTGCTGTGAGGAAGGGTTTGGATTCATTGGTGACTGGGGACCCACCTGGAGGGATGGAGGTTTGTTCAAGCCTGACGGCCTGCATCCATCCTGGAGGGAATCCAAGCACTCAATGATAAGTTTAAATGCTACATTGACAAGCATTTAAACCAGTAAAGGGGTGGCAGGCCAGCAAGGAGGGTACCATTGCTCACCCCCACAGCTAGCAGTGGAACCAGTGAACCAGAGGAGGCTATCTCTGCAAAGCAGTGTGCAAAAGATGGAGATTAGTGTCCAAAAGGTGGATAAGCAGAAAAGGGCAAAATTCAGCAGAAGGGCAGACAGCAAGGAGAACCAGGGATAAATGACAACCAAGGAAGGGGCTGAGTAGAACAGTGAAGCAGTCTAGGAAGGTCAAATCATGGAAAGCTGTGTGCAAATGCCAGGAGCCTTAGCAACAAGATGGAAGATCTGGAGGCTGTCATGGTACAGTCAGACCTGGACATTGTGGCCATCACTGAAACCTGGTGTAATGATAACCATGACTGGGAGATGGCCATACCTGGCTACAACATATTCAGAAGAGACAGAGCAGGCAGGAAGGGAGGAGGAGTGGCACTGTATGTGAAAATGACATAAGGGCCACAGAGATCCAGGAGGAACAAATGGGGAGAGATACTGTGGGTTAGCTGGAAAGGAAATGGGCAGCCATCCACAGGTGTGGTCTATAGACCACCAGCCCAGGAGGAAGAAACAGATAGAGTTGATGCTAGCCATCCAAAGGATGGCAGACAAGGGTGAGGTAGTACTGGTTGGAGACTTATATTCCAGATGTGGACTGGAGCATCCCAGCAGCAGCATCAACTAGGAGCAGATTTATCCTGACTCCTTCAGGGTGCCTTCCTCAAGCAACTGGTCATGGAACCAACTCGGCAGAAGGCAATACTGGACCTTGTGCTCACAAACAGGGACAGTGTGATGGGGGTAACAGTGGGGAGCACCTGGGTAACAGTGACCACCAGTCATTGTGGTTTGAAATCACAGAAAGAGCAGAACCAAACCACACAAAAACACGTATCCTGGATTTTAGGGGGCAGACTTTGGGAAAATGGGGAGATACTTGAAAGAGGCATTAAGGAATGGGACAGGAATCAGGGCTGAGGAACAGGGATTTAAGGGCGAAGAATACGAGGAGAAGCAAAGGGAGGCAGGAGGTCAGTAAGGGAAGCCAAAGCTCAGACAGAAGAACACATTGCAAAATCAGTGGGTAGAGGGGACAAAACCTTTACAGGTACATAAGTGAAAAAAGAAAGACAAAGGGAGGGATAGTGAGACCTGAAGGGGAGGATGGGCGTAGGATGACAGAAGCTGACATATTGAACAGGTATTTCTGCTCAGTCTTTACTGAAGGAAGAGGAGGGTAATGGGTCTGAAGGGAGTACAAGGGTGAGAATGGTGCAGAAATGGACACAAGTCCCTTTACACGAGAAAGGGTCCTGAAGGAACTGGAAGTAATAAGAGTTGATAAAGCAATGGGGCCAGATGGGGTGCACCCCAGGGTCCTTAAAGAACTAAGAGGTGGTGGCTGAACCTCTGGCTATCCTGTTTAGCCGATCACTGGAAAACAGGGAGGTACCCAAAGACTGAGGACAGCAGATGTAGTCCCTTATACAAAAGTGGGAACAAAGAGGAAGCAGGGAACTACAGACCAGTCAGCCTCACCGGTAGTGGGAAGATCATGGAAGCACTACTGAAGGAGAGATTGGTGGAACATCTGGTTGTCAATGGACTACAGGACCCAAGGCAGCATGGTTTCACCAGGGGAGGTCATGTCAGACCAACCTCATTGAATTTTTGACTGGGTGACTAGGGAGGTGGATCAGGGAGGCAGTGGACATGGCCTATCTGGACTTCAGCAAGGCCTTGACACTGTGCCACATAGAAGACTATTACACAAACTGGGGAATATGGGTGTGGGCAGGACAGTAGTGTGGTGGGTAGGTAACTGGCTGGGTGGCAGGACACAGAGGGTGGTGGTAAATGGCTGTCACTCCACAGAGGGAAGAGTGACCAGTGGGGTACCACAGGGATCAGTGCTGGGACCGGTCCTATTCAACATCTTCATCAGTGACATTGTGCAGGACCTAGAAGGCAGAATTTCACTGTTCGCTGATGACACAAAGCTCTGTAACAGAGTAGACACACCAGAGGGTGTAGACAGAATGAGAAGGGACCTGCAGAAACTTGAAGAATGGTCAGGGTTTGGCAGTTGAAATTCAATGCAAAGAAGTGCAAGATAATGCATATGGGCACAAAAACCTGGCACAATATATCAGTTGGGGGTGAGGATATAGCATGCACCAAGCAGGAAAGGGATCTTGGGGTTATCATCTCTGATGACCTCAAGGTAGGAAACAGTGTGACAAGGCAGCAGGTAAAGCAAATAGGATGCTGGGATGTATAGGCAGGGCATCACTCAGCAGGAAAAGGGAGGTCATAATTCAGCATACAAGACACTAGTGAGGCCCCACCTGGGAGTACAGTGACAGTTCTGGAGACCATACCTAGTAAGGACATAGACAGGGTAGAGAAGGTTCAGAGAGGCAACAAAGATGGTATGGATTGCATCACAAGTCCTATGAAGACAGGTTGAAGGAACTGAACATGTACTCCTGGAGGAGAGGAGGGAAGAGGGGATATGATAGAGACATACAAGTATCTTACAGGGAGGAACAGGTGCAGGAATACACTATTTTTAAGCGAAAAGATGTTCCAGGACTAGAGGGCATGGGATGAAGTTGGAGGGAGGACGATTCAGAGGAAACATGAGAAAGAATTTCTTCACAGAACGGGTGGTGGACAAGTGGAACACCCTGCCAGAGGAAGTGGTGGGGGCTGAAACAATCACGGGATTTAAGAATGCATGGGATAGAAATAAAGGAATTCTAGAGGTCAGGGGTAAGGGAAAACAGACTTCTAGGAAAACAAACTGAACTTACAAGCTCAAATGGGCAGACTGGGTGGGCCATAGGCCCTTATCTGCCGACTCTGTCTATGTATCTATGTATCTTCTGTTAACACTGTTCATTTCTTGTTTTATTGTATTTGCATTCTTTTCTGTTTATTGTGAAGTATCTGTAATGTTTAACTTTCTGAAACTTATAAAAATTGTTACGTAAAAAAAAGAAATTGAATTCTACTGTCCAAAGAAACATTCTTGAGTATTTCCTCCATTACAGACTCCCAGAGCTTTGGGATAATTTACCTCTCAGCCCTGTCTTACCTATCAGTGTCTCATCTGCCAAAAAGTTGCTTGAGACTGTTCTTATTTCTCACTGCAAGGGTACTTGATTTGTGTTGGCCCTGTGTAATACTGCTTAGAAACATTTCTCCTGTGTTTACTTGAAACTACACTCTGTATCATACTGGAGCTTTGCACTTGCTGCTGGCGATCTGTCTGTCTACTGAATTAAGTTAAATTATTGATGGTACATCTGCTATTGTTTAACTTACATCTTGTTGCCACTGTCATTTCACCTCCCCACACACCTCCTTATACTCACTTCTGAACACTAAATCTTGTTCTCTTTGCTTTCCTCCAAGGAAATCTACTGCCGGTCAAGCTGCCTTCTCTCTTCACTTCCCTAAACTCTGGTCCTCTCCTCCTCTGCCGATCCACTCTGCCTCTTCCCCCCACTCCCTCAAGCTTGTCCTCCATGACTTCACAACATTCTGCTGCAGTTACTCCTGACCTTGTGTATTATGTAAGCAATAAGGCATGATGGGGTGTGCGTGGAACACATTTTACCACATGGTCAGGGGCGTATGAAGGTACAAGGCCGCAGGCCGAGTGACTTTAGCTGCTGGCTGTGCAGTAAAATGGCGTTCCATGCAAATCCCGGAGTGCCTTATTATGCCTTTATAAAATGGGCACTTTTTTAAAAAACTTTTTACAGTCGGGAAAAGTATGTTTATATGTAGAAACAATAGATTTACATGTGTGCATTTATGATAAATTAGTCCTTCCACCCACTGCAAGTGATGTCACTGATGATGTCATTGTATTATTGCCTACTTTCTTCTTCCTGTTTTGTTTCTCTGTTTTTCCCCACATTAAAGATATTGAATATGTCATGGAATACATAGAAACATAGACTTTGACGGCAGATAAGGACTGCTTGGCCCACCTAGTCTGCCCATTTCCCTACCTACAGGATAAGCCACAGATCCTAGTCAACCAACAGCCTATTTCTTCCTACATGGATTCAAAATTCTGCTTGGTTCCACTGTTAGAATGTTACTCTCCTAGCATACCATGCACACATACACACACACGCACACACACAACAAAGACCTCTGTTACAGCCAGAGACTCAATTATCTCACTCAGGGCAAGAAGAAGAGATTTCCCTGATGAGCAGGTAAAGATAGAAGGGGAGTTTTCATTGTTAGCAAAGAAAGAGTTGTAATGAAAACTATAAACAATGCTTAATGTTTCTAATTTGTTTATGTGTGTAAAGAGAATGTGATGATCAGGGAAGCAACATTTAATAAATCTGTTTTATTTTGTATTTAAGGTAGTTTGATTTTTAGGGCCCAGTGCACATATAGGTGATGCTTACAGTTGCAGGGCAAAAAACAATGGCAGTTGAATTCTTAATATTCTATTAGTGTAATGATTCCAGGGGTGATCAGTGCACATTTGGCAACACTTTTTATTTTCCATGCATGGAACATAATTGCTACATGAACAACAGCCAATCAGATTTCAGGATTTTCCCATACCATTTTATAAGTTGCCTTCAGCCATGGCTCTCCTTGTTATACCGTGCGCTTTCTCACTTCTTACCCCAGGACACATCTGAAATGAGCTGCTTCCAGCTCTGTGTGTCTTTCCTACTAAAACATTTGAAATAAACTATATACATGCCTCTTATGTTTATTATCCTGCATAATTCCTGTCCTCTCCCCCATTGCATCTGTAAACAAGATTGTCTCATAACCTCTGTATGTAAACTTTATAACACAATTTCAAATAGATAGATAAATAAAGTTATATGTTTATTGGAATAGTTTAGTGTTTCTCTTACTGAAAAATAATGTTATCATATGCTTTTCCTGCAAAATGACCATGACGCAAAGTAAGCAATTAGATATGAGAGATTCAGTGACTGGGTGAGGGAGGGGATTGCTTGACAACAGGGGTATCTGGGGTTATGGAGTGAATATACCTCTCACCCGTCCCTGTTGTCCAGGGACGTCCCGGAGTTTGATCTTTTGTTTCTGAAGTTAGCACACTGCCCCTGATTTGTGGGGCACGGGGTTGAGAGTTATAATGGAGGGGTGTGTGGTAGCTCTTGTACTATTCACTGCTTACATTGTTGATCCAGCACCACTGTTGACCCCAGGCCGCAGTGTGGAGAACTCAGCCTGGAGAAGTTTGGAGGAGCAAATGATTGCTCCTCATATTGCAGTGAGCTTATACTGACATGCAAATATCATCTGTGACCCATACATGGGCAAAGTGGACATTTGCATATCATGATTCTTTTATAGTTCTGTATACCAGGAGCAAACAGTTTTGCCCTGTGCACCCACATCCTTGCTCCTGTGAGGCCTGTCTATGCCTTTCCACCAGCTGTCTGGTAAGGGAGGAATACCTCCAGCAGAAAGAGGAGATGGCATTGCCCCTGAATTGATCACTGGTAAAACCCCACCTTGAGTACTGTGTCCACTTTTGGAGACTGCATCTCTAGAAAGACATTGACAGAGTGGAGGCAGTACAAAGAAGGTAAGTAAAATGGGTAGTCTGCACCAAAATCCCTATGAGGGAGAGAAAATGGCTTCAATATGTATATCCTGTAAGAGAGGAGGGGAGAGGGGGGATATGACATGACCTTTAATACCTCATGGGTAAATAAGGAACAGGAGGGAATTATTTTTCAGGAAAAAGGAGTTCAAGTACAGGGGGACATGTTATAAAGCCAGAGGGGGTAGACTCAGGAGATATTTGAGGAAGTACTTCTTCACAGAAACAGTGGCAGATCTCAGGAACAGCCTTCCAGTGGGGATGGTGGAGGCAAAGACAGTGGTGGGATTCAAGAATGCATGGGATCGGCATAAGGGCATCTTGGTGGAAAGGAAGGGGGAAGGAGAAAGAACCAGAGATCAATTAGGGTCTACAGTGATACTACTGTAGGTGAGAAAATGGTAAGACTGAGTGGGTCAAGTGGTCCTTATCTATCATCAGATTCTGTTTCTGTTTCTACGCCCTTCCTTCCTAGACCAACAGGGGGCTTTGGGTGCATTTTACTCCTTTATTGTCCTACACTGCCATGGTTATTTATTAACTTTATACTTTTATATGTTTTTTTACAAGTGGTATTTTTAATGTTTTGGTATAATGAACATTACACCTAATAGAGAAACCTGAAACCTGAAAAGTACTAGCTTCATACGGTTGACATGTAAGCAATAAGACATGATGAGGTGTTGGTTGTGGGAAGCACATCCGCATGACCACAGGCGCTTAGTTAGGCATGAGGCCACAGGCTGAGTGTCCCCAGCCCCAGAAATGAGGTTGTACCAATGCAAGCAGCATCCTACAGTATCTTATTGCTCTTATAAAAAGGCACAACAGTATGTGTGCTTTTTATGTGACCTGTCTTTTGAAGTCCCCCCCATCCCCCAGTTTTGTTCGATGTTTGTTTCTTTAACTTGAAAAGAAACCTTCATATTGTTTTACTCTGTGGACTTGAACTGGAAATGATTGGCTTCAGGTGTTTTCGGTTCAGTGAGTGAGTGGACCAATCCAGGTAGCAGTGTGAATGAAAGTGAGACCAGGATTAGGGATTGCAGCATCTAGGAGCTGCACACTGATATTTATAGTAATTGAGCAGCACTGGTACCGGGACTTTTTCATACCTGTTGTTTGTGATGTCCCAGTCCAATAGGTAGGAACAAGTTTCAGCCAATCAAGATGCAACATTATTAGCATGCATTTTATAAATTAGGATGATGCTAGTACAATGCTTTGTCTGCTTGCCCTATTCTGTAAACCTATTTGTTAATTGTAATTAATTCCAGGTTGCCCCGTAAAACAGACTGTAACAGTCTCAGTGGGCCTACCCAGTTACCAAAATAAAATAAATAAACATGTTTCTGATGGCAAACAACACAGCACAACACCAAAACCTTCAGGGGCCCCATAGTCAGAGTTGGTCAATAGCACTGTGTAGCCTTTAGAATTGCACCAAAAATAGCACATGGCCAGCAGTGAGCTATATTCAGCCATTTCATGCACACTAACAGAGCACACTAACTCGCTGACTATCGGGCCATGTCGATGCAGCACTAAATGGATATGGGCTGTGCCAACATGACCCAAGGCTGCATATTCCCACAGGAGACAGCACCAGAGGTCTTGTAGGCCATATTCAGCTTGAGTATGCAAATGAGTCCATAGGGCATACATGGCACTAAGGGCTATTTTCATGCCCTTTATGGGTTCATTTGCATGTATGCATGGCACCATAGAGCCCATACCGGATGGAAGCTGATGTTAATTCCCTGGTAGTTTAGTCAACCTCCAATCGTCCCTGTCATAATGATACTGTTAATTTCCTGGTAGTCTAGTGGCTCCCCTTTCCCCAATCACCCCTGTCATAATGGCACTGTTAATTCCTGGTTATCTGAAGACCCCCCTCCCTCCACCACCCCTGTCAATCTGGCTCTTCACTAGGAGCCACTACAGTATCAGACATAGTTAGATAGTAGTTGTTGGCAGAAAGGGATCTCCAGGTCCATTCAGTCTGTCCTGGTTTAGCTTTAATAAATGTCTTGCTTTCTTCGTCAGATCCTGCTGGACCTGTTTCCATTCTTCCTTCTGTCCTAGTCTTACTAGTACCCTGTGTCTATCCCAGTCATGCTTGGATGCCCCCATGGTTTTGCCCCACCACTTCCTCAGGTAGTGCATTTCAGGGTTCAGCTGCCCTCTTCATGAAGAAGTACTTCCTCACATTGCCTCTGAGTCTCCCCTTCTAGTCAAGATATTGTGACCCCTAGTCCTAGTGCTCATTCTTTTCAAGTTTCACGCTTATTGATTCGGAAACAACCTTTGAGCTGGAAGCTCATTTACAAAGGTTCAAAGTCTAGACAGGACACACAATACAGAAAATTATGAAATGGGTAGAAGGAATGCTGATTCTGATTGGCCGAGAGCTGCTTTCAGCTGGGCCGTTATCCTAGCACAATGACCCAGCTGAAAGTATTATGTTTAAAAATGCATAAAATTTACTAAAAATTATCCATTTCATAATCACAATAAGGCACTCCGGGGGGTGTGTTATGGTGGGTTAACAGCCCTTCTCGGGTGGTGGAAGCCCTCAGCTATGCCTCATGCTTCAACCCACCCTGAGGTGGTCTGTTATCCCATCATAACACACCCCCTGTCATGCCTTATTGCTTAAATAGCAATCTCTCCAGAATCAACTACAAGGTCACTCGGCAAGGTTCTAAACAATAATTTCACTCAGTTACAGACTTTAGAGTTGTTTATATATTCTAGTGTAAAGAGCGGAGACATAATACATATATAATTTAGACTACTATATGATCTTATTTAATGAGGAATGGTAAAGAATAGGAAGGATTATAGAGATGGAAAGAGAAACCATGTGGTGCCAGAGGAAGGCTTTGTCAGAGCTTAGTTAGTGATATAGCTAAGCAGGATGGGGGGGAAGGGAGTTAGTGGTGTAATGGGAGGGAAGTGTCCAGGGAAAAGTGGGGTGAATTGGTGGGAGAAGGTAGTGGGAGGAGCAGCCTCACAGACATAGATGGTGAGGCCCTAGGCTGGACTGCAGGGGTCCTCAGATACACAAATGGATGGGGGTTGGAGGATTAGAGACTCACAAGGCAAGTGCTGTGAGTAAGGGTTGTTACTATAGGTAGGGGTGGCTGGGGTGAGAGGCTAAGTGCTGCTTCTAAGTGATGGAATGGATCTCCCATAGAGAAGTAGGTATTATTTAAAGCAGTTGCAAGTGGGTAAGTTGGCAAGGTGCTGTTTAAGTTGTGTTTTAAAGATCCTCAGCCTCTGTAAGCCAGTTGTGCAGATTGGGAGATCATTCAACCCATTGTGGAGTCTTCTAGGAGAAGAAGCGTTGCCCCAGGGATGTTCTTCTGAAAGGTACCTTGAATGCTCAACGTGAAGTCCCACAAGTATTGTGCTGGGAACTAGTTGTTTGGAACATTTGTTGGATGCAAGGTGGTACAAGAGCTAGCAATGCTTTTTTGCTTAGGATGCTGGACTGGAATTTTATCCTGTTCCTAAGGTTGAGCCAGTTGTGTGATTATATAGCAGGCACATGTGCAGTTGGTTGTCAGACCCTAGGATAAGCCTGCAGGCCTTATTTAGCACAGTGGAGATCCTTTTAAGGCAGTGTCAGAGGCTGCGCCTATACCACTAGGCCATAACCAACCACTGACAGTACAGAACTCGTGGATCATAGTCGAGGGCATCAGGCATGAGGTATTTCCTGTGTCTAAACAGGATTAAAAGCTTTTCTGCAAATAGCTGATCTCTTCTACCTTATTTATTCCTCTAGCATACTTGAATGTTTGTATCATGTCCCCCATGCCTTCTTACCTCCAGCAAGTACATATTTAACCCTCAGCCTTTCCTCATAATATTTTTGATGCATGTCCTGGACCATTTTGATAGCTATTTCTGCACTGTCTCCACCTGGTTGATTTATTTTCTGAGATGGGGCCTCCAGAACTGGACACAGTACTGAGGTGTGGCCTCACCTGTGACCTATATAGGCAAAGTTTCCTCCCACTTTCTACTTGTTATTTCTCCCAATGCAACCCAGCATCCTGCTTGCCTTACCCACTTTTTACCACACTGACTAGACACCTTGAGGTCCTCTGTTATGATGACTCCTAGGTCCCTTTCCATAGCCACATCATCCCTCCTGCACTGAGAAGACCTGCAGGTAGCAGCAACTGCTGAGCCTGGCTGCTCAGGTATCTTCTCATGAGTCCATTCTGGAACCCAGGTTGCCAGTGCAACAGCTCAAAGCTTCACTGTAGGCTTCCACTCAACTGGTGTCACCAGGTTCATGAACTCATATGTAAACAAGCATTGGTCAGTGACAATGATGTTTGATTGCTAGAGGTGGGTAGGCTGCACTGGGGCTGAAAACAGCTCCTGTACAGGTGCCCCCTCACCCAGTGGAGGGGATGGTATCTAGATTGCCTCTGAGTGCTGCTCTAGTAAGGATGCCTCTTTCTCTCGAGGCGATGGAGTGGATTGCTGCCAGTACACAAATGTATTTGTTTGTAGCCCAACCCTGACAAACCCTATGAGGGTAAATTTTCAAATGGTCCCAGAATTAGGTGTTTGATGTGGATGCTGGCATTGGGGTTACAAAGACCTTAACAGAAAAAGTATTTAAAATACAAAATTATAAATTAAAGGAAAAACATAGACATGAATGGACCCAGTCATTTCCACTGTGTTTTGTTTCTTTAATTCTTATTCTTAATTTTAGTTTCTTTAAGGAGCTTTGAAAACCCACTTTTTAATATAGCTCTTAAGGATTTATATTAGTTTTAACTTTATTGTATTTATTGTTATGTGAATTTGTACAGGCGCTGATTTTAAGAAAAGCACCTTTTAAAAATAAAGATGAATTGAATTGAATTGAATTGAATTCATAATCTTTTTTTTAAACACAATAGGATTGTCACTAAGCATGGCTCTACAAAGGATGCCCCCTCTCCTGAGGGGGTGGGCAAGGTCACCACCAAATTCAGCTCAGCGAAATTCCTGCCTATCCCAAAGGGACAGGCATGATCACCACCGAAAGTGGCTCAGTAAAGGATTGGCTATAAACAACATACCAAGGATCTTCAGGGAGGGATTTGTGAGCTGAGGGCAGGGAAGATAAGTTTACTTAAATGTAACCTTAGTTTTCTGGGCAGGGGCGAGTGTAACCCCCCCCCCAAAAAAAGGTGGGCTTACCTTAGTTACCTCCTTGGACACTGCAGTTTCTCTGCTTGGAAGGTTCCCAACTGGTGCTCTGCCTTTAAGAGCCTGGTTAAGTCCAGTACTGTAAATAATAAACCCAGAAGTAAAGTGTTGTTGTATTTCTGGTTCCTGTGTAAGTGTGCAAATTAATGCCACCGCGTTATAGCTTTAAGGGAAGCAGTCTGTGTATGTAGTGTATGGCCTGTTCTGTGTCTGGGAGGAATGGAGCTCATGACTGGTTGGGCTGCACCCCAATGGGTTCCTTTGTATAGTCGCTTATATGTATAGATGCATCCCTACTGAATGCTGTGACTGTTTATTGTTGGATCTGAACTATTGTGTTTAAAAATGAACTTTAATGTTGGGATTGTTTACTTTCTGGTCATGCAGCCACCGTAATGTTACTTTGACCCTGCTGGTGAGCCAATCAGAACTCAAGGGGTCCTAATGGGTCCTTCTTTACTATGGCTACTGGAAGAAACTGTGAACAGATGGGGAAATTATGGAGGGCAGAGTTCAGGAAGGTTTGAAGGCACTGAGGGTGGACAAGACGCCAGGCCCACATGGCATCCACCCCAGGGTACTGAAGGAGCTGGCAGAGGTCCTTGCAGGACCTTTGGCAGGCCTATTTAATGCCTCACTACATTCGGGGTGTGTACCTCAGGACTGGAGGATGGCTCATGTGGTGTCCTCCACAAGAGTGGCCCCAAGGATGAACCAGGAAACTACAGACCAGTGAGCCTCACATCCATCGTGGGTAAGCTAATGGAGACTATCCTGAAGGAGAGGCTGGTGGCCCTCCTAGAGGCCAAAGGACTACATGACAGCAGACAGCATGTCTTCATAAGTGGCAGATCCTGCCAAACCAACCTGGTGGAGTTCTACGACTGGGTAACTAGGCAACTGGAAAGGGGCCATGCAGTGGATGTCCTGTATCTGGACTTCAGTAAGCAATTTGACTCGGTGCCACATGGAAGGCTGGGAAGTAAATTAGTAGGCACAGGGGCAGGTGCAAAGCTGGTGAGATGGGTAGGAAACTGGTTTCAGGGAAGGCAACAGAGGGTGGTGGTGGAGGGGAGCTCTCATACCCAAGGGTAGTGATGAGCGGTGTTCCACAAGGCTCGTGTTGGGACCAGTGTTGTTTGGGATATTTATTGCAGACATATCATGGGACATCAAGAGCAAGATCAGTCTGTTTGCTGATGATACCAAGGTAGGAGTGGTGGTGGATGACCCTAGGGATGGCAGGGGTTGCAGGATGATCTGGCAAAGCTTGAAACCTGGTCAGACACCTGGCAACTGGGGTTTAACACCAAAAAGTGAAAGGTGCTGCATTTTGGGATGAAGAACCCAAGGAGGAGTTACCAGCTGGGGAGAGTGCAGCTAGCCCAGACAGAGGAGGAGAAGGATCTGGGGGTGCTCATTACAGGGTCAATGAACAACTCGGAACAATGTAGGAAGGCAGCTGCAAAGGCCAACAAAATGCTGGGTTGTATTGCAAGGGGTATATCCTCGAGGAGACAGGAGGTGATTCTGCCACTGTATAGGTCATTAGTTAGACCGCACCTAGAGTACTGCGTGCAGTACTGGCGCCCGTATCTGAAGAGGGACATTAAGTTACTGGAGGGGGTGCAGAGCAGGGTGATAAAGAGGATCAAGGGGCTGGGGGACTTATCATACGAGAGGAGGTTGAGGGAGTTGAACATGTATTTGCTGAAGGACAGGGGGACATGATTGAAACCTTTAAATACATGAAAGGAATAAGCAAGACAGGTACAGAGGGACTGATCAAAGTAAGGGAGGGGAGGGACACCAGGGGCCATGATATGAGACTGGAGGGAAGAAGGTTCAGGAGGGAGATGAGGAGACACTTTTTTACAGAGAGGGTGGTGGCTGGGTGGAATGCATTACCTGCAGAAGTGGTATCCAGTAGAACAGTGGACTGCTTCAAAAGGGGATGGGATAGGACAAGGGGGAGGGTTAATGAAGGTGAAGGCTGGAAGGGAGGGGCAGCTGCAGAATAGGGGTGCTAGCTGCACATTCGAGCAGACTTGATAGATCTCTAGGCCTTTATCTGCTGGCAAATTTCATATGCTCATATGTGCTTAGTGCCCATTTTAACCAGTCAGGACATTGCAACTGTGACTGACAGCTTGGGCAGCCAACTAGATTACAGATGTATTTTTTCCTTCAGTCAAGAGAAATAGCAAAACGGTTAGTCTGGCACGAGCTTCTGGATTGAGAGAAGGCTGTATTCTCAGCTCGGGGATTTGGGGAGAGGTCTGCTTTACCTCTCCTTGGCCTGAACATCTTTTGAATAGCTGGGACTGCCGAGTTTGCAGATCAAATCAACAAGTCTCCAAGGGGAGATAAGAAGTGATTTCCCCAGAGCACACTGTCCAGATTGGAAATGGGATCAGAGTGTCTGAAAGATCCGTAAGCTATGTGTCAGTGAGAGACCTGTTTGCTCCAGGGACTGTGCTTGAATCTCAAGTCTAGGGCTACCAGAATTGTCTCCAGCCTGTCTGCTGAAAGGGGAGACCTGGACTGCTGTTGTGCCAGCATACATACCAAGGACTGCAGTTTGCAAGCGGGTAAGCTGAGCAGCCTATCTGAGACTGTGTTAAAGTTAAAGTCTGTGATTCAAAATATGAAAAAGGGCTGGCAGTATAGCCTAGAGGTTAAAGAAATGAGGTATGAAGGGCTGGCAATGTATCCCAGAGGTTAAAGGAACGAGGTGTGAACGAGCTTGATACATCCAGCAGACCAGACCTGAGTTTGATTCTCACAACCTCCACTTGCATACTGTGTGACTCTGAGCAAGTCACTTAACCGCCCAGTGCTCCCAGGTCACCCCTGAAAACAGGCACTTGTGCCTAGTGGGCTTTACCCGGTTACCAAAGACTAAAATAAAATAAATAAATTAAAATATCTCTACTAAGAGTCTGTTGCTGCCTGTTCTACAAAATCTGCTGACAGACCAGCTGAGGAGTCAGCTCTTGTGGAGAAGAATATCGCTGTTGCGCCACCCTTGGGGAAAGGCCTTGACGTGGGTGAGTTGTGCAAGCCCTGGTCCCTGTTGAGTAGAAAGAGACCTGCCTCTGCAGCCAACAACCAGAGAGCCATTCCTCAAGAGGAGCCAGCTGGAAATCATCCCAGACCTCGAGGTCATGGTTCAGTGAGTACACCAGGGTTTTTAACCCGCAGCACAAAATAAAAAGTGTTTGCCAACTGATTTGCCTTTAAAGTTTAATCTGTGGTTTAATGTCGTGTTTAAATCTGCAGGCAACACTTTTTCTTTCTGGCTCACCTATTACTCCATACTCTGCATCAATGGTAACGATTCCGACCTCATCCTACGAAACTTGTCTCTTCCCTGAGTTCTATACTTGCCTAACTGCTTGCACTTGTCAACTGCCACCAGCACTTGTAAATGAATGTTAATGTTTGAACTTGGATCCTCTGTATGTAACTGTCTACTCTTATCCCTGGGTCACACCTGGAAACGAGCCCTGACTCAGTGTGCTTTTCCCGGTTACCAAATTTAAAATAAATAAAAAAAATAAATAAATAACTGTTTTTGCAGGCCATCAGGCCTGAGGATTACAATTTTCTTGGGTTTAAAGTGCTTATGAATATTGGAATAACTAAAGGTGAAGAAATTAATAATCATTTATTTGTTTAAGGGTCCCAACCAGCTGCAACACTGGCCAACCCACGACAACACGCAGGCCTGCAACATATCAGATCCTAGGTACCCAGAGTGCAGTGACCGAACCTAGTCAGGGGTTGAATGCCTTTCAATGTTCCTGTAACACCAAAGCCTAATAATTACGTTATGGTAAACATTGATTTGCACCCCATCCCCTGTTTAAATCCCCAAATAAATCAGTTTGTTTAAAATTTAAACTTGAGTCCTGAGCATATTATTACTGAATGTTGAGTTACTAGAAAAAGTCAAAGGGTGTATCGTTGTTTATTTATTTACGAGATTAACCAGGCAGGCATACTGAGCGGGGGACCACTCGTTTCCAGATGCGACCTGGGGACCGTTACAAAGGGTACATAGGACATGTATTTACAGGTTTTAACATAAACATTTGGGTACACAGGTATTCACAATGTTTAACCTAGGCACAGACAATTAGGTACACAGGCAGTGTGAGAAAAACCTGCAACAGGCCACGGCATCAAAGCAATACAGAATACTTGAACATGTCTGATCCTAAGCTGCAGTAGGTGAGCAATAAGCACAGCAATCACAAAGAAGAGGAGCATGGGGCTATAGCTCGTGAGTGCTGGTAACAGTTGCATGAGTCAGAGAAATGCGTGTGAAGAAGCGGGTTTAGGAGTCTTGGGTTAGGGGTGAGCCTAATGTCGGCAGGTAAATCATTCCAAAGTTTGGGCAGGCGATATTTGAAGGCTGCTTGTCCCTTGGATGAACGCATGAATGGGACTTGGAGGAGCCTAGAATCGGAGCTTCTGAGGGAGTAGGCCGAGGGTGGTTGGGCTGATAAAGCGGAGTTAAGGTAAGGGGGTAGGGATTCAGACCAGAATTTCGCTGTGACTCTGGAGCCGTGGATCAGTCTCCAGGATGCAAGTGAGTGTAGGACTAGGGAGCTGTATAGGTCACAGTGATGGGTCATTGGGGGGCAGTCCAAGATGAAGCGACAGAAAGAGTGGAAGAGGGTGTCCAGGCTGGCCAGGTAGGATGCAGATGCTGTGCCATAGACCACGTCACCATAATCAAGTATTGGGAGAATCATTTTAAGCACTAATTCCCTTCGGACCATGGAGGGCATGCACCCTTTGTTGTGATGTAGTGCACCCAGTTTGGGGTGCAGTTTTTTGTGTAGCATTCAATGTGGGCTTGAGAAATTTAGGTGTTGGTCAAGCCATACACCCAGGTATCTAAAGGTGCAAGATTCCAGGGGGACCCATCCAGGGTATGGAAGGCGGGAGGAGCAGCTAGGCGTGAGAGTCAAGGTTGCATGCTGAAAGTGAGGGAGATAGTTTTCTTAGCATTTAGGATTAATTGGTTGGACCTGAACCAATGCGTATGGAATTAAAGCCCTGTTGGAGAGCAGTGGACACGACACCGGAGGAGGGCCCGGAGGTGTACAGTACGGTATCGTCCATGTACATTTGTATGGCTGAGTTTGTGCAGGCCAGTGGGAGGTCATTTAGAAATATAGAAAATAATAAGCGGACCGGGACTGAGCCTTGGGGACCCCAAGGAGACTGGGAGGGGCGGATATTTGGGAGCCAATTTTACCGATTGGAGTCTGCCAGTCAGGTAGGTCTGAAACCAGCTAGTGGCAAGGCTGGAGAGGCCTGCATCAGTTAGTTTTGCTAGTAGCTTGGGGTGGGAGACAGTGTCAAAAGCCTTGGCCAGGTCTATGAAAATAGCCGAGGTGATGTGCCCTGTCCATGCCTGATGAGATGTCATTTGTGAGTCTTAGGAGGGTGGTGATAGTGAAATGAGACTTACGGAACCCAGACTGATAAGGGGTGGAGAAGGAGGTAGAGTCAAGGTATTGTGTGAGCTGAGCAAGAGCGAGATGTTCCTGAAGTTTGGCCAGTATTGGGAGCAAGGAGATTGGGCTGTAATTTCCAGGCATGGAGGGATCGCCACCTTTTGGGAGGGGGATAACAACCGCCTGCTTCCATTAGGCTGGTATTTTAGCCAGGGAGAATGAGAGGTTCAGGAGGTCAGCGTGTGGGGTGGCGATGGCTGGTACTGATAGGTGGAGGAGTTTGGAGTCCAGGCCTAAGGGACATTTACCTTTGTTGGGGTTGAGAGCCCATAGTGTTTGTAGTACTTTGGCTGGGGTTACTTGGTGGACGGAGAAAGTATTGGCAAGGGGGGGAGTTCTGGGATTTCAGTGAAGTGCTAGGTGTGGGAGGGGTGAGCTGGTGGTTGGGTAGAAGGGACGTAGCACAACTGGTGAAGAAGGTATTGAAGGCAGAGACAACTTCACTAGGGTCCGAGACGATGTTGCCAAGGATGGAGAGGGTTGGGGTTGGTGGCTGGACTGGTGGAGTGAGTAGGAATTTGATAGTTTTCCAAAAGTTTGAAGGGCGGTTAAGGTTGGCGGAAAGAGCTGACTTGAAATAATTTTGTTTGGCCTGCCGTATAGATTTGGTGCAGGGGTTGCGGAGGGTACGGTATCTTTGTAGAGATACTTGGGTGCTGGATGGCTTATGTTTTTTCCAGGCGTGGTCCCTGCACCGACATCTGCTAATGATGTCAGCGGTGACCCAGTGGAGATGGGAACCCTTTACTCTTGTGCATCTTAGAGGGGCGTGGTAGTCCCATACAGCAAGAAAGTTATTTCTGAACATATCGAAGGTGAGGTCGATGGTGGGTGCCTTCTGTATGAAGGACCAGTAGATGTGAGCAAGGTCATTTAGGAGGGAAGGTAGACATAAGGATTTATAGGACCTCATGAGGATCATCCTGGTGGGTGTTTTGCGGGTTTGTGCACCTTCCTGACCATATATACCAAGTGGTGATTGCTCAAGGAGTCAGGGAGGAGGCCGGCTTTACTAATCCTGTGGAGGGGGATGTGAGAGCCCAGTCCAAGAGGGAGTGGTTTAGCATTTTAGAGTTTAATCAGGTGGGTTGGTCAATTAGTTGGGAGAGGTTTAGGGTGGTAACTTTGGTCCGTAGCTTTGAGCAGTTGTTCGCTAGCCAGTTGAAACTGAAGTCACTGAGGATGTAGAGCTCGCCATTTGTGACAATAGACTTTAGTGTGGCTAGGTGGTCTAAGATGTCAGGCCAGGGGTGGCAGGGCACAGGTCACCCTGACGCACACCGGGAAGAGTGAGGAGAGTGAGCTAACCATCAAGGATTCAACTTGTGGTACAGGACCGGGGACCTGGACCGGGGTGAACTGGAACTTGGTGGAGATGAACATGGCAATGCTGCCTCCATTCTTCTTGCCCAAACGGTCCTGCCTGATGAGTGAATAGCCAGGAATGGCTACTGCTGCATCATCATGGTGTGGTTTCAGCCATGTCTCAGATATAACGAAGATGTCTGGGCGTAGGGTTAGGGCAGTGAGTTGTAGCTCAAGAAATTTATTCATGATGGTGCAGATGCTGAGGTGCAGTAATTGGAGGCCCTTGGGGAGCGTTGGGGGGGCAGTGGGAGGCGTAGGACCTGGGTTTGTTTCAACATCACCTGCCAAGAGGAGTAGCAGTGTGAGGTAGTGTATGGAAGTAGTCCATAGGGATCTGGACTTCTATGTCTGGTGTGGGTATCTTGTGGGTGGGAGGGAGGCAGAAGTTGCAAAATTTCTCGAGGACAGATAGACCCTGAAAGAATGAAGGAGGGAGGATGGAGGCACAGAGCACCCAAGTAAGGGTGGGCATATGTGGCCATTGGTGAAGGTGGAGGAAGATGAGGGTGACAGGGGAGTGAGCAGAGGTAATAAAGGTGATGGTTTGTTCACGAGGGGCTGGGTTGCTGGGGAGATGGTCTAGAGGAAATGCCAGGCAGAGAAATGGGAGGAGATAGAGGAGCATTGTGCCAAAATGATTGCTGCAACAAGCTGGAAACTGGGAGTTGCGGCCGCTAGTGGTGGGTCCGTATAAGCTGCAAATGCTAAAGTGCGCCGATTGGTTTTATTGGATCACCTGACAACCACTATATAACTGACAGCCGACCAAGGGTGGTGGTGGGGCAGTGGGGAGCCGGCGTACAGCACCGGCGGGGACTAAATCACACGCCGACTCCTCAAAATGGTGGCAGCTAAGGCCGCACTCGCTCCGTACCTTTGAATCGCTCGGGGGGAGGTGCTCCTGTGTGGTGGATCCAATGGGGAGGGCGGTCAACTGGGAGGCCCTCGTGACCCTCACGATGATCCTGGGGCGGTGAGCCATCTCAGGCCCTCACGACCCCGCTTCAGCTATGAGAGAGGAGAATTTAAAGTTATGTGCTGCCGAAGGGGTGGGGCTGCTTTTCATGTAGGACGATTGTACTTGGACCCTAAAATCACCTAACAATTCCAACTTTGACTATTGCAGCACAGTAAGTTCTCTAATTGGGCTATGCAGACTCAGGCTGACAGAAAGAGGCTAAATGAAATCCTTTAAAACAGCAAATTCTTAGGTGCATGGTACAGACTGCAGAAAAACTGCTGAGACTCGTGGAACTAGCTTTAGCTTTAGAGCACAGCAACTTGAATACAATAGGTCTAACTGAACACAGGCTGAGAGAAGGAGACTAAATTCAGTACTTTTACTTTTTAAAGCAACAAATTCTTAAGGTACATGGAGCAGAACTGCAATTTATAATGCTGACATTCCTTGAACTATGCACAAAAAAACAATCAGTAGAGGTATGCCGCCAACATTAACTTTAAAGGCAACTAAGTCTGAGTTTGTTTGTTTGAAATATAGTTTGGTGCCAATTTTAAAATCACACGCTGACTCCTCAAAATGGTGGCAGCTGAGGCCGTGCTTGCTCCATCCCTTTGAATCGCTTGGGGAGGTGCTCCTGTGTGGTGGATCCGATGGGAGGGCAGTCAACTGGAAGCCCTCGCGACCCTCACGATGATCCTGAGGAGGGCAGCCGTTTCAGGCCCTCATGACCCCGCTTCAGCTTTGAATTGCTCGGGGGGGGGGTGCTCCTGTGTGGTGGATCTGATGGGGAGGGCGGGAAACTGGGAGGCCCTCGCAACCTTCACGATGATCCTGGGGTGGCAGCCATCTCAGGCCTTTATGACCCCGCTTCAGCTTTGAATCGTTCAGGGGGTGCTCCTGTGTGGTGGATCCGATGGGGAGGGCGGTCAACTGGGAGGCCCTCGTGCCCCTCACGATGATCCTGGGGAGGGCAGCCGTCTCAGGCCCACATGACCCCGCTTCAGCTTTGAATTGTTCAGGGGGGAGTTCCTGTGAGGTGGATCCGATGGTGAGGGCGGTCAACTGGGAGGCCCTCGTGACCCTCACGATGATCCTGGGAGGCAGCCATCTCAGGCCCTCCGACCTGATTCAGCTTTGAATCGGTCGGGGGGTGCGCGCCTGTGTATGGTGGATCTGATGGGGAGGGGGTCAATTGGGAGGCCCTCACGACCCTCATGATGATCCTAGGGAGGGCAGCCG
The DNA here is from genome assembly GCA_016271365.2 of Neoceratodus forsteri. NCBI lineage: Eukaryota > Metazoa > Chordata > Ceratodontiformes > Ceratodontidae > Neoceratodus > Neoceratodus forsteri. The sequence goes on along the minus strand of CM057453.1, from coordinate 1,316,722,164 downwards.
TCTCAGACCCTCACAACCCCGCTTCAGCTTTGAATCACTCGGGGGTGGGGTGCTCCTGTGTGGTGGATCTGATGGGGAGGGCATCAACTGTGAGGCCTTCATGATAATCCTGGGGAGGGCAGCCGTATCAGGCCCTCATGACCCCACTTGTTGCTGCAAGTCATCCCTTACAGGTGCACAGGGTGTATGCAAGAGGTCCAGATCCTGTTGGCAAGTGTGATTACTGTGAGCATATTATTAGCAACACCAATAATGGTACCATTGAATGTGTAGTAAAGTGTGTGGGACAACTCCATGTGTGGGACCACTGGTTGGAGCTGTGGGTAGGTACAGCTTCCCAGGGGGTTGTGCTAGTTTAACATCTAACCAACTTAAAGAACTCTCTGGGTGGAGGAGGCACCACATAAATAGCATAATTCTTGGTACTGAGTCCCTTGTGCTGGTTAACTCAGAACACTGGCCTCTTAACCTGCATAGGGCAACAGGCAGGGTGGTAGACCATTGGGAGGTGGTGCCCGGGTTACGTAAAAAAACAAACAAAAAAAAAAAAACACAATATACTGAGGATCACCAGGGAAAGTTCCTTTGCGAGTTGGGAAGGGAAAGTAGGTATGGAGTTGGAAGTGGTGTCATGTGGAGAGGATGAGACAGGGGGTGCTGGCAGCACAGCATCATCAAAATGGCAAAACCCAACACAGTGATTTGAAAAGTGCGCTTTCCAGTGGACAGCCACATTATCAACCAGATCAATTAGTACTGGCTGCTGTCTGATTTCAAGCCACCTCATTGACTCAGATCCCGACGTAAGCACCCCCTTTGGGAGATGCTTACTAAAGTGTCCCCTGCCTCCCATTTGCTCATTTTTGGAATTGGTGGCTGGGCTACCTACTGGTCAGGCAGGGCCATCCCCGGAGGTTTAATAAGTGTTTTTTCTTTTTTACATAGGAGTGGCTGGTGGGAGAGAGCGTTCGAGAGCATCTAGTGGGCCGGGGTGCTGGCCCTAGCTTTGGTTTCAGGCCTTGGTGACTGTATGATGTAGACCATTCAGTGGAGGTTGGGGGTGGCCTAGGGTTCTGTGTCATGACTGCGACTGGATCCATATGGGAGCTGCAGCCTGGGGAAGAAGAAGAAGAAGAGGTGGCCTACCTGCATGCACCATGGCACTGGGGTGGGAGTTGGGCCTAGTTCCTGGTGCGAAGTCTGGTGATTGTGGGCAACAGAGGGGGCAGCACAATGGTGGCAGCCTGCATAGCAGGGTTGGTGGTGATGGCAGCCTGCCTTCACTGTACCCATGTGGCACTCCACTCCTTGACGACAGCCTGCCGGGAGAGATAAAGGGTGCCTGGTGCATTCCTCGAATCACCCACGGTATAGGTTTTATGAGAATGCTGGGGGCCCAGGGCCAAAGGCACTGTGTTGTATGATGAAGAGTAAAGAATGGGAAAAGCTGCAGCCTGGTTAGTGCCACCGCAAATGTGTGAGAGACAGAGCAGTAGGCTTTGGTTTGAGCTGCTGGAGTTTGGAGAGGCTGAGATGTAATGGGAGACTGGCCTGGTTGTGCTGCTGCTAAAATGTTTCAGAGCACCTTGGCTCAGCATGATCCAGCATTGAGGCCTTCTAAGCCATAAGTTTGGTGTCATGGCTCTCTGCCACAGAGGAACTGTTTTCTCCTTGAAAGCCGTGCTCCCAGGAGCTGCTTTGTTATTTGGCCGAAAACAAATAAATTTTATTATTTACATTTTATGCCAACGTGGCCTCCTACCACTTTAAAATAAATTTGACGTCTGCCTGCTAACTCCAGCTTGCCTCTACAGCCCAAGACTCCTTCTTTCTAGCACCCCATTTCTAGCCACAACTGGTGACCACCTGTAAACCCTAAGAACTACTACAGGTATGTTCCATCTTTATTTCTGTGTTCTGCTGCTTAGTGGTGCCCCCTCCTCTTTTCTCCATCAGGCCTGTAGATGTGCAGGGAAGGGGAGGTTACACTGACACACCTGCAGAACTTGCTTTTTCCACAAAAAACTCCCAATTATATTTGATTTGCGTTCTCCAATTAAACTTAAAGTATGAATATGGGGTGGTAACCATGCATCATTAACAAGAGACCGAAATTAAGGAAGCAGTAATCCAGTACGAGGGCTTACGGGCAGACTAGATGGGCCAGGCAGTCCTTATCTGCCGACGATTTCTCTGTTTCTATGTTGCTAAAATACAAAACTGTGTTAAAATAAACATCACTTGTGAGTGAGAAGGACTTTCATAACTCACTCATGGCTCTGTCACTCATTAGTTATGGTCCTGCCCCAACCCCGACTTTTGAAGACAAATAGCATATTTTGAGTCAGTCCATTGTATATCCCATATATCAAATCAAATCAATTCAAATCAACTTTATTTTTATAGTGCCTTTCAGAACCAAGGCACTGTACATAATACTAAGTACAACAAATTAAATATGAGTAAAACAGCAGTAATAAAACAGATCATCCATATTTAGAGGAAGGCTAGATTAAATAAGTAAGTTTTAACTCTATTTTAAACCTGTCGATGGTCAGGCATTCTCTTAACCAATGAGGTAGAGAATTCCACAGGGTCGGAGCTGCAAAAGAAAAAGCATGAGAACCAGATGTCTTCAATTGTACCCTGGGAATCTCCAGCAATCCCTCATCGGAGGATCGGGGAGGATGGAGGGGGCAGTAGGGTACCAGGAGATCTTGCAGGTAGCCGAGTCCCTGGTCATGTAGGGCTTTAAAGGTTAGCAAGCCAACCTTAAAGGTGATCCGCCACTGAACAGGCAGCCAGTGCAGCTCGCGGAGCACAGGTGTAATATGACTGGTCCTAGAGGTCCCAGTCAAAAGCCTGGCCGCCACGCTCTGCACCAGCTGCAAGTGGTGAATATCAACCCCAGGAAGCCCTAGGTAGAGGGAATTGCAGTAATCAAGATGGGTAGTGACAAAGGCATGGACCAATGTTGGAAGATCATCTGGGAACCAGGTGTTTCACCCAGGCAATATTCCTCAGATGATAGAAAGAGGATTTGATGACAGCTGACACCTGGGATTTTAGAATCAGACCATCATCAAATATAACACCCAGGTTATGCACCCGGTCTGAGGTAGTGAGCTGTATATCACCAAGCAACAAGTCTGATGGTTGTCCAGCCCCCAAACCCACCCCCGGACGAACTGGGTCCACTATCAACACTTCAGTCTTATCTGGATTCAGTCCTAGCCAGCTGAAGCTCATCTAAGATCTGATCTCAGTTAGGCAATTATTTAGCACACAGAGCACATCATTCTGTCCGGCAGAAGGACAGATACAGCTGAGTGTCATCTGCATAGCAGTGAAAACTCAGACTGTATCACCTGATGATATCTCCCAATGGCAGCATGTACACTGCAAACAACATGGGGGCCAAAATGGAACCCTGCGGCACCCCTCAGAGCAGGGAGTGAGTACCAGAGGAATAAATTCCAGTGGTAACTCTCTGGGACCTGCCTGCGAGGTATGAGTGGAACCATTTAAGGACTGTACCAGACAGCCCACAAAAAGCCACAGGCGCTCAGCAGCACACCATGGTCTACAGTGTCAAATGCAGCAGAGAGATCAAGAAGGACCAGAATGGTACGTGTCTTTGATCTCTGGCCATTAGGAGGTCATTCAATACCTGGACAAGAGCAGTCTCCGTGCTATGCTTCTTCCTGAAACCAGACTGGAGAGCATCATAGACATTGTGAGTTGTAAGATGATCATCCAATTGCAATGCAACCACCTTTCCAATAACCTTGCCAACAAATGGCAGGTGAGAGATAGGTCGGTAGTTAGCTAGACAGTCTGGATCCAAGGAGGGTTTCTTAAGGAGTGGTCAAACAACCGCCTCCTTTAGGGGGTCAGGAAAGCCCCCCTCTCCAAGGACTTCCAGACAATTTCAGCAAGGATCAGACAGATAACATCTACACATCCCACTAAAAGGGGTGTAGGACCCGGATCCAAAGTACAACTGGTTGGGCGCAATGTTTGGACTATCTCTTTTTTTTTTTTTTAGTTGTTTAACCAGGAGTAGCACACTAAGCTGAAAGCTTTTTTACAGGAGTGACCTGGGAGCACAGAGAAGTTAAGTGACTTACTCAGGGTCACACAGTATGCAAGTGGAAGCTATGGGATTCAAACCCAGGTCTGGTCTGCTGGGTGTCACCAGATTTGCAGCTCAGAGCCTTTAAACCACTGTGCTATACTGCATTTTCACAATGTCCATGAATTCCGACCGCAAAAATCTGACCAGATAGACTGTGTGCATGCCACTTGTTGACCACTACAATCCCTCGTAGGAGAGGTTGGACCAATGCCAGATCTGATGCTAGCAACCTTATCTGCAAAGAATTGAGCGAACTCCTTGCATCTCAGCTGAGAAAAGGCTTCTCTGGGCTGGAGGCAGATTATATTGCACAATCTGTCAACAGTCCAGAAAGCTGAGCCAGTCGATTCCGCACTGCAGAAATCTCCCTGGACAGGAATTCTGCCTTCTTAAGGGTGATTTCTGATTGATAGCTATCATAATGTACCATCAACCTAAGCCTGTCAGCATCATGGCCGGACCCCCACCAGGCTCTCTCCATCCTTCGGCCAACTCACCTCAACTCCTTCAAGGAGTCATCAAACCGAGGACTCCTTGGATGAATATATGTATATGTAATATATGGATATACCATAATAATGCCATCTTAGTCCATACAAAAATTTTCCTGTAATACACTACCACAAATGTGATAATATATGGTTTCTCCAATGATAATACATGGTTTCTGCGGTGACGATACATGGTTTCATGTTGATAATACTATCGTTTTAGTTCTGAGCAATAGTATTATCAGAAAAAGTGAAGAGCACAAGCGCAGGACTTCCTCCCACACTAACCTGGTTGCCATGCTGACAAGTGCCCTTTCTAGACACGCAATGCAATGTTTCTGGAACCATGCATTCTGATTGGTCGCTTTTCCTCTGTGGGTGGGCCAAACACGTTTCAAAACATGGCGGCCATCTCGCTTAGCAAGAATAATTTCCTGCTGCCACTATAGGCATTTTTTGTTGTTTCATTTTAATTTAACATCATTATCTGGTTGATCCTGCATTCACTCACCTATGCAGAAAACAGGTAAATAGCACGAGTGAGTGTTCATTGTGTTCGGGCACCTGTTGTCGACCAGTGTGCACTGAAGTGGTCGGAACCTGTTGTCAAGCTGAGGATTTTTTAAACTGATTCTGGCATGAGTGACTATTCACTGTAGTCAGGTGCCCGTTGTTGAGTGAGTTGGCACTGAAGTAGTTGGGCACCCATTCTCAAGCTATATTTTTCTACTTGGATGCATATATTACAAAAATAAAAATACATAGTGGTATTGCAAGGCAGTAATCCCATCTCAAGGTTTTAGGGACATTGTGAACCTCTCGAGGTTCCAAGTTCCCAAAACCTCTTGATGGGATTACTGCCTTGTAGTACACACTTAGGTCTCTGTCTCTGTCTCTCTCTACACACACACACACACACACATATATATATATATGTATATATATATATATATATATATTAGGTAAAAACTCCATTTAATGCATTAGTTAGGGTTGTTCCACAGCGACAAAGTGAGGAATTGTGTTAGGGTTGAAAACCCCTTGGACCCCACTCACCCCCAACCAGCACTGAGATGCGCATTGGGATCATCGCCATAACTCTCACCCCATGACATGTGTAAAGCAGCAGAAGTATAGAAGAATGGGGTGATAGTTAGACCAACGATCCCAATGCGCACCCCACGTCAGGTTGAGGGGGGCAGGGTCCAAGGAGTCTTCAACCCTAACAATCAATTCTCACTTTTGTCGCTGTGAACAACCCTAACTAATGCATTAAACAGAGTTTTTGCCTCTAATTTCCCTTCTTTTTGAGAATGATAACGAGAAATAGTGAATGTATTGCAGCGGCGGGCCCCGTGCTCCCGCCACATGATGTCTTGTGGCATAGTAACAGGAACAGCAACGCAAACAGAAGTGCTAACAGTGGCGCACATGGTAACACAAGCGTGATTGAGAACAGAAAGGGTAACGCACATGGTGGCATAGACGGAACGGTTCGCTCACCGTATGTGCTGTCACACAGCAACATGGTGCCTGCAAACGGAAATGTCAATGGGCATGGTGACGCAAAGTGAAAGAGAAAGAGAAACAGTTCTGTAGACACAAATGGCAAAAAATAACAGAAAAGCAAGCGCAAATGAAAACGCAAAGGCTAACGCACATGGTGGCACAGACGTCAACAGTAAGTGAACGGGAATGGAACTCAGCAGCTGAAAGGGCAACTGTAACAGTAATGGGAGCGCACAGGCTGGTTTTCCCCAAAACCTGCATAGAGAAAGACAGTGAGTACAAATAATGTATGCATAATAATGAGTATCGGCGCAGAAAATGAGAACTTGGAATACTAAATACGTTATATCTCAGGAACCGTACGATGTAGAAAAAACATGTAAAAGTCATATTATTTACAACTGTCCTGGCTAATTTGGTAGTTAGGGGGCTAAGAATTTTTCCGACGAAAAGTCCGTATCTCGCACCGTTTCCGAGATACGGGCCCTGAAAGGCGCGGCGAACGCCGTAATGTTATCCTATGGGAAAAAAAGAAAAGTTCGGAGCGCCATAACTTTGTCTCCCTGTAATGTTTTTCACCAAACCACTGAAAGGGACATCTAGGGGCTGTTGGCTGTCTTCCTCCAAATTTCAGGAAAAAGACCAAACCGTTATTTTGCAGCAGGGATCCAAAGGATTTCTGTAATGCTGTTGGATGCCGTAATGTTATCCTATGGGAAAAAACGTCAACTTTGGAGTGCCGTAACTTTGCCACTGTGTAATATTTTTTAACCAAACCACTGAAAGGCACATCCGTGGGCTGTTGGCTGTCTTCCCTCCAAATTTCAGGAAAAAAGACCAAACCGTTATTTTGCAGCAGGGATCCAAAGGATTTCTGTAATGCGTCGGGCGCCGTAATGTTATCCTATGGAAAAAACTGTCAACTTTGGAGTGCCGTAACTTGCTGCCATGTAATATTTTTTCAATACAACACTGAAAGGCACATCTGTGAGATGTCAGTCTGCTCCTCCAAATTTCAGCCCAAAACTCTAATGGTTCTTTTGCAGCACAGTGCCAAAGAATCGCTGTTACTTTCCCACAGATGGAAAACTTCTGTCGCAATTTGAGAAAGCTTTTGCAAAAAAGTTCGACACTTTCGTGAGCACGAATGTAATTTGCGAAAGTACTTTTTCCAGAAATTTGGAAAACATATTTCTGTGGTGTTTTACCACAAAATAAAGACATGGCAAGTATCCTCAGGGTCCGACTAGGTGAATACAAAAATAATTAGGTTGCTAGAGGGTCCCAAATTTAAATGCCAACCATTTTTCTGATCACCAACTGAAAACAAAATGGCCCATTTGTGAAAGTAAAAATGCATACACACATATATATATATATATATTATGGTAGCACGGTAGTGCTACCATAGTTAGGGTTGAGGAGCCATTTCTATGTTAAACCCCAAAACTTTGCACCTTAATAACTTTGCAACTGTTTGACAGATTTGGCTGAAATTTGGAATACATGATCAAGAACTATAGGCCTTGGCATCTGCCAAGTTTTGTACCAGTTGGATACACAGCTGTGGAGTTATTAAGCATGATTTGATTTGGCGCATTTTACTTTTTCTGGAATTCTCACGGCCGCATAGGTCGTATGGTTTGCGCGACCGCCTGAAATCTTCAGGAACATGCTGCAGGGTCCCTGATGCCTTTCAAAGATTTGTGAAAAATATTAAACGGTTCAAAGTTATTCAAAACAATTTCCAATATAAGTCAATGGAAAGTTACAAAAGTTCAACAGTGTCGCAATGCATTTTTACTTTCACAAATGGGCCTGTTACTTTCGCATATCAGCCATTTTGTTTTCAGTTGGTGATCAAAAAAATGGTTGGCATTTAAATTTCGGACCATCTAGTAACCTAATTCTTTTTGTATTCACCTAGTCGGACCCTGAGGATGCTTGCCATGTCTTTACTTTGTGGTAAAACACCCCAGAAATATGTTTTTCAAATTTCTGGAAAAAGTACTTTCACAAATTACTTCCGTGCTCATGAAAGTGTCGAACTTTTTTGCGAAAGCTTTCGCAAATTGCGACAGTAGTTTTCTACCTGTGGGAAAGTGACAGCGATTCTTTGGCACTGCGCTGCAAAAGAACGGTTGGAAGTTTTGGGCTGAAATTTGATGGGAACGCAGCCGACATCTCACAGATGTGCCTTTCAGTGTTGTATTGAAAAAATATTACATGGCAGCAAAGTTATGGCACTCCAAAGTTGACATTTTTTCCCATAGGATAACATTACGGCGCCCGACGCATTACAGGAATCCTTTGGCTCCCTGCTGCAAAATAACGGTTTGGTCTTTTTTCCTGAAATTTGGAGGGAAGACAGCCAACAGCCTACAGATGTGCCTTTCGGTAGTTTGGTGAAAAAATATTACAGGGAGGCAAAGTTATGGTGCTCCGAACTTCTTTTCCCATAGGATAACATTACTGGCTCGGCCGCGTTCAGGCTTGTATCCGGAAACGGTGCAGATACGGACTTTTCATCAGAGAAAAAGTAGGGCTAAGTACAAAACTAGCTAGGACAGTTGTAAATAATATGAGTTTTAAATTTTTTTTATGTCATACGGTTCCTGGAGATATAACCTATTTAGTATTCCAAGTCCTCATTTTCTGCTCTGATATCCATTATTATGCATATATTCTTTGTACTCACTGTCTTTCTCTATGCAGCTTGGGGAAAACCAGCCTTTAGCGCTTACATTACTGTTACTGTTGCCCTTTATGCTTGCGTCACCGCACCGCTTCACCATCAGATTCTCCCCTTGGTCCACCACTCTGGTTACCCAGTCAAAGAAATCTATGAGATTAGTTTGACAGGACCTTCCTGTTGTAAACCCATGCAGTCTTGGATCCTATGCTCCTATGGATTCCAGGTGTTGCACTATCCATAATCTTGCCCACTACTGAGGCAAGACTGACTTGTCTGTAGTTTCCTGCCTCCTCCCTGCTACCACTCTTGTGCAGCAGGATCACATGAGCACTTCTCCAGTCTTCTGGGACCTCTCCTGTGCTCAGAGACTCACTAAACAGGTCTGATAATGGCTCTGCTAGTTCCACCCTTAGCTCTTTTAGTACCCTGGGATGTATGCCATCAGGTCCCATTGCCTTGTCCACCCTGAGCTTATCGAGGCTCTTGTAGGACCCTTTCCTTGTGAAGGGACTAGTGCTCACCCCCGTGTACATTGTGCTGAGCTGTGGGCCCTGCCCTACCTAAGTTTACAAAAAAAAAAATGGAATGAACAGCAGTCCATTAACTTGCTACTACTGAGAATCTTTTCAAGGTCAAGTAACATCCACAGCACATAAGCTGAACACCCCAGTAGACAAAACCTCTGACTGAAATTATTAATGAATAAGTTTGTTATCAGAATACATTCCAAATTAAAAGCAAGTCCCTTAGATTTAATACCACAAATGTCCAACTTAAAACTTGATGGTGTAACCGCCCTACAAATGGGGGTTCCCAAAAGTCTTCCTTGAGTGTGCCTAAATGCCCACTGCCAGGCTGGTGTCCTGTGTCTTAACCGTTTAAAAGCTATTGCATGTGAGTGCCTTTGTAGCCTCTGCTTCCTGTCTCTTTAAGAGCTGCCTATATCACAGCATATAATTAATCTGGGTGGGGATAAGTGTTTCTAAGCTTGAGTCCCACCTAGGCTGTCAGATAATTGCTCCATACTTCCATTGCTAATTGCACGAGAGAGCTCTGTTAGAAGCTGTACTTATTTGCTGATTATCTATTATAATAGTAATGATATCGTAGTTTGTCTAACCTGCCTTTCTTTGCAGCATGGACATTTCTGTAAATCACCATCATCTTGGTTCTGGACTGCTTATTTGGACCAATCTGTACCTTTGGGGACCCTAAAATGGAGTCTGTCCCCAGGGGTCTTCTGGGAATGAATTTCTGTAGGAATTGTAGTTTTTCCACTTTGGCATCTAAATGGACCTGGAGGGGGAGCCCTTGCTGTGACAGACAGCTGAATCAATGAATAAAACCTTTTGGATCTTTGGAAAAGTCCCAAGCTGCCTGCAATAGAGAGTCAGTCTGAGTTTGGTGTTGAGAGAGTGAACAGCTCGAGATATTCGAGCAGCTGCTCCTGCGTAGTCGCACGGGAAACTGGTGGAGAGGCTGTTTGGCCTGCCTGCCTACTTGTCCCTCATGAGGGAATCCTTTGCCTGAAGTTAAACCGGACTAAATCGGAACCGATTTTGACCAGAGTTACCGAATTGTGACTGCTGTATGCGATCAGCCTATCAAGACGTCTGAAATCACCACAGAGATCACAGTTTTGCTCAGAAAAGCTGAAATTGCAACCGGACTGTCATTCAAACTGTGGTATTAACCCTGCTTTTACTATAAGTAAGTTGAATGCTGCTAGTGGGTCGCGATTTGGTTCCCCACTGCCTAATTGTGTCACGCTTACTGGAAGCTGCATCCAGCACCTACCAGGCTGAATCCGCATTCATCTCCATCTGGTCTGGGCCCTGCCAACCTGGCCCAGCCAGCCACTCACGCCGCAGAGAAAGCCATCGACAAGAGACCAGCTTGGGGATCAGCCCCCTGCTCAACACCTAGAAAACAGGAATTACACTTCGGTGATTCGTGTGGGCCCTGCTTCTCCTGGCAAACCAGCAAGTCATCCTAAAGTCTCCATTTCATCCATCCTATGTCCTGTCCTGGGTAGGGTGAGTAAACACCAGGGTAGCTCCCTGCAACAACAGCTCAATCACAGTGTGTCATCTGATTTAATTGTTTTGTCTAATCATCACGAACTGAGCCTCCTGGCTCCGGATTACAAATTGTGGGTTATTGTGCATTACTTGTCTTTCCCTCATAGGGCCCTGACCAGCTGCAACACTGGCCTACCCCAGGCAATGTGTCAGGCTAGCCTACCTCGCCACTGGGTACCCAGAGTGTGTGTGACTGTGTTGAGGGACTCTAAAGTGCATGCCTTGTAGCCTGATTAAATCAGTATCTAAACCAATCAACCTGATTACACCCTTCCTCGTTCATCTACATCTCAATAAATCAGATCTGAATCTTTTTGCACTTAACCTGCCTGTGGTGCACTTCTTTACAACTAGCACTGTGGTACTATTGTTTGCTGTGTTTAACCTTACTTTACAGGGGGTCTCCAGGGCAGAACAGGTGGAACCAGCCCTGGTGGTAAGTGCAATCAGAGTGGGGCTATATCTGTTGTTTGGGGGCTATTGTACCTGTGTATTCTGTTCATTGTTTAGGCCACTAGAGGGGGAAAGAGGGAGTCACAGTGTCCCAGAGGACTGTACCCAGGTCTGCTACGTTACCACCAACCCTGTCCTCTGGGTGGAGGCACCCGTTTTCAGTACCCAGGCCCCTTAACCTGTGACTAGTCATGCAGGCAGGGATAGTAGCCCTTGGGATTGTGCCACCTAGGGGTTACAATAGTACTGTGTGATAAAAAACTGTGCAACAGAAATTTATGTATGGAAATAAGGGAATAAAATAAAAAAAATGTACCTTGTATGAACAACTGTTTAAAACATTCATACAGAATTAAACCTGTCTGGAGATACTTTCTGAACTATACTCTCAACCAGTTAACTCACTCCATAAACATTAAAACTTACAGAGTTGTAAAAATATTTTTTCACAAGATAATATCCATTTTCAGTATTATTGCCAAATAAAAGGAATAAATGTCTCAGGGACCACCTAGAAAATAAGTTCATGCATCGTAAAATATTTAAAGTTCAATAATGAGTCCATATATAATCAATAACTATATGAACAGAAACAGTCTTAAGATTCTGAATAAAACTCCAATGGCATTAAACTCCCCCCCCCAAAAAAAAAAGATAACTAGAAAAGAAGTGTATATTCACTATGTATATGAGCCAAGAGTCCTAATACCCTGTAGCACAATTATTACATGTACCTGAATATGTTAGCAAAACCCCAACCCTGCCCCCACACACAGCCCTTCCCACACAAAAAATATCATCCTACAGCCCTCCAAAACACACACAAAGTTACCCCCATAACACACACTAAACTCCCCCATACACACTCACCCAAGACAGCCCAACCTCCCCCAACCCCCCACACACACATGTATATTTGGTGAGAAACCAACATGTTGATAACCAGTTAAAAGGACTCTATGAAAATAACAACAACAACACACTGATGTCCTGTTAAATGTCCATCCTATGAAGTAAAAGTCTATGTAAGTTTAAGTGGGGTAATGTGTCACGAAATCCAAATCAGTATTCATGCCATCTGCTTCCATACTGAGAAGTAAAATAAGCTTAATGTCAAAAGTCCATCTCTGTTGCGTATTTTTTAAATGTCCTTTTAAGACCATTACTGACATAAATGAGATAGAGTGGTCATTCTGAGAGAAGTGTTGCCCCACTGGTTTGTCAGTCATCTTCATATTAATGGTATGTCTGTGTGCATTCATTCTAGTGCAGAGGGTTGGCTTGTCTTGTGACTTTTTTTTAAACGATTTTTAATGTATGATGTGGGTGTTAATAGAATGTGACACTCTGAACAATTGTCATAAGCCTCTGAGAAAGGACTTGATTGGTCCAAAAGCTTAGACATTGTTTTCTTTTTGAAACATCTATGTTGGTCCAATTAAAGATATCAAACCATTTGCTTCTGGATCTGTTCTTACAAGGACCAATATGGCAACTAATCTATTTCTGTATGTCAGTACTTGTTAAACATTTGTGAGTGAACAGGATTTCTTTAAGTTGAAATAATTTAAGTAAATGCCCCCCACCACCCCCAAAAGCACAGAATTACACAATTTAAATCCCTACCCTGTTTGCTGAGGCCCCCAGCAAAATTGCTGTTACTGTTCCATCTGATGATGACCAAACAATCCATGCCAGAGTGGGCCAGAACAACCAAAGTTGGTGTGGGTAGCATATGGGCAGCTGGTGGAAGCTGGAGTCATACCGACAGTGGACCAGAGAAAGATTCAGCGTGATGGGAAGAGCAGCAGCCTGGTATTTCTTGGGAGTCTGCATTGTGGTGGTAGGTATGGGGGGTCAGATATTGGTGGGTCTCCCTCAGCAGCTGGAAACACTGGTAGTGAGTGGACAACTTTTGGCTGTCGACTTCTGCATGGGTGGCAAGGAACATGTTAGGCAGGATTAAGAAGACCAAAAGGGATATGGCCTATACTAGAGGGCCTTCTTACCACCTCAAAGTGACAAAGCTGGACAGGAAAACACAAGTCAGCAGCACGTTTGAAAAATCGGATTAGTCCAGTATATTCACGCTGCAAACATGTGAAGTTCACATGGACAGTAGGGGTGCTGTACCCATCAGTGCAGAAACTATTTTTGTTGCTGCTTTCCAGACTTGTCAGGATTCCCACTGGTACCAACTCACTGCTGTGAAACAGCACAGAACATGGGAAAGCAGAAAAATGTCACACCCTCGGGGAGGTGCTGCTGAGAAATCACATTTCACAACACAAAACTTGGAGCACTCACCACTGGAGAACAGTAGATGAGGATGCACTGGCTAGTGCATGATTATTTCAACAGTGTCTCAGGTACAAAAGTTAAGGCAGACTTCAATCAAAGTGAACTGAATTGTCATGAACCTGACAGATGACAGGCTAATGAGCTGCTACATGTTCTATGCTGTGCTTAGCAACACTCAGTGATGAGTGCTCCAACCTTTGAGCAAATTTGAGCACCGGAGAACAGTAGATAAGTGTTGCTAAGCAGCATTGAACATGTAGCAGCCCATTAGCCTTTGTCTGCCAGGTCCGTGACAATTATCTTCCTATTGTTTATGTCAGTGACTTCACTTTTGAGTGAAGTCTGCTCTTTAACTTTGTGCCTGAGACACTGTTAAAGTGTCTGTTGAAATAAAGAATCGTGCACTAGCCAGTGTCCTCATCTACTGTTCTCTGGTAAAAAATCAAGCACTGACCAGTTCGTCCTCATCTACTGTCTCTTAAACTAAACCACAGTGTTAAAAGGGTGCCATGTGCCTGCTCCACCAGGGTTTAATCCGTCAGTGCTTATGGGTAAGTCTTGGTCAACATATGGTTTCTAATCATGTCGTGCCTTTCTGGAGCATTGACTTATCTCCCCAGTTTTTTTTAATACTTTCTCCAGAACCATGGAGCTTGCAGCTTCTTTCTCTTTTTTTCATTTATTTCACTAAAAGTTCTGTTCCCCACATTTTTGTAATATCCCTTGACATAGCCTTATTTGTGTTGAAATGTTGGTTCATCAGTGAGTTAATGTTTAAGAAAACAGGTGTGGAGGGTTGGGCTCCATGTCTGAGTTGCTTTCTGTCTCTCTCAGTTGTCTGAGAAGCCACTGTGGACAATCTCCTTTTAATCTCGCTCTAGTTTTTCTAATACTAATTAATTTTAACTGTTGTTGACACTTCAATAAGAAGTTAATAAAAATGTATTTAATGGTCTAGAGACATGGAGCCCGATTTTACAAACTGGATGCAACGGGGAGGTCACAGATGCACCAAAGCCCTCAGACGCAGAGTGGTCCGATTTTCAAAGGGGAGGCACATTTGTGACTTTTCTCCCACTTTACAGCACCTTGCGCCAAAGGGTTGGCACAAGTGCCACAATCCAGGACGCAAGGGTAGACCAGGGATATGGTGCATCCTGGGTTCTGGACTTGCAGCGGGGTTTGCAGCACAAATATTAGAAAATCCCACTTGCCGCAATGTGTGACACAATTTGCAACTTGCTTCACACACACTGCTGCAAGTCTGGTGTGCCACCGTATGTCATTCTAAAATTGGGCCCTTTATATCAGTTTGAACATATTACATAAAAAGGGTTTTATTTGACTGTTAATTTTTAAGTACTTGGTGCTGTGGAATGCTATTTCTTTCCTTTCTGGATCAAGGAAAAGTTGCTGTTAGAAAAAGAAGTATTGACTGTAACAGTAAAAGTAAAATTGCATATATTAATTTATTTATTATTTATTTCAAAATTTTACCAGGAAAGACATATGGAGCTGATAACAGCTCATTTCCAGATGCATCCTGGGGGCACATATTACATATTCATTGAAGGCAGAGTGTACTGGAATAGACTGGAACATTATTGGAAGCCTCTTGTTTGTTTATACCAGTTATTTTCTTAATCCTTTTTTTATCTTTAAACATCTGCAGAAAAGGTCTCTGTCAAATAAATGATGATCTGTGTTTGCAATGGGGACTGCAGATGAGGCACAAATGTTCGATTCATCAGCCAAACTACAGTATTCTCTGTAATGGGTTAACAATTTTATTTGTATTTATTTGGTAACAGTGCATATCATGTTGTAAATTCACTATACAATCAGAATGTGAATTTCACTTTGTTGTCAAGATGTACCTGTTGGGGGGGTGTCGCTTGGCCTGGATAGCTAGTATGGTTAAATGCACATTAGCTCAACTCCCCACATGCACCACCTAAAACAGCAATCCTAATGCAAATTCCACAGCTTTTACTTGCCTTTTTCAATATGAACCATCCTTTTTCTAATGGCAGTGCAGAAAATTGGCAAGAAACAAAGCTGTTTTTCGAAGTAGTGATGCTGACGGCACAAGTTTCGACACCTTCAGAAGGCCACACTAGATCCCAAACAATGGAAGCTCAAGGGAGCAGGTCAAGAAGTGGCCAATAAAGTGATGGCTTTTCTGCCTGCCTTGATGCAAAACCTGCAGCAAGAAGTTGAAGATGGGCTTTGAAAATATGACAGCTTAAATTTCCCACCTTTAAAATATTGTGATTGGCACAGCAGAAACTCTGGTGGCCCACACCTTCTGTTTGGATAGGGCTGAAAACACATCAGTTATCTGGAAGACACTGTATGTGACTTGGCCCAGTAACATAATGAGTTAAAGGGCATGGTGTCTATGCTGAGCAAGGGTCCAAGGACCAGGAAAACTGAATCAGGCATTCAAATCTGCATGTGGTGGGGGCTGCGTAGACGGCCTGTAATGTAAGACACCAGAACACACTGTGTAGGTATGGCTGTCTGAAAACTGAACCTAATCTTGGAGGGAGCCACCTGGGAGAGAGGTCACAGCATTTTTATTTTTTGTGTGTTATCTATTTATCTCCCCTGCGACCCTCACCTATTTCTCCTTCACGCCAATTGCCACAAAGCGCTCACCTCAAGCTGGTCCACCCCCAATCCCGACTCCACACTCGCAGCCACCTCAGGGTAACCAGACGATAACCCTTGCATCGGGTGGGTCCTCCTCTTCCGAGGGAGAAATGGCCTCATCGGCCCAGGCATTGGCCCTGGGTGCTGCTGTGGCCAGGTCTGCTGTCATGCACTGGTCTGGGGCCATTATCCAGTAAGAGGAGATGCCATTTTAGTTTTCCTCCTGATTTCCCTAGTTGCGCTTGCATCTGAGCTTCCCTTGGTCTCCACCTGGGTCTGCTACAGAGCGACGCTAATCCCCAACCCACTCCAGGAGAGGAGAGCAGTCCTCTGATGCTCAATCCTACTCCTTCTCCTGCCGACCCTCCTGCACCCAAGTCCATTCCCAAACCCAGGTCACTGGTGTGGTGTGAGGTAGGTGCCAGCCTCAACCCTCTGCGTCACCAGGCCGCAGCACAACATTTTTAATCAAATAGTTGCAGTTTTCTGATAAGGAGGAAGTCCTGAGTGTAGCTAAGGCTCATGGGTCTAGAGAAGTGGAGGATGGCCAGGTAATGGTGTTCCAGGACTTCAGCTGCAAACTACAGTTACAGCACCAGATGTTTTCAGATTTGAAAGCAAAGCTTCACAAACGAGGATGGGATTTTGTGCACTCTGTCCTCTAAACTGTGAGTTACATGGCCGAGGAACCCCACACTTTTCTCTTATGTGCATGATGCTGAGGATTTCATTAATGTGGAGGATACCACACCTGTGGGCCACCAGCAACATCATACCATGTCACTGGCTCCTGAGGGCTCTTTTGACTGTGGCTTCTTCTAGTGAGTACTGTATTTGTTTTAGTCTCACTGATATAGGGTTCTCTACTGATGCTCAGCATATATTATATCTGGCCCACAGGGTGCTCTCCTGATGCTTGGCATATAGAGAATAATGTACGGGCAACTCACAGAGTTGCTGTGTTTATCGAGGGGTTGAGATGACAGCATATGAACCTCGAGAGTGAAGCTCCAGAAGTCCATGCTGTCATCTCAACCCCGAGATGGAAACACATGCCGAGTTGCGGTGGTTGACCATATTTTATTTTTTATAGTATATGGTTTTACACTAGCATGACAGACCCCACTGAAGTAAAACAAAAAATCTTGCCAATTCTTTGTTCTACTCACATAGCAAAATCAAATTTCCAGAATTTTGAAAGGTAAAAGGTATGACTTTGGGCACTGGGTAGTTGGTAAGCAGCTAGGTGTAGAAAAAATGAGAAATTTAAAATTGTATGACCTTTGAACTGTGAATTACAGCAGTTTGGAATGCAGATAACAACACTTTAGAATGCACATAACGGTTTAGAATGTGCTTAACAAAGATTTTGAGAAGGCTGATTTTTATACATAACAAAGGGTAACCATATACTATATATTATATCTTGCCCCTTTCATTCTGCCACTGTCAGGGTAATACAGGAGCCATCCCCTTGAATGAAATGTAAGATGAATGTTATGCAGACTGTGGCCACATGCTCCTGTGCTGTCTGACTTTGTAAATTGCCAAATAATGCTGGGGCTAGCAAGCAGCATAGAGGTGGGGAATGCCTGCTTACTTTGCACTGGAGTTTTATGTCCTGGATGGGAGGGACCATCTCCCTCTGTGGCTGCATCTATACACACCATGGCCTAGTGCCACAATAGTTTTTACAGGCATGGTGAGATAGCCATATGAAGGGTCTGCTGCTGACTCCAAATCATAGCTGATCTGCAGGAGCTTGAACTCTGCAAGTTGGGGGCTGTGGCCTCCCAACACTTGAACTTTGCCCAGTGCTGCAGGTCCAAAATGGTGGCAGACTTATGCAGGACTGTCTGGACTGATAGATAATCACATAATGAAGGTTGCTTTGATGACTCTGCTGGAAAATGAAGCTGGATGGCTTTGTTACACTGCCTGATTTTCAAATGGGAATGCAGGTACCTGCAGAGGGGAGGAACCTAGATTTTTGCCATAAAGCTTTTTCTCCCACAGATTGACGCAGGTGAGTTACTCAGCCCTGTCCCCACCTCCTCCATGCAGCATCTGCCTCCTTTGGACTCACCTTGTCAGTTTTGTCCCCACAGATGGCCAACTGTAGTGGAGAAAGAAAGGGAAGGCTACCCCCCCACCCAGTGTCCCCAATCCAGAACCAGGATCAATGGTCTAGGTGGCAATGGGGAGATGGGGGTAGGCAGACAGGGTTTTATTAAGCCACCACCATCCCTTTTCTGTTTTCTCCCTGTATTTCCCAGCTGCTTCGGCATGTAAGTGTGCATGTATGGAGGCACACACAGGCCATCTTCTTTCAGCACCGTTTGTATTTCCAGCGCTACCACCCAGCCTCCCCTAGGTGGCAGCCAAGGACCTAGACAGCATGCCTCCCCAGCCTGGGACAGGAAAGTTGTCCAGCGGACACTTGATCCTCCCTCCCCCTCCACTGACTGATCCCTGGCAATCTGTGCTCATTCCTAAACTCAGGTTGCTATGTAGCAGGATGTAAGGCCCACTGCGCTCAGCCCTCCACACCACTGGGCCCATGGGGAGGAAACCACAAGATAAGAACTTTAGATAACAACTTCTAACTTTATAGGACACATCAGGGACCAACCAGAGTGACCGTCCTTTTCATGTTCTATTGCCCTTTGTTTTGGGGCCTACAATTACAGACTGTTCAATGTGATATCAGCATGTGTATTTGTTTGCCTGTGCTATTGCTTTATGACATGTTCACAAGTTAATTATTCCACAAATGTTCCTAAGATAGGTAAAATCTTAAGGATAAAAGATCCAGGTCATTACTTGGGGACCCTTATGAGGGTGCCTCAAGGCTTGCATGGCAGGGGTTTGCATGCTTCTAAATATGTTTGTACAAGTGACTGGCAAGTCTGGTAATTAAAGGTGCTTTCATAGTGCATACCACTGAAATGGATAGAGGGAATATGCTCTAATTTTGTATACTTAGGTGTGGAGGGAGGGAAGAGTGGAAGGGGGACAGGGAGAACTCAACTGAGGTCTTTTTGCTGTTCTTGTTGTAGATTGCAAGGGATGTGTAAAGGAAACTTGTGAGGGTATAGGAATGGTTGTGGGTGGGAAGCAGGTGTGAGGTGGGTGTGGGACAGGTTGTTTGCATTTGATAAAATTGAAACTTCATGGAACAAGGCACTTTTAGGAGGCGGGCATGTGGCATAGGGATACAGTGCACTGTTAACCAGTATATTCCAAGATGACAGATGAACTTAAAATTAGGTCCTGGGATATAAATGGCTCAAAAACACCAGTTAAGTGGAAAAGAATTCTAGGGAAAATCCACATACAGACCAATATCCTCCAATTTCAGGAGATGCATGTGACAGAAAAGGAGGGTATGCACATGAGTGGAACCATGGTGAGGAGTGGCATGGGGCTTACTTTACATTCAAGGCCAGAGGAGTGACTTTGTGGTTGTGATCTAGGTTCCCATGGGTGGTCCTTAACTCCACAGTAGACAGTGCGGGCAGATATGTGCTACTGCAGCTCCGAATGATTAAGTAACTGTAGGGTCAGTATATGGACCAAACACTGATGGGCTGGAATGTTTCATCACATATCCTTGGCTATGGTGAGTTTTGAGGACCCTGGATCTTGGGGGTGATTTTAATTGTGTAAGGGATAAAGTTTTAGATCCTTCAGGAATGTAGCACCCATATCATGTGGTGCTTGGGCTCTACAGTCTTTGATGGAGGAGCATGCCCTGTAAAATGCATGGAGACACCTGAATCCTGTAGGTCTACAGTATACATTTTACTTCTATGCCTGTTCTTCCTGTGCAAGACTAGATGTTATAATGGTGTTGCATGCCCTTCTCCCAGGGCTTAGCTCTGCTAGTCAGGGAACAATAAATGTGACAAACCATGCTCTGGTCCTGGTTAGCCTGGTGAACTGCGGTATACTAGTAGGGTTTGGAAATTGCTGACTTTTGTAAGAATGTGCAACAGTAAATTAAGTTGTATTTGCAGGCTAAAAGACATGGGAGACATCGCATCCAGCAGATGGGAGGTGTTAGAGCAGTATTAGATAGATAAATAAAATCTTTATTTCTATGTTTGAGTGCACGTGCATGTGCAGCAAATGTTTTGCTACAAAGGGCTACATTACAGAGGTATGTCTCTGTTAGGTCCAGTGCAATTCAATCTGCAGTGGGCTTGATAGATCATGACACTAGTTATTGCTTGCAGGGCGGAATCTTTTTGTAGTTAAAAGGACTGAAGCAGTCCTCTGACAGAGAGCTTCAGTGCTTTCATCTGCACAAAGTTGCTCAGAAAGCAGCTGAATGGCCTCATGATCAGTTTTGAGCTCCCCCGCCACAGACAGAGATGCACAGAACAACTCCCTCTCATTGCCAACATTTCCCACCCACCTCCCGATTCTTTCCCATGCATCATCCATAAAAAATAAATTCTCTCCCTCTACCAAGTATCCTACTCACTTCCCAATTGTCCCCAGGTGCCCCGTCCATGAAACGTAACTTCTTCCCACTGCCAATTATCCTGCCCACCTCCCAATTGCTTCTGGTACCCAGTCCATGAAAAGCAACCCCATTTCACTGCCAAGTATCCTGCTCACCTACCCGTCACTTCCCATGATCCTTTCAATCACCTGCAATAAAGAAAAGCTGTCCTACAGAGTATTTTTGTTGTTTAGTTTCACCTTGTGAAAAAGAAGAGTCCACAGATGTCTGTTGCTGCCACTGCCCCACTGCCATTTCCAAACCCTAATGCCCACCCCCTCCCTGAGCAAACAACATCACACAGTATCTCTTTTCTTCATGCGTGGACCACAGGGCCCTGTGTGAAGAAAGCTACAACAAATTGTGTTGCAAACATGTGGCAAGATATGCTTTTCTACCTTTAATGAGTGTATCACTTTGAGGCAGTGGTTTGGAGCTGTACTTTGTGCTTCAGACTGGAGGCTGTGGGCTGAGGGGGAGTGGTGAGCACTAGGGTTGACAACCTCAAACAAGACCCCACCTTATTTTTGTCAAGACTCCGTAAACCCAAAATCCTGAGGTTTTTTCCTTTTGTTGTTTGGGTGGTGGTGGTGGGTAGTTAGGGTTGGAAACCCTAATGCCACATTTCCTACTTCTGTAGCATTAGTTACCCAAACTGGTGCATTAACAAAGTTTTTGCAAAGAGTACCCTTTTATTTTGAGATAGTGGAATCATAATCTCGTTTAAGACCTGCGTGAACAAATGCAGATGCACAGGGCCCTTTGGGCCATGTGGCATGGGATGTGTGCCTTCAGGAGTGCAGTGCCTTGCACTTCTGTGCAGCAAGGGATATCAAAATTTCATGGGGCTGTCTGGTGGGCTGCAGAAGTGTAAGGTCCTCTGATCCCTGTGTTTCCATGTGGATGAAGATAAAAATGTGCAGGACAAAGAATCCATCTGACAGCCAATACATGGCCCTGTGCCACCCATGGGTGCAGAGGTGCAGGGCCTAATGCCAAGAGGACATTTGTCTTCACTATGTGGTATCTGGACCCATGTGGACAACCCTGCAGCTTTTATTCCCTGGCTGGGGGGGATGTTGTATAACAGCACCATCCCCCCACCCTCCCCCCATATGGCTGGATCACTGAGCTCACCCCCAAACTCAGCTGACTGGCATGGGAACATGAAGCATACCTGCTGGGGTCAAGACTGGTACTACACCCAAAGTTTCTTAACAATTATATATTCTTTTTTAATATTGACTCCACATTTTCAAGACAGTCATTTTATGACTCCCCTTATGACATTTAACATTTACAGTATTTTAGCTGAAATGTCATTTTGCATCAGAAGTGCAAAAACACATCTCAGGCAGCATTTAAAAAAATAACACCTGTCACATTTTTGAAGCGTTGTGAAAAAATGGCTATGTTGAAAGTTTGGAGTCAAAATATTGAAAATTAGCAAAGTTATGAGTGAACATTGAAATACTACAAAGTTCACTCATAAACTGGGCATTTTACCATATGTGTACACCAAATTTTCAGCAAAACTTCCTTACTACCCCACCTTAGAAAGCCAGTGGATGAAAAGTTTCAGATCCCAACCGAAACCTCATTCCATGCCACCAAAACATTGTTACACACCACAGATATGAAAACACATTTTGGCCAGGATTTGAAAATGACAGCCGTCACCTTTATGAAGAGGTGTGAAAAAATGGCTATGTTGAAAATGTAGGTCAAAATATTTAAAATTACAAAAACTACAAACAAACGTGGAAAATTTTCAACATACACTCATAACTTTGACATTTTTACATATTTTGACCCAGATTTTCAACATAACCTCTATTAACCCCACCTCATGAACAATGATGATGAATATTTTCAAATCCCGCCTGAAAGATGATTTCACAAAGTGAATGTGAAATCACCTCTCCAGACAGATTTGCATAATTCCACTGCCATTGGTCATGAGGTGGGGTCCGGAAAAGCCACATTGAAAATTTGGGGTCAAAATATGCAAAAAATGACAGTTATTTATCAAAGTTCAAAACTCCCTTGAAATACATTGACCCACACTTACAGCAACTGGTTTCTCATATCACAGTCATAGGTTTCAGCAGCAAGATATGTCTTCAGTCAGAAAGTGGATCTATGCTGTGGGACATGTTCAGGTGAGTGAGGATGTGTGTGTAGGGATGTGTAGAGTGGTGGGTGCTGAGTAGGAGGTCAGGGTGGGATGGGTGGTGAATGAGTGTGGAGGGTGAGCATGGCAAGGGACTGTTTTCTTTATTTAGCACTCCAGTATTGGGCTATATTTTAAGGAAAGGGAGCTGGTGACCTGAAGGGGATGGGGGTCAAGAGAAGCTGTCTGCTTATATTAGCAAAAAACCAAAAATACTTAAATACTGGAAAAGGTGGGCGTGTAACCTGGAGGGGAGGGGGGAGAAAGAAGCAGTACCAGGTGTGGGCACCCTAGGCTGCTTAAGAAATGATTAAGTAGATACATAGGTAGGTAGGTAGATAGATAGAGAGATAGATAGATAGAGAGAGAGAGAGATAGACAGACAGACAGACAGATAGGAGACAGAGGCAGACAGAGAGAACAGGGGATCACTGACTCACTACTCTCACTGTAGCCCACATCAGGAATCCAGCTGTGGCTGCAGAACTCAAGAAGGTCCTGCTGGTTTCATACAGAGAATGCAGGTGAATGGCTCCTCTTGCTAAGCTAGGCACCCTGGATTTTGGCATGCCCAGAAAAAGTATTTCTGGCAAGTTTTGTTACAAAAGAAACAGCAGAATCTAACTAAATGGATCCTGTTTAGCTAGGTTCAGGTGTTTGATGTTTAGAAAGAGATCATTTTTATGTATTTTTAATGTCTGTTAGTTTAAGAAGTAAAAGAAAAGTGGCAGCTGTAACGACTGGAATTTTTTTTCAGCATGAGAGGTAAATCATGAAAATAAGCACACACAATCTTTTTTTTTACCATTCTCGTTTCTTGGTTAACTAAACAAACATTTGTCAATGTCAAATGTTTGCTTGCTGGCATTGGCATTGGTAGTATAGGAGTTAGAGAAATGCATAATAGGAATGGCAGTGAAGTATTGAACTGAAGCCAACCCCGCCACCACCCTGCAGAGACTGACAGGCATTGGGGTGTGCCTTTGGGTCATCAGGCATAACAGCCATGCCATTTCACCACACCCTGCCCTGCAGACACCGACAAGTGTCACGGCGTGCCTTGGGGTCTTTGGCCCTTGTGCTCACCTCATTCCATCAGGAAATATGGTGAGATGGGTGCTGTATAGGAGAATGGGGTGAACTTTGGGGCTGAAGAGTACAAGGCACACCTCAATGCCTCTCACTGGCTGCAGGGTATGGAATGGTATGAGCATTACAGGCGAGAATCCCAAGTCACATCCCTGATGCCTGCCAATCTCTACAGGGTGGGGCGTTATGATCAGAAACCCTAACGTCTCAGGCATTCGTTGGCATTTTCACTCCAAATTTTCAACATGGGTTTTTTGTGACCCCCACCTTATGAACAGTGGCAATATCAGTTTGTTAGCCAAAAGCTGATTTTGCACAGTGACTATGCCATTTAGCACCACAAGTGCGAAAACACATTTCAAACAGGATGTGAAAAATGACAGCTGTACCATTCATGGGGAGGTGTAAAAAATGGCAATGTTGAAAATCTACAGTGAAAATATTAAAAAAACTGGTGAAGTCACGAGCGTGTGTAGAAACTGCACAACGCACACCCATAATGCAATTAGTTTGGGGACATTTTACAGCAGATTGTCAACACAGGCATTTTGGAACCTCCTCTCATGAACAGTGTCACTGTGATTTTCTTAATCTGTCCCGAACAGTGATTTCCTACAGCGACCACGCATTTCTGCACTGGAAGTGTGAAAATACATTTCGGCCATGGTGTGAAAAATGACAGCTGTACTGTTCATAAGGAAGTGTGGAAAAAATGCCAGTGGTGAAAATCTGGACTGGAAATATTAAATCCATGAACTTACGAGGTGCATGGAAACACAGTCATTTATGGACTTTTTCACAAATTTTAACATAGCCATTTTAATACCTCTGCTCATGAACAGTGTCACTGTGATTTTCTTAATCTGTCCCGAACACTGATTTCGCACACTGACTGCGCCATTGTGCGCTACCTGCGCAGAAACACATTTTGGGCAAAATGTGAAAAATGACAGCTATACTGCTCCTAAGGAGGTGTGGTAAAATGTCAATGTTAAAAATCTGGAGTGAAAATATTGAAAATTCGCGAACTTACGAGCGTGCGTAGGAACAGCAAAATGCATGCTCATAAAACAGTCATTTTGGGGAATTTGTTCACCAAATTTTCAACATAGGGTTTTGGGGCCTACCTCATGAACTGTGACACTGTCATTTCTTCATCGGTCCAAAAGGTGGTTCTGTGCAGTGACCACGAAATCACCTTTCAGGGCCGATTAACAAAATGACAGTGACAGAATTCATGAGGTGGGGTCCTAAAAACCCCATGTTGAAAATGTGGTGAAAAAATTCACAAAAATGCCTGAGATATGCATCAAAGTTGAAAAAAAAACTATTGCATTACACAGCTTACCGACATTTCCTCAGTTCGTGGTTGGCTTTGAAGAGTGCAGATATGTTCCTGGTCCACTGAAGATCATCGCACCGGGCTCCAGAGGTAAGTATGGGGTGAGGGGGTGTGGGGAGGCAGGGTGCACAGAGGGTGGGCACAGGTAGGGGGAGCGGGGGTCAGGACAGTCAGTGAGGGAAGGGTTTCTCTTTCAGGTTTCTTTTTTTTTTCTTGGATGATGGGGGACTTGTGCCATGCTGGGGTGGGCTCCCAGCATGGCAGCTCTAAGGCTGTTTGGGGTGGAGGAGCAGTGGAGCCGATGGGGGATTGATCACCCCCGTTGGCCATATGGACTGTTGCCATGCTGGGGTGGCCTCCTGGCATGGCACCCAGTTGTCTGTTGGGGGGACACTGGAGCTAACAGGGGATTAGGCACCCATCAGTCATCCACAGACTGTGCCATGCTGGGTAGGCTCCCAGTGGCACCCAGTTGTGTGTTTGGGGGGACATTGGAGCCAGCGGGGATTGGGCACCCCGTCGGCCATACAGTGGTGGGGAGTGCATTAGCATGCAATATGCATGTGTGTGTGTGGGGGAGCGCATGCACAGGCAGTAGCTTCTCACTGCTCACTGAAGTGGAGCTCTGCCTTTCAACTGTACGGCACTGCATTTTCAACTGCTGTCATAGACAGCTGCAGCATTCATTGGTGAACTGTGGCCGTGCCTGCAAACACACTGACTGTATTGGAAGACGGGTGCCACACCTATGAAAACTCGGATGATGACACTATGTTTTTTGCACATGCGTGCAAGCAAATATAAAAATGATTATAACTCTGGAACCGTATAATAATTTTTCATAAAACCTTCCAAAGCCACACCCTTGACATAGGTCCCGTCAACTCTGAAAATGTCTTGAAAAAATTCCACACCCTCTAGGCTGCAGGTGAGAGCAAAAATATCCAATGTTAAGTATAAGGAAACCAAATGTGTTTTTCTGTTTGTTTTTTTGGAGCTTCATATCTCAAAAACCAAACAAGTTGCCACCATGAAACTTTTCACTTCTTGAGATGCTGACAGCCTGACTGCATGCCAAATTTTGTACTGTTTCAAATCAATGCCAAAGTCATTAAGTGCAAAGATTGAGGTTTAACATTAAACAGCCTACTCAACCCTAACTCTAGGGGCACTACCATTACCCTATAATATATCCAGTATTGCAGTTGGGCCTTTCCAGTTGTCAAAGAGAGGTGAGTAGTGGTTCCGTTTGAAAGAAGAACAGCAGAAAAGGTAAGTATGTAGTAAGTTTCTAGTTTTAAAGTGCATGTAAGAAAAGTTACTTATTAGAAAGGTTTGAGTTTGTTAAAATTATTTATCATAATTGGAAGAATAAAATACCCCAGGAACAGAAGCTGCAGCAGCAGGGATGTGTCATGTCAGTGTATGGCACCACTGCTGCCACTGGGTGGAGGTCACCCACAGCTGTGTGTTGTTAAGGATAGGGCTTTTGAAACCATAAGGAGTACCACTATGGCAACCTTTTACTACTTCCAAAAGTCACTAAATATACAACTGCACCATGTATGCAAGAGGGTTCCTCATTTGCATTGGTGTATAGCTGTGTTTAATATGATCATGCTAACCACTAAGCTCCATGCTCTGGGGTCCTGTAAATAAGGCTCCAGCTCATCAGGCATGCTATGCCTGCCACTAGTCATGTTAGCACTGCATTAGCCTTCTGAATATTGGAGCCATAGTCTATTTGACTTTGCTTGATGAAACCACAGTTTATCAGACAGCACAATAAACAGGTTAATACTTTTTGTTTGAACATAAAGTAGTATCCATCTCTGAGTGTTTCTAATACAATGCAAACCTGCAGGATAAGTAACAGGGGTGAGATGCATTGTACAAAGTACAATACAATGTTGGAAGAAGTTGTACACCCTCCAGGTATACAAAATACCATGAGACAACGAAAGTAATGCAAATAATGAAGCAGTTTGACATTGGAAATATCCAGTGAATTCCTTCACCAAGTGTCTAAAAACCCAGTTCAAAGGCAGGTCTTAGTGTATGCCTACAGTTCGGTGGGACAGTGTGCACCACATGACACACCTCCCTCTGAGCACTAGTTACATCAAATGCCCCAAGCATTTTGCAGTCCCTTGTTTTTCTTGCTGCAGCCGTGCAGCTGCTGGCTCTCCTGCCCACCATCCCTCTCCTTCCTTTACCTTATTGCCACTAGGTTGTGGCTCCCGGTTACTTCACTTCTCTGATGTACTGTTTGTAGTAGTGGTAGTAATTTTATTTATAAGACACCCTTCCCTAGAGGCTCAGAGTGCTGTACAAGAATAGACAGACTGATTACAACTACAATAAATAAACAAAATAAAAACAGCATAAAACTATATAATATACAAAAACCAGATCATGTTCCATAGATGGTAAAACCCTTTCTTGACTAGAGCAGACACTTGAGCCTCCATTGTCAGGTGATCATCAGAAATGTCTCCCAGACTTTTCACCTTAGCAGAACCAACAGCCTAGACACCCAAGCCACAGATCCTTCTATCCCATGACTACTTCTTCCCTCATCAGCATGGCTCAGTCAGCAGTACCTCAGTCTTGTCTAGGTTAAGTCTCAGCCAACTAGATTCCATCACTTCAGAATCACAAACAGGCACATATTCAGTACCTTGACCACATCAGGGATCCCAGCTGCAAAAGACAAATGCAACTGGGTACTGCCCACATAGCAGTGGAAACCCAGATTGTATTGTTGAGTTATTCTCCTCAGGATCAGCATATACTGTACACTGCAAACAACACAGAGGAGAGGACTGAACCTTAGGGCATGCCAGAGATGGGGCACTGGAGATGATAACAAAGTTCTCATCACTACCTTCTGCATCCTATCCCTGAGGTTGGGACCTGAACCAGTGAATGACAGTGCCAGTGAGTCCTCAGTACACCCTCAACTAATCAACAACCCATGGTCCACAGTGTCAAATGTTGAGAAGAGATAGAGCTGAATGACAATTGACCATTTTCCCCTATCTCTAGCCATGACGAGTTCAATATGCACCCTGACTAATACCCTCTCAGTGCTATGCCTAGATCTAAAACTAGACTGGAAGGGCTGCTAAGAGATGCACCTCAAGCTGTTGCACCACAACCTTCTTAATAACCTTACCTAAATAAGGTAGGTTAGACACAAGATGGTAATTCGCTAGAACATCCAGGGCCAAAGAGTGTTTCTTCAGAAGGGGTCAACCAATGCATTTTAAATGCTACTGGGAAGACTCCTTCCAAAAGGGAGCACCAAACTATTCCAATGAACACCAACTCCAAAACCCCATGCAGCTCACTAGTAGATGGATAAAGCCTGGATATAGTTCACAAAAGTTGGTCAGCAGCTCCAAGATTCACCTCACAGACATCTTCTATCATTGACAGCTGAAACTCTGACCAAGACAGCTGAGTGCATCCATGAAGTGCAGGCTCAACTCTGCTGGGTTATGACAGCCCATTTGGAGACATCCCGATGCAAACAGAGGACACTTTGTCAAAGAAGAATCAAGTGAACTCTTTATATGTAGGTGCTGAAAATGCTATTATCAGCTGAAAACAGGATGGAGATAACAACCTGTCCACAGTATGGAAGAGCTGAGCTGGTCAACTCCTCCCAGTCGCAATCTCCCTGGACAGAAATGTTGCCTTGTTGCAGACATTACTCTTTGATATTCCTCACTGTGAGCCATCAAAGCCAGTTTGTCCTCCTGGGTCTTGGATCTCCTTCAACAGTATTCCAGCCTCTGACCCTGGTCTTCAATTCCCTAAGCTCTCCTTCAAACCATGGAAAGCCCATGCATGAAACATGGTGTTATACACAGGAAGATGCTACAAAGTCAAAGGCCTCAGCAGTCACCCTATTATAGGTCAATACCACCTTCTCTGATCCCATCTCATAAGCTGCCACCATCTTTGAGATGTACAGCACTGTCAGCAGTCCTTCTGGCCTAACCTCTTTTTTTTTCACTTTATCTTTTATTGAAATTTGACTATATAAGAAAGCACACGTCTTATACAATAGAAGAATACCCTCCACATAAGGTATAAAATATCACTTAAACACAGTATTTAGGGTAAACATATTGAGAAGCCTTATATACACGTATTGATAATAAAACACAAACTTAGACAGGTTACAAGTGGAAAGCAGAAGGGTTACAATCAATAGAGTACTACAGATTCATAAATGGCAACTATGTACAAAATAAATGCAAAGGGCACGCTATGGCAAGGCATTCAGTAAATTACAAAAGTGATAAATGTGGTACTATAAACAGTGTTCAGTAATGGAGAAGTAAAGATAAGAGAAAAGTGGACAAGGAAAGAAAGAGAGAAAAGCAAGGAAGAAGGGAAGTAGAGAGGAAGGAAATAGAGAAGGAGGGAAAAGAGGAGATATCTGTGCACAAAAGTTTTGGGAAAACCTAATCTGAGAGCAAAATAAGAAGAGGGCTAAATATCCTAAGAATTAGGGTCTAGAAGAACTAGGTTTAATGTACTTGAAGTAATCCTGCCACATCTGTCATATACAGTGAGTCAGTTATGAGTAACATGAGATAATCGATCTAGGGAGGTGTACTGAGAAAGGCTTTGAAGAACATCTGAAAGAGAAGGCACCAGAGTTGATTTCCATTTCATAAGAGTCAGACATTTGACCAGTAGAGAAAGTATGTTTAGCCATCTAAAATGTGCATATGAGAGGAGAGAGAGCTATTGGGGATAAGGATGCCTAGAAGAATAGCTTGGGGTCAAAGGTAGTTTTTGTCCCTGTTACTCTGGAGGCAAGTAAATAGACTTTATGCCAGAGTTTATTAATGGGAGCAAACGACCACAAGATATGCAGTAGATCCGCATTGACCAAATTACAGCGCCAGCAGTTATTCTTATTATTTAATAGGCCCATTTGTTGAAGCACAGAGGGGGTTCCATACCAAAGATTTAGGATTTTAGTTTGTATTAAAGAACTATGGGCATCTATAAAGGTATTATCTGCAAGACACCAACAATTACTCCACTGTGCATCTGAAATATTGTAGTTAAGAAGAGTACTCCATTTGTTTTGGGCTTGTATAGAGTGATCATGTAGATTATCAATAATGTCTTTGCAAATGGAGCTATTCAATTTTACTGATAAATTAGTTCAGTGCAAAATGTATGGGTTTAGAAGAGTATGGCTTATACACTAAACTAGAGCAAGAGAGAGAGTTAAAGCTACCCGAATTTGTAAAAACTTCCAGAAGTCCTGTTTAGGAAGTTTCCATGTAGCCTGCAAGTCCAAGAACAATCTAAGAGTCAATGAATTCTGGCCCAAGATATCTCCGAGAAAGAAAATGCCTTTGTTCTGCTATGTACAACAGAAAATTGGGTGATTTTCTAGAGTGAGCAGTGGATTGCCCATAAGGGGCATAAAACCAGGGTGTTGAATTGATTTCAGGAATGTGTGAGTTAGTTTCAATAAAGAACAGAGGATGATATAGTCAGGTGAGATTTTAGTTTAGAGGAAATTGGATTAAAACTAGAGGAAGTAGAAACTCCTCCCGCGCACAATGCGGATTCCATTGCAACCCATTTTGGTGAGTGAGGGGAGGATTTCTGAAACCATTTAGTGGTCTGGGCCATTTGAAAAGCCCAGAAGTAGCTTTTGAACCAGGGGAGTCCAAATCCCCCTTTTTTCCAATGTGGTCCAAGTTTGTTGTGGTTAAATCTCGGTGGTTTCCCATCCCAGATAAAGTAGCCTATTAATTTATCAATTTTAGAAAAAAAGGAGGATGGTAAGACTAAAGGAATACTGGCAAAGAGCTAAAGAATCTTGGGAGATATGGACATCTTGATGGCTGCAATTTTGCCCATGAAGGACAGAATAAGAAGCTTCCATCTGTCCAGAATTGCTTTGATGTTATATAGTATGGGGTTAAAGTTAATGTCCCATATCTTCCCTAAGTTACTAGTAATTTTGATTCCTAGATATGTTATACCCTGTGGTGACCAACGGAATCCAAGAGGTATGTTCATAAAGGCTTTACAGTGATCGTTAAGGAGCAGAGTTTGAGATCTACCATAATTCAAAGCAAGGCCAGAAATATTAGTAAAATTATTAAGCAAATCAACCAACAGGGGCCCAGCCTCATTCAGGTTTTCAAGTAAGATTAAGAGGTCATCTGCGTAGGGGAGAGAGAGAGAGAGAGAGAGAGAGAGAGAGAGAGAGAGAGATATCTTGAATTGTCCACGAGTATGCCCATAATGCCAGAAGATTGATGTAAACAAGCAGTCAGGGGCTCCATGGCTAAAATAAACAGGGAAGGTGATAGGGGACAGCCTTGTCTAGTTCCCCTTGCTAGATGAAAGTAAGAGGAAAGGGTGGAATTAGTAAGTACTTTAGCAACAGGGGAATTATATAATAGCTTGATCCAGGAGCAAAAGGTATGAGAAAGACCAAAATGAGATAAAACTTGATGAAGGTAGTCCTAGTTTAAGGAATCAAAGGCCTACTTGAAATCAATAGCTATGGCTGAAGCTGGTGTCTTGAGGGAATTGGCTTTGTGAGTTAGATTAAATAGGGAACGTAGGTGATCAGAACCAGATCTATGTTTAATAAAACCAGCTTGTGAATGATGAGTTAGCTTGGGAATCAAGGATCCAAGTCAAGAAGTTAGTAGTTCAGCAAATATCTTCCCATCTGTGTTTAATAAAGAGATGGGCCTGTAACTTGCGGGGTGAGTGGGGTCTTTTTCCTTCTTAGGAATTAGGGTTATGATTGCTTCAGTGCAAGATGGGGAAGTTTGCCAGTATTGGAAGCTTCCTGATAAACATTAAGAAGAAGGGGACATAAGGTGTAGGAAAACATTTTATAGAATTGACAGGAAATCGCACCTCAGGGATTTGCTGGATTTCAAGGAAGACAAAGCTTTTTGGATTTCCTGAAGTAGAAGGATCATCTAAAGAATTTGTTTCAAGAGTAAAGATGAGGAAGATGTAATGATTTAAGGAACTGTTGAATTTGTAAAGTAGATGGAGTGTTTGCATTAGAGTATAGTCTTTGATAAAGGTTTTCATGATATGGTTTATAGAGGGGTTGTCAGAGTGAATTGTACCCTGTTCATCTTTTAGGCTTAGAATATGTTGTTCCATTTGTTGTGCTTTGAGCTGGTAAGAGAGGAGTTTCCTGTTTTATCGCCGTGTTCCCAAAACTTATATTTAAGTTTAAACAAGGCTAGTTCGGTTTTACGAGAAATTAATTCATTTATTTTGACTCTAAGTTGAAGAATGTCAAGATGAAGTTGAGAGTCAGGACAGTGCTTCTTAGAGGAAAAGTATAAATTCTCTTTAGCCTTAAGAGATTTTTCCAAATCAGCCAGTTGTTGTTCCCTTACTCTTTTCCTATGTGCAGCATAACTGATAATTTTCCCTCGAATCATAGCTTTAAGAGCTTCCCATATAGAGGACATAGAAGAATCGGTTGGGGTATTGTGAAAGAGTAAGTCCTGAATTTGTGCTTTGATCATGGGTAAGAAATTGGGATCCTTGAGAAGGAGAGGATCCAGCCGCCAGTAAGAAGATTTAGGTGCTAATGGGTCCCACAAAAATTGCAGTTTGACAGGGGAATGGTCCGAGATTATGATGGGAGAGATGGATGAATCAATATTTTTTTCCATTGTAACAGGAGAGGCTAACCAGTAGTCGATTCTACTGTATGTCTTATGTAGAGGAGTAAAAGTAAATTCTCGATCACGGGGTGAAGGAGGCGCCATACATCAGCTAATCCAACATCTTGCATTAGTAATGAGAGGGCTTTAGTACTTCTAGGGTGGGCATCTGTAGTTGGGTTACTTGTCAATGCTGGTTTAAAGCTAAATTAAGATCCCCTCCGAGAATAACTGGTGTATTATCAGTGTTAAAGGATAGAATCTGTTGAGCTAAATTATGAAAAAACTCTGGGGAATCAGAGTTGGGTGCATAGACATTAACAAGCAGAAGAGGACCAGAGTTAGTATTCAATTTAACCATCACCCATCTGCCATCAGTGTCAGAAAGAGAGTTTACAAGGGACCATTTCAGACTCTTATGAATCAGAATAACAACTCCTCTGTTTTTTGAAGTATAGGATGATTCATAGATCTGACCCACCCAATCTTTCTTAAGTCTATGAACATCCTCTACTAACAATTTTGTTTCTTGAAGGAAAGCAATTTGTGTTTTATGTTTTTGAGATGTGAAAGAATTTGCTTTTGCTTACAAGGAGAATTAAGTCCCTTCACATTCCATGTATATAAAACTATGTCATTCATATTGTCAGTGCTAAAGAAAGGGAATAATCGCTGGAGTGTGAAGGGACAAATAAATGAGGCAGAGGATGATCAGAATACAATATAGAGAGCTTACATGTATGCAGAGAGTGGCAGGAACATTCTAGCCAAAAAAAGTGAAATGTATGATATATGAGTGGCACAGATATAATATTAAAGTTAGAACAGAGAAGGGGAAGGAGGAAAGTCATTAATGACAACAACAATACTAGTAAGCTAAATTACAAAGAAAACATTTTATGGGTGTGAGGATATATGAGTCGGCCAACTGGCTAGGAGACTCTCTCACCACACTCTGGGGCATCGATGTAGGGAGGAGACTAGGGAGGAACGATTATAAATATCAGCCCAAACCTAAGTCTGATCCCAGTAATATAATAAAGTAAGTATTCCTGATAAGCTAAACTGAAAGTGAATAATACCAAGAAAGGCAGGGGACTGTAATAACCTCAGTTTAATTCTAAACTAACAGGACAAGGTATAAGGATAAAGCTAACACCGGAACTTATTTATAAACATTAGTAGTAATAGTACAAGATATACCAACTCGAAATAACAGTAAATTAAAGAACCATGTATGAGATGCCAATACAGCCTAGACATATAACAAGGAATCCAGGGAGCCAGGTGTACTGCAAATGAACAAATATAAAAGGAAAAGTAGATCATTACCACATTAGAGTAACTCTGAGTATACTTCGCAGTGCAACAGAATAAGTACATAATAAATACAATATTAAGGGGGGGAAGAAAGGGGAGGCCAATTTAAGTCCTTATGCCCTGAGCCAGATGCAAATCGGGATTATATGGGGAGGTATAGGCTTCGGTGATAACTGTGGACAGAGGAGTTATTCATATTAAAGGTCTGCTCCGATTACTCAAAAATTGCCTAAATAGATGTTATATGGGGTGACTAGGTCAAAAAAACTAGGCCCAGTGAGCCCCAAAACAGGAGGGACCACACAACAGTGGATCTCTATGATATCTGTAGACTTCAAGTAAAATAAGGAGCACAAGGAAGTTGTAGATTGACAATCCTTTGCAACAGTACACCAAACATAGCCCACCTCTTTGAGTGCTAATGATAGTTCCATATTCTATACAGGAGGTAGTAAGAATAATGGAGCGTAGGGAAGGAGATAGCTTAAATATAGGTGCCAATATCACTTAAGAACCTGTCATCAGGAGAGGGAAGGGTAAATTGCCTTGTAATATATGATAATTCACATATAAAAAAGAAAAGGCAATAATCAGAAACATACTGATTGAGGATATGCAGCTGAACAGCCCAAAGACTATAAACCTGATGCACTACTAAATTGGAGAGTAAAATGCTAGATATAGAAAGCATGTCTAATGAGGTAATGTATAAGATCTAACACTAAAATGATGACCTAGAAAAGTGTTGCTGAATACCAAAGTTCCCTTGAAGACCTTTAAGCTGCTCATTTAAACATCACAACAAAAAGTAAATTGATTGTGTTGCGATGTACAGCTTTTGCTTTCTGCACCCGCTGGGAGCGAAAGCAACCAGGTAGCATAGAGTGTAGAGCGGGCAGCTAGGCAGAAAACATGTACTGGCACTCCCTTTAAGTATTCTGGAAGCAAAACCTACCAAGATATAGTAACTGTGACCATATTACTGATCATATAGGCTCATGGCACCTTAGTTTTATTAGTGGGATTGTGACTATTGATGTTTTTGCTTTTTGGCCTTTGCCTTACGTTTCTTTTTGGGTGGCTCTAAAGGTTTGAGGGGGGAACTTGCAACAGTTTCCTCCCATGAACTATTGGCAGAAATACATCCCTGAGGCACCGGGCCCTAGTTAAAGGGATGTTCATCTGAAATTTGCTGGGAAAGATCCTCCTGCGAGGAGTGCATGTCATCCTCCAAGAGAGCAACTTTTTTGCTCAAGGGAACAGAGGGATCAATTTGAAGGTGAGAGGCTGCAGCTTGGGGTGATTGGCTGAGACCTCACTAGAACAGCATGAAGGTCTTGAAGAATAATGCCCCGACAGAAGCTTCTCTTGCAGCCGTGTTGATTGCCTTGGGGTTAAATCAGTTGTGGCATTGCTGCTTGGGGCTGCAAGTTCTGCAGCACCTTCCCCACGTTCCCAAACCTCGTTGTCCTCCCTCCATGTGGATACCAGAGCTGTGTTCAGGCTGCTCATTGCTGCTGAACCTCCCAGGGTAAGATTACAAGGAGAAACCTCCAGATAGTTGACTAAAGTGTCAGGGGTTTCAAAATCCTTGAAGGAAGAGCCTGAGAAAAGGTGTAGTGTTGCGGGGTAACATAGAGCATATTTAATGTTTCTTTGGTGGAGGATTTGTTTAAGTGGATTGTAGACCATCCTTCTAATGGTTAAATCTTTTGAAAAGTCTCTGTAGATAGAAATATTAAACTCTTGCCACTAAAGTTTCCCCATTTCTCTGGTTTGTTTCAATATTAATTCTGTATGGGAATAGTTCAAGCAAGCATGATAGGCCTCGGTCGCTGGTCTGATGCTGGCCTGGGAACCAGAGTGCAGGACCGCCAATGATTAACGTTAGGTCGGGATGCAGTTTAAGCACTGCAGGTAGCACATGTAATAAAAGTGCAGTAGTGTTTCCTAATTCTACACCTTCAGGGACGCAAAAATCGTAGAATTGTTGCAATGATTACAATTTTCAATATCGTCAATTTTGGCATGTAGGGATTTAAAGTTCAATCTTGATTACAGACAGTAGCCTGGAGGTCATGAATAGTAGTGGTATTACAGGCCATTGAGTTATCATTAAATGCAATTTTTTGGCCAAAAGTTTCAAGAATGGTTGAATTCTGTTGGGTGGAGGTTTTCAGATCATTAATCTCAGCCATCAGTTTAGAAAACATTACTTCAACTCTAACGAGTGAGCTTTGCTGTGCTTGGAGATCTGAAATAATGCTGAAGGACGAGGCCTAGTATGCTGCAGTACTGTGTAGAATAATTGAATATAAGTAGATGCTGGATCAAAAATGACTTACAGACCGTGTCAGGCAGTAAGATTTATTTACTTATTTATTTCAAGAAATCGGATTTACAAACCTTTGAGTCAAAGACACATTTACAAAGGTACCTCATCACAGGGAGGGGAGACAACATATTTGTGAAGCAAGACAGTGGAGAACAAATACAGGTGAGATACAGAAGAGTATACAAAGCAAGACAAGTTACATACGAGCATAAAAATTAAGCTATTTAGTGTCCCAGTGGGCATTCAGGTTACAGTGCATGTTATGAGCTACAACAAGCTATTTTAAGTGGACTGGTGCAAACGTCTTGCTATGGGAGGCAGACTGGTTCAGAACGGTGCATTCGGAAAGTCTTACAATGGGCATTTACAGCTTCGAAAGTCGGTGAGGTGTTTGCACAGGGCAACTTTGAAGGGGCCGATTTTGGGAATGTTTGAAATGTGCAATGGGAGGGAATTAAACCTGGAAGGTGCTCTGTAGTGAAATGTTCTTTGGGCGAGTGAGGTCCTGGCTCTAGGCACCTGGAAGGTGGCTTTGGCAGTATTGCGGGTGTTGACCGACGGGGTTGAAGGGATACAGTGACTCCTGGGGGGCAGAGCTCAAGTAGAGCCTTTTTCGCCAGTATACAGGTGGTATTGCAGTCGTTCATCAAAAGTCAGTAAGTTCAAGGTGGAGTAGAGCTGGCATGTGTGAGTTCTGCTGGAGGCACCGGTGAGGAGCCTGCAGGCTTTGTTAATAGAAGTCTGGACTTTGGTGAGGGCAGTGGAGTCAGCAGCTGCATAGATAGGGAGTCCATAATCCACCAATGACAGGATGGAGGAAGTGATAGCCATCATAGGGCAAACTCAAGGAGGCAGTCTTTGTGGTGGTAGAGGAGTCCAATCTGGGCATTCATGGCAGAGGACAAGGAAGTAAGATGGGCATGGAAGGAGACAACCGAGTCAAAGGTGATGCCCAGGTATTTGTATGTTGATACCTGCTCAAGGGGGTGGAGTGTACTGGGGAAGATGTGAAGGGGAGCATTTCTGAAGTTATTTTGGCAGTATGCAAAAATCATAGATTTCGTCTCTTAAGGTTCAGAACCAGATGATGGTCAAGGAACCATTTTTCAGCTTGGGTGAAGGTGAGTTGCAAGGCGCTCTGGAGTGTGAGTGGGTCGTGGTGGGAGGCGATGAGGACTGCTGCATCATATAGAAGCATTTTGCCTGTGCAGGAGCTGGGGAGGGTGTTTAAAAAGAGAGTGAACAATGTGGGGCCCAGGATGGAGCCTTGAGGGACCCCGGAGCGCACAGGAAGGGCTGTTGATAGAATATCATTTAATTTGATGAGTTGGGATCTATCCCTGAGGTAACTGGAGAACCAGGCCAGTGGGCCAGATGAGAAACCCAGCTGATGTAGGGATTCAAGAATTAGTGGGTGACACATAGTGTCAAAGGCCTTGGATAGGTCAATGAACACTGCCCCGGTGATCTCCCCAGTATCAAGTGCAGATTGTATTTGGTGGGAGAACTCCAATAGGGCTGTAGTGGTGCTGTGACCAGGGTGGAAGCCATGCTGCTCTGAGCACAGTATGTTGTATTTAGATAGATAATCCATGAGTTGGGTGGACACTATTTTCTCCAGGGCTTTCGGGGATGAGATAGGTCTGTAATTGTTTGGTGATGTGCGGTCTCCATTTTATGGGTAGGGTAATTTCAGCCAATTTCCATGCACTAGGGAATTGGCCGAGGCATAGGATCGTTAACAAGGTCAGTGAGGGGGCTAACATGACATGAAGTGTTAGTCGGAGTATCCTGGAGTCAAGGGGGTCATAGCTTGGACTGTGGGAGGAGAGGCTTGTGAGGAGTGGCTTGGTGTCATGGGGAGATAGTCCTGAAGAGAAATGGAGACGGAAATAGGTGGGTGGTTGGCTGCAGGGATGGGGTCAAAGAAGTGGGCAGGAAGGACTGCACTTAGGTCAGAAAATGTTGTGTTGAGGCAGTCAGCAACATGTGGTAGCTCAGTATTAATTGTGCCATTGATACCCATCTGGGAAGGGGGGAGGTCTTCCCATTAAGCTCCTTTATGTTATCCCAGAAGGCTCGGGCAGAGCCCCAGGATGAGGTCAAGGTGGTTTGATAGTGACAGGCCTTGGCTTGTCTTATGGCCCATGTGCATTGGTTGCAAGCGGCATTATAGGCTTGCCTGTCAGCTGTCCTGCCAGACTCAACAGCAATGTGCCACAGGTTATCCCGCTGCTTCAGTTGCTGGATCAGCGTGGGGGAAATCCAGGCAGCATTAAGTCTTTTGGAGTGGGCATTGGACCCGGGCAAAGATGTCACAGGCCTTGCAGAAGGCACTGGTGAGGAAGGCTAGGGCAGTATCTATATCCGTAGCGAGGGAGATCGGGGACCAATCGAGCTGAGCAAGGTACTGCTTTAGTTTATTAAGGCCCCCGGGGTGGAAACGGTGACAGGGGGTAGCTTTGTACACAGGCTTGGGCGTGGGGGAGGACCAGAAGCAGAGAATTGGTGAGTGGTCACTAAGGTAGTTGGCTAAGATGTTAACAGACTTGATTTTGTGTGGGCGGTTTGTGAGTACTATATCTAGGAGGGAGCTGGTCCCACTTGATTGGTTAAATCTGGTGGGACAAGTGACTAGTTGAGATAGATCAAGGGCTGTGAAGTTGTCCTTAATGTGTGTTGTAGTGGAGTCAAGCCAATTTATGTTGAGGTCTCCTAGGACGAGTTGTTCAACCTTGTGTGGCAGGGTAGAGAGATAGTCAGTGAGAGATTACAGGATGGTCACAGGAGTTGATACTGAAGAAAGGTCTGGTGAAGGCTGGATGAGGTTAGATTGCAGTCATTCCTGCAGAGATTCTGAATTATGCTGCCATCTTCTACCTGGTCAGGCCATGCCCCCCCCCCGCCTAATCCCTCTTAAAAGGCGGTATTGAGTCATCTCCACAGTGGAGGACTACGGGGGCCAAGAAGGTCTTCACCAGCAATGATCCAGCCAACCAGCTGGGTCAATCTTGAGGTTACTCACGCGAGCCCCAGGGAGAAAACCAAGTCCAAAGTGTCTCCATGTTGGTGAGTAACAGAAGCAATAACTGGTGCAAGGCCCAGTGATTCCATCAACTGGTGGAAATCCCTTCCAAACTACAAAAATTCATCATCAACCCAGGCGTAGAAATCAACCAGGATAATCCATCAGAATGACTCCAAGACCCTGTCAGTGATGAAGTCCACAATTTCCTGCAGAAAATCACCCTTATGTCCTGGATGTCAGTACACTAGAAGGATCCTGCAACCTGTACCTAGACCTCAACACAGACACACAACCAAATGACGAGGTTTTCTCCACTGGTTTCACAGTGAAGTTCAGCTCAGATCTAAAACAGATAGCCATCCTCCCCCCACAGTCCCTCTGCGGGCAGCGTCCTATGCAGTATCCAGCTGGGACTGCTACCTCCAAGACTGGACCAACATTGTCACTCAGCCCGGTTCTGTAATGTAACCCAGATCAACTGAGGAGTCCAATATTAAATCTGCCATAATGGCAGTCTTGTTCTTTATTAATATCACATTGCAAAGCACCACCCAAAGGGGACAAAGTGAGGCAGCTGGCCCTATGGCTACCTTCCCACTCAGTCTGTTGGGATCCCTGGTATGGGACCCAAACACATGTAACCTCTCTCTAGGTCCCATTTAACCCCAGGAAACTCCTGCCTCAGCCATCCTAATAACGCCACACTTATTAGCACCTCCCAACATACCCAGCTGCTGATGACCACATCATCTCCTCTCGATCTCCACTACCCTGAACCTATGATAGGCAACTCTGTGACCTTTGCATTGCTAGCAAAATATAATTCAATGCAAATGTCAGAGCGTGCTAGTTTTGGAATTTGTTTAGAGTTTTGGGAGTTGTGGGTCTCCTTTTAGCATGCTCCCTTTGATCACCTGTGAAATTTCCTGGTGGAAGCACTTTACTATAAAGGAGTCAATTAAGCAATGCACTCTGTTTAAGAGTAGCCACTGCACTCATTTCAGAGTTGAGAAGTAGGACCAAACCATGGGATCCCAACTTGACGATTGGTGGTTTGGCTTGCTCACATTGGAATTCCAATTTGGTAGCTAACAGGACCCCTTTTCATGGAGTTTAAGTAAGAAAAGCCAATTCAGGTAGTTTATATGTTTAATTTCTCAGATTTGCCATGTTGGGGGAGGTGCACTGGATCCTGTTTGTTTGATAGGCAACTCTGGACAGAGGGATCCTGAAAGGTCACAGATCATGCAGCTGGGCTGAGGACTTGCTAAACCTAGGAGTTCAAGGTCATATCCAACACACATGGCTACAACTAGTGACCAAACCAAACCCACAAAATACTTCACAAACCTACCACCACCCTTCAATAAAGGGCTGCCCTCCTCACCACCTGCAATACCCAACTTTACTCACATTCAATACACTTTAACTCTCAAATCAAATGCCAGTCACCGTCTAGCCCTATCCAAACACACCCAAAGCACATAATCCCTAATACAATAAGTAAGTAATAAGCTATGACATGGTGCATTGTAGGATGCTAATGCACACCCCAGGAGTGTGTAAGGAACAAGGCTGAAGGTCGAATGTCCTTACCCCTGGAAGTGCTAAAATCCTATGATACACCCTGGAGTGGCTTATTACATCTATAAATGGCTCTAAGTAGATTTTCTGGGGAGGAAAATGAGGTTCAGCACCTGACCATGCATTTATAAAGATTTAATGCACAGTCAGGTGATACCTCTCAGTCAATGAAATGTTTAGATTTGTTCTTGCTATTTGGTAAATACCTATAAACAAACCCATGGTTACATGGGCCCTGTCAGCTGCTGCCTCCTGTGCTTCAGTGTATCGTTAGTTGCTGCTTGTCTGGCCATGGCTACTGATGTTTTGTTTGCTGGCTTCCTTCAATGCAATGTGGGGGCATTCTTCTGCTGCCTCCTTCATTTGCCTGTGCTTGATTCTGATCCATTGTGACTGCTGCCTGCTCCGCACTGTAGCTCCACTTCTGTTGGTCCTCACCTCTCACTGGCAACCCTGCTGTAAGCTGGTGCTTCCATTACTGGAGTATACAGTTCCCCTTGCCCCTGTTGCTTTGGTTCCATGCCTGCTCTGTTGTTGCTGCCCCTGGCCACTCTCCAACTCCCTCTGCTCCTGCTACCTTGGGGCTTGATGCAGGGGCCATTTTATTGTTTCTGCCACTTGGCTTCCTCCTGCTCACTGGCCCCTCCTGTTTTGTTAGGAACAGCTGCTTACTAGTGGTTCTCTCTGGCCTGCCTGTTTCAGGTTTCTCCCAGCCATGGCTCTGGCTGGGTTCTGCTTTTGCATTTTTGGCCATTTGCAACCCTTGACTCAGGCATATGCCCTGGCTCTGTCCCTGAGGGGCTCACTACACTATGGCTTCATACTACACCTAACCTCTTTTTTCCAAGCCCTCTGTGCAAGGGCTCAGTATGCTTTCACCTCAGCTTCAGTCTTCTTCTCATCACCACAATGCCACCATTGCCGAGCTTGCTTCAGTTGTTTTGTGGGCCTGCGCTACGATGTTTCTCATTTCCACCAGCCTGCCCAGCTAATTGAGCAAACCTCTCCTTGTTACTCATCTTTAACCCTTCAACTCTTACCATGCATACTTTTCTTTCTCTGCTCACTACTTTTAGGTAAATGCCTTAGCAATAAATGGGCACATGCCTCAAAGTCATATGGGCATATACTCCACCATCTTTAATCATACATGCCTCCATCAACCTGGTATATGCCCAGTCTCTGTCGTTCAAGTGCTTTGTCTGGTTTCACCCTCTATGGCTTTATGCTACAACAGTATGCTTTCACCCTCTCTGGCTTCAAACTTCAACTAACCAGCCCCATCAAGGATCGGATCCTATATCCATGAGCATTGTCAGAGAAGAGTATTAGAGTTCCATTCTGAAGTAGCTGTTCCAGTCTTCCTTTGATTGGGACTACACTGTCATTTACTACTTCTAAATTGCTGATGTATAATGCACTTGCTCTTTAAATCCCCCTTTGTCATATTTCTGTACCATTTGTACCTGTTGAAATTGTATTTCCTAACTGTGTAACTGTGAAATTGTATTTCCTAACTGTGTAACTAGTAATCTATGTGCCATCTCTTTGACCCGGGTCATGCCTGAAAACGGTCCATTGGATCAGCGCACTTACCCAGTAAACAAATACATAAATTAACAAAAAATAAATAAATTGTGGTGTGTCCAACCCCAACCTTCCATACACAGTAGCCATGTTCCCAGAAGACAGCCTCAGCTCCTCTGCAGCTGGACAGCTGTCTGGTTGGATGGAGAAGCTCACACACTGAGTAGCAGCAGTACCTAGTCGATCAGACAGATGCTTGGATTATAGTATCATGTTATGCCTGTGGGAATGGTGGCCTGAAGCCTTGGATCCCTAGAAGTTTCTCTATGAGAGGAGGGGGAACTCTCCTTCTGCTGATGGTTATAAACTTAGGTAGTTGTCTGAGTTTGTTTATCCACTGGATGAATGAGACTCGAATGATGGCTACTTCTTCATCGCTGGTCATTCAGCACCATGGCCTCCCTTACTCCTTAGCAGAAGTCTGTGTTTTGACAGTTCTGTCCACACATTTGGCTTTGACTTTTGTGCGTCTTCTCTAAGGTAATGTAGCTAAAGGACTTGCTATTATGTGGCACCCCTATGGGTGGTACGAGAGAATAAAAGGCCACAGAGGCTTCAAATCTAATCATGTTACCAACAGTACTGAGCTACCATCAGGTCTTAGCAATTTATTCCTACAGTTGCACAAACACCACGTTACATTGCACAGAATACATCACAACAAGTCAAGCAATCAATTTCACTAACCAGCCATACTAGCTGCTCACTGAGTCAGTGAATTCTAAGGCAAGCCTAAGGGTATGTCTGGGGCTTGGTGGGGGTAGCAAGTGACACATGCCATGCCTCTCCAAGTGCTAGTGAAAGCACATGCCCCAAGAATGATGTGGATGCTTGTTTTTCTTGCCCCTCACCATCCTTCCCTCCTCCTCCAGTGGCTCACCTCACTCCTTCTAGGATTCTTCCATAAGCTACATTTAACAAAAAATGACTTGCTATCCTGTTTCATCACTAGGGTGGACCTTCTCAATAGGGTTCATGTGCCTTTGGTACCTCAAAGGATGGTAGTTCCTTGGAACAAATAGCATGAAAGGCCACAGAAATGTCAAATCTAATAATGCTACTAACAGTATTGAGTTACCATCAGCCCTCAACAATTCATTCCTACAGTTACATAAGCACCCCATCACATTGCACAAACCTGTATCACAACGAGCTAGTGGCAAAATGCACTAACAGACCATGCTAGTTACCTGCACAGGCAGTGAATTCTAGGAGGCCTAAGAGTATGCCTGGGGATGAGTGGGGCAACAGGTGACACATGCCATGCCTCATTCCAAGCACTATTTGTAATACATGCCACAAGTATTCTGCTGAGGCTTGTTTTTTGGCCCTGCCATCCTCCCCCCTCTCCTCTGCTGTCTGGGCAAATGGGGAGCCAAAGGAAGTTCAGGAAGAGTTTAGGAAACTGGGGAAGGGTCTCAAGCAAGTAGCTACTTCTGTCACTTTCTCAGAAGTACTACCTGTGAGAGGCAAGGGAGAGCATAGGAGTGCATGCACCAGGAACTTTAACTCATGGTTGAAG
The DNA here is from genome assembly GCA_016271365.2 of Neoceratodus forsteri. Classification (NCBI taxonomy): domain Eukaryota; kingdom Metazoa; phylum Chordata; order Ceratodontiformes; family Ceratodontidae; genus Neoceratodus; species Neoceratodus forsteri. The sequence continues at coordinate 1,316,677,654 of CM057453.1, read as the reverse complement.
AACTGGTGCTGTGAGGAAGGGTTTGGATTCATTGGTGACTGGGGACCCACCTGGAGGATGGAGGTTTGTTCAAGCCTGACGGCCTGCATCCATCCTGGAGGAATCCAAGCACTCAATGATAAGTTTAAATGCTACATTGACAAGCATTTAAACCAGCAAGGGGTGGCAGGCCAGCAAGGAGGGTACATTGCTCACCCCCCACAGCTAGCAGTGGAACCAGTGAACCAGAGGAGGCTATCTCTGCAAAGCAGTGCAAAAGATGGAGATTAGTGTCCAAAAGGTGGATAAGCAGAAAGGGCAAAATTCAGCAGAAGGGCAGACAGCAAGGAGAACCAGGGATAAATGACAACCAAGGAAGGGGCTGAGTAGAACAGTGAAGCAGTCTAGGAAGGTCAAATCATGGAAAGCTATGTGTGCAAATGCCAGGAGCCTTAGCAACAAGATGGAAGATCTGTAGGCTGTCATGGTACAGTCAGACCTGGACATTGTATCACTGAAACCTGGTGTAATGATAACCATGACTGGGAGATGGCCATACCTGGCTACAACATATTCAGAAGAGACAGAGCAGGCAGGAAGGAGGAGGAGTGGCACTGTATGTGAAAATGACATAAGGGCCACAGAGATCCAGGAGGAACAAAATGGGGAGAGATACTGTGGGTTAAGCTGAAAGGAAAATGGGCCACCATTCACAGGTGTGGTCTATAGACCACTAGCCCAGGAGGAAGAAACAGATAGAGTTGATGCTAGCCATCCAAAGGATGGCAGACAAGGGTGAGGTAGTACTGGTTGGAGACTCAATATTCCAGATGTGGACTGGAGCATCCCAGCAGCAGCATCAACTAGGAGCAGATTTATCCTGACTCCTTCAGGGTGCCTTCCTCAAGCAACTGGTCATGGAACCAACTCGGCAGAAGGCAATACTGGACCTTGTGCTCACAAACAGGGACAGTGTGATGGGGGTAACAGTGGGGAGCACCTGGGTAACAGTGACCACCAGTCATTGTGGTTTGAAATCACAGAAAGAGCAGAACCAAACCACACAAAAACACGTATCCTGGATTTAGGGGGCAGACTTTGGGAAAATGGGGAGATACTTGAAAGAGGCATTAAGGGAATGGGACAGGAATCAGGGTTGAGGAACAGGGCAGTATTTAAAATGGGGATTAAAAGAACAACAGAATTATGCATTAAGCAGGTTACAAGAGGAAAAGGAAGAGGAGACCATTATGGTTTTCCAAAGAGGTAGCAAAGAAAGTGAAAGCCAAAAAGATTGCATTCAGGCAATACAAAAAGACACAGGCAGAAGGGGATAGGAGAAGTACCAGGAGAAACAAAGGAGGCAGGGAAGTCAGTAAGGGAAGCCAAAGCTCAGACAGAAGAACACATTGCAAAATCAGTGGGTAAAGGGGACAAAACCTTTTACAGGTACATAAGTGAAAAAAGAAAGACAAAGGGAGGATGGGAGCCACATGGAGGATGACAACAGTAAAGCTGACATATTGAACAGGTATTTCTGCTCAGTCTTTACTAAGGAAGAGGGGGGTAATGGGTCTGAAGGGAGTACAAGGGGTGAGAATGGTGCAGAAATGGACACAAGTCCCTTTACCACGAGAAGGGTCCTGAAGGAGCTGGAAGTAATAAGAGTTGATAAAGCAATGGGGCCGGATGGGGTGCACCCAGGGTCCTTAAGAACTAAGAGATTGGTGGCTGAACCTCTGGCTATCCTGTTTAGCCAATCACTGGAAACAGGGAGGTACCCAAAGACTGGAGGACAGCAGATGGTCCCTTATACACAAAAGTGGGAACAAAGAGGAAGCAGGAACTACAGACCAATCAGCCTCACCTCGTAGTGGGAACGATCATGGAAGCACTACTGAAGGAGAGATTGGTGGAACATCTGGTTGTCAATGGACTACAGGACCCAAGGCAGCATGGTTTTACCAGGGGAGGTCATGTCAGACCAACCTCATTGAATTTTGACTGGGTGACTAGGGAGGTGGATCAGGGAGGGCAGTGGACATGGCCTATCTGGACTTCAGCAAGGCCTTTGACACTGTGCCACATAGAAGACTATTACACAAACTGGGGAATATGGGTGTGGCAGGACAGTAGTGTGGTGGTAGGTAACTGGCTGGGTGGCAGGACACAGAGGGTGGGAATGGCCGTCACTCTACAGAGGAAGAGTGACTAGTGGGGTACCACAGGATCAGTGCTGGGACCGGTCCTATTCAACATCTTCATCAGTGACTGCGAGGATCTAGAAGGCAGAATTTCACTGTTCGCTGATGACACAAAGCTCTGTAACAGAGTAGACACACCAGAGGGTGTAGACAGAATGAGAAGGGACCTGCAGAAACTTGAAGAATGGTCAAGGGTTTGGCAGTTGAAATTCAATGCAAAGAAGTGCAAGATAATGCATATGGGGCACAAAACCCTGGCACAATATATCAGTTGGGGGTGAGGATATAGCATGCACCAAGCAGGAAAGGATCTTGGGGTTGTCATCTCTGATGACCTCAAGGGAAACAGTGTGACAAGGCATCAGGTAAAGCAAATAGGATGCTGGGATGTATAGGCAGGGGCATCACCAGCAGGAAAGGGAGGTCATAATTCCGCTATACAAGACACTAGTGAGGCCCCACCTGGAGTACAGTGTACAGTTCTGGAGACCATACCTACGTAAGGACATAGACAGGGTAGAGAAGGTTCAGAGGAGGGCAACAAAGATGGTGCATGGATTGCATCACAAGTCCTATGAAGACAGGTTGAAGGAACTGAACATGTACTCCCTGGAGGAGAGGAGGAGAGAGGGATATGATAGAGACATACAAGTGTCTTACAGGGAGGAACAGGGTGCAGGAAAACACTATTTTTAGCGAAAAGATGTTTCAGGACTAGAGGGCATGGGATGAAGTTGGAGGGAGGGCGATTCAGAGGAAACATGAGAAAGAATTTCTTCACAGAACGGGTGGTGGACAAGTGGAACACCCTGCCAGAGGAAGTGGTGGGGGCTGAAACAATCACGGGATTTAAGAATACATGGGATAGACATAAAGGAATTCTAGAGGTCAGGGGTAAGGGGAAATAGACTTCTAGGAAAACAAACTGAACTTACAAGCTCAAATGGGCAGACTGGGTTGGCCATAGGCCCTTATCTGCCGACACTGTCTATGTATCTATGTATCTATGTCTCACCTCTCTCCTTCTAGGTTTCTTACTTAAGGTACCTTTAACAAAAGGACTTGCCATCATGTGGCACCTCTAGGGGTGGACCTCCTCAAGAGGGTTCCTGTGCCTTAGGTACCTTAAAAGGGTGGTAATTGCTTGGGAACAGAGAGAAAGTGAAAGGCCACAAAGGCTTCAAATCTAAGCATGCTGCTAACAGTACTGAGTTACTATCAGCTGTCAACAACTCATTCCTATAGTTATATAAACACCACATTACAGTGCACAAAGGTGGATCACAGCGTGTCAAGCAACCAACTGCACTAGTCATCCAAACTGGCTGTCAGCTGAGCCAGTGAACTACTAGTAAGAGGAGATACCAGTATATGGTGCCAGATAGTCTGATTATACTATAGATTATAGGGAGCACTCGCCACCAATCAGAGCACTTCTTTCCCCTGCAGGTGAAAACCCTTATTCTTTAAAGACTGTCTCATGCGCAGGTGCCCTAAAAATATGCATGTTTAGAGGGAGGGTTTTTTACATTTTGTACATATTATTGAGTAATCTCAATCAATAATGCAGTATACTAATATGGCTGCAGAGGCCACTTGTATGGTTATAAGTTTCACCTCACTTGAATTCTTAGGTGAAACCCAATAGAAAGGTGTCCAATGGCTACTGAAAAATTATTAGTGGCATCTAAAACAAATACTTGTTTAACTTTATTGAACCATGTACTAGGTGGTTAAATAAGGTAGAATTATATTTTTTTATTAGGTGCCTCCAGATATTTTCCACTAGTCATTGGTTACCTGGCGAGGGGATTCTTATACCATGGATAAAAGGTCCAAAACCATTGGGTGCAAATTTTGGTCTTCTGTATACAGTAGCAAAGGTACTGTATCATGCCATTACTACATTTTATATGGCACGTTCACATCTATTAAAATATTTTTGGATGCATATTAAAAATGATTGTTGGGTTTCTCAAAAGGTACGAAATGGTGGTGCCGCTATCCAGAGAGACCCTTGACCTACTTGGAAAGCAGTCAGGATAATACAACCAGGGAAAATGTGAACTAGCCCCAAGCTGACTCACCTGCAATACCAGGAAACTCACATATCTGAAAATGTCTGGTTAAACTACTTTAAAAATGTTTTTTATGACCCTAAAAGTCATGGGGCATTTTTTGATGAGAAGACCAAAATGTCTCATTCTGTTACACCCTTCATTTTTTCTTTTGAAGAGGTGGAAGAAGCAATCTTAAAATCAAAATCTAACAAATCTCCAGGCATTGACAGGATTCCTTTAGACATCTTTAAGCAATAAGACACAACAGGGTGTGGGTTATTGGAGATTTAACCACGCCTTGTGTGGTGTGTCACAAGGCACAGCCGAGTGACAACCACACAAGACGTGGGTAAATCATCCAATAACTCACTCCCTGGAGTGCTTTATTGTGATTATACAATGGACCCATGTGTAATATAGATTTAAAATGTGTTTACTTATGTTTTTTACAAATACTATTCCTCAGCCGTGGGTTATGCAGGATTTACCCACGGTCATGTGACATGTTTTGACCAATGAGATTACAGGATTTTCACACACCATTGTATAATTAAGATTAATTTTAATATCTGGGTGCCTACTCTTACAAATTATTTCAATAAATATCTTAAGAATTCTGCTGTACCAGATAGCTGGAAAATGAGTATAAGTATTCTTCTGTACAAGAAAGGAGACCACGATTCTTTAAATAACTGTAGACCAATCAGCCTCATTTTGTCCACAGCTAAAAGTTTTACTAAAATACTACTTAGTAAAGTACAGGTATGGATGCTCAAAAAAGATCTACTGTCTCCTTTACAGACTGGTTTTAGGAGTTTCATGTCCACCATTAATCATATACAGGTATTTACTCTTCCACGTCTGATAGAAAAATATGTCCATAAACAGAAAGTAAAGTTGTATGTTGCTATATCGACTTTACCTCTGCTTTCAATTGTATAGATAGAGGCCTATTGTGGGAAATATTACTGAAAATGGATATTTCCTTAAATTTGCTGATCTCAATTGTTCAGCTGTACTCCTTAAAAAAGACCTGTATAAGATTAAATACACAGGGTTACTCCACTGCACCTTTTGATTCTAATAAAGGGGTGAAACAGGGCTGCCTGTTAGCCCCCTCTCTTTTCAACATCTTTATTAATGAAATATTACTAAATATTGATTATCCTCAGTTTCACTCCCCTAATATTGCTGGCACCCCCTGTCCAACCCTTGCATATGCTGACAGTGTGCCATTATAGGCATTGTCCCAAATCGGCTTACTGTGCAAACTGAATAATTTTTCTCAACTGTGCGAGAATCATAAACTAATGATAAATTCCTCTAATCCAAAAATCGTGATTTTTGGTGGTAGAAAATAAGTACATTTTTACATCAATAAGCAAACGTTGGACCTCGTCAGAGAATACTTCTACCTGGGAGTCACATTTACACCAAATGGTCAGTGGGCAATTCACATTAAGATACAATCCAAAAAAGTGAAATATAACCTGCAAGCCATTAAGAGATTTAATTATACATATGGGGCAGGACAGTTTTTCCAGCCCTAAAGGCCGCAGAGGCCATGTATAATCCTATTCTACTTAATGGCTCAGAGGTTTGGGGTTATGTCTGGTCATCTGTTGCTGAAACGCCGTTTTCTCTTTTTTATAGGTACATTCTTAGGACCAGTAACACGTGCCCTCAACAAAAGGTCAGGGCTGAATTGGAGAGGGTTCCATTAGAATTCATAGGAAAATGGAGAATTTTATGCTACTGGCTAAATATTCTTAACACTCCACACAATCTATGGCCCAAATGTTGCCTGCAAGAAAAAAAAATTCTGGGTGCATATTTAAAAATGGTCCAAATGGCTGTCTAATCTTCATGAATCTTTAAGGTTGGTAAATATGTGGCAAATATGGCAAAACTCTTTTTTGGGCATTATAAGCTCCAATTCATATAAAAAACTTCTTAAATCTAAATGAATGGATATTGCATTTGCTAATAACCGAAATGTGCTCAATAATTTGAAAACTGCTTATTGGTATAGGCAGTTTAAATTGGGTCTGGGACCTGAGTATTATCTAACATTTCCATTGGTCACAAAAGAACACATAATTATTACATGACATAAGTTTAATCAAATTCCCCTGAAACCTTTAGAAATCAGATATAAGCAACAAATTAATCTGGGCACTAAATGTTTTTGTAATGTTGGCCTGGAGGAAACCTTACTTCACATAATTTTTGAATGCGCCTTATACGATACGTGGAGGATGAAACTTTTGGGGAATTTTATCAAATCACACAATGCTGCACTTCAGGATTGTCTGGTTGTCATGTTGGACCCAACAAATATCGAGGACACCAAAATATTAATTAATTTTATTAGTGCAGCACTTAGAGAGCTAAAATGGCAGCTATCCTTTGATGCCCGGTACTGTAATTAATGTATTATTTTAATATCTACTGCTTGTTTTATATCTAAATTATTTATTATTTCTGTTTTATCATCATAAAATTTTATATGTATTATTTGTAAACATTTGAAATGGATTTGGTCGATCAAATAAAATTTTACTTCTCAACCAGGGAAAATACTAACTAGCTCCAAGTGGACACACCTGCAATACCCACACTGGCAATGTGCAATAACACAGTAACACAGAAAACATAATATGCAACTGAATTCAGGAAATACTGTATTTACCGGGAAAAGGCAGGCACAGAGTTCAGTGAAAAGAAGGGTATGTGTTAAGTGAATGAACACTCCCCCACATGAAAAGGTTGTCAGGTCAGTGTTCTGATGCTTTCTGGTTTTCCCAGCTTTGGTCCAGCCTTTCTTCACGTCTTCCCTCTGCTCCTTCCTCCTGAATAATGAAAGCCTGACTCTGTAACCACACAACTCATGTCTGCAACTGCAGTGAATCATATGAAGTACTGCAAACACTCCATCACCTACTATTGTCTTCCCATCGTGGTACTTTTGTTTTGTACAGTGTATTAGATTTTATTATTATTATTCTTTTATAATTACCGGCTTCCCCTTTTTTCCATAGGGAAACCATGGCATAATTTGCCATAAAAAGGGAGTGTTTATTATGGCAAACATGCACACGGTTTCCCTCACTCGACGCATGCACCTGCCATAGTTCTTCCTCTCAGACTGTTGCCACTGGCCGCATTCTGTTTCTCCGGAACACTAAACCGCCACTCGGAATCAGCAATAAGTAATTTAATGTGGGGATCTCTCACAGGAAAAAACCACAAAACTGGGATGCCAACCAAGGAAAAAAAAACACTGTACACCACACTGCAAGCTGAAACCTGGCCGCACTGGCGACCGCACCAAAACGTCTTTACTTTTATTTTATATCATTGCTGAGGTGAAAAAGGGAAACCCAGCAATTATATAAAATAAAATACGGGTCAGTGTGTGTAAACTCAAAGTTTACACACACCCTTGGGGTTAGATGCTATTCATAAACCCCTCAAGCTTCGCTCGCTGGGTTTATGTAGCACCTAATCCCTCGGGTGTGTGTAAACTTCTCGTTACACACACTGACCCATACTGTATTCTATATTTATCCCTCACTCCTGTCATCCTAGCAGGGATATACCCTGTTGTCAGGTACCTACCTTATTCAGGCTAATTTGAGCCATCATGTTGACAACAGAGTAGTTTGTCTCCCTGGTTTCCACCCTTTGCTTCATCCCTCCTCCCCATGACATAAGTAATGCTTTACAGCCTTGGACATGCAACTTAACCCTGTGGAAGGAGGCAAGCTCCCTTGCCCACCCACTGAGGTCACTGTTATGCCACCAACCACTGCTATCCCTCCCTGGCTGTGGAGCACTTCCTTTTGACAGTTGTCTACTGCCTGGCCTGCCTCCTGATGTGGAAAATGACATCTGCTCCTGAACCCCGGTCATCTGCACAGCAGTGCAACACACTGCCGATGGGCAATTGTGACAGCCATGTATTCTAGTTTTTAATTGCATTTCCATTATGTCTCTGTTTGTACACTGCACTAGTCTATGCTTTTCCTTTGAAGGTCATGTTCTTGGCATACATCTGAAAATCAAATTGACTGTTTATTTTGAAATGCACAGCTTCTCCATTTGGCTTGTACAGATTTACTTGATTGTTCCCATCTGTTGGAATACCTTGTGGCCAGAGGATTGCAGAATCCAAGGCAGCATGGTTTCAAAAGGGGGTGATCTTGCCAGACAAACCTGACTGAGTTCTTCAACTGGGTGACCAGGTAAGTGAATCAGGGAAGGGGTGGATGTGGCCTACTGAGATTTCAGTCAGCCCTTCTACACTGTCCTACACAGATGACTGGTAAACAAGCTGGGTAGCCTGGAAGTGGGTCAAAAGATAGTAAAATGGGTACAAAGTTGGCTGAGTAACAGAAGCCAGAGGGTGGTGGTGGTAAATGGGGTTCACGCAGAAGAAGGCACAATAACCAGCGGGGTGCCACAGGGGTCAGTTCTTGGACCAGTCCTCTTCAGTGTCTTCATTAGTGACATTGCAGAAGGGCTAGAAAATAAAGTATGCCTGCTCACAGACAATACAAAAATCTGCAACAGAGTAGACACTCTGGGGAGGGGGCTAGAAAAACATGAGGGAGGACCTGAAAAAGCTGGAAGAATGGTCAAGAGTATGGCAACTAGGATTCAATGGCAAAAAGTGCAAAATGATGCACATGGGGCACAGGAACCCACAAGCAATGTACCAATTGGGAGGGTAGGAGGGGTCAGCAACAAAGCAGGAAAGGCACCTGGGGGTCATCATATCTGATGACCTGAAGGTAGCAAAGCAGCATGATAAGGCAGTAGGAAGGGCTAGTAGAATGCTGGGGTACATAGGGAGGGGTATCACCAGTAGAAAGAGAGAGGTGGTGTTACCCCTGTATAGGTCAATGGCGAGGCCACACCTGTAGTATTGTGTCCAGTTCTGGAGGCCCCATCTCAGGAAGCACATAGACCAGAGGTGGTACAGAGAAGAGCAACCAGCATGGTGTATGGCCTGCATCAGAAGCCCTACAAGGAAAGACTCAAGGATTTAAATATGTACTCTCTAGAGGATAGAAGGGAAAGAGGAGACATGATAGAAACATTCAGATACCTCTAGGGTATTAATAAGGTACAGGAGCATAGCATTTTACATAGAAAGAAATGCTCAAGGATGAGGGGGCATGATTTGAAGCTGGAAGGGGGAGGCTCAGAGGGGATGCGAGGAAGTACTTCTTCACAGAAAGGGCGAAGGGCATCTAGAACAAACTCCCAGCAGAGGTGGTGGGTACCAAAACAGTGGCAGGATTCAAACATGCATGGGATAGACATAAGGGAACATTGATAACAGGGCTTGGGGGGGTAAGGCCGGAGATTAAGTAGGGTCTGTGGTAATACAGTATGTAGGAATTTTAGGGCAGACTAGGTGGACAAAGGTGTTCTTTTCTGCTGATAACCTGCATTTCTATGTTTCTGTTTTTATAGATTATGTGTATAGTTGTATAGTTTGACTTGTACTATTCCCATAAATTAATCCCCCATGCATCTGGAAATGAGCAGTTCTAGCTCATCACAATATCTTGTGTAAAACATTTAAAATAAATAAGTATGGTGATAATGCAGTAAAGCAATGTTTGCAGGGGACATGCCTTGTAAGCAAGGCCTCTGGAATTCTGTGTTTTTGCAAGCATAGAAATTCCCACAGAACTTGCATACATCTGTTGACTGTATGTACTGCCACGACACGCATCGCTTTTTGTGATTTTTCATTAAAATGTGCAGTTTTTTCATAGTGCTTGGCTCCCTTCCCCCTCCTTGTTGATACTGAAAGCCCTTGTCTATGCTCAGTATGCAATGTCCTCAATGACATCACATTATATTTTAGACAGTGGCAAAACTGTATCCTGCCACAGAAATGAATAATTCAAGCCGTAGAAAAGAACAAACAGCACTGCAGAAGCCTAGGAGCCATGCCACAGAATTCAGGACTGAAGAGCAGCAGAAAGCTAGAGGTCCTACATGTATGCCTGCCTTACATAAAGATTTGCATAACTATGGTGCTTACACTGGAACTGAGGCTTTAGAGCACGCATGTGGTTTGGAGAGATGTACAAAACCCAAACAATTTGGCTATTTCTTTTCTACTAGCATCCTTTTACTGATCCTATGTACTACTCTACCTGCAAACTGCCTCTTCAGAATGCTAACACTGGGTGTGTCAAATGCCCAATACCCTTGGGTCTGATTTTATACTTAATTGAGACAGTGACTGCACCACTCTGAGGAGTCCCAAAGTATGAAACACATAGTGGGCTTAATTTTTGAAAGAGATGCAGCTGAGGGTCTGGCGCAAGTGCCGACTTGCCTAAAATGGAGCCACAAGAGCAATTTTGAAAACAAAACATGCCACAACCCTCCTGCCACAAGTCCATCATGGTGCCACAGCTGAGCTCTGCCAGCTCCCCCCAGCATACCATTGAACCCATGGGGGGTCCGCTTTATGTGGCTTGCATCACAGCTTTGGTGCAAGCTGATGTAAACTGAGGGAACTGTCACAACCTGCATCCAGGGTTCTAAAACTGAGGGAAGGTTGCGTCAAATCCTTGGATGGAAGTGCGGCATACTTTGTGGGGATGCAGCACTTGGTCACAAGCTCTGCGTCCCTGTTTGAAAATCGGGTCCAGTTTGTCATTCTTTGCCTATGCTGCATCAGACATAAAAGCCTATTAACAGGGATTGCCTGTTCTGGCGAAATTTTGTCAGCCTGTCTTATACAGCGATTTGCATACCCATGATGGCTTGCACTGATGCTGAGGCTTTAGAATATGTGTGTGTTTTGGAGAGATACACAAACTCAGACAGTTTAGATATTTCTTCTCTCATAGCATCCATTTTATGGATCCTGTGCACTACATTTTCTGCAAACTGCCTCTTCAGTATACTACCTCCGAGTGAACTAAATGACCAATTCAGTAAGGCAATACTGTATAATAAAATAAGCAAGTTAACCCTGCAAACTCCACTGACTTCCTGTCAGACAGTTCCATACATGTCAATCACTGTGCAAGCTAGTGCATCAGTAATAATTAGGCTAAGTCCCAGGAAGTTCCCTTTAAGTTGGTTGGTGGTACTGTACAATGAAGACTCAACGATATACTGTGTGGGGCAGATGAATTGAAAGGTAATAGGAAATGATTTCTATATAGTTAACTGCCCTCCCAGGTTCCTTTCCATGTCTGGTATGTATTCTGATATGCTTTGAGCAATTTTTGATAAATAAATAATCCAGCTTTAGGGTGCCCTCAGAGCTACACTGAGTTTCTCTCTCCTCAGCAGCTCCTTGTCATTCACGTCATATTTCTAATACTTTGCATACAAAAATGCCAGCAGATAAACAGAATAATGGATAGGTTTGTGTGCATTACCAGGGAGTAATACCATTGAGAGGTTCTGGACACATAGGAACCTCGAGAGCAAAGCTCGAGAGGTTCCAATGTGTCCAGAACCTCAAGATGGTAGGACTCCCTGGTAAAGCATACAAACCTATCCATTATTTTTTTAATATATGGATCCGATTTGAAAATTTCATCGTATCAAAAATGGGCACCCGACTACTTCACTTAACACTTGTTACTGGTGCCCAATGTCTACTCTGCACACTCCTTACTAGAGACATGAGCACTACACTGTACTGATGCATTGCTCGCTCTGAGTCTTACCTTTAGAGGTGAGATGACTTCAGTAGCAAGATGAGTAAAAGCAGGATCAACCAGATAGTTAACATAATGGTAAAATAAAAGAAAACACTGCTCCTAGCATCAAGGATATTTCTCTTGCTAAGCAAGAGAGAGAGAGAGAGCGACGCCATGTTTCAAAAGTTGTTCTGCCCGCCCACACAAGAAAAGTGGCCAATTGGAAGGCACACTTTAGAAGACATCGGGAGGTAGACTTGCATTTGTGTTGATAACATTTGCTGATAATACTATCATTCGGGTCTCGAATGATAGTATCATGGCACCTGAACAATAGTATTAACACTTGTGAACTGTTGTATTACCACTTTGGGAATGATGGTATTACCAAAAAAATTTTGCATGATTTTCAATAGTATTATTAGGGGGTATCCATATATTAAAAAAGCCTTATGGTCTATTTGGTCTGTCCAAGAGTACAGATCCCACTGTGTTTACAGAGGCACCTGCCCCTTCCCCATTTCCCCATGATCCCCCTCAAATACTTCTTCCCTGCCCCCCTTCTCTACCTGCTACCTTCACTTTCACTGTGTCCCATCGTCCCACGAAGTTATCCTTCATTTTTAGAGAGACCACCTCCTCCTCTGGAAACTTGTTCCACTTGGCCACCAGTGAACAAGTACCTCCTCATTTCTCTCCTGAATCCCCCCACCACCACCACCACCAGTTTTAGGCTCTATTCCCTAGAGGACTTGTTCCCACTAAGGCTAAAGAGTCCCTCAGGGATTAGTCTGTTAACTTCTTTAAGGCATTTGAAGGTCTCAATCATGTACCCCCCCCACCTCCTGTCTTCAAGAGAGTATATGTTGAGGCCCTCGAGCCTCGTCTTGTAGTTATTGCTTTGCTGTCCCTGGACCACCTTGGTTGCCCTTCTCTGGACTGTTTCCAACAAATTTACATCCTCCATAAGATAAGGGTACCAGTACTGCACACTGTATTCTAGGTGCAATCCCACCAGTGAATGGTACAGTGTCATTATGACCTCCACCTTCCTGCTGACATGACATCAGTTACACCATTCCATGCTATTTATCCAAATGGCCTAGAATGGTGTAACTGATGTCTTAGGATATTCAGGAAGTATGAAAAGAGAGAAGCAACTGCTAAGGAGAGAGGGATTCAGGTTAGTTACAAAGGTAAAAGAATAGATTATCATTTTAACAAAAGAAGGTCAAAATATATTAAGAGTACTGAATAGACACTAAAAGGAAAACAGGAGGGCATTCAGTGGTGTAAAAAATGTTTCTGATCATCTTTAAGGCAGTCACTAAATAGAGAAGGCTAACAATTGAGTAACACAACCCAAACTGTAATCCTGGACCCGATGGTCACTATGCAGTTCTTATTTTTAACCCTGCTTTTTGCTCTGTATCCTTTCCTTCTGCTGTAAAAACCCTTTGTCGTGCTCTCATGACCCGTTCCTGCAGTAGATACTGATTTCTCTTGGTTTATTACCTCAGTTGGGCTCCTTAAGTCAGATCAACCTTTAAAGCCTAGTAGTCATGGAGCTGACCAGTCTTCCCAGATAGTGTTACGCTTTCACTGCACTGCATTGTAACTTACACTTCACCACTGCTATTTTAATACAATGTACTGTGCACCTTTATTGTAATCTTATTATTGCTGCACTGTAATATTATTTATTATGCACCATATTGAACTGATAATATCACTATTTGTTCCCTATTTCCTCCTCCCCAAAACACATCTGGAAACAGGCTGTTACCAACTCAGTATGCCCTTCCTGGTAAAACTTTTGAAATAAATAACTAAATAAATACATACATACATACATACATACACCTTTGCATTACCCCACAAGGGGATTTGGATCTTCACCACTTCACTGCTCTTTCTCTCCCAAATTCGCTTCTGCACCTACTGTGTAGAGCTCTTCAGCATTGATCATATTATCCTGACCAGCAGTTACAAGGTGCTAAATGCAATAGGCACCTTCCCTCACAGTGTCTCTTTCTGGATCTGGATGGAACTCACACAACCTCTTGGGCTTTTGTCTGTCACAAAATACACCAGTCTTAGCAGGAATGTCACCAACTCTCGGAACAGGAGTCTGAAATGCTTGTCATCTGTCTCAGGTCAAAGCCAAGACCTCGGGCCTTCTTTCACACTCAGCTCTGACTAATTCTGTCTACTCTTTCACCTCCAAAGCTGATCTCACACTCTCTGGGGCTGACCAAGCTCTCTCAGTCCCAGTCGTAGCTCCCCATTGGTTCAGTCACTCAGGAGGTGAAACTGCATCACACGATTTCAAACCTGATTCACCGAGTCATTTGCATAATTTTCCACTGATGAATAATCAATAAGCTTTAGCGTCGGCACCCTCTCAGTCAGTTGGCTGCTTGATGATTTGTGATCCCTGATAGTTAAGCTGCTGGTACAAACATGGCTATGCCTTTGGCTTGTTTACACCCTGAGGTCATCCCTCATAGACTGCTGTGGCTGCTTTAAACAATGTTCATGACCCTGCTGCCCATCCTAGGATCCACAACTGTAGCTCTTGGTCATGATCACAACTATCAGTGTGTAAGCAGCAATGCTGTGAAGACCAGTAGCATGGCTCCTCTCTAGCCCTGGTCCCACAGCAAACAGACAGGTGGGAAAGAAAAGATTAGGAGCAAACAGTGCAATAGTGGGTTGTAATCGTTCAGCTAATAGTCAAACGGTGGCTCCAGGAATCCAAAACTAAGTAGCTATAAAAGTTATAGGAAGTTACATACATCACATAACAAACTAGCTGTATATACTTTTGCATGAAAAATACGTTCAATTATAAGATTCTTCCATATGGTGTGAGAATGTCCCTATACGCAGAAATATTAGTCAAGTGTGGGAGTGGAGTTCTCAAAGATGTTGATAAGCTAAACTGAGCTGAGTCCCAGACTAGGCATATTGGCCGGTTCTGAGTTAAGTTCCCAGTGTTGAGTTAGTGAAAACATTTTCCCTTGCTTATTATGCTATGTTTGGCACCAAGAAAACTGATCAATTGTAATTGAAAAAGATGCTTAACCATTTTCAGGAGACCACTGGTTAGCACAACTGAGATCATACCTGCTGTAATTTAGTATTAAATCCCATGTGGAAGGCCCCATCTCTTTTTAATGTAAGAACTGCCCAGCCTCCACCTTTTCTTTAAGGACTAGGGATATGGTTTAGAGCACAGCAAGTTTTACTTCTCTAATTAACACACAGAATAAGGTACTGTCTATGAGAGACTAACCATGGTTATTCTGCACAATGCTTCTAAAGTACACCACTATACAGTATCTTGTGCTCTTCATTGAAATTGCTCCGGCAGGCAGGTAGGACTTTAATTGGCCTACGATGGTTTATGCAAGTGTTAAAGGTCTGACTGCCCTGTATTTGACCTATGAGATCTCACCGTTGACTACCCATTACAATTTGCATGGCATTAAGTGTACAGTCTTGACACTTCCCTGGGTTCTTTCTGAAAAAAGCAAATCTGCTTTTGCTCATGCAGCTACTATATATTTTCCTAAGCTATAAAAGGTATCAGCGCATTTAAAGAGTTATATGTGACAAACTGGCTTTGAAAAGTTTCTTATTTAAACAAAATTCAGCTTGTATTACATATAACATCTAAACCTGTAGATATCTTCTTCCCATTGTTTTCTACTGATAAAATGTTTATGAAACAGGATTGTTATCCCTTGGAGTTTACTAACCTCTGCATCTTTTTCCCCAGTTAGAGTCATAATCCTCTGTTATGACATCACAATCTGTTGCCAAAGTAATAATTGTGACAGAATTAGCACAACAATCATGGCTTCATAGAAACACAGAAACCAAAGAACATACAACATAAGTCAAATAAAGGTCTAGCAGCCTAGCCAGTCTGCCCAAGTGTGTCTAATTTTGTGACTGTGCCTCTGTCACTCCTCCCCTTTGACTTCATGCAAATTCAGTCAGTATAGAAAAGAGGTGTGCTTGTTCTTTAAAGGGACACTGTCATCCCTTTTTGCAACATATTATTTCTAGTTGATAACCCACATTTTATTATTGCTTACCTTCCCTAAAATTCACTGATGTTGCTGGATGTTTTATCTGCTTCTTTTCTTAGTAGAACTGAAATGCATGTTAATGGTGTAATTATACCCAACCCTGTTTTGTTTCAGACCATTGATCTACTCTTATTACACACTTTCTGAAAATTACGAACACCCCCAACCAGTGCAGCCACTCATGAAGTAATAGTCTCTTCTCCCACTGCACCATGAGTGGATAGATTGCATTGAGAATGTTCCCAAATCCAGGAAAGATGCATTGGGAGTTGATCAAGGACTGTAAACAAACATTTTTGCGTGGTAACACAGTATGGTTGACAGTCTGTTTTTTACTTTAAAAGGAATCACAATCAAACTACCAGCTACAACAGCAACCTGCCCAGAATGTGACCAATCAGAAAGTGCTTTTTAAACTAGCGACACTTTGAGACCTAAGGGAGTTGACACAGTGTCCTTTAATGGAATAACCACTGGTATCTTCTGACCTCTGTTATTATACTGTATATAGAATAACGTATGGGTGATTGCATGATATGACCTTTTTTTTTGTACACATCTGATGTGTATTTTGCACATGAACCACAAGACTGAGCTGGAGTGGTTTATAGAGGGAAAACACACCAAGGTTGTGCAAAAAATACCAAGTAATCCTACAGTCATCCATGTTTTATTTTTTATAATATTGGTTAGGGTTTGAATTTAGAGAGTCACACTGTTTTCAGTTAGTGTGACAGCCTAATGGCTTCCCACTTCAGGTAACTGATCAGCTGTGACTTTCTCCGTATCAATATGGTGTGACATTATACCAGGCTGATACAGAGAGTTTGTATATATGTATTCATGCATTTTAAATTATTTCACCAGGTAAATATACAGGGATACAAGAATAATCTTGTTTACAGATGCGACCTGGTAGGAAAAGGGAAGGGGAGAGGATGGAGAGGAGAGGAGAGGAGATAGACAATGAGGTATAATACATTACATACACAGACAAGTTACACAAGTTGAAGACATGGTGGCCCAGATATTCAAACTGCGCCAGGCTGTGGTGCAAGCTTGGGCGCAGCTCAACTTGGCTGTGCAGGGGCGTGGACTAAGCGATATTCAAAGGATCTGCGCCATGGCTCAGCAGCTTTGAATATCACACCCTGGCCACCCCCACTGTGCATGGTGCAGTGGCACTGCACCAGCGCAAGTGGCCAGAGTGGAGCATGGAGATGCGCTAGCGCAAGTGCCATTGCGCCATTCACAGCACCTGCGATATTCAAAAGGTGACATGCAAATGGGGCCATCATTTATGCAAAGGCACACATGGGGCCATTGCATGTCATTATATTCATTGCATCCCATTTCCATGCGGTCGCGTCGGTCCCCGGCGACTTAGCCTGGCGCCCTGCCGGGCAGCAGCCGCGGGACCGACTCCCCTGCAACCCGATCATGGGCATATGTTTAAATAAATTCCTGTCCTATATTCCTGGTGGTCAGTGGACCACTTTCTGCCGATAGCAGGCATCTGTTGTAATAAAAAACCCCCGTCAATATTCTGGTGGTCTAGTGGTACCCCTCCCCACCTGCTTGAGCCCCACCATCCGCTCCCCTGTCAGCCAGCGGGCGGCAGCACCCACCCGCCTGCCACCCACCGCCCGCTGACTGGCAACAGCGGTAGGGCTGCACGCCCATTGGTTCTGGCATGAGTCAATGGGCATGCAGCTATACAGTCTACACATTCCAGATATGTGATGAATCAAATATCTGGAATGTGCAGTACAATATGGAAGCTGCATGCCCATTGGCTTACGCTGTGAACCAATGGCGGCAGCCCCACCGAGCTGTTAGTCGGCAGGCAGCGGGGCAGCAGGCGGGTGGGTGCTGCCACCCGCTGGCTGACCTGGAGGGGAGCAGAGTGGTGGGGCTCAGTGGGAGGGTGGGAGGGGGTACCACAAGACCACCAGGGATATTGGATGGGGGTTCTTTTATTACAACAGATGCGGTGATCGGGCAAGTCGTCCACTGGACCACCAGGGATAGTGACGGGAGGTGTCTTTATTACAACGGATGGCCACGATTGGGCAGAAAGTGGGATATTGGATGGGGGGTTCTTTTATTACAACAGATGCCCCCAATCAGGCAGAAAGTGGGATATTAGATGGGAGGGGTTCTTTTATTACAACAGAAGCCCGCGATCGGGCAGAGTGCGGTCCACTGGACCACCAGAGATATTGGACGATGTCTTCCTTTACAAATGCCCATGATCGGGCATGGGGGGGGCTCTGCCAGGTGCAGCCGGAACTCGGGTGGCCACCCACAGGTGGCAGCTGCCGTGTTGCACCCTGCAATGCAGCAGCTCACCTGTGGGTGGCCATCAGTTGTTCCTTTCTTGGGGGGCTTAACTTTGTGCTGGCACAGGTAGGGGTTGCGCATGCATGGCTCTGCACATCCCGGGCTGAATATCGGGCTGTGCAGGTTATGCATGGGCACGCCCCCCCCACCTGTGCCTGCATACATTACTGATGCACTCTGGGGCATCGGGATTTGTGCTGCGCAAATTTCCCTTTTGAATATCGCGTCGGGACGCATCAGTGGGTTGTGCATGGTGCAACACTGTTGTGCCATACGCAACCCTTTTGAATATCTGGGCTGGTATTTACAGGCAATGTAGAGCAATCTACATTAAATTTAACAATGTTCACATAACAACAGAAGTTTTGAGAAACAAATCCATAGAGGAGAAAGGGGAAACAAAACAAATCATAGTCAGGTACAGTCACAGAATAAGGTAATAAAATTCATGAGGTATAGTTTCACCGAGGCAATACTGGAGAAAGGGCTATCACCCAAGGCCAGGTTGCTTCACTACTGGGGAGCTTACAACTGAAAGCAGATTGCCCCAAGTTAAGTTGATACCTAGGAACAATGAATCTGTTTCCCATGCCAGATCAAATGTTTTTGCCAGGGGGGTGGGGGTAAATGGAGTAAGTAAAGACCCCCAGTAGCTTGGGAGCTTATTTAGCTAAAACTTAAAACCATAAAAGACAAGGTGCTGAGAGACAAAGAACCTCAGCGCGCAAGCCCTGAGGCAATGGTTACCCCAAAGGGCTTTGGTTGGGAAGCCAAGTTTCAAAGAAATACAAAATCACACATACCCCCATAATGCAAAGCACCATGGGCTATACATGCAAATCACCACAGTATATTATGCTGGTTCAACTTTAAGCAGAAATGCATGGTACTGAAAGGTCTCTCACACAGTCTGCAAAGGGTGCTAACAGAAGACACATACACATGCTTCGTCCTACCAGGACTCGTCTGTGTGACACCCCAGTGGAATGAACCAGCTACCCTAAGATGGTCTGTCTGGGTTATGTTATACTGAGTATCTCTATCACCTAGAGAAGGCCAGTTTAGGCACTCATAGAGCAGGCAGTGGTGGGTATGTGCAGGGCAGTGGAGAATGACCCTACAGAGGGCATTCAGTAGCAAATCTAGCTTAGATAGGTGGCACAAAAGTGCCAGTAGGGAGGATGCTAACAACTTGAGGCCAGTCAGTCTCACATCAGTGGTGGGGAAGTTAATTGAGATAGTGTTGAAGAAGAGTCTTGTGGAGCACCTGGAGGCAAAGCAGCTGCAGGACCACCAGCAGCATGGGGGGTCATGTCACACTAATCTTATAGATTTCTTTGACTGGGTTATCAGGGAGGCAGATCAAGGGAGAGCAGTGGACATGACCTTTCAAGACTTCAGTAAGGGTGTTGACACTGTGCTGCACAGGAGGATAGTTAAGAAACTAAGCAGCCTGGGGTGGGGGGAGACAGTGAAAAGCTGGGTATCAAACTGGTTAAGGGATAGGAGGCAAAGTGTGGTGGTAAATGGTAGCCTGTCAGGTGATAGGAGAGCAATCAGTGGGATGCCACAGAGTTTGGTGCTGGGACCAGTCCTACTCAATGTCTTCATAAGTGACATTGCAGAGGAGCCTGAGGGTAAAGTGTGTCTCACGAATGATAAAAAAACCTGCAACAGGGCTGACACACAAGAAGGGTTAGAGAGAATGCAAAGGGATCTGAGGAAACTAGAGGAATGATCTAGGTGGTGGCACTGGTGTTTCAATACCAAAAAGTGCAAGGTTATGCACTTAGGGATGTGGAACCTGGGATCTGTGTTCAAGATTGGGGAGTGGAGCTTACAGTCACTAAGCAAGACAAAGACCTAGGGGTCATCATATCTGATGATCTCAAGGCAGCTGGGCAGTGTGATAATGCAAAGGGAATGGAAAGCAGGATGCTGAGGTGCACTGGGAGAGGGATTTTTAGCAGGAGGAGGGAGGTGGTGCTATCATTGTATTGCTCATTGGTGAGGCCCCACCTGGAGTACTGTGTACAGTTCTGGAGGCAGTACCTCTCCAAGGACCCTGAAAGGGTGAAGATGGTACAGAGGGGGGTAACCAAAATGGAGAGGAGGTTGCATGAGAAGTCATATGAGAAAAGTCTGCAGGAACTCAACATATACTCCCTGGAAGAGAGGAGAGCAAGAGGAAACATGATTAAAGCCTACAAGTACCTCACAGGAGTGAAAAATGTGCAAGTGGAGGGTCTATTTCAGAGAAAGGAAGGCACTAGAACAAGGAGGCATGCAATGAAGCTAAGACAGGGAAAGTTTAGGAGAGATGTACAGAAATACTTCTACATAGAAAGGGTGATAGATGACTGGAACAGCCTGCCACAGGAGGTAGTGGAAGCAAAGACTGTAGGGAGCTTCAGTCATACATAGGATAGGCACAGGGGCATATTGAATAGAGGAACGGTGGAAGGGAGTGACACCTATGACACGCTAGGGTTATTGGCGATTGAATAGGGAGGGACAAGGAGCAGACTGGATAGGCCTAAATGTCCTTTTCTGCTGACAAAATCTATGTTTGTATTGGGGAGCAGACTATAGGGTCTAAGTTCTGATAATCAAGACTAGAAGTATTGGAATTCAACCTGGGTGCTAACAGGCCCCAAACTGGTGAGCCATAGAGCATTCTCACATACCTCCTCACTCCTCTAAGATGAGAAGGCATCCTCCCACAGAGCACTGCCTCTGAATACAGCATTTGCCAAAGACTGTGGCCATGATTTTTTTTTATTCCAAAGCTGTAAATACTGACCTTACAAAAGCATTCAGTTTGATCACTCAGTATGCTTTTAATAAAACTGCTTAACCTTGGACTTTGTATGATGGGTTGGTTTGACAATTATATGTGTGATAGAGAATAGCAGGTTAAACTGGATCAAGCTGGGTCTAGCACCAAACCAGTGTTTCGTAGAGTCCCTCCAAGGTTTTATTCTGTTACCTCTATTATTTAAAGGAAAACTCCAGACATCCTGGGCTCCTGCACCCGAAAAGCTAACCTTCCGGTTTAGCTTTGAACAGCAAGGGCGACATTTTATCGTGCTGCAACGTGCTGTATTTTAATTTTAAAAAGTACAAAATCCAGAAGTACGGAGGATGCAGGGGGAGCTCCACTTCCTGAAAAGGTGTGGCAATGCACCACTTGCTTCACTACAAAAGTCTTGAAGCAAGTGGTGCGTCACCGCACCTTTTCAGCAAATGGAGCGCCCCCTGCATCCTCTGTACTTCTGGATTTCATACTTTTTAAAATTAAAATATGACAGGTTGCGGCACAAGAAAATGCCGCTTTCTGTTAAAAGCTAAACCAGAGGGTTAGCTTTTTGGATGCGGGAGCCCCGGATGTCTAGAGTTTTCCTTTAAAGGGGAACTCTCAGCTGCCCCACAGTAATGCTGTGTGACCTGGAGGTTCTGATTAAGCAAAACACACAGAAATGATTTTGTAGCTTTAGTTTTTATCTGGTTAATCTTGCGCCCCCCCACCTGCTAAGCTGGCAACCACTGTGCCCCATGCCCTTTTGTGACGCAAATGATGGACTAAGCTGAGGGATGTCTATGTGCCAGAATGTCTTTTATAAGTTTGACAAAGCAGATCAGCGCCTTTTCATGCTGTTTCTATTGGTACTGATGGTGCTGAGCTCTAAAGCTACAAAATAGTAAGTAGGTAAAAACATTAATTTTTGCCTGTTCTACTTTATTGGGGCTTCTAAGTCCCACAGCACTGTTGTGGGGGCAGTTGAGAGTTCCCATTTAATATTTTTGTTAATGATATGCTGTCATTCTATAAGCAGTCTACTGGTATTCTATATGCTGATGATGTGGGGTTTTAAACTTGAAGCAGGTCAGCTTCTGTCATACTGCAGCAAAATGTCTGCAATCTTCAAAAATGGCCGTTGGGAAATAAATTAGTTACTGATTAAACAAAGACTGATTTACTTAAATTTTTGATATATGCTACCAACAAAAAGTTGGATAAAATGGACGCTGCTCTTAATATTTTTTATTGGATAGTTCTCCTGTTGTGATAACTCAGTCTATGTACCCTGGCCTGACAGTGGACCAGTCTCTTAATTACTCTTTCCATATAAAACAGTTATTTCCTGTTTGAGTATAATTCATAAAAAGCGCTCTACACCACACCCTAAGAACTCGCCAGATTCACATAACTTTGCCCCAGCACAAACCTGGTTTGCGCAATGCAAACTGGGTTCTGCTCCAAGGCAGTATTCACAGAAAGCCCAGTTTGCATGCAGAAACCAGGTTTGTGTTGAGGCAAAGTGAGGAGAGGGCCGAAATGCAAATGAGGGGGAGGGGACCTGCATATCAGCACTGTCCTATTCACAAAGTGTTTGCTCTATGCAAGGGCCTTTTATGTGTCCCCTTGCACAGAACAAATGCCACTGACTGAGACCTTGCTTTAATACCATGCCACCCTGGTGGTTGGCAAAGGTACTGTGGTGGTCCCTCTCATTTCTGATCACCATCCCGTTGATAAATAAAAAATATGTCCCTGGTGGTGGAGTTGTCTGTCCCCTTCCCCGATCACCGATCAACATCCCGTTGGTAATAAAACATATGTCTCTGGTGGTCTAGTGGTCCCTCCCCATCCCCAATCATTGATCGCCACCCTGTAGACCAACATATTTTCCTGGTGATCTAGTGGTCCGTCCCCCTCCCTGATCACCAATAACTGTCCTGTTGGTAATGCAATATATGTCCCTGGTGGTCTAGTGGTCCCTCCCTCTCCCCAAGTGGTGATCGCTATCCCTTTGTTAATAATAAATATGTTTCTGGTGGTCTAGTGGTCCCTCTCCTTTCCCAATTGCCAATCGTTAATCGCTGTCCCCGTGATACAACTAAAACATCTCCCTGGTGACTAGTGGTTCCTCCCTCATCCCTGATCTGCCAGTTTTATGAGAAGCAACTGTCCCTGGAAGTCTAGTGGACCCACCACCTTGGCAGGTTGTACCCCACCACTCCACTCCCCCATATTGAAACCAAGCTGGTGACCAGCGCAGTCCTCCTCTCTCCACAACGGCCAGCCTCTGACTGAACTGTCATGGAGCCCATACTGTCCATTGATCGACAGCTCACTGTCAATCAATGGATGTGTACTGTATACAGTACGCGCTCCATGACAGCTCAGCTGGAGGCTGGCCGTATGAAGAGGAGAGATAAACCATTGCCAGATTACTTTGGATGGGGAGGCAGGGTGGTGGGGCACTACCTGCTGGGGTGGAGGGTGGGGGGTCCACTAAACAAATAGGACAGTTGCTTCTTATACAACTGGCAGATTGTTGATGGGGGGGACCACTAGCCACCAGGGAGACATCTTTAGTTTTATCATGAGGACAGCAATTAGCAATTGGGGAAGGGGAGGGACCACTAGACCAGCAGGAAAATATGTTTTATGCTCAACAGAATGGCGACTGGCAATCGGGGATGGGGAGGGACCACTAGACTACCTGGAAAATATGTTTCATATTCAACAGGATGGTGATCGGCAATCAGGGATGGGGAGGGGCCACTAGACCACCAAGGCGCTGTTTCTTCTAACAAGGGGCTAGCGATCAGCAATAGGTGGTGTGCTACACTCACCTAGCCTATGCAAATAGGCCCATGATGGGCATGCAAATGGCCACCTAGTGCCATACATGCCCACTGGGCTCATTTGCATGAATTCCTTTGTGAATAGGAAATCGTCTCCTGGGCTATTCTTTGTGGGGCTATGCTCCTGGCTACATGTGTGGGATATCACTGGCAGTACTGGGGTTACCACTGTCTCGGACTACCCCTATTCACAGTCAGATAGAGTGGACCGCGATGCAACTTTGAATAGCAATTTTGGATGCCTGGGCAACTGCAAAGTGCAATGCAAAATTTTGCATTGCCTTTGTGAGTTTTTTCATACTGACGTTCATACTGAGGTTGAGACGGAGCTAGTAGGCAGTGCCCATGTGTGCTCCAAGTTGTCACTTAGAAATATTTGAGATTGGCTCCACTCAATAAGTACTGGTCTAACTTGGTTTTAAAAATCGATTTGTTCTTACTTATAATTGTATCTTTGGGCTGGCAGTATAGCCTAGAGGTTAGAGGAACGAGGTGTGAACAATCTTGATACATCCAGCAGACCAGACATGAGTTTGATTCTCACAACCTCCACTTGCATACTGTGTGACTCTGAGTAAGTCACTTAACCGCGCAGTGCTCCCAGGTCGCCCCTGAAAACAGGCACTTGTGCATAGTGGGCCTTAACCGGCTACCAAAGACTAAAATAAAAAAAAATAAGGTAGTGCATTCCATGGATTAACTATCCTTGATGTATAAAAGAATGTCCTTTTAGTCGTACGAAACCTTTTACCCTGAATTTGTAGTGGATGACCTCTTGTGTTATTCTCATCTTGGTTAAACGCTATACCAAGGTCGCTTCAGAGTGTGCACTCCTGCATAGTGTTATACATGAAAAGAAGATCTGACCTTAGCCTTCTGGTTTCTATAGACATTAGATTTATTTTTTTTAATCTTTCATCATAATCTAATCCTTCCAGACCTACTATACATTTTGTGGATTTCCTTTGTATCTGTTCTAGTTTGTGTCTTTCTTGTTTTCTTCAGGGGAATCAAATCTGAGATGCATTTCTAGTTGCGGGAGGATGTATGCTTGATATAATGGCATCAATGCAGAACGTTTCCTAGTTGTGATGTTTCTTTTTATTGACCAAATAATATTATTACGTTTTTTGATAGCAGCCTAGGCATGTTCGTCATTTCCCAAGTTATCATATATAAAGTATCCCAAGTCCTTCTCAGATGAACAAGGGCTGAAAGTATTACCACAAAGTGTGTACTTTGTTTTATTATTGTTTTTCCCTAAATGCATAATGTTGCACTTATCCTGATTAAAGAACATGCCCCATTTATTAATCCATTCCAGCACACTATCAAGATCCTGATGAATATGGTTAATTCCCTCAGAAGTGCCACATGGCCCATCAAGTTTTGTGTTGTCAACATACTTGGTAGCCCAGCAGTTTAAATTACTAGTCAAATTGGAAATGAAAATCTGGAACAATATTGGTCCAAGCAGCGAGCCCTGCAGTACACCACTCATCACTTCCCCCATTTCTGACAAATGTCCATTAATCAGAATAATCTGTTTCCTGTTGTTTAACCACTCAGCTATCTAGTTTATTAGAAGTGGGTCTGCCTTTAGTAGTCTGAGTTTTTGTATGACTGCCCCATGTGGAGTTAAACCAAAATCTCTGCTAAAATCCAAAAAGACCACATCACACGGTACCCTTTCTTCTAAAGCCTTACTAATGTTCTCATAAAAACACAACAAGTTCGAGTACAACTCCTGCCACTCCTGAAACCATGTTGATCTGCATCCTGTAGGTTGAGTGAGGAGTGTAATTTATCCTTGATCAACCCCTCCAGAACTTTACAAATAACACTGGTCAAACTGATAGGTCTGTAATTTTGCATGTTGGCCTTATCCCCTTTTTATGTTTGCTTGCACGCATGTGCAAGAAACATAGTGCCACCATACGAGTTTTCGTAGGTGTGGCACCCCTGCTTCCAATGCCCTCAGAGTTTTTGCAGGCATGGCCACACTGCACCAATGAATGCCCCAGCTGTCTATGACAGCAGTTCAGATTGCAGTGGCATACAGCTGAAAACAAACGACCGCTACAATCAGCGGTGGTAACGTGTAGGTAATATGCATACTGCCCTGCCATCAGCAGTATGCAAATTGCCCCCAGGTCACCACCACTGATTGTAGCGATGGTTGTATGAGTGCGCCCCCCCTTTGTTGTGTGCCGAGGGGGTACCCAATCCCCCTCAGCTCATGCATACTCCCCCAGCACACTGTATGTCCGACGGGGGTGCCCAATCCCCATCAGCTCCAGTGCCCCTCTCCCCCAAAAAAACAAACTTCCAGCTGCCACGCTGGGAGCCCACCCCAGCGTGGCAGAAGTCCAGCGTGCTCATGTGTCCCCCCCACACTGTATGGCCAACGGGGTGCCCAATCCCCCGCTGGCTCCACTGCTCTCCCAAAACTTCCAGGTGCCACGCTGGGATCCCACCCCAGCATGGCAAAAGTCCCACTTCTTCCATGTAAAATTAAAAAAAAAAAACCTGTAACAAAAGCGGTCCCTCGTTGACTCTCTTGCCCCCCCACAACCCTCACCCACCCTCTGCTGCCCCACCTCCCTACACCCCTCACCCCATACTTGACCGACAAGATGCGATGATTTGTGGAGTGGGAACACGTCTGCATTCTTCAAAGCCGACTGCGAACTGAAGAAATGCCAGTAAGCTGTATAATGGCATAAATAAGTTTTTTCCAACTTTGGTGCAAATCTCAGTAATTTTCTCAAATTTGCACACCAGATTTTCAACATGGGGTTTTTGGGACCCCATCTCATGAATTCAGTGACTTTCATTTGGTTATTCGGTCCTGAAAGGTGATTTCGTGGTCACTGCGCGGAATCACCTTTCGGGATTGATAATGAAATGACAGTGTCACTGTTCATGAAGTGGGCTCTCAAAAAGCCTATATTTAATTGATGAAAAATTCCCAAAATGACTGTGTTACGGTATCGTTGAGCAGTTTCCATGCACACCCGAATTTGAGAATTTGTAATATTTCCTCCAGATTTTCAACATTGGCATTTTTTCATAACTCCTTATGAACAGTACAGCTGTAATTTTTTACATCCTGGCCAACATGTGTTTTCACACTTCCAGCGCAGAATAGCGTGGTCACTGTGAGAAATCAGTGTTCGGGACAGAGTAAGAAAATCACAGTGACACTGTTCATGAGCAGAGGTCCTAAAATGCCTATGTTGAAAATTTGGTCACAAAAGCCCATAAAATGAATGTGTTACGAGCGTGCATTGCGCAGTTTCTACGCAACCTCGTAACTTCACAAATTTGTAATATTTTCACTCCAGATTTTCAAAATTGCCATTTTCCTGCACATTCTTATGAACAGTACAGCTGTCATTTTTCACATCCTGGCCAAAATGTGTTTTCGCACTTCCAGCTCAGAATAGAGCAGTTGCTGTGGGAAATCAATGTTCGAGACAGATTAAGAAAATCACAGTAACACTGTTCATGAGTGGAGATCCCAAAATGCCTATATTGAAAATCTGGTGAAAAAAAGTCTCCCAAATAATTGCATTATGGGTGTGCATTGCACAGTTTCTACGCAAGCTCGTGACTTCACTAGTTTTTTTTTTTATATTTTCGCTCCAGATTTTCAACATTACCATTTTTTTACACCTCCTCATGAACAGTACAGCTGTCATTTTTCACATCATGTTGGAAATGTGTTTTCACACCTGTGGTGTTAATGGCACAGTCACTGTGCAAAATCCATTTCAGCTAACAAACTGATAGTGTCACTGTTCATGCGGTGGGGTCACAAAAAGCCCATGTTGAAAACAGAGTAAAAATACCAAGACATGCCCAGGGCCTTAGGGTTTCTGACCATAATGCCCTACCCTGTAGGGTCTGACAGGCATCCATCATACCCTGTAGGGACTGAGAGGCATCAGGGGTGTAACTTGGGATTGTCGATAGTAATGCTCGCCATTCCACCCCACCCCACCACCCCTGCAGCCAGTGACAGGAATCGAGGTGCACCTTGGACTCTTTGGCCCCAGAGTTCACATCATTCTCCTATACTGCACCCATTTCAGCATATTTCCTTATGGAATGAGGTGAGTGTAAAGCCCAAACACCTCAAGGCACACCTCGACACTTGTCAGTGTCTGCAGGGTAGGGTGAGGTGAAATGTCGTGACCATTATGGGTGACAACCTAAAGGCACACCCCAATGCCTGTCCATCTCTGCAGGGTGGGGGTGGAGTTGGTGTCAGTTCAATACACCACTGCCATTCCTATCCTGCATCTGTCTAACTCCTACACTTCCACTGCTAATGCCAGCAAGCAAACATTCGGCATTGACAAATGCTTGTTTGTATATTGGCACAACATGTGCCATTTTCAATCATTCGGTATCACACCAGTATTTATTGATTGTTCAAATAATATTTTTAGGGGGAGGGTGATGTACTCGATCATAATTTGTAACATATTAGCTGAGATTTTGTCAGAGCCTGCAGATGTATTCAGATTCAAGTTGGATATATGTTGTCTAATATCAACTAACTCAAACTGTATTAAGTTATATTTCAGGCAGTTGGCATCCTGATTATTAAGAGTTTTTTCTATACATTTGACAGAAATATTTATTGAAAATGGAGGCCATTTCTGCATCTGAAGAGGCAATCTTATTTTCCATGATTAGGGGGCCCACATGACTCTGAGGTTTTTTAAGAGATTTTACATAGGCATAAAACACCTTATAGTTCTCTTTTGTGGCATTTTTTGCTAATTTTCCCCTCAGCATTTATGTGTGCTTGTCTTATACATGTTTTATAAGCTTGCTGTGCCTTTTTTA
Source organism: Neoceratodus forsteri (assembly GCA_016271365.2). Lineage (NCBI taxonomy): Eukaryota > Metazoa > Chordata > Ceratodontiformes > Ceratodontidae > Neoceratodus > Neoceratodus forsteri. Next base: position 1,316,648,762 of record CM057453.1, on the reverse strand, counting down.
AAGCATAATGTGTGTTACTATTCTTATCTTTTAAAACATTTTTGTAACACCTGTTTTTCTTTCTAATTAGTTTTTGCATAGTTCTATTTAACCACATAGGGCTTTTTTGACTTTACTACGTTTACTCATTTGAGAAATACAGTATGTGCTTCACTTAACCCCAGGATAATATGTTTTATGATGTCCCATGTTCGGTGCACTGTTTTATTAGACAGCATTGTTATCCAATCAAGTTGTTCTAATTCCTTTATGATTTCATTTTTCTTAGCTTTCTCATAGAGAAGGATTTTGGTTCAGCCCTGCTGCACTACATGCTCATATTTAATTTTAAAGGTTACTGATTTGTGACCACTATTTCCTATAAGGGGACTAGTAGTACAATCCTCACTGATAAATGTTCTGATTTGAGTACTAAATCAGGTACATTATGTCTTCTGGTGGGGAATTTTATGTATTGCATCAGATTTAGAGTGTTACAACTATCAAGAAAGTTTCTATCGTTCGTTCCAGTTGCAGTCATATTTGACCAGTCAATGTTAGGATAGTTTAGGTCACCCATTACAACAAATTCAGACATTTCCCCCATATTTTCATACTCTCTGATTATACTTTCAGTAATCTCAGCTTTGGAAGATGAGCTGTGATAAACAGTCCCCAGGATGATGGACTGGGATTTCCCTCCATTAATTCTTACCCATAAGGTTTCAGTGTCCGTATTTTCTGCATGAATTTTATGTGATATATCAATAGAATTAATTGCCTTGTTTATGTACATCGTAACACCCCCCGCTTTCCAGTTCTATTGTTAGTATATAATGTATAACCATTAAGTTGCTTTCCCCATATTTCTTTTTTGTCAGTCCACCATGTCTCAGTAATAGAGATTATATTGTATGTTTTTTCTTTAATTAAAGCCTTTAATTCATCGAGTTTATTATTTAAACTCCTGGCATTAAATGAAAGGATTTCTAACTGATTCCTAGCTGAATGACCTTTCATATGGGCTGTTTTTGTTATTGACCTAATGGGTTCCTGTCTGTTGTCAGACTCATTTAGTCAGTTTGAACTTAATGTGTTCAAGATATGTTCTAATTTTTTTGCTAATAGTCTAGCCCCATTACTATATAAATGGAGTCCATCCTTTGAATATAGTTCATACTTCCCATTGAAAGGTCCCTAATTATTAATAAATGTCAAGCCTTCCTTGAATCAGGGTCTGAACCAGTTTGCCATTTGAAACCTGTTTCTTTTCTTCATGTGGTCTCTTAGACAAAAAGGTCTTTGGCCATGGAGATCCTTCAAGATGCTTCCCCTGACCACAGCATGTAGCATGGTATCTCTCTTCCAGCAATTTTGTATTGATTTAATGTATTTGTCATCTGCCAATCTTTTTGCCTTGTTACTTCTGACTACTGACTATGTAGTCATATTGTGTTGTATGGATGTCCTATCTGATAACTTTGTTGACAATTTTACTCTGTGTGTACTGCACTGATACTGTACTGTTGTGTGCCATCTTCATGGCTTGTGTCATGCCTGAAAACGGTCCCTAGGACCACTGCACTTAAGCGGCGAACAAATAATAAATAAGTGAATGAATAAATGAATAAATAAATGTATTGGCCTCTGAGATAATTAAGCCCTGTAACTTGGATGTCAATCGTTATGCTTTTAACAATGTGTTATATATATGTACTTGGTATATTAAAATTATCTATTTCAGACTATTTGAAATGTATGTATGAACTGCAACCAGTTTTCTATGGCTGCAATCAAGTGTCACTTCGCTATCCATCTGTCTGTCTGTCCGTCTGTCTGTCTGTCAGTCTGTCCATCCATCTATCTATCTATCTATCTATCTATCTATCTATCTATCTATCTATCTATCTATCTTATCTATCTATCTATCTATCTATCTTATCTGACTGTCTGGCTGGCTGTCTGTCTCACCAGTCACTGTGTGCTTTTGTGGTTTGCTTCATTTGGAAACAGATCATAATGTATGGGAGAGGGTTGTTACCTGCAAAAATCCATCATTTTACAGACTTGTTGTACCATCAATGTGACGTCACGATGTTGTTAACCCATCGTGGGTATGTCACATTGATGGTACAACAAAATTGTACTTACGCGTGTGGCTGTCACTATGGTAGCACAGCCGCTTGAACCCTTGCACATTTCAACGTCAGTAATGGCAGATGTGTTGTTTATCAGACAAGCATATGCTGTCTGCTAATTGTGCAGCCTCTAGTTACGGTAGGCTGAAATTAAAATTGCAAGATGTGTGGAAGCTGTGTTTTCATGTATACTAAGGAGCCCATACACTATAAAAGCTAATGTATGGGCTTTGATTAATAACCACACTGAAATTGCTTCTTGAGGTTGTCATGACAACTGTAAACCTCTGGAGCATTGCTCTCGAGGTTTACAAAGTTGTCACGGCAACCTCTCGAAGCAATTACAACACGGTTATTAATCAAAGCCCATACATTATCAACTATGTTTGAGTACTGGAGGATTCCACCAAGGAATTGTAATAGATACATTTTCCTCTTTAGGAATCAGACCTGCATGTCTTTTGTGCCTTACAAGTATGTATGCTGTTTTGTCTGACATTGGTTTTCTCATGTCCTCATCCACTATGAGCAATCAAGAGGCTGATTATTATATGTGCTTGAATTGTGTAAATATCTGCTCTGATTACCAGAGCTGGCAGCCAATGTTCTTGACATCAGGGCATAACCTGATTAGTAAATTTCAGTTTTAACAAATACAGTGGCAAGGCAACTTTGTTACAGACAAGGGATAAAGTGACTTTCAAGGGCCCTCCCATAAAGTGCCATGTTCTCAAAAGAGTTTCTACTGTTGTCAAAGGAAATTAATTTATTCAAAAATGTTTCCAGAGTAGTGACTGTGTGACCCAAACTTTAATTTGAGTTACTACAGTAAAAGTATATCTAGCATTTTACATACCTTTTGTAACCAGTGCAGCCCTCAAGCTGGGTGGGTTACAAGGGGATCTGGTGGGGGAAATCATGAGAGAGTATAATAATAAAAAGTAATTGTAAACATGGTAGGTCTTTATGTAAGCAATAATACCCAACAAGGTGGGCGATATTGGGAAATACCGGACTGCCCAGGGGCATAAGGAGGCCTCACACCGCTTGCGGAGGGCCTTATAGCCCCTGGAAGGTCTAGTATTTCCCAATACTGCCCACCCTGGAAGGTATTATTGTGCTTCAAAAATGTGCTACTGTTTTATTTCTGTTTAAAAAAAATATTTTTTTTAACTAATCTTTTACTTTGTATTAAAATAGTTCCTCCACCTGCAGCGGTTTGCTGTGTTTTTTTTGTTTGTTTTTGTTGAGGTATGGTCTTTTGTCTTTTTGGAGCCCCTGCAGTTGTGCCTTTCTAGGTGGTTGCCATGGTAACCCTCCTCCCAGCCAGACACACAGCGTCGTCAGTTGCAGTACTGAACTTTTGTGTATGGGACAGGAATATGGCATCAGCTGGAGTGAGGTACTATGTTTTGTAACTTTTGTTGTTAATTTATAGGAAAGAAGTATTAACAGCTCAATGACTTCATAGAGAGATAGAGAGAGAGAGAGAGAGAGAAAGAGAGGGAGAGCGCTATCTCTGGTAGCACTACTGTGTTTAAAGGGGGAAGCGGTACTTTGTTCATTTTTTGTACTGCAGATGGTCATCCATCTGCAATATGGAAATCGAAGAAAGTACAGGTGCTCTCATACACAGTAGCGCTACTGGAGATAGCGGGCCATGAAGCCGATTGGAGTAATTGCTTTTTTTCATTTCATTTTCAGCGGTTATGTTTCCTGTATGCCTGCGATGTATTTTCTTTCTTTCTTTTTATGAAAAAAAAGAGACTCGGGGGGGCTGACTGACCAGGAAGATGCCTGCTAAGTGGGGGAAAAAATGGTAGCTTGTGATTTTGAAAATTCGAGGTACCCAAGGATACCCTAAGCAATAGGGCACCCTGAATTGGCACTCATCCTTTACAGGGCTCTATTTAAGCAATAAGCCACAAGGGGGTGTGGGTTATCAGGGGATTTACCATGGCTGGAGTGGTTTGCCCATGAGGCACGGCCAAGTGGGTAAATCCTCGCCAGCTGTGCTAAATCCCCTGATAACCCACATCCTCTGAGTGGCTCATTGCGATTGTACCAAGGTTCATTTTTTTACTATAATAAAGAACAACTTTTAAAGAGGTGGCTGTGTTTTTTATTTTTATTGTATTTATTCCTGTGCTGCAGATGATTAGGATGTAGATGACCACCACCATTTGCTCCTCAACAGCCAGTGATTATCAGAGGATTTACACCGGTGGTAAACTACCAGTCTGACCATTTCATTGGATGTTCACTTATGTCCATGGTATAATGAAAAATAAATGCATGCCTGGCATGGCCTCTCAGTCAGTCAGGCTGCTTTATTTTCAAGCCTGTTGTCTACATTTTTTTAAATTCTTTCAGGTTTTTGGAATCAATTCTTGTTTCTTCCCAGTGCCCAGAGTGGTCCTGATCAAACTTAGAAGCCAAAGTACTGGTCCCCATGTCTAATGATCCTGGTTTTGCAGGTACAAATTGAATGAGTGCTTGATTTATGTCAGTGGAACTTTTTCCATAGTCAGACACTTGCCCACATGATAGATATGATTCTGCAAGTATTCAAATTAAGTAATCAAGTAACATGCTTCCAAAACTGAGTTCATAAATGCAGTGAAGCTATTTTTTAATGGACTTCAATAGTTTAATGTAAAGAATTCTTAAGGATCCACTCTACTTGAAGAGCAAGAACTGGGTCTTCAAACATTATTATTTTTGACCCCCCCAAAAAAAAAATATGAAGTTAGGAAATACATTAAGTTCCAAGACTCTGTCCCCTATTAAGTCTTGTGGCTTCTTTATCATTCCTGCCTCATGACAGCTACATCATATGAACAAGAGTTATTCATAGCAAACGTGCTGCACAGCCAGCATGCAACTCACATGCATACATGCACAAAACCATTATACAACATAAATGCTGACATGCGCATACACACACACATACATTCACATCTTTACGGATGCAGACCAAAACATAAAGTAAGCATTTGTACTGCTCTGACAAGTATCATGTTCCTTTTGGCCGAATACCTCCTAACAGAACACCCTGCCAAATGCTAGCACAGTGTGCCATGTACTAAAACTGGCATTGCTGGCCTGTTGCTTGTTATTTTCTGTTCACTGGTTCTGCAGTAGGCATCTCATGGCACACTTTCAGCTGGTAGTACCCATGCACATGCAAAAAACCTGTTTCTTAAGTAAACAACACTTCCCATCGTCCACTCCACCACTGCACCTGCACATTTGTTTATAACACACAGCCCATAAAACTACTCTCCACCTCCCCAGGGCAGTTTGTTTTCTACAGTTTATTGGTCATTGTTGAGATTGCCACAAATGCAGCCTCAAAAAGAACCTGCTTATGCTTTTCAGGCACTAGAAGTTTATATATATATATATATATATATATATATATATATATATATATATATATATTTATTGCTTGATTGATTGATTTATTTATGTGAAACATTTCACCAGGAAAGGCATACTGAGCTAAAACAGTTCATTTCCAGATGCATCCTTGGGGAAAGAGGAGAGGGGTAAGTGCACTTGATTTAACAGCAGAGTAAGGCTTAACAACATAAACGTCATACAGTGATTAAATAACATTGAAACAGCTATATACAATATGTGGGTATGTGAACTAAACAGTGTAAAGCAAACAAATGCTGAGCGACAAGGTATGGTGTTAGGCAACATGTCCAATAGCGAACAGCAGGGGGGAGCAATAGTGAGTAATAAAAAGAAGAAAAAGAATGAAAGGGAGTAAAGAAATAGTATGGAGTATAAAAGGAAAGGAGGGGTAGGAGGAAAAGGAGAAGGAGTAAGCTGAGGTGGAGAGGCAAGCCATCGTCCCTCTGGGGTGAAAGCCCCACAAGGGCCAGTCACGACTGGATGGGAGGTGAAGGAGGAAAAGGAGGAGGAGAATTAGGCTGAGATGGAGAGGCAAGCCATTGTCCCTCTGTGGCGAAAACCCCACAAGGGCCAGTCATGACTGGGTGCACACCAATACTAGACTGGTTCCCTGGCCTGCACTGAAGAAAGGGTAGAGGCGGGGAAGAGCAAGGAGAAGACGAGCAGGCAGGAGGGGAAGAGGAATAGTGTAGGAAAGGGAGGAGAGGGAGTCAGGTAGAAGGGAGAGTGACTGACTTAGGGGGAGAGAGTTACTAGGATTGAGAGCTGGTGATGAGAGGAGTAGGGGGTAGTTTCATTATTGTTTAGTTGCTTGCTCTGTGTGCTAAACAGTATTGCACAGTATATGTTCAGTGGATGTACTGCATGTCCTGCAAACTGCATTTCCAATACAGTAATTCCATGTTTGAATATCAAGTTCCCATAATTCCATGTCTGACCATCAGCAGCCAGTTGTACAAAGGAGATAAGTCATTATTTAAGTCCTGTTATTGACTTAGCTTTTCATTTCAGTCTTACATAATTTAAGTCAGTTGCACAAAAACTGTCTAATTTTGTTCTGGACTTAGAAGCAGGCTAACCTTTAAGCCTGCTGTCTAGTAGTCTTATCACACATAAGACTGATTTTGTTGCCATGGGCACACAACTGTAGATTATTCAAAATGGCATCTCGAATGTCAGTGACAGGAGATTTTCTGATACAGAGATCAATGAGAAGGGAAAAAGTATTCATGAGCCGGTGTAATCCGCTTGAGAACTACTCTAATATTGTTGTTTATGAGAGATTAAGATTCAGAAAATCTGATATCCTGGAAATTGTAGATTTGTTTGAGCAAGACATTGAACCACATACTAAGAGAAGCTACAGTATACCTGCACTGCTCCAGGTCTGCCTAGCTCTGTGGTGCTTTGCAACCGGATCATCCCATAACCTTGTTGGAGATTTCAGAGGAATACACAAATCATCTGCTAGCAGGATCGTAAATTGTGTTGCCTCTGCAATTTCTTGTAAGATGGATAATTTTATTACTTTTCCCTCAGATCATTGAAAACTGCGCCAGATGAAAGCTTAATTTTTTTAAATTGCAGGGTTCCCCAATGTAATAGGTGCCATAGATGGTACGCATGTCAGGATACAGGCACCACACATGCAGGAGAGCATTTATGTAAATAGAAAAGGATATCATTCTATCAATGTACAGATTATATGTGATGCTGATCTAATCATAAATAATATTGTGGCATGGTGGCCGGGGAGTACCCATGACTCAAGAATACTGAATAACAGTGCTATTGGCAGAGAATGCCAAGGCTTTTTTCTTGGCGACAGTGGATATCCATCAAAGCCATGGCTGTTGACGCTTTATCTAAATCCATGCACATGCTCTCAAGAGAGATATAATCAAGCTCATATAAAGACTGAAGTCCATAAAGCTCGCAATGAAGATTAGTTATATCCCGATTTTGTTAAGTATTAAGTACTTATCTAGTTTGTGCTTAAATTCCTCCCACTGTTACTTGCTACCACCTCAACTGGTAGACTGTTCCAAACCTTCTGCACTCTTACAGAGAACCAGTATTTTCATTTGTCAGACCGGTATCTCTCGCCGGTTATTTGTAAGGAGTGTGATCTTGTACAGTACCTCTGCTCCCTGAATTCTAGGTACAACTGAGCCCATAGGACCCCATCTGAAAGGTCTTTGAAGATCAAACACATGTCCCCCCTTTATTTACAGTACTTGAGGGAGTACATCCCCAGCACTGTAAACCTCTCTTCATATTCCCTATCTTTTATGTTACTAACTAGTTTTGTTGCCCTTCTCTGTACCCTTTCCAGTGCTCTAATTTCAGTTTTTCCTCCCAGAAACCAGAACTTGGCACAATACTCCATATGGGCCTTACCAGGGAGCCATACAGTGGAACTATCACTTCACTGTCTCTGCTCTTAATATGTCTTTTATTACAATTTAGTATGCAGATGGCTTTTTTTACTACTTGGTTGCAATATAACTTAAAGCTAAGGTCATTTGTTATTCTCACACTGAGGTCCCTTTCATCTGTAACCTCCCTCAAGGTAATGCCATTTAATCTATATTTGTGCTTCAGGTTCTTGTTCCCCAAGTGCATCACAGTATATTTATCAGTGTTAAATGTTAATTTGTAATTTGCTGCCCACTCCTCCATGTCACCCAATGCTGACTGTAGTATATTTGCCCCCTTAACGTTATTTACTGATAAGCCTGTCCTTGTATCATCGACAAATTTGTACTCCCATACTTTCACTTTGGCCCTCATGGAGGATATGTAGATATTAAATAAACAGGGCCCCAGCACTTAACCCTGGGGGACCCTGCTTGTAACCTCTGACCAATCAGAGTATGACCCCCCGATACACACCCTCTGTTTCCTGTTGGTCAGCCAGGAAGCTATCCATTTAGTGAAGTTACCCTGTATACTGTGGTCAGTTAAGGCATCAACAAGCTCCCCATGCGGGACCTTATCGAACAGCTTTGAAAAATCCAAAAATATAACATCCATAGAGTCCCCCTCATCCAGTGCTCTGCTGACTCTACCATAAAACTCCAAGAGATTTGTCTGGCAGGACCGTCCCTTTGTAAAGCAGTGCTGTGTGTTATCAATATCCTCATTTTGCTGCATAGAGAGTAAAATATAGTCTTTTAGGTCCCCTTCCAAGACTTTCCCCAAAATGGCTGTCAGGCTGACAGACCTATAATTCCCGACCTCCTGTTTTGAAGCCTTCTTATATATGGGCATCACATCTGCCTGTCACCAAACCTCCAAACCTCCCCTTGGTCCAGGGATTTCTGGAATATTGCTGTAAGTGGGCCTGCTTTTTCATATGCAAGCTCCCTGATGACTCTGGGGTGCAGTCTATCTGGCCCTTGTGCTTTGTTCTGATCCAGTTTAAGTAGTCTTTCCCTGATGTTCCAATAATCTAATACCAGGTGACTTTCACTTGGTATGGGTAGATGGTTCTTCATTCCCCAGGATCTGCCATTAAATACAGGTGTAAAAAATTCATTATAGCGTTTGGCCATTTGGCTGTTTTCAGTGACTATTGTACCATCCCTATTTTTAAGTGGTCCAATGGATTTTGTTTCTCTCCTTTTATTATTTATGTAAGAATGGAACGATTTGTAGTTGTTCTTCACTTTACTAGCCAGCCGTAGATCGTGACATTTTCTGGCGTGTACTATAGTTCTTTTTGCTACCTTAAGGGCTTTTCAATATAAGGCCCAACAGATCTGATGTCTGCTTTTCCTGGCCCTAGCATAGGCTTTGTTCTTTTCACTCATGCATTTTTTTACTTAAGCTGTCATCCATGCCAGCGAGGTCCCAGGTCTATTTTATTTCTTCCTGCTTGGCACATACTTCTTTACTAGGGTAGCAATTCTATTCTCAGATATAACCAACATCTGATTTAGTGTCTGGTGTCTAAAGTCATCATCCCATCCCCAGGTGGCCAAGTCTTTTCTCATACTGCTGAAATCTGATTTTTTGTAGTTATTTATAATGGTGTCCCCTCTAATATTGCACTTGTTGTCTGTTGTAAAAAAAAACATAATGCTATGGTCGCTGGATCGTAATGGTGCCAGTACTTTACACTCCTGTATAGTATTATTCATATTACAGAGAACTAAATCCAATATGTGTTCCCCTTTGGTGTTATCCTCCACATATTGTCCTAACCCAGCCAGGATAAAGGTCTTCATGTAACATAATTCAACAGCTCTACTAGTTCTCTGGTTTTCCAAGCCAATACCCGGCAGGTTAAAATCCCCTAAGAGTATACAGTTGTTGGCTGATGCTAGTGTATTTAGACTGTCCAGAAACATAGAAACAGAATTTGATGGTAGATAAGGACCACTTGGCCCACCTAGTCTGCCCATTTCCCTACCTAATGGATAAGCTGCAGATCCTAGTTAACCAACAGCTTGCTTCCTCCGACCCCACACTAGAATTGCCTTTTGTCTGTCCCATGCATTCTTGAATTCCCCCACTGTTTTTGACTCCACAACCTCCTCAGGAAGGCTGTTCCATGCATCCACAACCCTCTCAGTGAAAAAATACTTCCTCACATTACCTCTGAGCCGTCCCCTTTCTATCTTCAAATTGTGCCCCCTTGTTCTTGCACATCTCTTTCTGAAAGATGCTACCCTCTTGGACTTTGTTGATTCCCTTGAGGTACTTGAAAGTTTCTATCATGTCCCACCTCTCCCTCCTTTCCTCAAGGATATACATATTAAGCTCCTTTAGTCTGTCTTCGTATGTCTTCTGGTGCAGACGCTGCACCATTTTGGTTGCCCTCCTCTGGACAGCCTCCACCCTGTATATGTCATTGAGGAGATGGGGTCTCCAGAACTGCATGCAGTACTCCAGATGGGGTCTCACAACTGTCTGTACAGAGGGATAACAACTTCCTGTTTTCTATTGGTGATGCCTCTCCCTATGCATCCCAGTATCCCCCCCGCCCTCCTTACTGCCTTCTCACATTGCTTGCCCACCTTTAGGTCTTCTGATATAACTACCCCCAGGTCCCTTTCCAGTTTTGTTGTTGTCAGTACCTCACCCCCCATTGTGTACTCTTCCTCTGGGGTTTTGTTTCCCAGGTGCATTACTTTGTACTTCTTTGTGTTGAATCTAAGCTGTCGTACACTTGACCATTCCTCCAACCTTGCCAAGTCCCTTCTCATCCTTTACACCCCACCTTGTGTATCAACCCTGTTGCAGATCTTTGTGTCATTTGCAAAGAGACATACTTTTCCTTCCAGTCCCTCTGCAATGTCACTTATAAAGACATTAAAAAGGACCGGACCCAGTACTGAACCCCGTGGTACCCCACTAGTAACCCCCCTTTCTTCAATGTGGACTCCATTTACCATTACCCTCTGTGTCCTGTTGTCCAGCCAATGTTTTACCCAGGCTACAACCCTGGGACCCACTCCCAGGCTGGTTAATTTGTTTATTAATCTTTTGTGTGGAACTGTGTCAAATGCCTTGCTAAAGTCTAGGTAGGCTATGTCCACAGCCCCTCCCTGGTCTATTACTTTGATCACCCAGTCAAAGAAATTGATTAGATTCATCTGATATGACCTTCTCACTGTGAATCCATGCTGCCTTGGGTCCTGTGTCCCACTGGCCTCTAGTTACTCAACAGTTCTTTCCTTCAGAAGTGATTCCATCATTTTCCCTACCACTGAAGTCAAACTGCCAGGTCTGTAGTTTCCTGCCTCTGTCTTGCCCCCACTTTTGTGAAGGGGAATCACATCTGCCCTCCTCCAGTCTTCAGGTACCACACCATCCTCCCATGATTTGTTAAAAAAGATAGTCAATGATGTTACTAATTCTCCTCTTAGTTCTTTGAATTCTGGGGTGAATCCCATCAGGCTCCATTGTTTTGTCCACCTTCAGTTTTAGGAGTTCTTTCAGAACCCTTTCTTCTGTGAAAGGATTGATATCGACCCCCCTATCCAGAGTGCTTCTATTGACTGGATTAAGTACCTCCCCCACCTCTTCCTTTGTGAATACTGAGCAGAGGTATTCATTCAGTATCCCTGCTTTTTCACTGCCCCTCTCTGCCCACCCACCCTTCTCTTTATTCAACCTCAGTATCCCTCCCTTTGTCTTTCTTCACTCCCTAATATACCTATAAAATGTTTTATCCCCCTTCTTAACTGAGCTGGCTATCTTTTCCTTGGTTTGGGCCTTTGCTATTCTGACTGCCTTCCCTGCTTCCTTCTACTTTAACTGGTACAGTTCTCTGTCCTGCTCCTTCTGTGTTTCCTTATACTTCCTGAATGCTATCTTTTTCTCCCTAACCTTCTCTGTCACATCTTTTGAGAACCATAGTGTTTTTTTTTCTTTCATTTTGATTTATTTGTTTCACACAAAGGCTTGTTGCCTCTGTGATGACAATTTTGATGTTTCCCCATGGTTGCTCCATCCCTTCTTCTTGCCTGTTTGCTAGTGCTTTTCTGAGGCACTCTCCCATTTTGACAAAATCAGCCCTCCTGAAGTCCAGTACCTTCACTTTTGTATGGCTTGACTCTACAGCTGAGTTTATTGTGAGCTACACTGTTTGGTGGTCACTTGTTCCCAGATGGCTACCCACTTCTAGATCTGAGATCCTCTGTCCATCCCCATTTGAGAGTACCAGGTCTAAGATTGCTCCCTTCCGAGTGGGTTCCAACACTAGCTGTCTGAGGCATGCCCCCTGTAGGGCATCAAGAATGGTCCTGCTCTTGGATGTGGCTGCAGCAAAGGTGCTCCAGTTAACATCTGGCATATTCAGATCCCCCATCAGCAATATCTCCCCTTTCTCTGCCATCCTAAGAATGCCTTCTATCATTTCCTTGTCCATTTCCTCCCCTGAGACCGGGGTCTGTATACAACCCCTGTGTGGACTGTGGTGCCATTTCCAGTATCCAGAGTGACCCACAGTGCCTCCTCTCCTCCCTGTTTACCCTTTAGTTCCATTGTTTTGATCCCTGCCCTATGTAAATAGAGAGCTACTCGTCCTCCTCTTCTACCCTCCCCATCCCTCCTGTAGATTGTGTACCCTGGTAAGTTGACATCCCAGGCATGGTTCTCTGTGTACCATGTTTCTGTGACTGCCATGATATCCAGGCATCCCTTTTCCATCAACTCCACCAGTTCAGGGAGCTTGTTTCCTAGACTATGGGCATTGGTACTCATTACCCTCAATTTTTGATGGTCTTAACCCTTTTTGCCCCCATTCCTGTCCTTACTGCCTTAGTCTTTTTCTCCATTTACCCCTGCCCTTCTCCCTATTGACTTCTCTATCTTGGTGTTTACCTCACTAACTACCCTGATATTTTTTTGGGGGGACAAGGATTTCCCTTCTCCTTTTCAGTGCCTCCCCTCATGGCTAGTTTAAATGCTTGTCAATGAAGCATTTAAACCTATCACCAGGATCCTGGTTCCCCTCCTGGACAGATGCAGACCATCACGCTGGTATAGGCCTGCATCCCTCCAGGTGGACCCCCGGTCCTCAATGAAGTCAAAACACTGAGCTCTGCACCAGTTTTTCAACCACTGATTGAATCCCATGGTGCAGAGCACTGTAGCCTCACCCATACCATAGACAGGCAGCACCTCTGAGAAGGTTACCATGTGTGCTACTTGTCTAAGGCCCCTCCCCAACTCCACAAACTCCTCCTGCTCTGCTCTGATCCCCTTTCCCAGTCAGGTCATTTGTCCCCAGGTGGACAAATACATCCAGCTCCCTCACCCGTGCAGCTGCTCCTGCGATCCTTAGGAGTCACTCCTTGTCCCTCCAAGCCATGGTGCCAGGCAGGCACCTTACCTCCCTCTCCCCTCCCTCCCCAAGTTCTACACCCTAACAATGGAGTCCTCCACCAGGAGTTGTTTCCTTCCCCTGTGGGGTCCCATGCCACCCTCCTGTGGGTCTCCTTTGTGAAGGTTCCCAGTATCCTCCTTGGTCTCCACTGTGGGTGCCTCCATAGAGGAATCACACTCTGCCAGAATGGCATATGAATTGTGGAGAGGTAGAACTGGAGGGATGTGCCTCTGTTCCACCACCCTCACCCTCCCTGAGTCCACTGTGTTCCAACCGCTCCTCTTTCTTGGCAACCTCTGAGGCAGCGGCGGTGGCCCTGGTGGTCCCTGGGTGGGAAAGGAGGTCCCCTAAATCCTGGTCAACTCAGCCTGGAGATGAGCAACCTCCTTCCTCAGCCCAGAGAGGTGCCTGCAGATGGGACAATACCGCATCCTCCAGATCATCTCCTGGAAGACTGCTGCTCCACAGCCACTGCACCACTCCCATCATGCCTTATTTGTGGCCACATAACTGATGTTTTGTATACTTACTTTTTCCTCTTTCTCTCTTTATTTTATTTTTTTTATATAATTTTTTTCCTCCCTACTTTCCTACTGCCTCTGTGCCCTTAAAGCTCCTGATCTTTCTCTTCTGTGACAGTAAGTTCCTATATTCCTCAGTAGTCTCCTTCTTTCTTGCTCAGAGTCAGACCTCCAGCAGCTGGGGGGATGGAGAGCTGCTCTTTTTCTTCTAGGATGGTGAGTCTTTTGTGCCTCTGTGATCACTCTCTTCCTGCTCCCAAACAGGAAATTCCTGTTGTCAGTCAAATCCTGTGCCTATAAAAGTAGAACTGGCTAAGGGTGCGGGTGGAGGGGAAGGATGGAGGACAATATAGTCCCAGTAAAGTTTTAACAGCAGCTCCTTCCTCTTGCTGTTCTCTGCCACAAGCTATCTAGGTCAGTTTTTAAATGGAAACACCTGACTTTCTTCTCTCTAAGCCACTTCCCCATATTCATAGTTTTTTTCACCTAGCTAACTGCACAGATAACAATTCCTTCACCCAACTCAGTCAAACACACTCTTTTTTTGTTTGGTTTTACCCTAAATTGAAGTTCCCAGTAGAAGAGTTCTAGTTCTTTAGTCCAGTACAGCAGTAAAGTTCTAACAGCAGCTCCTTCCTCTTGCGGTTCTCTGCCACAAGCTATCTAGGTCAGTTTTTAAATGCAAACACCTAGCTTCCTTCTCAGACTAGGTGGGCCAAGCGGTCCTTATCTACCATCAAATTCTATGTTTCTATGTTTCTCTATAAGCCACTCCCCCAATTCACAGTTTCTTTTTCACCTAGCTAACTACACATATAACAATCCCTTCACCCAACTCAGGCAAACACACTCTTTTTTTGTTTGTTTTTTGGTTTTTACCCTAAATTGAAGTTCCCAGTAGAAGAGTTCTTGTTCTTTAGTCCATGAGAGTAGTAAAGTTCTAACAGCAGCTCCTTCCTCTTGCTGTTCTCTGCCACAAGCTATCTTGCAAAGACCTGGCACCATGTCCTCTGTGAGTGAGTATGAGGGGGGCCTATACACTACACCAATGTCAATTTTGGCTCCATGTAAGGAGGTGAGTTTGACCCAGATTAGCTCCAAGGCCTCCCAATGGGTTGTATCTATTTGTTCTGAAGCAATTACGTTAGATAGATAAAGAGTCACACCACCAACCCGGCATCCACCCTGTCCCTACAGTACAAGGTAAACCCTGGCATCTGCTTCTCCCATGAATCCTCGCTGTTCCACCATGTTTCTGTGCTGGCACAGATCTGGATATTATCCTCACATAGAGTGTACTTGACCTCATCAAACTTGTTTGTTAGGCTTCTAGCATTCAGCAGTAAGCATTTCCATTTGGAAGTGTTCCTGGGTGTTATAGGTGGCCTGGTAGTGAGCTGGCCGACAGCTTAGGGCTATTTCTCCTCCCCCATCCCCCCTTATATGATGTTTAAATACTTGTATAATTCCTGCCTAAGTTTGTGCGCCAGGATTCTTTTGCCCTTTTTATTGATATGCAGTCCATCTAATGCAAATAAGTCTGCATCCCAGAAGTTATCCCCATGCTGAATAAAGGTATGCCCCTCTCTATAGCACCACCTTCTTAGCCAGCCATTTAGTTGTAGTATGTTTCTATTTCTTGTTATGCTTGCTCTTGGGACTGTGAGATTTTCTGAGATTGGTATGTCACATCCTTTCAACTTTAATGCTTCCCCCACATGCTCAAAATGGTTCCAGGTGGTCAGGGCACCCGGTATTAGGGCACCAGCAATCAGAGCACCAACAGGAGGTTGCCAGCTGGCACAGTGCCGGACCACACAGCAGCAGGAGACCAGGAGCACCAACCATCACAGTGCAACTGGCCAGTGTCACACAATGTGATTCTATATGTAACATACAGTACAATACATACTGTATAATACATTACAACACAGTTACAAGGTTGCAATGCAATGGAAACATTTGTGACAGTGACAGGTAACTTGTTCAAAGAGGTGGTCTACAAACCTTGTTATAAAGGACAAATGCTTACTGGTTTATCTTAAGTGCAGAGGCAATGAGTTCCATGCCTTACATGCTATGCTTTTGAATCAACATTGTCCCTTGTCGGAGTTACAGAACATGGTATACGGTAGATCATTAACTGTGGAACTCAAGTCCCTCAGGCACCCTTGCTGTTTCAGTAGTTCATTTAGACATTCATTCATGCCACAGATCCCACTTTTAAAGAGAAACATGCACATTAAAAACTGTATCCTCCCCACCAGGGCAGCAAGAGTAGGTCATTGTAGACAGAGCTGTCATATAACCATGCTAGCAACTTGGGCAAAGCAACCAGTTCAGTAGTAAAGCATCCTTAATCTGGACAACTCTTTTTCAGCATAGCCAAGGAGCACCACTGTGATTAGTGCACCAGGGACAATGCCCCCACAGACTCTATGTGAATGGGACCGGGGCGCCATGCACAGGACCACATGGCATGGCCACCGTCCCACATGCCCAGTGCCACAGTAATTCTGCACTCAACACTGACAGCCGCTGACAGTGGAGCTGACCATACCATGTCCAGGAGACACACATGGATGATGGGTCATCATGCAAGGTGCTCGCCCCGAGGAAAGTGCAGCGGATCATGGTGATGGTGGGCAGGGGCAGCAGTATGGGCACCACCACATCATGTCATTCTAATTGCAGGCAATGCATTATACTCCAGAGCACTGGGCACCCTGTTACACAGGTGCTCTGATTGCGGGTGTGCGCTTGCTGTTTTCACCCTCTTGCTGGCACTCAGATTGTTGGCACCCTGATGCCAGCACCCTGACCACCAAGAACCACTCAAAATCCCACTGAATGTCCACTGGTATTCTTTTCCCTACATCATTTACCCCTACATGTAGTAAAGTAACAGTCCTCTCCGTATTTTCTAATAGCCCTGGGAGGAGTTTTCTTATATCTCCCATCCCAGCTCCCGCAAGAATGCTTAGTGTGGTGTATTCATTATGGTTTCTACACAAAGCTTGATCTGTGTACCACAAGATAGAATCACCCACCACCAAGATGTCTCGTAAGCCTGGATGTATAATGTTCTCCCTTTCTCCTTCTCACAGGTATCCCTGCCCTCTGTGCTGGTAGCTATGGCTATGGGTGTCTGCTGTTCCCTAACATCATTGTTTGATTGATCAATGGCATCCTCAGCTAGGGCTTGAAATCTATTATGTGTGCTTAAGCTCCCTGAGCTGCCAATATCCCTCCTACCCTTTTTAATAGTTTTTTGTACCGTGCACCATGCCTCCATTTCATGTATTCTCTTTGCCTGTACTGTCAGAGTTGACCACCCTTTCCTGTATAAATACCTCAGTCGTGCTTTGTTGCAATGGCATTGGATCCTGACTTGATTGTTCATCAATTGAGTCAATAAACTGTTCTAGAACATTAATGTATTTTTGCAGCTGGACCCTCTGCTGTAATACAGCAATTTCATCCCTTAACACCTCAATCAAAACACATTTGCCACAAACAAATTCCTCAAGTTGATCCCCAGTTGCAAACATGTTGCAAGATTTGCAACAATTCATTGAATCAATGTGCCCCCTTAGTTGTATGTTGGTCATGCTTGCATGGATCCCACGTTAGTTACCTTATAATAAGACCTTGGCCTGGATCCCTAGCTGTCCCCAACTGACACAGCTGATATGCGTTGAACGAACGTGTCTCTGCATGCATCCCTGTGCGCGCCACCGCTCAGCTCACTCTGCTTGCTGAGTGGCTGGTTTTAGCCACGTATGTGAACCAGAAGTAATGCCGGGGTCATGCAGCTCTAAACATTCCCCAAAAGCCAAAGTACTAGTTTGTTCCTTAAAAGGGTCAAATCGCACAAAACTCCTCATCCGGAGCCCCTGTGAGGTGGTAATCACAGTTTTACAATACAGTGCAGCAATATTTGACATGGAACTCACCTCCTAGACCTGTAGTTCTTACAACAAACTGCAGGTCTCGCTTTCTGCTTCCTGTAGTGGACATTGCAGGTGCTCCACTGCACAGTGTCCCTGTGCTAAAAACTGAAAGCTCTCACAAACACACTAAACATTTTAAAAGTTATGCTGAGCTGTATACTTCTGTAGAATCACTAACCAACTCCAAAGCTACAGCCCTGGGAGTGAACTTACTATGCCCCGCTTGCCGAGTGGCTGGTTTTAGCCATGTATGTGACCAGGAAGTAATACCAGGGTCATGGAGCTCTAAACTTTCCCCAAAAGCCAAAGTACTAGTTTGTTCCTTAAAAGGGTCAAACCGCATAAAAACTCTTTATCCGAAGCCCCTGTGAGGTGATAATCGCAGTTATTTGACATGGAATTCTCCCCCATACCTGTAGTTCTTAACAATTAACTACATGTCTCTCTTCCTGCTTCCTGTAGTATACGTTGCAGATGTGCCACTGCAAAGTGTCCCTGTGCTAAAAACTGAAAGCTCTCACAAACACACCAAACATTTTAAAAGTTATGCTGAGCTGTACACTGCTATAGAATCACTAACCAACTCCACAGCTACAGCCCTGGGAGTGAACTAGTCACAGGGTTCATTTATGGAAAACAGCAAGAGTCAAGGAATAAGGTGCAAAGCACCCTAAGGTGCTGTTTTTTTTTTTTGTCAGTTATATACTGATAATATCCCCTGAAAAAGGGACCTTCGGGCCCAGTGGGCCTACCCGGTCATCAAAATTCAATAAAATAAATAAATAAATAAATATTCAGATGCAGATCTTTGTCAGGATACTTTAAAAAAATAATACAGAGAATGGGTTGGGAACTTAGCTAGGAGACCACTCGCTATATCACTGCAGGTGGACCTTATGAACCAGTCTCACTATTCTCTCTAGAGAACAGGAACTGACTCCATTGCATGGTATGGTCACCCCTGCAAATACCCCTGGGGTTTCTCCAAGTTCCTCTGCAGTCTGAGTATCTGCACACTTGGGTCTCTGCAGCCTCTCACCAGTCTGAGTCCTCTCACATTGCTGGATTCTGGGTGAGTAGCCTCTAGTAAGAATGTAGCCCAAACTTGACCTTTGGAGTCCCAAGACCAATCCCAGGCCACAGTGATTCCTCCTTCCTCTCAGGCTTTACAGGACTTTCAACCAGAGCTACACCTTAAGCTTGCTTCACCTTCATTCCTTGGGTAACCAAGAACTCAGTAACTCATCACTGGCATGTCTCTCCACCTCATCTGGCTCCTCATCCTCTGACTCCACACTGCTTTTCCTTGAGGTTCCTCTCTGCTCCTTAGCACAGAGTAGATTGACTCTAGCTTATTTGAGCAGCCCTTATATACTGCTCAGGTGTTAGGTGATCTGTCCATCGTTTCACACAAAACAAGTAATTAGTGGAACACTAGGTTTACAATTCTCACAGCTGCATTCCTCTCTTGTTACACAATGCTAAACCCCTTTCATAAGCATAGAAATGTAACATTTGTTGGCAGAAAAGGAACACTTGGCCCACCCAGTATGCACAGATGGTCCCTGCCTAGTCTGACTCTACAGACCCTAACTAGTCTCCAGCAACCCTCCCTCCCTCCTCCCTGTCTACGTACTAATATTTCCCTATGTCTAGTCCATGCACGCTTGAATCCCCCTCTTGTCTTTGCCTTGCACTGGCAGTCTTCTCCAGGTGTTTACAATTTTTTTCAGTGAAGTAGTACTTCCTCACATCTCTCTTATCTCCCCCCCCAGCTTTGCTGCATACCCTCTGTTCCTCCTACCCTTTCACAATTGAAAGAGATTCCACTGCTGAACCCTGTTTACCTCTTTGAGGTACTTGTAGGTCTTTTTCATGTCCTCTCTCTCCTCTCCTCCAGGATGTACATGTTGTGATTCCTCAGTCTTTTCTTGCAGGGCTTTTGGTGCAACCCTTGCACCTTTTTGGCTGCCATCCTCTAGACTGCCTCCGCCCCTGTCTACATCCTTTCTGAGGTGTGACCTCCAGAACTTGATACAAGACTCCGAGTGGGGTCTCATCAGTGAGTGACATGGTGGAAACACCACCTCCCTCTTCGTGCTGGTGATAAATTTCCCTATGCATCCCAGTGACCCTACCCACTGCTTTGTCACACTGCCTTGCCACCTTGAGGTCATCAGATAAGATAACCCCAAAGTCCCTTTCTTTCTTAGTGGCTGTCAGAATATCTCCCCTTCTTAGTGACTGTCAGAATATCTCCCCATCCTATATTCAGCTCCTAGGTTCCTATGTCCTAAGTGCATGATTTTGTACTTTTTGGTATTGAACCCCAAATGATACACTCTTGACCACTCCTCCAGTTTGAAAGATCCCTATGCATTTTCTCCACCCCTCCAGAGTGTTCACCCTATTAAATATTTTGGTATCATCTGCCCAAAGGTATACCTTCCCTTCCAGTTCTTCTGCTATGTCGCTTATGAAGACATTGAAGAGGACTGGCTGCAGTACTGAGCCCTGCTGGTCACTCTCCCATCACTAAAGTGAGTGTCATTGACCATCACCCTCTGTCTCCTATACATTAACCAGTTTCTAACTCAATTCACTAATTTTGATCCCAACCCTAGTTTACTCATTTTTTTTTATCAGTCTCCTATGTGGCACAGTGCTGAAGACCTTGCTAAAGTCCAGATAGGCCATATCCACTGCCCTCCCATGATCTATTCCCCAGGTCACCCAGCTGAAGAAATCAGTCAGATTCATTTAACATGAGCCCCAATCACCAACACCACCATCACCACATGCATCCATGCTGCATCTGGTCGTCTAGCCCACTGGATTCAAGATACTCTAGCAATCTTTCCTTTAACAGGATTTTCATTAATTTCCTTACCACTGAGATGAGACTGTCTGGACCAGAGTTGCTAGCCTCCTCACTGCTGTCACTCTTAAGTAGACCAAGTCTGCTCTCCTCCAGTCCTCCGGAATCACAATTGTTTCCAGACAGCTGTTGAATAAGACCCTCACTGGGGCAGTTAGTACCTCCCTGAGTTTCTTAAGTACCCTTAGATGTATCCTGTGTGGTCCCATAACCTTGTCCACCTTCAGAACTGCCAGACCATTTAGGACCCTTTCTTCTGAAAATAGACTATTGTTCACTTCCTCCCTCTTTGTTCCTGCTGGTGGTCTGTTCCCCCTCCACTGCGAAAACTGAGCAGAAGTATCTGTTCAGGATGTCTGTTTTTTCTTGATCCTCTTCTGCACATTCTCTCCCCAGCCACCCCCATATCCTTAGTACCCCTCCCCTTGCCTTCATTTTCTCACTTATGTGCCTGAATAAAGTCTTATCCACTTAAGCTCCTTCCTTAGCTATCCTTTTCCCTCTGTGTGCCTTTGCTCCCCTCACTGCCTTTTCTACTTCCCTCTCTTTTACTTGGTACACCACCCTGTCTTCCTCCCTCTGTGTTTCCTTATACTTCCTGAATCTCACCTTTTTTTCCTTCACCACCTTGGCCACTTCCTTAGAGAATCATACATAACTGTTTCTTTTTCTGCCTGCTTTTACTACTTCTTTTATGCAGAGGCAGGTTGCCTTAATTATTCCCTCCCTTATTTTTCCCACTGTACCCTTGCCCCCTCTGGCAACCCCCCCACAACACAGTTTCTGAAACATTCCCTCATTTCTTTAAAATCTGCCCTCCTAAGTCCAGGACATTTGCCCTCATGTGGTTTGCCTCTGTTCCTGTCTTAATATTAAACCACATTGTACTGTGATCACTGGTACCTAGGGGCTGCCCACTGCACATGTGCAATGCCATCCCTGTTTGTAAGAATCAGGTCCAGCAGTGCCCTGTTCTTAGTAGGTTAATTGACTAGCTGCCTGAGAAAAACCCTTTGTAGGGAGTCAAGGATGACCCTGCTGCTTGCCAAAGCTGCAGTTGGAAGACTCCAATCCACATCTGCCAGACTGAAGTAAAAAAAAAAAAAAACATGAATCACCCCGGGCTAGGCTGTGCATAAGGTAAAAAATGACAGCCAAACCAAGAAAACCCTGCACTAGCTTCCCAATATCACATGCATGCAAATAACATAAATTAATAGTATGCCATCTACAAAAATCTTAATTATACAGTAAAAGCTTACATTTGCTTACAAGATGCAAAAAGCTTTGTAGGCAAACAGACTCACGGCAAATTTAGAACATCACCCAATGGCGTTTCACACTTTAACAGGTACTTTTTCAAGGGCTAGGTGTACATAAAAAAAAGACTCTCTTTTATAGTCTCTAAAAAGTGATGTCATCAAATCACGTTCATCTCACACAGGTGTTATTAGTTACCATCTGCACATTTCTAATAACAGAAAATGTACATCATTTAAATAAAATACATTCTAAAAAGTGCTCATCTAAAAGGCAAATATTCAAAACAACATACATGAGCATACTATACAAAAGAACTGCTGTTCTGCAACAAAGTATGCTAGAAGTATAATTGATCTTTATTTCGTCACAGCCCCTTTTTGCAGACATTATGTTTTCTTAATGGGGAAGGGGAACAGACCTGATGGAGCTACAGTCCTTTCCAACCTTAAATTACTGTGTTACAATGTGCATTCTATATGTGAGAAACAAAATGCAGAATATAAATCCCTTGACAAAGTGCTAGGTGTAAGCATGAAACATTGGGCATAGTGGAAGCAAATCTACTACAAGTTCATTTGTGGTTGGATAATTAATTATTATTTATTTTTTTACAATTCTATTTTATCATCTGAGCTTCTGGGGCATCACTCGGGTAAACCCACCTGACTACAGCACCTAACTACCCACCTGAAACCCCCTGGCTGAATACCCCACCTCCAACTTGCTGACCACAGCTGGCCCCCCAGATCTATACCCCCTGAGGCGGAGCCACCCACCCACTTACCAGGTATCCTCATCTGAAATCTAGACAGCCAGGCCAGGAACAGGGTGAGGCAGAAGGGAGATCAGCCAGGAAAGTCTGGTGTTAGGGATGTAGGCCAAAGTCACTCGGGCCACCATCGCCTCCTCCAAGAGCCAGGGTTTTTTCAGCTTTCATTCCCTCCCCCTTGGCTCGGACATGCAGTGCATCCAGCATGGGTGCGCACACTCCTGTATGCAACTACAGGATCGCCACCACAGCCAGTCCCCTTGGCTACTGGATTGCGAGCTGCTGTGTCCCCCAGCCACTGCTAGGAGCCACTAGAGCATGGGATCGGGATCCCCTCTCTCTCTCCCTCCCAGCACAGGAGAGCAGTCCTCTGGATGCTCAATCCTGTCCTTCCCAGCCGACCCCCAATGACCTGAGCTCACTCCCGAAACCAGGTCGCCGGTGTAGCGCGAGGTGTGGCATCCAGCTCGTCAACACTCAGCGCCACTGGACCAGCAGATAATTAATTAATTTATTTATTTATTTGAAGTTTGATAACCAGGTGAGCCCAATGAGACCATGCAGCCCTTTTTCAGGGGTGACCCGGAGAGACAATACAATACATACAACCAACACAAAGAGCAGGAATACAAAGAAAGAAAAGCTAATAATTACATACAGTGAACAGTCTATGAGGACAGCTAGACTTTGATGTATATACTCTAAAGTCAGGGGAAGGCAGGGTATCACAAATATCAACATTGAGTATTAATAATACATGAAGTATAGAATAATATACAGAGAATATATACAAATTGTCAGATAAAATATACATATTTGCAGAAGATCAATTTAGTGGATACCAGTAAGACTTCTTCTGTCTAAGGATGTCCATAATAGTACAGAAGAGAAGCAAGCTTTGAAAATTGTAAGTTGAAAAATTGAACAATTGCTCCTGTGTTAACTTAAGTTGAGAGTAGTTAGGATAATTAAGTTTTGTACAGACCACACTGAATTTCGCTTGCTATTCAAGCCTCCTTGCATCAAAGATTTTAGCAGAGTAACATAGTAGTTTAAGGTCAGAAGAGACTCTTTCTTGGTCAAGCATGAGTGCCCTTCCCCCTCCTCACTTCATAAGCAGGGATTAAAAAGGTATTATGTCAAACATGTGCTAATTCATAGGGACTCTACCTATTCTACTATGCAGGGTGCTTGTTCATTCCATTGTTAGGTATCCCATGCACATGGCAACCGCGATTGAGTGCTTTCAAAAAGAGTGACTCAATCACGGTGCCTGTGCACAGGGCTACCTGGCAGGGGGGTGACCGGATAGGTGGGTAGGTGAATATTGTGATGGGATGTCGTAATGTATACATGTGTGCGGGGGGGGGTAACCACGCTGTGCAACAGGTGGAAGCAGAGGGAGGGTTTGTAGGGTGTAGTGTGGTGGTGGGCTGCTGAGCTGGCCGTGTGATGTGTTGGGTTGGTGGCAGGCTGGAGTTGGGAGGGTGCTGGGTTCAGTTGTGTGCACGATCGTGTTTTTTGTGCCGGCTCTTTTTTTTGCTTTTTTAAAGTTTTGCCCCCACTGACATGCACCCCCCTGGAGAATCCTTTAGTAGGGAGGTGCGGGGGGCTAATATAGTGATGAAATGTCGCTATGTATACATGCAAATGAGGGGGAGGGACCATGCCATGTGATGGGCAGAAGGGGAGGGAGGGTTTGTGGGATGTAGTGCAGTGGTGGGCTTCTGAGTTGGGCATGTGGCTTGGTGGGTTGGTGGCAGGCTGGGGTTGGGAGGGTGCCGGGTTCAGTTCTGGGCGTGATTGTGTTTTTGCGTCAGGTCATTTTTTTTTTTTAAGTTTTGCCCCCCCCGACATGCAACCCCCTGGAGTTGAGAATCCTTTAGTAGGGGGTGTGGGGGCGATGCTCTCTTGGGGGGTGCAGGGGGCACAGTCTCCCACATAAAAACAGAACACCATAGAACTCGGGTGCCCTCTTGTAGTTCTCCGTGAGTGTACATCGCTGAAATTCATTTTCACTGATGTACACTCACCCAAATGACGTTCACTGTTCTACGATTGCCATTATCACATGGAACTCTGTGTTAAGCAGACATTCATCCAAGATTACCTTGAGCCTGTACTGTCTTTATGTCCACTGTGTCCACTAGTATGGTAGGGAGAAGGTTCCCTGGTTGCGGTCATACCATTAAAATTCAAAGTACCAATGGTATTGAGAAGTATCAAGTTGTCCCAGTCACAAGCAGGATCCCATAGAAAATTAAATACAGGACTCTGCTTCTGACTGGGACATCTTGGCACCTCTGAAGTTGTCCCAATCACAAGCAGGATCCTAATGGAAATGAAATATGACATCTCATCTAGGATATCCTATGCAAAAAAAGTGTTTGTACATCACTTAGGGAAACAGTATTTGAAAAGTACTATGTAAATGTAAATTCTATACTAATGTAAAACCCAGTGCAAAGTAACATGGGTATGCAAATCTTTTTTTCTTTTCTATCAACATTGCATTGGATTTTGAAGTTTACAAACAATCCAACATGCAGAAGCTACTGTTGCATCACAGTTTAAGATAGCCAGGGCTAAGGTTAGTCCCATCTGTTGAACAGACTAAAGACAACAATTCAACATCCATGATAAAGTGAAGTAAGCAGTGAAAATACCTCACTTTACAATTAGAATACTGCTGACCAGGTAACAATGGGTATGCAAATCCTATGTGTGTGTGAGTGAGATGGGGTAGGCTGAATTGGTTGTACAAACATGAAGGCAAATAATTTCCAATGTGTTTGTTTTATATACATATATATTTTTATTGAATTTTTAGAACAGTAACAAAGAATTAATACACATAATCAAATGATAAAAAAATAAGAAAAAAAGTAAAATTAATAATAATATGACAAGTATATCTTACCATAAATAATAAGAATTACATCAGCTCATTCAGATTTTAACAATCTCTGTCTTGCTTCAAGAATAACTCTTCTGTTTCATATGTTTTCATATCAATCCTAAAAATTAATTGGAATGACAGAGACACATAAAGATTAGTCTTTGATCGCTAATAAAACAGCTGAAATCAAAATATGTAATAAAAGTACTTCTCAGTTAGATTCCTCATTACAGGTGTTTTACTTACACATCTCATAAGGGGGTGTGAACAAATTGCAATGTTGGAAATTTGGAGTGAAAATCTTAAAAATGGATGAAATTATGAGCGTACGTAGAAACTGTGCAACGGACACTTGTAACACAGTCATTTTTGGGAGTTTTTTCACCAAATTTGCAACAAGAGCATTTTGAGACCCCACCTCATCAACAGTGGCACTGTCATTTTGTTAATTGGTCCCAAAACGTGATTCCATGCAGCAACAGTGAAATCACCTTTCGCGACCGAGAAACAAAATGACAGTGACTGTTTTCATGAGGTGGGGTCCCAAGAACCCCATGTTTAAAATTTGGGACCAAAACTCCAAAACATGGCTGAGATATCAACCTAAGTTGAACCCTCCCCCCCCCCATTGATTGCCATTATAGGGCTTACTGTGATTTTCTTCAGTTTGCGGTCAGCTTTTGAAGAGTGCAGACGTGTTCCCGGTCCAAAGAAGATCACTGCTTCCAACCTCCAGAGGTAAGTATGGGTGAGGGGGGTTCAGGGAGGTGGGGTGCACAAGGGAGGGTGCAGGTTGGGGGAGGGAGGCTGGTGGGAGTGACGAGTGACCATTTTCATTTTTTTCAAGTTTAAAAAAAAACTTTTCCCACTGTATCCAAAATGCCAGTGGGTCTATAACAGTGGGGATCCTTTTTGTCTCCTTTCTTATAAATTGGGGCAATAATATTTAGTCTCCAGCTTTTAGGGATGTCCCTTGATTTCCATATATAATTAAATAAATTAAGCAAAAAAGGGGTCCAACATTTTCTAGTTTCAATTATTACATCTAAAGGAACTCCATCTGATCCTGGAGCTTTCCTTTTATTAAAAGAGTCTAAAGCTTCTCTTATTTCTAATGATGTAATCGCCTCATCAGGGCTATATTGTCTTCCCAAATGATTATGTGTTATCATTCCTGATAAATAGTCTGGGTCTTCCCTATAAAACAATTGTTTATAATGTTTTACCCACATATCAGGTTCAATATGCGTGTTAATTGTGTTATGATAACCCATTCCAGTAGTGACAATCTTCCAAAATAATTTATCTTTTGTAATAATTGAGTTATGCAATTTGAGCCAAAGTTGTTTAGCATATTTATTTTTATTCTTGGCTAATATTTCCCTGTATTCTTTCCTAGCTTTATTCATTATTTTGTTATTATCTTTATTTATGCAATGTTTTAAGATTCTGATTTTTTTGTTTAATGTTTTCCTTGCATCATGACAGTCCTTATTGTACCATGGATAACCCTTAGGTTCTTTAAATGTAACCTCTTTCATTATTTCATAAGCAATCATATTTATAATTGCATTTCTAATTATGTATTATATCATGGTTCATAGGACTGCTGGCCACATTAGATTAGTTAGAGATTAGATAGAGATTAGTTTAGATAATATACCCCTGGTTTCTAGTAAATTGACCAATATATCACTATTAATTATTTCCCATCCTATCCCATTTTTATTTGGCTTTAACTTTGTTACCTTAATATCATTATCAGGGATAAAATCACCATGGCTTACCACTAACTCTAAAGCCTTGCGTTGACTTTCCAGTCTAAATATTAATTTAAGAGAGCTGATTCTGCTGAATAAGTTTGGGTTTATCCAAATGTAATCAATTGTGGAAGTACCATTGCCAACTATATATGAGAATTCTCCTTCAAGATCCATAAAAGTCCGGCCATTCAAAAGTACCATATTATTCCTAGACATTACTTTATGTAAATCAACTCCCCTTTTGTTAATATAATGATCTTTTGCAGTCCTTTTTATTTCCAAGGAAGGAGACTGAATAGCTGATAGGTCTTCTATGATTTTCTCTGAACATCCTTGCAAATGTCCCATTCTAGCATTGAAGTCTCCCGCTATTACTAGGTTAGCAGTCAGATAATCAGATGTTAGAGTTTCTATCAGATCTTCTAACAGATTTAGATAATTGGGGTCCCCATAATGACTTCCTGTAGAGTGAACGTAGATATTTATCACAAACCATATTTGTTTATTGAGTTTCCCTGTTAATTTCACTGTTAAAATACTATCACTAGTCAAAAGAATTTCTTCAGTTGTGATGTTGTTGTTCAGCTTTATTAAAGTAGCTAACTCTCCTATCCCTCTTCCAAAGTTTTTATTTTTTATTGCTTTCTTGCAATATACTGCATATCCGCTCAGATGAAGATCACACAGTGCCCGTGTTTCTTGAATACAAATTATATGAAAACAATTCAAGTATTCACTGGTTTCTGGATTGCCAATTTTAATACTCAGACCAGAAGAATTCCAAGATAAAATTTTAAAGATTTTATCCTGTGATATTTTATCATTACAGGCTTCTTTAATGTGATCTTCCCTTTTCATCACCTTTTTACAGTTACAAATACACTTTCTCCCCATGGCACTGTCATGTTTGATTTGTCATTGTTCCAGATTAATTAAGATCTCAAACTTGTTTGAAGTCTCTACCAGAAATTCCCATTTTTTTGAATTGGTCAAAATAGAGGCATAATCAGTCTGTACAAAAGCCTCCTCATTATTGACATATAAATGAATACCAACTTGGTCCAAGATGTTTTGTTTCAATATCAGATCCTTAATTATATTTACTTGATTTACAACCATCATGATTTGGCCATCCTTCTCCATCCTTGTAGTTTTCCCAATATTGTAATTACTTATGCTCATATTTAAGCATATATTCAGGAAATCTATAAGCTTGCCTCTTAGATTATTTTTAGATTCATTTGAAAACTGTTTTATCCCAAATACCGGGACTGTACCTTTCCTCTTATTAAAGGTTTGATGATCTTGGTTCTTATAGAATTCTTGGAAGAGATCCTTTGAAGTAGTTACCTCTCCTACTATTATACCGAAAACACCTAATTTTTTTGGCCCCAAAGTGATTGTTTTCAAGATATGAAATTGTTCAATTACTACCAGGACCAACTCAGATTCCTTTAATGGTCTGATAATGCTGATTAAATCTTTTAAAGCAATACAACCATTCAGTACGGTAGACAATATTACAGACAATGAATTCATGAGACTTTCCTGTGTTTCATATGGCATTAAAGTAACCCCATAAAGAGGCAAGACGAAGTCTGAGCCTAGTGTTTTTCCAAGGAATAGATCAAAATTAGCATTCTGATTGCAGTATTTTTCTCTGTTTTTTGGGCACTCCTGATTGACTGTGCCTCCTTCCTTCCTTCCATAGCTCAACATTAGTTGGGGCTCTTCTCCCACCTTCTATGTCCTTATCATTGTTCATTTCCTGACTTTTAGTGCTGACCCTATCATGGCTACCATGGGATTTTGAGATCCAAATTTAATGGTAACCTGACGTTCCACCTTTCCCCCCCTTTTTTCCTACTGTCTTCGCACTATTAGATTTTCTTTCTTTATTTTTATTTTTAGGTTTGGAGGTGCTGTCTGCTTTACTCAAATCTGCTGATACTTCATTAAGTAATCTGCCCCCCCCCCTTTGATGCATCCTTTTTTGTTACTATGGAATAAGGGGTGTCTATATTTACTTCTTTTTTCTTGTATTTTAGTTTTTTTCCCTTTGGATAGGACTTCCTTATATTTTCGTCCTTACTATCGAGTACTTCCTGCAGTATTCCTTTTTGCCATAGGGCTGCATGATTTTGTGCTAGTTCCATGAAGACACTAGTATCTCTTACTTCTACTGCAGGTAGCATAATGCATTCATTTACTGAATTTAAACTGCTATGATCATTAAATGAATTACTTAGGAGATCCAGTTTCTCTGTCCTGTCTTCCCTTTTTCTATCTACTGCCCCCAATCTCATTCTGTTTTCTAAACATACCCCTTTGATAAATGATATGTCTTGTTTGATCTCTGTTAATTGTTTAAATATCAATATGTTGGCTCTAACTGGGTCGTGTAAAACTATTAATAATTCCCTCGAAATACATTCTAAATCCTTTAGGGCAGAGTTTTCCACTTCCTCTGGGCTCGTTGTCCAGGAGTTCATACTATAGCTCCCAGGCAAGTGGTCCTGATGGTTATTCTCCATTTTCTCTATTTTCTCTCTTTCTCTTTCATTTCCCCTGCTATTTAAGCTTGTGTTAGCCCTATGAATATGACCATACTCATTGCTTTTATCATGGCTCTGGTTTCCTTTATACTGATCACCATTATCTTGTGAAATTTGGCATATCTTTGTAATCAATCTATTTGATCTGATACCCCCCCTCGCTGCCCTTCTCCATATATATAGATTCTGTCATACTCTGTACCTCCATATCTATAACTAATAGGTTATGAAAGACTTTAGTAAAATCTATCTTGGTATCTTTTCTAACCCCTTTGTCTAGTCCCTTGTGTATGGAGAGGTCAAAGGAGTTTTCTTTGAGCCTTTGGGTATCAGTCTGGGCAGGGCTGTGTCAGGCATTCTTTTTGACTTCCATAACTTCCTTCAAATTATATTTCTCTGTCGTGAAGCTGCTTGGTACTGCCCTGGAGTTGATAAGGGAAAAAATTTCCTTATGTCCCCATTTTCAAAGACCGAATTCGGAATGGAAATCAGCTGGACAAGGGTTTTATTCGTTAATCCTTTACTATTCCTTTTCTTACCCCTTCCCCTTTTGTTACATCTTTTTAAGTTCATACCAAGTGGTTTCACAGTCACTTTATTTTGAGGACGTGATCTTTTACTCTGAACGCCCCCCCCCCCATTGTGATCGTAGCTGCTACAACTCTTATTGCTACTACCAGTTACAGACCCCCGAATTTTGCTTCTTGTTGTAGCAGGCATGATTTCTAAGTGCAAATGCTGTGATAAAATAATAATGCAAGCAAAAAGAGTGTTAAAGTGCTACTCTCAATAAAATGATGCTGTCACAAATAAAAAGACAATTAGTAGTTAAACTTTCAATTCCTAAAGGATAAGAAATATGCCTACTTGTGTCTCCAAAATATGTTCTAATCACATATTTCAAGGTTTCAAGTTTCAGGCTTCAATATATACTAGACCGCACAGACAGCAAGGACCACGACTGCTTTTGACCTTTTTCGGTGGTACTATTAATTACCCTGAAACTACCTGAATATACTGAGTTGTACTTTTTCAGATATTCAGGAAACAAATGTAAACTGTTAGATATTATTATATCAAAGCTAACTAAGCCTGACCATATAGATGAGCAATGTGATGATTGCAGCGAAACATGAGGTGCTGAAAAAGCAACCAGTGTAAGTGTCTTGAATAATAAGATGACCAAGCGTGAATGGTCAAAAAAAAAGGGAAGAAAAGGAATTGACAAAGAAAACACAAAGCAACTTCTCCACCTCTGTTCTTCAGCATGTATCAGCTTGTCTTACACCTTAGTTTGTTTTTTTTTTTTAGTCCCAGGTACATGTGTATTATATTTCAAGAAACATACACCTTAAAAGCGAAAAGCAGATAAAGCTCATAAAAGTACATAAAATAGTGAGATGGTGATGTAATGATATGAAAAAATAAATAGCGTAAGTAAGTAAATAATATACTCAGTTTTTGGACAAAGCTCTGGAGTGATTAACAAGCTTCAAGCTTCAATCTGATTTCCCGCGGCCACCTGATTCACGGGCCCACTTCCCCGCAACATGGCACCGAGCAAGGCTTAAAACATGTAAGTGTGTGCAGAGCTAAAATCAATCTAAATTATAAAACAATTTAAAGTAACAAATCAATGACTGAGTCAAAAATATCCAAAAATGCTGTAAACTATAAATTGATTAAGCAGAAGAGCGAAGTACTGTGACCTCTTTGAAATCTTTTTTTAATTTTTTCTTCTTTCGTATAACTCTTGATCAATGGGTAGTTGTACTTAAACCAGTTAAGTGAAAAAAACAAGTAGCAGCCATCACCAAGTAGAGAACCAAGTTTCAGGATTCCCAAAGGAGTGCTTCTATGGTTGTCAAAACTCAGAGAAAGTCCCCTGCAGACATCCAATTCCAGTTCCAAAGCACCTCCTCTTGTGTCTTGTGTCTCCACGACTCTCTCCCAACCCTCCGCAGGGTGTCTTGTTTACCAAAGCGGCGAGGGCTCCCTGCCCACCACTGGGATTCCACTCCAGCTCTGCTTCTGGTAAATCAAGCAAAAGAAAAAGGGTAGAACACGGGAACCCGATGGCACAAGAAAAACTGGAAAGGCAGAGAGTTTAAAACCTAGACAGGCAATGGTGGCATACCTTTTTAAAATAAATTAAAGCTTTTTCTCTGCTCCTGCTTGTGTGGTTCCTCCTCAATCACTTAGCGTTCAGCCATCTTGGAACCTCTACCTCTGACAGCGCCCCTAGTGTGTAGCCAAGAAGACATGTAATGGTATTTGAAGGGTTTTTTGTTATCATGCTTGGGGAAAATGTGTAATGTTTTTCTTTTAGAAAAGAGCCTTGGTTCAGTTAGAATCTATACTGATGAGCTTCACGAACACTGATTTTTTTCACATTTTATAAAATGGTGTCTGGTCAATTCTGACTCCTCATTGGTCAGAACACTGTAACACAGTAATGTACTAACCAAGCATATCCTCCTGCTCAGAAGACATGACAGAGATTCATTACCTGAGATCAGAACCAGTAAGGATCAAAAGATCAATGGGCCCAGTGCACAAAGGCACGAGGGATACACATGATGCCGATGTAAGTAGGGGCACGCAGCAACACATCGTGTAGACCCATGCAAATATGTGTGATTCACAAACATGCACGTAAGGTGTGGGGAAGGCAGGGGCAGAGCAAATGAAGCATGCAGGTATGCACAGGGGTGTACCGCAGGCCATGCACAAACCATACCCCGCCCCTTGACCCTGCCATATGTGGAGGTGCACAGCGGCGATGCATGCAGAGGATGTAGAGGTGTGCTTCAGGAATGGAGATGGTGCATGCATGAGTGGAGCTAGCAGGCAGAAGACAACTGTCAGCCTGTCCACCGGCAGCTACAGTGGCTGACTCTGTAACTGGCCAACATGGACAGAGGAGGGAATGACGCCCAAGGTTGGCTAACTTCAGCGGTGCCCAGGTAGCCGTACTCATGCCTGACATTCAGCAACACTATGACATCCTGTATGAAACCAGGTCCCTGTCCAGCCCAGTGGAGATGAAGACCAGGATCTAGTGTGGCTTACAGGAAGCAGTGAACACCACGGGACTGGAGGCACACATGCTTGCCACCATCAAGCACAAGTGGCAGTACCTCCAGTCCCAGGTGAAGAAGAAGCTAAGCTGTACATGCCAGTCACAGATCACCACAGGTGGAGGCCCCCCCATAACCGCCACTCACACCAATAGAAAAAATGGTGGGTGACACCATCAATGACATCATGAGGGACAATGAGCATGAAAGGATTGACAGCATGCGAGGTGAGTACGCCCGACACAGCACACCAGCCATCCATATCACAGCCAACACATGGAGCAGGCTAACAGTTTTCCTTACCTCCACAGTGCACAATGATGGTGAAGACAGCCCAGGAGAGGAACCATCTGGCCACAGCACAGGGACAACACAGATGGGCACCATGGATGGTAGGTGACTGCATGGCATGAATACACACTGCAGCACACACAAATATCCTATGAACAGTAATGACAACCATCCTCCCCACCAGGTGCTACACAGCCAGAGTCCATACCACCTGGTCCAGAGGTGACACTGCCTGCAACAGGCATGGACATCATGTTAGGCAATGATACACCTCATGGCACCAACACCAGAACACAGTCTGTCATCCCCCAGACCACTGACAACAGCCCAAACACAGTAATGGACAGCAGGTTATGGAAGACATGGTGGTAGTTGAGGAGCAGAGCACCCAGGCAACATTGGATGGGGAAGGCAGCAGCCCTGCCATACATGCCACAGCTGTCACACCAGTGGTGGTCATGGACACACAGGGCACATGACAACAGGCCAACAAGGCATCACCCAGTGCATCCACCGGAACAACCACCAGTGAGAAAGCCACACCAGACAATGGCCAGCAGCTCCCTCACAACATACTACTCAGACCTCCGTAGGCTTGAGCAGGAGAGACTCCTGGTCACCAGGAAGTATAGCCAGGCCCTTGAGTGGATGATGGAGGTCATGTCTGGTGCAGCCAGGGTACAGGAGGAGATGTCGGGAGGAATAGCCGCACGTGCCCGTGCACAAGAATGCATAGGGGTGACACTGGAAGCCAGCGTCTGTGCCCAGGAGAGGGTTGCCGATGCCCTCACTGCCTTCATCACACACATGGGCATGTACAGTGCCCATGTGCAGCCTGCAGCTGCCCCTGCTGCTGGTGTACCACGCTGGCACACAGCAGCAGCCACCACTCATGGGCATAGGGGACCACAGCAGGACACACGTAATGATGTTCAACCCTACAGTGCAACAGAACTGACCCTTGGGACCAAGTCCCCACTTCCCACAGCCACAGGCCAGTGCTGCACCACCAGGATGGCCATGGGGCATGGGCACAGACGAGCATGCTTGTGGGGAATGTTGGGCATGAATGGCCATGGACACAGCATGCAATTTCACATACCACATGGCCTGGGCAACAGTGCCTGTGCACCATGTAGCACAGACACAGCACCACACACAGAGCACCTCACACAGTGAACCACACACCAGGCCCTGCAGACATTGCCGTGGACACAGTGGTGGGAGCCCCGGCTCCTGAGACACATGCCACATGCCATCACATGCACATTTGGGAAAGGCTGCCAACCCCACTGATGCATACACTGCCGATACAAATGACCACTTGGTAGGCACAGGCTATAATGGCAGAACACTGTCCATGCAGTAGTGACACATGGCAGCACAGCAGTGTCCGCTGCTGTACTGAGCCAACATGTCACAAGTCGGCGTACGGGCAGTGATGTGACAACTGCTGGGTGCCTGTGTGCCATGTACAGGACCACGACAGCAACACAAGTCAGACTGCCACCGCACACACATGGCTAGCAACTGTGGTCAGTTGGGAGACACACAGGGGCACTCACCAGGGAATGGCCATCATTGCACCCATGGCACAGCACTCTAGTGGCCAAACATGCTATGTGCAACATGATGCCAAACCACATGCATAGCCACACAGTACAGCATGGGCATGTCACGTTGCCATCTCGGTCCGCCTGCATCCCCTGGGTGTACCATGTCCAACCAGTCCTGCTGCTCATCATGTGGTGGTGGGGGGATGCCTGTTGTGGGATGTCCGGGGGACAGACAGCCTGCGATGCTCACAGATGTTGTGCATCACGGGACATGTGGTGAAGACTCTGCACACCTCCCAGGAGAGCATCATTGTCCCACCAGTGTGGTCCAGGCAACAGAATCGCATCTTCAGCAATCCGATCTGATGTTCCATGATGTTCTTCACCGTGGTGTGTGCGCAATTGAAGGCTATCTAAGCCAGGTGCTGCAGTGCCAGATATGGCATCAGGAGGTAGGTCCACCATTGACAGCCACTGTCACCTATGGGAAAATTGAGAACAAGGTCAGCATGCCCAAGGTACACAACCAGTACAATGTGGTACTGGCAACTCACAACATCCCATACCTAGTAGCCATCCAGACCCCTCTCCCAGTGAGGCAAGGTGTTCTTGAGGGAGTAGTTGTCAAAGATGTAGGAGTCACGGCACGACCCCAGGTACATGGCACAGATATTTGTCACCATGCCCTATGCACCGCACATTACCTGGCAGTTCACACTGTGGAAGATCTTGCAATTTCTGTATGCCTCCTTATCCACTGGCAGTGCAAAGAGTGCAACGTGGGTACAGTTGATTGCTCCCAGTGTGTTGGGCATGCTGAACATCTGGTGGAAGCTCTACACCACCACTCTGACATCACCAGGTGCCATGGGGAACCTGATGTGCTCTGCCAGATGCTGCAGCAGGGCGTCCATCACCTCATGCAGGGCCCATGGAAAGGATGACTGTCTCACACCTGTGACATCACCCGTCACCCTCTGGAAGGACCTGTGGCATAGTACTGCAGGGCACACATTACCTTGGTCTCAACAGAAATGGCCCATGAGCGTCATGCGCTGGCTTGGACTTGTTCCTCCACAAGACCACATATGTATTGCAGCATGGTATGGTCCACATGGAACCACTGTAGGCACTCCTCATCCCACAGCATGTGTGCCTGGAGTCTGTCCCTGAGCATGCGTGGATAATGTCATCTACGTCCACGCAGCTGCCTCTCGATGTGGTCCTCTATGAGCAAAATATGCATCAGTGTGCCTGGGAACGTCACACTGATAGACCACACCCCGCATCTGTATATGGACACCGGTGGCACTGTATGTATCACAGGAGGTGTCTGTTGTGCACATCTGCATTAAACTGGGCCAGCCCCTTCATGGGACATGGCATGGCATGTGTCATGGGCATGGTGACGAGATGGGCATGGCGCCATTGCATGAGCCTGTCCCTCATTCTGTTGTGGTCGAATATGGCATGAGCAACCAGCAAGCGCATACCAGTGACTGACATGACATGTGGACTGCCCTGTGGCCTCATCAGGGTGGTGATCAGCATGTTCCAGGATGCCCTACTGGTGGGAAATGTATGGGAGGTGGTGGAGAAACTGAACATGAGTACCTTCCCACCTCTGTGTAGTGGTGTGTGTCCTGCTGTGTGTGCGAAACACTCATGTGTTCCCCTGTATTGTGTGCTGCAGCCCTCACCTGGATGTCCAGGGAAGATGGTACTTGTGAAGGTGGACCTGGGTGAGGGGGTCCTGGGTGAAGTGGTGGCATGGAGACGCAGGCCATGGCATTGGCAGTGGCCCTCAGACTTGCTGGATTACCAATCACA
The DNA here is from genome assembly GCA_016271365.2 of Neoceratodus forsteri. Taxonomy (NCBI): domain Eukaryota; kingdom Metazoa; phylum Chordata; order Ceratodontiformes; family Ceratodontidae; genus Neoceratodus; species Neoceratodus forsteri. The sequence continues at coordinate 1,316,612,021 of CM057453.1, read as the reverse complement.
CCACATGACGCAGCAAGCTGTGGTGTATAGGGACTGCTGCAAGGACCTCTGGGCCTTCAATGAACCATCACAGGTGGGTGTTTTGCATGTTACCTGCATGAATGTATCATACTCTGGCATGTGTGCTCCCACCCCCTGGGACTGATGTTCAGTATCCTGGGTCAATTAATGGCCAGGGGTCTAGGGGCTGCCAAGGCCCCCAGAAGCTTTGGGTTTTTTGGTGTTCTGTGGTGCATTTTGAGGGTTATAGTGAAGAGACAGCACAGTATAAGCAAACACCATTGAAATCATAGCACATTACCTAAATTTGCCTTTTTTCCTGCAGGGCATTCTGACTCCCTAATAAAACAGGAGATGAGGGCCTTATCTCCCTTTTTATTAAGTCAGATTCAGAATGCCATGCAGAAAAGTAGTTATTCTTCCTGTAGTGCTTTCTTCCATCAGTATTTAATTACACAGAGTGTAATTAAATACTGATGGAAGAACAGCGTGGCTCAGTTGGTAATACATCTGCTTCTGGACTAGAAGGTCGTGGGTACTTGTCCCACACCAGGATTGGACTTGCACCTAAAATGCTGGCATCTGAGTGCAGTATTGGGGGGTGCTGTACTGCTGGGGTGAGACGCCCTTTGGATGAGATGTTAAACCGAGGTCCCTTCTACCCATCCTGGTGCTGTCCTGGTGGGTGTCTAGCTGGAAGTAAAAGAACCCAGGGCACTCTTTGCAAAGATTAGGGGACATTCCCGGTGTCCTGGCCAACATATCCTTCCCATAAACTGGCTCATACAATTGTCCAGGTTGTGTGTGGGTGTTGATGTGTGATATGGCTGCCACTACACATTCAGCCACTTCACTACCAGTCTTGCATTGCTTGTAAAGCACTTTGGGATGCACTGTGTATGAAAAGCACCATATAAATGCTGATTCTTCTTCTTCTTCTTCTTCATGATCTGCCAACTCTTGTTATCCAAAACAGCATGCTAGTTTCAAACTTCCAGCTAAAAATGCAAATGTAAGCCCACATACATAAAGCTAACACTCTACAGGCAATGGGAATTCAATGTGGTTTCAGCTGCTAACTTGCTATGCTTCAGTAGATCGGACCTTAGACTATGCACACCCCAGCCACCTCACCTTCCAATTAAATATATCAGAAGAAGCAGCCTAGAATAGGATTATATTTATTACACTTATTTAAAAACATGAGCAGGGACTCAGGGAGAGAGGGTGGGTAAATGGGACAAGGCTGCAAGGTGGTTTGGTTCAGCCTCCATTCTGTTTGGCCTGTAATCTCTTGAGATTACAGGCCAAACAGAACGGAGATCAAACCCACATCCCCTTCTGGCCTTACCCTATTATTAATCCACCCTCCCTGAACTGAGTCTCTGCCCATGTTTTAAAAGCATAATAATCCTATCCTAGGCTAGTACTTCTGATACATATATTTGGAAGGTGTCAAGGTGGGGGGGGGTTCAAGTCTTAAATACCAATACTTTAGGCTGGAGGGAGTTTTGTTGCAATTTTTGTTCAAATAAAAATTACTTTCATCTTCTTGAAGAAGTTTAGAAAGCTCACCAGGAAGTCAGGGAACAGGCCTTTATGTTTCTAAACAAGGAATCAATATCAAAATACCAGCTATACCAGTACTCTCTACAGAATGTAAGAGATCATAAAATGTGTTCTTTTTAAACTAGGGACCATTTGAAGCACTTGGGTTGTCAGTGTTCCCTTATGCATATGGTATGTGTTTTGGGTTAGCGGAGAGACTTTTTGCCAAATCATTCAAATCATTCCATTCAAGTATTTTCTATCCTAGCTTCTATCTTGGCATGCTAGGAATAGCTGTTGTTTCCTGCAGGGTTTCTGAAGCTGTCCTGTTCAGTTTGTTGCGGAATATTGGACAAGGTTGAAGGATGCAATAACCATGGTCACATCACAGTGTGCCCATCACATTAGTAAGAACAAAAGGGGAAAAAAACCACTATGGTTTTGCAAGGAGGTGGCAACCATGGTGAAAGAAAAACACATAGCCTTGAGAAAGTACAAGGAGTCGGGGAACGAGGCAGACAAAACAGAATATAAACAGAAACTAAAAGAGACAGGGAAAGAGATAAGAAATGCAAAGGCTCAAACAGAGGTTAGGATAGCTCAGGAAGTAAAAAAAGGTAACAAAACCTTCTACAGGTACATACGTGTAAAAAGGAAGACCAAAGAGGGCATTGTTAGAATCACAAAAAAAGACAGACAAACCACAGAGCAAGACAGGGAGAAGGTAGAAGCACTCAATGAGCACTTCTGCTCAGTCTTCACACAGGAAGCAGAAGGTAATGGACCAACAATAGGCATAATGAAGAGTCCGATTGAAGGAATAGAGACGGGTTCCTTCACAGAAGAAAGGGTCCTGGAGGAAACATACAAGTTAAAGGTAGATAAAGCTATGGGGCCAGATGGGATACACCCAAGAATACTGAAAGAACTAAGGAGCGAACTGGCAGCCCCCTTAGCAGTGATCTTCAACAAATCATTAAGGAGCAGGGAGGTGCCAGGGGATTGAAAGAGTGCAACAGTAGTACCACACCACAAGAGTGGAAGCAAGGAGCAGCCAGGTAACTACCATCCAGTTAGTTTAATGTCAGTCATGGGAAAACTGATGGAGTCCCTGCTGAAGGAAAGAATCATAGCTTTTTTGAGCAAACTAATCAGCTCGACAAAAATCAACATGGTTTCATGGCAGGGAGGTCTTGCCAGGCAAACTTGGTTGATTTTTTCAATTGGGTCAACAAAACAGTGGATCAGGGTGGGGCAATGAATGTGGTTTACCTGGACTTCAGCAAAGCTTTTGAGTCCGTTCCACAAGGAGACTAGTCAAAAAACTGGAGAACATGGGAATTGGGCCCGAGTTTACAAACTGGGTCAGAAATTGGTTACATGGGAGAACTCAGAGAGTATTAGTAAATGGCACTCTGTCTGTGGAGGGGAGGGTGACTAGTGGGGTCCTGCAGGGCTCAGTTCTGGGGCCAATCCTCTTCAACATATTCATCAGTGACAATATGGATGAACTGGAGGGAAAGGTGTGCCTGTTTGCAGATGACACCAAAATCAGCAACAAGGTAGACACAACAGAGGGACAGCAAAGCATGGAAGCTGATCTCCAAACACTGGAGGCATGGTCCAAGACCTGGAAATTGAAATTCAGTGCCTGAAAATGCAAGGTCATGCACCTGGGAAAGCGTAACCGAGAGAAACTGTACTCGATGGGAGGGGAGCAGCTGGTGGCTACCAGGCAGGAGCGAGACCTAGGGATGATCATATCAGATGACCTCAAGGTCAGTAGACAATGTGAAAAGGCAGCACTAAAGGCTAGTGGTATCCTGGGATGCACAGGAAGGGGCATCATGAACAGAAGGCATGAAGTATTCATGCCCCTGTATCGGTCCCTGGTCAGGCCTCACCTGGAGTACTGTGTTCAATTCTGGAGGCCACACCTCAGGAAGGACATAGATAGGCTGGAGATGGTACAGAGAAGAGCAACAAAGATGGTGCAGGGCTTGCATCAGAAACCATACAAGGCAAGACTGGATGACCTCAAATTATACTCCCTAGAACAACACAGGAATTGTGGGGACATGATAGAAACATTCAAACAGCTTAAAGGCAACAACAGTGCACACAAGTAGAACCTCTTTCAGGTAAAGGATTACAGTAGGACTAGATGGCACAACCTTCGACTTAAGGGAGGAAAGTTCAGAAGCAATACGAAGAAATTCTTCTTCACAAAGCACGTTGTGGAACCATGAAATAGCCTGCCGGAGGGGGTGGTAGGAGCCAAGACAGTGGGGGAATTCAAGCGAGCATGGGACAGACACTGTGGGATACACAAACAGGCAGTTAAGTAGGGGGGTAGGAAGCCAAGGACAGACTTGATGGATCGTATGGTCCCCATCTGCCGACAACTGCAATGTTTCTATGTATGCCATTTAGTTACACTACTCTGAACAAGATCAGAAAGTTCCCTTATCCTATTCTGTTAACATTTTAAAAACTGATATTATATTGTATGTTAGCAATCTTTTGTCAGAGAAAATATACCTAGCCTGCTTGGCTTGGCTTGCCTTCTCTATTGCTTAATTGAGCAATGACTAAACCACACAAAAGTGGATGAGTCCCCAATTACCCACATACTGGAGTGCCTTACTGTGGTTGTACTATTGATCCATGCGTCAAATAAATTTACAAATGCATAATTATGTTTTTTCTTATAAACATTCCTCTTCAGTCATGAGTTTTTGTAGGATTTCCACACAGGTAAAGATCTTAGCCAACCAGTAATGTTACAGGAGTTTTTTATTTCCGTTGTATAATCTCTCCATTCCCTTAATCATTTTAGTTGTTTCCAGTTGACTGTGTTTTGGGTTAGGGGAGAGACTTTTTGCCAAATCATTCAAATCATTTCATTCAAGTATTTTCTATCCTAGCTTCTATCTAGGCATTCTACGAATAGCTGTTGTTTCCTGCAAGGTTTCTGAAGCTGTCCTGTTCAGTTTGTCTGAGAAAGAGGTAACATTTGGCATCAGGTCATCAATGAAGCAAAAAATTTAGTTTATTTTTTATAAGAATGGGACATGCCAGTCAGAATGCTTGCTGTCTCTGGAGGATACTATGTTTAATGCTGTGGTTTTAAACTCCAGTATCTGAATTGAAGACTTTGCAAATGCTATCTTAACTCCTATATTAATTTTGGATAGGCTAAAACAGCTGTTGCACTGTTAAGGGGGTCCTTTATAGAGATTGAAGCAGCCTGGCCTTTGTGGGGCTGTTTATAGAACAAAATGATATGCACTCACACTAAGTCAAATGGCAGGATTGAATATCATGTGCTATTAAAAGGAAAAATGAAACATAGTCACTCCGGTCTGGTGCAGGCATTCTATGTGACAAAATATTTGACTTCAATCAGGAAATGAGCAAAAAAATACAGAAAGCCTTTTGGCTGGCTGCCCACACCATAAGACTTTTAATCGATCAAGTTATGAGACTGTGCTTCATGACAGTTCTTGGAGCAGGTGAGCTGAATATCAGCAACAGGCCTGCCGAATGTCGGGCACACCTTTGTTCAGAAAACTAAAAATTCAGGATTCCTAGAGAAAAAGGAAGATCCTAGGCAAAACTTGGAGTTTTACTCAGACAGAATCTTAAATTAAGGGGTAGAGTATTCTCTGTAAAACAGTTGCTAGATTCATATACTGTAGGTAAAAATTATCACTGTAACTTGTTTTAACCTGCTGCTTGTCCCCCTTGCTGCAGACACAGTCCGCCCCTGATGGTCTCCAATCTGGTGTCCTCCTCGTCCCGCTCCTCCCAAATCTATCCGACCATGGACCATCTCCTGGACCTTCCTGACAGTGAGTGATGGATGCTCATTGTCTCTCACAGTGCCAGGACCACTCTCGTTCTCTCTAATGAGTCACTACTCGCTCACATGGTGCTGACTTAGTCTGACCAGACATGTCTCAAATGTGGACCAGTCCAAGATGAGCAAAACAAATGGCAGATTGCATGTTGTACCAGCTTGGAATAATGGCGCCAAAATGTACTGCTGCTGGCTGCTGGTGTTCGTGCTGAGTGCCGCGCATATGTACTTGAGCACTGGCCAACACGTGACTGTCCTCCCAACCAGTGGTTCCACCAATGAAGTTGGACTCATAGTAATATTAAATGTCACAGACTCCCAAACTGAAATGGCGCCACGGAGAGAGAGTGTGACCTGAACCGTGTGCTCCAGCCTCCAGAGTGGAGGAAAAAAGGTATGTTTGGTTACCCAGCAGTGCCTGAAAATAAAATACACCAAATCTGATCAAGTGGCTGGGGGGCACAGCCCCCACTTTAACTTCCTGGGGGGGCTTCAGCACCTCAGCCCCCCCATAGTCGATGCCAATGTTAAAGCTTCATTTTCTACTTTGACCATCTTTGTTGAACATCTGTTATTTTTGTTGTCAAGAGCTACATTTGCTTTTGATTCTCCTTCAGTTTACTTTTTTTAATCTTATTTCTATTGTGGAAAGAGAAATAAACATTTATACATTTGCATAGAACATAGACTTTGTCAGCAGATAAGGACCACTTGGCCCACCCAGTCTGCCCATTTCCTTACCTACTGGATAAGCTGCAGATCCTTGTTAACCAACAGCTTACTTCCTCCTGCCCCCCCACAAGAATTGCTTTATGTCTGTCCCATGCATTCTTGAATTCTCCCACTGTTTTTGACCCCATGACCTCCTTAGGAAGGCTGTTCCATGCATCCACTACCCTCTCTGTGAAAAAATGCTTCCTTACATTGCCCCTGAGTCGTCCCCCCTCTATCTTCAAATTGTACCCCCATGTTGTTACACATCTCTTTTTCCGAAAAATGTTACCCTCTTGGACTTTATTGATTCCCTTGAGGTACTTAAATGTTTCTATCATGTCCCCCATAGTTTCTTCATTAACATGACATTTGGTATACATCAACGATATGTAAACAAAGAACAGCAACATTTAGGCTTTCCATACATTGTATAGGCTTTGTATTGCTAAGGTGTCCGCAATACTTTGGTCTCCAATGGAGCTGATTACCATAAGTTTATGCTGTCTTTTTTATAAGTTCAGCCTTCCCCCTACCCTTCTTTGTCTTCACAGGTGCAGTCAAGCTTGAATCAGCCTGAAGAAACTCAGAAACAGCAACAAAACTTGTAACCAAATAATAAACTCTAATTTATCAAACTTTGTACTGATCTTTGTCATTATTTAATTTTTTCATCCTTTTGCTGATTGTCTCTGTCTTTTCTTGGTTTCCTACACAGCCATCTATGCATCTACATCCTGTCAGGTGTCCCTATTTCCCTACCAGGATGCCCCAGACTATACTTTTATCAGGTCTTACACTTCACTCTGTCCCCACCTTCATGTAAGTGGAATTTAATGTTACCTTCTCTCCCCACCCATGGCTTTTTGTCAGTTCCCTACTCTCTGGCCATGGTCCTAATGTGCTATGTTTATCTGGCTCATCTTTCTATGCAAATTCCTTGCCTAGTTTTCCCTAGTCTCATGTTTCCCTTTGGTGAGCCATCTATTCTACATCTCTCTATGCTTGTTGGTCTTCCGCCTTAGCTTTGCTGTGAGATTTTCCATTCTCTCTACATTCTCAACTCTTCAGACCGATGACTCAAATGTTGGAGGGCTACTTTTCAGCCAGTTGACCATTATCTACTTGAGAGCTACCAGGCTCAGGATTCTAAAGAGCTTTTGAGACTGAGGATCCCTCACTTCCTGCACCCCAAGGCCCAGGACCAACTGCTGGAAGTCTATAGGGAGATGGGCCCCCACAACTTGGAGAGCTCTGCATGTATTTTGCCCCAAAAGCCTGTCAATAGTGGGCATACCCAGAATATGTGGTAGTGGGTGCCAATCTGCCCTTACCCTCTCCAGCAGTGGACTGAGTTGGTTGCTGCAAAGTGTCTAGTGATCAAGGGGGGATGGAAAAACCTAATCATACACTTCCATTTGAACTCCCTCCACCCTGGGGAAGCTATAACTCTCCAACCCCTCTCCCATGCTTTCTTCTAGCCCTCTTTGGGGATCTTAACACCTGAATCCTTCTCCCATTTTCTCCTGAGGCCTTCTAGCATCCTGTCGTTCATTCGCAGGAAAGCCTTATATGCCCCAAATATCTTACCCTTGGGGTCCCTGAGTTTAGCAGCACAATACAGAAAGTTCTCTAGTGGGGACAAATCTCTTTCAACTTTATTGATTAACTGGTCAGATAGTATATGGTGTTTAACTTGGAGATACCTGTGGAAGTCAGAATGTGGAAGGGTATATTTTGTTTGTAGGTCTGTAAATGACATGATTGTTTTATTCTGGAGCAGGGAGCTATATCTTATCAACTTGCACTGGTTCCATCTATGGTTTGTTGGGTCTGTGAGGACTAGGAGGAACTCAGAATCACCCACTATTGAGGTTAAGGGGCCTACTTCATTGGATTTGCCTGTGATGGTTCTAGCCTTGGCAATAACCCTCATTAGCCTGGTCCATGGATTGCTGATCTCTTTCCATACCTGAGCTGTAAAAGTAGCATGAGATAATGCAAAGAGGGGTGATGTCCATCTGTGATGCTTCTATCTCCCTCCACCCAGAATCACTGCCCTGTTTTATCCATGTCACCACATGAGCAAGTCGTGCTGCATAATAGTATAGTTGTAAATCTGGCATAGCTAGTCCTCCTCTCTCTCTCTAGGAAGAGAGAGAGAGAGCACCCTTGCCATTGTTCTGTGTCTCTCATCTGTCCAAATAAATTTCATTATGGATTTGTTTGTAATTTTCCAGAAAGATACTGGAATTATAATGGGCAGTGCCCAGAATAGGAATAACAATTGTGGGAGAATGTTCATTTTGAAGGTATCAATCCTACCTCCTAGTGTAAGGGGCAGGGTGTCCCATCTATTTATATCCACTTGTATATTTGCCCATAACTTAGAATAATTCAGGTTAAACAGTAGTTTCCTTTGAGGAGTTATCTTGACCCCAAGGTATCTCTCCACTTCTTTGGTTGCCCATTTGAATGAGAAGTTGGCCAGCATTTCTTTAGTTATGTGTCCTCCCACCTTAATGGCTGCCGACTTCTCTAGGTCAACCCTATATCCCCAAATCTGACCATATTCCTCCAGAACCTCTAGAAGTGCAGGCACCGTGGTCCATGGTGAAGTGAGGAAAAAGAGGGTGTAATCAACATATAGGGGGATTTTATGCTCCAGTTCCCTCACCTGAATTCCTCCAATGGCCTCATTATTTCTGATGGCTACTGCTAATGGCTCTATGCACAGGGTGAACAGGAGAGCAGAAAGCAGGCAGCTCTACCTTGTACCTCTCTGTAGGTGAAATTGAGGAAAGGTTATCTCGTTGACTCGCACAGTCGCCTGTGGGGAGGCATACAATGCCTCAATGCTGTCCCAAAACCTGCTTCCCAGTCCCATTACCTCTAGGGTCTTGAAGAAGAATCTCCAGTCCATCCGGTCGAACACCTTTTCATCATCCATGAAAATTGCCAAGGTGTGTTCCTTTGTCTTTTGTTGCCACACAATCACATTCAATAGGTGACAAATATTGTCATGAATCAGCCATCCTTTGATAAACCCGGTCTGATCTGGGTGGACTAGGGACCCCACAACTTCCTGCAGTCTCATGGCCAATATAGAGGTAAATATTTTCTGGTCTACATTAACTAAGACGATAGGTCAATATGATCCACAGAGGGTGGGGTCTTTTCCAGCTTTGTGGATAACTGATATTTGGGTATACTGCCAGGAGGATGGAGCTTCATCCCCCTCCTGAATGGTTCTGCACACTTCTCCTAGGTGTGGGGCAAGTTCTTTCACAAAAGCTTTATAAAACTCGGCTGGGAATCCATCCTTTCCCAGTGCCCCCTCCCCCTTAAGTTGTTTAATAGACTCCACTATCTCCTCTTGGGTTATCTGGGCCTCCAACTCCTCCCTCTGAGACTCAGTTAGCTTTGGTAATGTCAATTTGTTGAAGAACGCTTCTAGTTTCCCTGAGAAATTGACTATTTTGTCCCCCATGTACATTGTTTGTAAAATGCCTGGAAGTATTGTGAAATCTTTTGGGGTTCCAAGTTGTTTTTCATAGAGCTTTGGCTGTGGCTTATCTTTAGTGCCACCCACCCAACTGCCTCTCTGTGCAGTTGCCATGCTAGTAGCTTTCCCTCTCAGTTCCCTGCCTAGTAGTACCTTTGCCTGGAGTAGCAGAGGGCCCCTTCAATTTTGTCATCTAACAATTTAGTAAGTCTGGATCTCTGTGCTTCTAGCTCCCTCTTCACCTCCTCATCTAGGGCTATCTTGTGTTCTACCTCTAGATCAAAGATTTTCTCCTCAAGGGCTGTCTGCTCTTTCAACCTCTCCCTCTTTACTGCCACAGCCAAACTTATGATTTTCCCTGTCCGCACTGCCTTATAGCCATCCCACCATGTAGCAGCAGGGTATTCCACTGGGGTATTTGTTTCTTTGTATTCCTCTAGAAAGACTGTAACCAGCGTTTTACAACCCTCTCTGTTTAAGAGAGATATATTGAACCTCCATGAGGAGGATCTCAGAGTAGGTGAGAGGGACAGGGCCATGCTAACTGCCCCATGGTCAGACAGGGCTCTCAGGAGGTTCTGAGCTGAGTCGAGGGCATGCACCTATTCAGTGGTGATGAACAAAACATCAAGCCTAGAGCAGTCTTGATGCGGTGCCGACCAGAAAATGTAGTCCCTGTCCTTTGGGTGCATGAAGCGCCAGGCCTCCAGCAGGCCCAGTTCCTTAGCTAACCCTCCTAGAAACTTCACAGCAGGTCCCCTAGTGGCAAACTTGACCCCATATCTGTCAACGGTGGGGTTCATCACTGTATTGAAATCTCCCACCACCACATACAACTTTCCTGGTGGAGGGGCAAAATTTGTCATCACCTGTTTAAAGAACTGTACTCTCTCTTTTTCTTGGTTGGGTGCATATATATTTAGCTGAAAGCAGGGTATTGTCCTGTAGGTGCCCCTTACCAATAAATATCTACCTGCTGGGTCCAGGTGAATTTCTCTTGCCTCAAATGGACACTTTTTATGGATTAAAACAACCACTCCTCTTTTGTGGGAGTGTGACTGACAGGAAGAGTGATATACCTGACCCACCCACCCTCTTTTTAATTTCATGGCTTCTTCTGGGGTTAGATGAGTCTTCTGGAAGAATGCCACTTCTGCCCTCTGCTTTTTTAATTCATTTAAAATTCTGCTTCTTTTGATCGGGCTGTTCAATCCCTGGATACTGTGGGTTATTATTTTACCATCATCTATTGCTTTCTGTGAGTGAGACATCAAATTGGATCTCTATCAACATCAGTGCCAAACTTTTGCAACCTGAAACAACTGTTAAACTAGATAACTCATAATTAAGTTTTGTGTGGTACTTCCCAAGGCATCCCTGATACCCTGTCCTCCCTTTTGATGTACCCTGAGAGGCTGGGTAAGGTCCCCTGCCTCGGGACCTTGCTCTATTCAGGCACTTCAGAGCTCCCTTCTCCTCACCACCCCCCCCCCGCTGCGGGTAGCTCTAGTAAACACACCCTTCATTGACTTTGTATAGTTGCTGTGAGATTAGCTACCACAGTGAATTCTCTTTGCAACCCTCTTTCACTCCCCCCCCCACACTGCATGTGCACCTCCCATGGAGGGATGCCTGGGTTCCCAGGGCAGATTTTACCACTTCTCTATTGTAAGTTACATATCTTGATTTTTCTCCCTTGTTTTTCTCATTCAGAGGGACTTTTCCTCTCGGTAGTTATACCTCCCCCCTCTCTCCATGTGAATTGTCCCCTGCAGGGATTGTCTGTGCCTTTTTCATTACTCTTTTCTGAGTCGCCTTAGACCCTGGTGTGATAGATCAAGCAGGGTGGGCATTTTCTTAAATCCTTAAGCCGCTCAGCCAAGAGCAACTAGATTCTGTGGAGCCATTTGGGAGGGGGGGCCCGAGGAGGAGGAGGAGGAAGTTTTCCCTTAACTGAGATGTGTGGTAACCATCTGCCATCATACACACCTCTCCCTTTTCGAGCTCACCCCCCCACATAGAAACATAGAAACATAGACTTTGACGGCAGATAAGGACCACTTGGCTCACCCAGTCTGCCCATTTCCCTACCTATTGGATAAGCTGCAGATTCTAGTTAACCAACAGCCTACTTCCTTCAACCCCCCACTATAATTGCCTTATGTCTGTCCCATGCATGTTTGAATTCTCCCACTGTTTTAGACCCCACAACCTCTCCAGGAAGGCGGTTCCATGCGTGCACCACTCTCTCCGTGAAAAATAATTTCCTCACATTACCCCTGAGCAGTCCCCCCTCTAACTTTAAATTGTGCCCTCTTGTTCTTACACATCTCTTTTTCTGAAAGATGCTACCCTCCTGGACTTTGTTGATTCCCTTGAGGTACTTAAAAGTTTCTATCAAGTCCTCCCATCCCTCCTTTCATCAAGGGTATACATATTAAGCTCTCTCAGTCTCTTTCTCTTCATATGGTTTCTGATGTAGACCCTGCACCATTTTAGTTGCCCTCCTCTGGACTGCTTCCATCCTGTCTATGTCCTTGCGTAGATGAGGTCTCCAAAACTGCACGCAGTACTCCAGATGGGGTCTCACCAACTGTCTGTATAGAGGGATAACCACTTCCCTTTTTCTACTTGTGATGCTCCTCCCTATGCATCCCAGTATTCCCTGGCTCTCCTTACTGACTTCTCACATTGCTTACCCACCTTTAGGTCATCTGATATGACTGCACCCAGATCCCTTTCCATTATTGTTGTCGTTAGTACCTCCCCTGCTATTGTGTACTCTTCTCCTGGATTTTTATTTCCCAGGTGCATTACTTTGCACTTCTTTGCATTGAATCTAAGTTGCCATATGTCTGACCATTCCTCCAACCTTGCCAAGTCCCTTCTCATCCTTTCTACCCCCTTGTGTATCAACTCTGTTACAGATCTTTGTGTCATCTGCAAAGAGGCATACCTTTCCTTCCAGACCCTCCAAATGTCACCTATAAAGGCGTTAAAGGGACTGGACCCAGTACTGAGCCCTGAGGTACTCCACTAGTAACCCTTTCTTCAGAATGTGTTCCATTCACTATTACCTTCTGTGTCCTGTTATGCAGCCAGTTTGCTACCCAGGCTACCACCCTGGGACCCACTCCCAGGCTGGCTAACTTGATTATTAATCTTTTGTGCGGACTGTGTCAAATGCCTTGCTAAAGTCTAGGTAGGCCATATCCACAGCCCCTCCCTGGTCTATTACTTTGGTCACCCAGTCAAAGAAATCAATTAGATTTGTCTGACATGACCTTCCTGCTGTGAATCCATGCTGCTTTGGGTCCTGTGCCCCGCTGGCCTCTAGGTACTCAACAATTCTTTCTTTCAGAAGTGATTCCATCATTTTCCCCACCACTGAGGTCAAACTAACAGGTCTGTAGTTTCCTGCTTCTGCCTTGCTCCCACTTTTGTGAAGGGGAATCACATCTGCCCTCCTCCAGTTCTCAGGTACCACCCCATCTTCCCATGATTTGTTAAAAAGTGTGGTTAGTGGTGTCACTAGGTCCTCCCTTAGCTCTTTTAGGATTCTAGGGTGAATCCCGTCAGGCCCCATTGCTTTGTCCACCTTGAGTTTTAGGAGTTCTTTCAGTACTCTTTCTTCTGTAAATGGACTGGTGTCAACCCCACTATCCAGAGTGCTTCTACTGTACCATCCCAGGGTAGCATGCAAGGTATCTTTAGTGAGCTGCTACAGATCATCTTTCCATCCTGGGAGGAGGACCCATCTATCTGGCCGAGATTCAGAAGCAGCAAAGGAACCCATTCAAATGTCGGTTGAGCATTTGCTTATTTTCTCATCCAGCCACCAGTTTCCCCAACCACTATTCCCACCTGCCATCCCCCTCTGACTCTCAGCAGTTGTGCTACCCTGACCAGTTTTATTGCCTATGTTTGCTTGTATCCCCTGTACCCATTAACTGACAGGCGACTCCAGCCCAATGGCCCACGAGAAGAAGGCCTTACCTTGCTTCTAGAAACACCCTGATGTGCACTTCTTCTCCATGGATCAGTATCAGACCAACCTCTGCCCCATGCTCTCTCAGCAATCAGGATGCTCCGTGGAACACTGCTGTCCTCCCCAACCCCACCAGTGGGCCTGAGTAGAGGTGCATTTCTCCCAGCCTTGGTTTGGTCTTCCCTCTTTCTCCTTTACTCCCAGGATTCCAAAGGAATGTTTTTTTTCGAGGCATCACGGTCCCCGGAAAAAGGAAGAGGAAAGCACTAATATGTCCTCCATTAGCGGAGTGTAGCACTAATCAAAATCACCAATATGCTCAAAATCTTGTTTCTTATCCCCTGCTCTGCCCCCCCCCAGCAGAGATGCATTATTTTGTATCCCCGGAAGTGTCTCCCCCCAATCCAATAATGTCTTCCCACATACCAATTTCCCAAAAATTATTTTAGTATACCTCATTATTTACTACTTCAGACCTAGGGATTCTTGTTTTTCTTGCAAGATGGCATCATCTTCGTCAGATCACCACAAGGGATCAGGCTGACATCTATCCCCTCCAACAAGCAGTCACTGTCTCTAAGTCTGTGGGTATTGTAATTTGGATTTGCTCAGGGTTCAAGTTTTGGAGGTACTAGGGTGGGAATCCTCTTCTGGGCTGGCCATTGGGTTTCTCCTTTATCTGGAGTTGTTGCTTCATTTACTTGGTGCCGAGGCCTTAATCCAGGGGCTGGAGTCGAGGGGCTCGGCTGGGTGGGCATCGTCCGGCCTGGCATAAAGTTCTGGTGGCACCCCCAACCTTTGCAGTGTAGGCTTTGCATCCCTTAAGGTCTTGAAAAACACTGGTCCCTCTGGGAGGAAATCTTTATTTGTGCAGGTGCTCTCAAGTGCATTTTAGTGCCCTTAGCTCCGAGGTGCCTTTTCACTGCAAGGAGCGTGCATCTGTTTTGCTGGGCCATCAGGGTAAAATCTTGATCAAAATAAAGCCTTTTATCCCCAAAACAGATTTCTTTCTTTGCCCATGCTTTTTGAAGTACCATAGTTTTTACTCTATAGTCCAGAAATTTCATGACTATAGAGTGTGGGTTGGCCTTCAGATCTGCCACTTTGTTTGTTAATGCTCTTTGTGCACTTACAATATTCATGTTGGTATCAGGTGGGAGATTGACCAGCTCTTTCAAAAAGGATTCCAGGAAGGTCTCCAAAGAACTGGTCTCTGTGTCCTCTGGCAGCCTGTATAGACGTAAGTTGTCCCTGCGGGCTCTTAGTTCCTGATCATCCATTCTTTTGGATAATTCTCGCTCCCTCTTTAAAAGCTATTAGGGCACTGACTCATGTTTTTCCATTGCTTCTGCCATTACCATAAACCCCCAATCCACATCAGTCATCTATTGGGCCATATCTTACAGACCTTTGGTATTCTCTGAAATTGCCTTTTCTAGGCTAGACATTGTACTGCTGATTTTTGACAGCTCTTTGAATAACCGCTTTGACATGATGGTGAAATTTTCATTTCTCTCTTTTTCTCTGTCATCGCTATGGGAACCCAATGCTATAGAGGCTGATCTGTTGTGGCTTGCGGCCGTGGTGCCACATGGCTCTGCTCAGTTAGTAGGCTTGAGGTACTCTAAAAGAGTCTCTCTTTGTTTGTATTTACTGTAGTAGGCATTTTTGATGAGTGGTAGATGTCTGTTCTTTTTGGATGATGAGGATCACTTTCAAGGTCGATTGTGATAGATTATCTCCTTGGGGGGGGGGGTATGGAGCTGAAAACCCTCATGGCTTTAGTCAAAGAAGGCGGCTTCAATTGACTTTTAACCTTCTCCATCTCAGTTGTCAAGGTCTCAATCTTTGTCCATCCCTTAGATAGAGTGGAAGCAGTTCAACAGAGGTCAACTAAACTGGTGAAACATAGAAACATAGAAACATAGAATTTGACGGCAGACAAGGACCGCTTGGCCCACCCAGTCTGCCCATTTCCCTACCTACTAGATAAGCTGCAGATTCTAGTTAACCAGCAGCCTACTTCTTCCTACCCCCACCCCCCAGAACTGCCTTATGACTATCCCATGCATGCTTGAATTCCACCACTGATTTTGACTCCACAACCTTCCTCCGAAGGCCGCTCCATGCATCCACAACCCTCTCTGTGAAAAAATACTTCCTTAAATTACCTCTGAGCCGCCCCCTCTATCTTCAAATTGTGCCCTCTTGTTCTTGCACATCTCTTTTTGAAAGATGCTACCCTCTTGGACTTTGTTGAATCCCTTGAGGTACTTGAAAGTTTCTATCATGTCCCCCCTTTCCCTCCTTTCCTCGGGGTTATACATATTAAGCTCCTTAAGTCTCTTCCATATGTCTTCTGGTGCAGACCCTGCACCATTTAGATGCCCTCCTCTGGACAGCTTCCATCCTGTCTATGTCTTTGCGGAGATTGGGTCTCCAGAACTGCACACAGTACTCCAGATGGGGTCTCACCAGCTGTCTGTACAGAGGGATAATAACTTCCTGTTTTCTACTGGTGATGCCTCTCCCTATGCATCCCAGTATCCCCCCAGCCCTCCTTGCTGCCCTCTCACATTGCTTGCCCATCTTTAGGTCATCTGATATGACTACCCCCAGGTCCCTCTCCATTTTTGTTGTTGTTAGTATCTCACCCCCCATTGTGTACTCTTCCCCTGGATTTTTGTTTCCCAGGTGCATTACCTTGCACTTCTTAGCATCAAATCTAAACTGCCATACATTTGACCATTCCTCTAACCTTGCCAAGTCCCTTCTCATCCTTTCCACCCCAACCTGTGCATCAACTCTGTTGCAGATCTTAGTGTCATCTGCAAAGAGACATGCCTTTCCTTCAGTCCTTCTGCAATGTAAACATAAAGACATTGAAGAGGACCGATCCTAATACTGAACCCTGCGGTACCCACTAGTAACCTCCTTTCTTCTGAGTGGACTCCATTTACTATTACTCTCTGTGTCCTATTCTCCAGCCAATTCTTTACCCAGGCTGTCATCTTGGGACCCACTCCCAGGCTGGCTAACTTGTATATTAATCTTTTGTGTGGGACTGTGTCAAATGCCTTGCTAAAGTCTAGGTAGGCCATGTCCACAGCCCCTCCCTGATCTACTACTTTGGTCACCCAGTCAAAGAAATCTATCAGATTCGTCTGGCATGACCTTCCTGCTGTGAATCCATGCTGCCTTGGGTCCTGTGCCCCTCTGGCCTCTAGATACTCGACAATTATTTCCTTTAGAAGTGATTCCATCATTTTCCCTATCACTGAGGTTAAACTAACAGGTCTATAGTTTCCTGCTTCTGCCTTGCTCCCACTTTGTGAAGGAAATCACATCTGCCCTCCTCCAGTCCTCGGTACCACCCCATCCTCCCATGATTTGTTAAAAGGGTAGTCAGTGGTGTCACTAGTTCTACCCTTAGTTCTTTAGAATTCTGGGATGAATCCCATCAGGCCCCATTGCTTTGTCCACCTTCAGTTTTAAGAGTTCTTTCAGAACCCTTTCTTCTGTAAATGGGCGGTATCAACTTCTGTATCCAGCTGTTACTACTGTTTGTTTTATGTACCTCCCTCTTCCTTTGTAAATACTGAGCAAAAATATTTGTTTAGTATCTCTGCCTTTTCACAGTCTCCCTCTGCCCACCCTCCCTCCCCTTTATTAAGCCTCACTATCCCTCCCTTGGTCTTCCTTCGCTCCCTGATGTACCTATAAAAGGTTTTATCCCCCTTCTTAACTGAGTTGGCTATCTTTTCCTTGGTTTGGGCCTTTGCTGTTCTGACTGCCTTCCCAGCCTCCTTTTGCTTTAACTGATACAGTTCTCTGTCCTGCTCCTTCTGCGATTCCTTGTACTTCCTGAATGCTTTCTTTTTCTCTTGAACCTTCACTGGTGAGGGGTCTGCATCAAAAGCCCTATGAGAAGAGACCAAAGAAAATCAATTTGTACACCCTGGAAGACAGGTGTGAGAGGAGGGATATTATTATTTAGTTTTTGTTTACCCGGTAAGGTGTCGTAGCCACAACATATGACTATTTTCAGACACGACCCGGAAGGTTACAATACAAAATTGGCAGATAAAACAAATAACAGGTATAGTTCAGAGGTAATCAACCATACAAGGAAAAATCTACATGATGTTCTGTGACGTAAACAGTATTGCTAATATGACAAAGACAATGGCAGAAAAATACACAATAGTACAAAACATAAGCATACAATCATAGTGCAGTAGAGTTTTAACACATAATCCATGGTAAGTGCTACATATAACAGTAACAAGGGGTCAGAGCAAAATTGAAACATTTTGAGAGCTGAGGAAGGGGATGTCAAGCACCTTTTCGGGGTTTAAAACAGGAACAGAAGGCATGTTTGATGAAGAGAGTGTGATGCATCATTTTAGGGGTGTATAGTAGAGAGAGTCCTGTAGAGCAGAGGCCATAGGTGGGAGACAGAGGCACCAGCATGCCTGCAAGACAGGTAGGTAGATTAGTTCTAATGATGTTGTCCAGCACAGTACCAAGGACAAGGAGTCGATTGGCAGATGGAGAAGACCATCTAAGGTCTGTATATAGCAAGCAATGGTGCTTCAAATGAGGGGAAGCTGAGGCATAACAACAGATACTATTGTACATTGTATCCCACTTACTTAGGGTGGTTTTCGAAGTATTTATGTAGGTGACAGCACAATACGCAAGGGATGGAAGTAGGATACCCCTAGAAATAGCCAGTCTAGCTGAGGGGGTAAGCATCTGACTAGTCCTGTAAGCTATTCAGAGTTTGGAGTTTACTGACTTGCAGGTGTCAATGATGTGTTGCTCAAAGTTAAGAGTTTCATCAAGCAGGACACCTAAATACTTGAATGAGGTTACTTTCGTAAGGGGGGAACCATTTGCACAGGAGACATTGAAACGGTTGTGGTTGGTTCTAAGTTTGGTTGCAGATCCGAAGAGCATGCCCTGAGTTTTACTTATGTTTAGGACAAGCCTTTTGTTGTGGATCCATTCTTGCATTATGAGAAATGCAGATGTTAGTCGACTATTTATTTCTTCTATGTTTGCAGAGGAGGTGTAGAGCACCAGATCATCTGCATACAAGATTGTTGAGCGTCAAGTGGTGTTAGAAGATATGTCATTTATAAAAATGGAGAAGAGAAGAGACCCCAAGATGGAGCCTTGAGGAACATCAACATTGATAGGTACAGAGTCTGACACCGCAGAGTTAAATTTTACCAGTTGTCTTCTATTGCTTAAGTAGCTCTGGAACCAGTTTGTGGCTTGTTCTGAGAAACCAGTGAAGCTAAGGCAATCAAGCAGAAGAGGGTGATCTACAAGATCAAATGCATTTGAGAGGTCAATGAACACTGCACCAGTCATGAGACCATGATCCATAGCAGTAAGGGCACCATTTGTAAATTGTATCAGAGCAGTAGAGGTGCTATGCCCCTTGCAGAAACCATGTTGAGCAGGTGATAGGAGCGTATATATAGAGATTGACCTGTATAGCCACTAGTTTCTCAAGTATTTTGTTTAGTTCTGACAGGATGGCTATGGGCCTATAATTAGCTATGTCCTTCTTGTCACCTTTCTTAAAGACTGGGGTGACTTTTGCCAATTTCCATATGTCTGGAACATGACCATGGCAAAGAGACAGTGTAAAGATTTTAGCCAATGGGGCCACAATAAAAGGAGCAGCCAGCTTCAGGAGTTTAGGCTCTAGGTAGTCGGAGCCTACACTAGTACTATCAGAGATTGAGTTTAGTAGTTTTAGAACATCAACATTTGGAACAGCCTTAAAATAGAAGGGTGGATGCATGGCAGGATTAACCTGTATGCCAATTACGCCATGGCGTAGGGCCCCGAGGTTCCGGAGGTCCCCCACTGTTAACCTATTTACAGTTACTTTCTTTAATCCTGGCTGTACTGGATGACCGCCGATGGGCCGAACTGTCCAAAAAGCACCCCCCTTCTTGGAGTCAGTCAGCCCCCCCACCCCACTGAGTCAGTCTGGTGAGTGGTGACCCCTCCCCGCAGCTGTTCTGAGCAAGCAAGCCTCTGAGTCTCTCCGACGGGCAGCTCCGACTTCACCTCTGATCCACCCTGACCCCACAACACACAACAATCATGTCCATCAGAGGTCCTCTGGAGGTGTGGCTATTGGGTAGCTGATATCAGTGCATTTGTGTACTTGGCGTCAGAGTGTGTGGCCGGGCAGTGATGAGGAGTAGAGTAGGAGAACGAGAGACAGAGCTGTGGTGGTCAGTTGTTGGTGCCAGTGGCTGGTCTCATCTATCAAAGAAGAAGAGTCTCTGCCTAAAGACACAGAAGTAGAGAGAGAGTCTGAGCAGGCTGCAGGGGGTCACCTAGAGTTGGATTCGGCTTCAGTGCAGCATCACATGCTGCTGGTGTTTTCCATGTAGCCACTAGCCAGGATTAGTTAGTGTTGCTGCTATTTGGGCCTTTGGTCCTGCTGTGATTGTGAGGAGTCCTCCCATGCCGGGCCACACTGCAGGGCCGAATCGTGTCACCGCCACCTGCATGATCTTGAGGAAACAATCAAAAGGCCAGACTGGACTCATTACATTCACATTCACATCAGTCAGGCCACACCAATTATGTTGTGTTGACTAGTCGTCTGTGTTCTGCAGTGTCCAAGTCATTTGTGCTGCAGAAATAACTCGTTTTATTGCATTGGAGAAACAAACTAAGTTGTGGTTGCCTCTGGTCATGGTCTGTCTGTGAGTGTTCAGTAACCTGAGTAGTGTACTGTTGAGTCTTTAATAAGATTTGAGTTTGGCACTGAGTGGACCATGGGGTGCTGATAAGTCACCTGAGGGGAACTAACTTGTGGGACTTGCTCTTGCTGGCACAGATTTATCTTGGTTTGATTTGAGTCATATACATTACTGGGAAGTTGCAGTAGGTTGTTCCAGGAAAACAATCTCTGAAGTGACTGCAGTCAACACCTGCTGGTCCTGCAGGGTTCGTAAGGCTCAGTCTTCTTGGCACAACTCTCTTTAGCTGCTTTGGCATCAATGACTTGGAGTGGGGACAAGGATGTGGCAACTCAGCATTGGCAGCAAAGCAACTTTTAAGTTGACAACAAAACTATAAATGACAATGGAGATGGAGGAGAGGAGACAGTGGGAGAACAGACAGAACTGAGGACAAAGGTAGCTGCACAGAGGGTGATAGTGGCAAATGCATTGCGGAGGCAAGGAGCTTGTTCATGTCTCAGGTTTGGAGCTTGAAGGAGTCTTGAGCAGGGAAATGATGCGAGGGAGCTGTGAGCCCCATTAACTGCTTCAATACACGCTTCAGTTTTTTGGTTTTGGCAGAGAGAAAATGTATTTAAGGAGGCATGAGCAGGGAGATTGTGGCAGCTGCAATCCCCATTTTTATTAAATTATTTATGTGGAATTTGAATTTGATATCTAGGAAGGCAGGGCACACTAATCGAAGTCTAATGTCCAGGTGTGTCTCGGAGGAGAGACAAAAACAGGAAGAAAAGAGGATCCATAATTAATAATTAATCCATAATTATTAATAACAAAAATAGTTACAAGGTACATACAGTAGTGACAAGGGAAAAACAAGACAAGTTATAAGTAACTAAAAAGTTAAAATTTACAAAATGTTAATACTGTACCGATAAAATATTTCTTTATGCAGTAATTGGTCATTCTGAATTGTGTTGTTTATAATCAAGGGCATGTGACCTGTCAAGTCATGTGGCATAACACAGCATTATAAACCACATCCTGCTTGAGTACCCTGGTCATTGCTGCCTTGCCAGCCTGGCACCGTAGAAGAGTGGGATGTTGGCATTTAGGGGCTCCCAGGCCACAAAATATGACTTGGAGTAGGGCCCCCGCTTCCATTAATCTGGCCATGGGCGGATGTATGGGCACGTTTGTGTGAGTAACGGGCGTCAGGATGCAATTTGCTGTGAAAGAGGCAGTGTATTTGGTGAGATCAGTAAAGTATTTGTTGAAAGAATTTGCATTGGTGGTGGGATCATTACAGTGCATACCATTGAGGACCATATCCTTCATGTGTTGAGACTGGTTTGAGCCCAGGGAGGATTATAAATGTGTCCAGAATTTCTTCAGGTCCCCAGCAGCTTCCAGCAATAGATCTTTGCAGTATGAGCTTTTGGCAAGCCTGATTTGTTTTTTGCACATATTGTGCTGCTTTCTGTAAGTGTCATATTCACGTTGCTGACCCAAGGCTTTGTAGAGGTTCCAACTTTTGTCACGTGCCAGGAGGGAGGTGAGAAGTTCCTTGTGCAGCCACCTAGTCTGTTTGGCCCTAACGCGTCGATTCCATTTAGGTGTATGTATGTCCTGGAGGGATAAGAATATAGAAAGAAAGAGATTGAGAGCAGATTCAATGTCTTGTGACTGGATACTAGGGATCCAGTTTACAGAAGAGATATCATGTAGAAAGCTTGCTTGATCAAGTGTGGAAAAATCCCGGAAGGTGATGTAGCGTGGCGAGGGGGCTGGAATCACCGATGTTCCCCATATGCAAAACACAGGGGAATGGTCATGTATAGAATCAGGCAGCACACCTGAGGTGGTAATTCTATCAGGTCAATTTGTGAGTATCCAGTCCATAAGTATTCCAGCAGCAGGCGACTGGGTCAGCCTGGTGGGATCTTCAATTACCTGGTGCATGTAAATCCATGTACTAGAGATACCAGTGTACTTTTATTTTTCCCCAGCCATTTTAGGTTGAGGTTGCCAAGAATAATAAGTTCATTTTGGCCAGCTGCAGAGGTAGAGTACTCAAGTAGTTCAGAGCATCCTAGTTGACCTGCTTTAGGAGGATTGTAGGCACATACTAAGAGAATCTTTTTGGTTCCAAGTAGAAGCAGGGTATGTAAAAACTCGCAGTTAGATGCAACCAAACGTTGCATTAAGGACATATTCAGGTGTTTTTTGAAATAGAGCACAACTCCACTTCCCCTTTTTCCAGATAGTCTGTCTCCTTGAAATAGGGAATAGTTAGGAAGAGAGCAGAAAAAGTCAGGAGTAGAGGGATTTAGTCAAGTTTCATTCAGACAGAGAATGTCAGGTTCATATACGGATATCCATGCCTCAAGTTCAGTAAAGTTACAGAGAAGGCTTCTAATGTTTAAGTGTGCTATATGAAGGCCTTTCATATTTAACCAGTCCATATTCAGAGAAGCAGTGGTAACTGGGGGTCAGAGTTTGTTTCAATGTCCCCAGATAATAATGCTAGGAGCACAAGATGCCATAGTTTCCATGGGAAAAGAGGTGGTACTGGTAGCATGTTCTGTCAGAGGCGTTTAGAGCTAAAGTCAGCAGCCAAGTGTAAGAGATGTCTAGTGAGTAATAGAGGAGTAATAGAGGAGTCACATCAGGCTGCTTGAGCTGTGACACAAGTAGGTTTGAGTAGGTAAAGACAGATAGTGGGGAGGTCAGTTTAGCACTGCCAGGAGAGCAAGGTCTGGCAGTGAGAAGAGCCAGTAAAAGGAGATCAGGGCTCAGTGTCAGCAGGGGCAGTATTCTCCAGCCATAGCTATCATGGAAAAATTTGTGGACAGAGGTGAGTAGCAAGGCTCTGAAAAGAAACACCACACAAGATGTAGCAAATAATGTCACGTACTTCTAGCTGGAGAAAAACTTGAGAGCAAATGTGCAACCCTGTGGGTGAGATTGCTTTAAAAAGGGGCGGTAAGAGAGTGGGTCAAGTCAGGTGTTGAAGACAGGGAGGCCAATAGCTATAAAAATGTGCAGCAGTGGAGTGACCTATCAGCTGCTAGGCTGAGGAAAGGGGCAGAACAAGAGTCTATTTAATACTGTGAGGACGTGGGGGAGGGCAGGTGGGTGAAAACATTCAGTCCAGAACACAGCACAGAAAGAGATTTCCCCATGATCAGGAAGCGCCAGGAGTTGGAAAATCAGCTGAGGAGCAGAAACTGCCAATCAGTGTCTGGCTCCTCCACTGGGCATCCAGTCAAAACAGCGGCATTCAAAACCACGAGTTTTGGAGCTCTGGTGTGTACCTGACTCTGGCTGGGGGTCAGAGACCTTTAAACACCTCACAGGGCTAAATGAAGTACAAGAGGAAAGTATCTTTCATAAAAAAAGGTGCTCAAGAACAAGAGGACGTGCTCAAGAACAAGGGGACATGCTGTGAAAATGGAGGGGGGGCAAGTTTAGGAGAGATGTGAGAAAGTATTTCTTCACAGAAAGAGTGGTGTATTCCTGAAACAGCATGCCAGCCAAGGTGGTGGGAGTGAAAACAGAGACTGGGTTCAAGACAGCATGGGATAGGCATAAGGGAATCATAGTTTAAAGAAATGCGGGGAGGGAGAAGAATCAGAAATCAAGTAGGGTCTTTGGTGGTACTGTTTGTTTTATTCTGCTTTTAGAAATAACATATTTGGAAGAGGAACAGAGGGCTAGATAAGGAGCAGGCCATAAATAGGCCCCCGGTGCAAAGGACCAACGTGCTAAGCATGTCATAGTCTGCCCACCAGAGTCAGCCCAATGAGACAGCCAGTGGCTGGACATGTGAAACTCAACAGGCAGACAGGGGGACAACAAAGGAGTAATGATGGAAAGAAGGAGGAAGCAGAACACAAGGACGTTGTACCTGACATCAGTGGTAAGCTTCCTGTTTAAAGTCCTGTAACTGAACACCCTTTGCAAGGGAGTGAAGAGAGCCAGGGATATGCAATAATTAGGGTACAGGTGAAACACCCTATCTAGGGTAGAAGTTCAAAAAGGGCTAAAGAAAAATACAAAAAAAAAAAAAAAGAAACAGGCAAGGCAGTGTCAAGTTAAAGAGCTAGTGTACTGCCGGGAAGCTGCCTAGAATAATTAATAACTTTCAGATGTAGTCAGCTATCACTTTTTATAGCACAAGTATTTGTTCTTCTCTGTATGCAAACTAGAAGGTTTTCCACCTGGCAGTACCGGGGTGATGTGAGGAACAGCACTCTGTCTGGAGGTTAAAGAAAAACATAGTTCTGTTCCTCCCAGTACATCATGAACACTGAGACCACACTGACTGTGACATCACTAGTAACCAATGAGAACCATTTCATACTGTCAGATTGTTATCTTTCACATGAAGAAGCAGGGATTGGCTCTTCTTAATTACTAGTGATGTCACAATTTTCCTGCATTTTGATTGGTAACTTGTGAAAGTCACTGCTCAGGCTGCAAGGGTTGTGGTGCCTCAGTGTGTTTGGTCACATTTCTGAAGATTTAGTGAGAGGAAGAGAATTACCTTTTTTATAGCCTCCAAACAGAGTGCTGCTCCACACATCAGTCCAGTATTGCCAGGTAGAAAATCTTCTAATTAACAAACAGAAAAGAAAAAAAAACCTTCAGATATAGGAAGTGATAGCTGACTGCATCTGAAAATCACTATAATTCCAGGCAGTACACTAACTCTTTAAGGTCTAGCAATAGTTTCGGTATAGGTAAGACCCCTATGTAGGGTATGAGTAATTAAGGGTCTAAAGCGAGCAAAACAAAAACAGGCAGGGTAGGGGTGAGTTAAGGTCAAGCAATAGTTTGGGTATAGGTGAAACACCCTATCTAGGGAAGGGGTAAAAAAGGGTCTAAAGTGCTGTGTGGAATGTGGAATTCTGATGGCAAAATTAGCATGGAAAGACCATTCTGCTGGTGGAATTTCCACCGGAATGTCAATCGTTCTTCTGTGGAATTCTGCCTGCTGTGAACCGCGACATTTATTTATTTATTTTTATTTTAGTCTTTGGTAACCGGGCAAGGCCCACTAGGCACAAATGCCTGTTTTCAGGGGCGACCTGGGAGCACTGGGTGGTTAAGTGACTTGCTCAGAGCCACACAGTATGCAAGTGGAGGTTGTGAGAATCAAACTCAGGTCTGGTCTGCTGGATGTATCAAGTTCGTTCACACCTCGTTCCTCTAACCTCTAGGCTATACTGCCAGCCCAAATAATATTCTGTGGAACAGCATTTTTCCAGGGAAAATCATTCTGTAACCATTTCCACAGAAAATATTGAGATCCGTGGAAGAGTATTCCATGGGACAGCATTTTTTCCATGGAAAATCATTCCACAGCCATTTTCTGCTGTGGAATTCTACCATTCTGTTTCTGGCACAATTCGGTAGAATTTCAAAAATTCCATGAAATTTCTTTCCATAGGAATTTGAAAATTCCACACAACACTCATCTAAAGGAAAGCAAAACAGAAAAACAGGCAGGGTAGAACATAGGTATGCTGGTAGAGGTGCAGTGCAGTGGCTGTGAGGTGACAGTCTTCTGGGAGGCTTTCTGGAGACTGAGGTGCTGTCCCATCTGCATGCACCTCTCTGGGCTGAGTGGGGAGGTTGCTAGACTTCAGACCAAGTTGGCAAGGATTCAGGGTGCCTCCTCCCCCTCCCATGGACTGCCAAGTCTGCTACCACTGCCTCAAAAAATGCCAAGGAGGAGGAGTGGCTTGACTATGGTGAGCTCGGGAAGGGTGAGGGTGGTGGGTCAGAGGCACATTCTCCGCATGGTACTATTATACAACTCCTACAAAACTCTGGCAGGGTGGAACTCTCCAATTGAGGCACCCGCTGTAGTAACCAAGGAGGATGTGGGGGTCTTTTGTAGTGGAGACCCCAAGGAGTGTGGAAGAGGACCACAGAGCAGAAGGAAGCAACTCCTTGTGGGGGACTCAGTTGTTAAGGGGATAGATCTGGGGAAAGGAAGAGAACAGGACAGGGAGGCTAGGTGCCTAGGTGCCTACCCGGTACCACTGCTCTGAGGGATGGGAAGTGGATCATGAGGATCACTAGGGCAGCAGGACAGGAGGAATATTATTGTCCACCTAGGGACCAATGACCTGGCTAGAGATGAGGTTAGGAGAGTGCAGGACAAGTTCAGGAAATTCGGGAGGGGTCTTAGGCAGGTAGCATGCTCAGTGGCCCTTTCTGAGGTGCTACCTGTCTATGATAAGTGGAAGGATAGGGAACACTGTACCAGGAGTTTCAACTCATGGTTGAAGGAATGATGCAGAGATGAGGGGGTTCAGCTACATTGGGGACTGGTGTCCCACCTGGAGAGATAGGGGCCTATACAGGGGAGATGACCTGCATTCATCCAGGAGGGGAACCACAGTCCTCAATGAATGGTTTAAATGTTACATTGGTGAGCATTTAAACTAGCCATGAAGAGCTGTCCTGGTGGCACTGAAGGTTGAGGTGCTGGACGCCACACCTTGCGCTACCCCGGCAACCCGGGTTTGGGAACGGACTCGGGATGCCAGGGGCAGATAGGGGGAAGGAGGATTGCTCCCAATGGATGCTCTCCTCCTCCTCCTCCTGGGGTGGGTTTCCAAGGTGCTCACAGCACCCATCACACCTATGCCTGTGGAAGCATGGGCAATAGGGTCAAAAACAGCTCTCCAGAGTCAGGGAAGGGAGGACGCTGTTGGGCACTTGACAACGGTGTGTGTCAGCACGTTGTCTGTCTAGATGAACATCCTCTGCACCAGCTTCCTCAGAAGATTTGAGAAATAATGGGGGGGGAAATGCATACACCCTCCGCCTCACGTAACACTATGAAACCGAGAGGCCTTGGTAAGACCTGGCAGATGGAGTAGGAGGGGACAATGCCTCTCTGAAGCCAAGGAGCCAGGCAAGTAAAAAAAAAAACTAGCCACGGGGTGGCGGAAGGAAATGGGAGACATAAACTGTCCCCCCCAAACTGAAGTAGGTAATAGGGAGAGTCCTAAGTGAGAGAACTCTCCAAGGGTGCCCAACAATAAAAGAAACAATATGGTAGAAATGAAGTGAGATGGGAATGAGAGCAGGGGGGCAAGGAGAAAAGGCAAAAAGGGACAGAGGAGGTTGACAAACAGGGTGGTAGCAGATTTTGGTAGACCATGTGTGCAAATGCTTGAAATCTGGGAAACAAAATCCCTGACATAGAGGCCATAATGGCAGAGGCTGACCAGTACATTGTCACCATTACCGAGTCATGGTGTACAGAGAACTATGACTGGGATATAGGCATACCAGGATATACTGCTGTTTATATGAGGGATACCAAGAAAGCTATTGAGATACAGGGAAATCAGGGAGGGGTTGGGGTACTGTGGATCACCTCAAGAAACAGGGAAGGGAGCCACAGTTCACACTGGTATGATCTACCGTCCTCCAGCACGGGGGGGGGGGAGTTGGATAAGGTTCTAGTGGAAGCCAGCCAAAAGATTGCAAACAAGGGACAGGTATTGCTCGTGTGAGACTTCAGACTGCTGGATGTAGACTGGAGTATTCAAGCTGTAGCTTCAGCTAGGAGCAGGGACATCCTGGACTCCATGCAGGGGACATTCCTCAAGCAATTAGTAAAAGAGCCCACTCATGAAGGGGCAATACTAGACCTTGTACTCACCAATATGGACAGTGTTGCAGACGTAAAAGTGGGTGGCCACCTGGGGACCAGTGACCACCATATGGTGTGGTTCAATATACAGTAAGTACTGTGGCAGAATTGAACCACACAAAGGTGAGGGTCCTAAACTTCAGGAGAGCCAATTTTAAAAAGATAGGGAAATGCCTCAGGGATGCCCTGGCAGGGAGGAAGGACTTGTGGGGTGTGGAGAAGCATTGGGCAAATCTCAAAGGAGGGATAGAAAAGGCAACAAACCTCTGTGTCAGACAAGTAAGAAAAAACAGGAGGAAAAAGAGACCTCTATGGTTCCCAAAAGAAGTGGCCTGGCAGGTAAGGGCAAAAAAGTTAGCATTCAGGAGGTATAAGGAGACACAGAGAGAGGAGGATAGAGAGGTGTATCAGGAGAAACAGAGGGAGGCAGGGAAAGCAATTAGGAGTGCAAAGGTGCAAACAGAGGAGAAAATGGCCCAGGCGGTACAGAAAGAGGACAAGGCAGTTTTCAGATATGTAAGCGAAAAGAGAAAGACCGGGGAGGGATAGTAATTCTTAAGAGGAAAGGAGGGGTGTGCATGGAAGGGGACCAGGAAAAAGTTGACATCTTGAACTAACACTTTGTTCAGTGTTTTTATTTATTTATTTAGCTTTTGTTAAAGGATACCTAAACAACATTTTGACAACAAACTATTCAAAAATATGACTCTGTAGGTGACTAAAGGAAAGGCTGCTGTATTCCTTAATGCTAAAACTACATGTAACCCCCCTGTTACCTGGGGTTACAAGAATCCCAGTTAGACCTAGTGGTAGGTAGGGAAAGCAGCTTGTGAAACTCAAGTTAAATGGATTTCATACTATCTCACTCTGTTCTCAGTCTCAGCTGAGACTGAGGGATGACATCATTTTAGAACTGTCGCAGCTGCATAAGCCACACTGGAATGTTGCAGTTGGAGGTTAGAGTAGAACGTTGGTGAATTTGAAGTCAGTCTGTTGCAGTCTGTATTAGAGAAAGGAGGTGCTCTGCTGTAAGTAGGCCCTCAGAGTCCTAAGCTCTGTCAAAGAGCTATTTTTTTGTAAAGGTGTGTGTTCTCACCTGAAGAGGAACACAAGAAGAGCCAAGTGAAGTGGTAGAGACCGCTTTCAGTGGTTCAGGGCCCCATCCCTGCAGGGATGGGGGGAAGGAGTCAGCCTGTTTCCAGGAACAAACCCCCTGGACCGGCTAGGGAAAAAGAAGCTGCCTGAGTTAAGTTCGTGCTGAGGCACCAGAAGTTCTGGACGAGATTTCTTTGAAGAGAAAATGCCTGTGGGGCACCTGCAACCAAGGGATGAGTTCGCTCTGCTAAAGGACCAATATGTTTTCACCTGAAACAAAATGAAACTAAAGTGACTGTTACTGTGGGGTCAGGAAAATACAGCCAAGTGCAGTTTGGAAGATGTGGGGATTGGACTGCTTAACTCTGTGGGGAGTCTAGAGTAATGGACACAGCCACTTATTAAGTATGTTCAAGTTCAGCACAAATGGGATGTAAAGACAGTAGATTTAATGTGAATACATTTAAAGAGAATCTACACAGCAAAGTGTTTTCAAGGATGAGGTGTTACAGTCCAGAGAAATGACTGGGTATGAATTATGGGAGTGAGAGGTGGGAGACCCCCCATCAGTAGTAACCAAATTCACCTCTACGGGTTTGCTTTGGGACACCTGTTGCTTTCCCTCAGGTACTTGGCCAGTGCCTGAGGAAAGTACCCAGAGGTGGGATTGATGAGGAAGATTCCCTGATGGAGCCAGAAGTGCTCATAGGTGGTTTAGGGAGCCACCAGTAAATGTTTCCATGCTATATGGAAAGTGCCCAAAGGGCTGGCATGATAGCCGAGCCATGGAAGGAAGGTAGTCCAAGTGACTGGCAAGGGAGCCGAGCCAGGGGGAAACCCAGAGCAGAGTACAAGTTCGGGCTGTGTGCCCAGTGTGTTTCAAAGCCTGAGGGCTAAAGTGAAAGTGGATGTGTTCTGTTCTCCATAAATCTGCATTACCAGGAGTGTAGCCCCGTGGAGGTCCATCTATGTTTTGTTATTCTGTTGGATGTGAATAAAAGCCACACTTTAGAATCCCACTTCTGGTATTGGACATTACAGTTATTGCTTCCTTTGTCTGGAGTTACTTGGGTGCCCCTGTTGCAGAGTAGCCAAACCTAGCCAATGTGCAGAGTGACATATTTCTCCCCAAACCCAGCCCACCAGGTAGTGCTGTAAAGATGGAAATGGCATATCTGGGTTGGGGTTACACACATTTACATAATTTACCTAAATGTGGTTCCAAAGCATTTGAAAATTGTAAAATCAGCCTTCCAAATTCAAAAAAACTTCTTACCTGCTTCCTTAAATGACCACCAAATGTGTTATGTGATAACATCATTGGAGCCAGTCAGAGAGATATATGGCTCTCTATAGTGCTAACTAGTTCTTTTTAGCCTTTGTATAAAATTGTTTCACCCAAACGGTCAAAACCATGTGCATTATTTTGTATAATGCACATGTTAAGCTATGGTTCTATTTATTTTGTTTACTTTAACATGCTGAAAATGTGTTTTAATCCAACCGACTTTCTCTGTGGCAAACCACAGTGCAGTACAAATCTTGAATAACCTGGTGGTCTAGTGGTTATGGTGGATCCAGGAAGCTACAGTGGGGGTGCTGGGGTGGCGTGCATGCTTAATTTGCACTTTTTAATATTTTTATTAAACCTTTATATTTTCTGTTATTATTCTTTTCTAGTACGTTTTTGACAGAACCTACAAATGCAATCCATAGTTTGAATGTAAACATTTGTACAATCAATAAATCAGACTTCTTCAACAAAGTGAAATGCAGCAGCAGCTGCAAGCAAGTATGTTACTATGTGGGGGGGGGGGTTGCAGCCACACCCTTCACCACCCCCTAGAGCCACCACTTTTTTGTAGCGAAGTTCTTAAGTAGTCCAATGTTAGAGTTCATACTTTCTCGAAACTCAAATATATGCTTGTCTTGTCTTCTTTTTCCATGGGAAATAATAACAATAATAATAAGAAGAATCTGCATTTATATAGTGGTTTTCATACACATTGTATCCCAAAGTGCTTTACAAGCAATACTAGACTGGTAGGGAAGTGACTGAATGTGTAGTGGCAGCCATTTCATATATTAATATCCACACACAGCCTTGGACAATTGCATGAACTGGTTTTATGGGAAGGGGAGTACTGGCCAGGACAATGGTGGTCAGGTAGTGATCAATGTGCTGGCAGCCCCACATCTTATTTCTCACAGTAATCTGCTCATATTTCTCTCCTTCTGTCTTCCCCCTTCCCTGAATATAGCAGTACCCTGCAAAAGTGGCCTTCTCAGTCCCCCTCTGGTATTCATTCTTCACTATTCCTCCTCACACTGAAAACTGGTGAGCTCATCACCCTTCTGTATTAAGAATGCAAGTAATACAGTCCCTGTTTTATTTTGACATGTCAGATATAAACATATCTTTCCAGTAAGTCAGGCTGATAGCAACAGGGAACAATGGGAATGATGGACTCTCCTATTCTTAAAAGATCTAGGCTACCTTTGAATAGGCACTATTAAATGATAGGTGTGCACATCATTATGCACATCATTTAATAGTGCCTAATCATAGGTGGCTCAGATCTTATATGAGTAAGAAAGCCTATTTTTCCACTTGTGCCATGCTGCTATCAGCCTGGCTTACCAGAAGATCATGTTTAGTATTAATATGTAAATATAACACGGGAGACTGTACTAAACACATTCATGATGCGGAAGAGTAGTGAACTCACCAGTTTTTGGTGTGGGGAGCAGTTGAGAAGAATGAATGCCAGAGGGGGACTGAAGAGGCCATTCCAGCAGGGTGCAGCTATATTCAGGTTAGTTTAAGACATGAAGGAGAACACTGAGCAGATCACTGTGAGATCTGAAATGTGGGGCTGCCAGCATTGTGCTCACTACCTGACTGTGGA